>JBBDGP010001457.1:0-600000 GCA_037952835.1 Lithobates septentrionalis | reverse complement strand
GTTGCCCATGCTATCCAGCCACAGCATTCAGAGGAGGTGATGGACAGGCTTACTAATGCCGCAGATACAGAAGCGGACTTTACGGCAGACTTTGTCCTGCAAACTTTTCGACTGACTTTACGACGGACTTTCCAAATGAACGGACTGGCCTACACACGATCAACCAAAGTCTGATGGATTCGTATGTGATGACGTGCGACCGGACTAAAACAAGGAAGTTCATAGCCAGTAGCCAATAGCTGCCCTAGCATCGGACATTTTCCATTGGATTTTCCGACACACAAAGTTTGAGAGCAGGCTATAAAATTTTCCGACAACAAAATCCGTTGTCGGAATTTCCAATCGTGTGTACACAAATCCGACGCACAAAGTGCCACGCATGCTCAGAGTAAATTAAGAGATGAAAGCTATTGGCTACTGCCCCGTTTATAGTCCCGACGTACGTGTTTTATGTCACTGCGTTCAGAATGATCGGATTTTCCGACAACTTTGTGTGGCCATGTGTATGCAAGACAAGTTTGAGCCAACATCCGTCGGAAAAAATCCTAGGATTTTGTTGTCGGAATGTCCGATCAATGTCCGACCGTGTGTACGGGGCATAAGTGTTCAAGGGGCTTTTCAATGACTCAAGCTAAAAGATGCCATGCAGTGCTTCAGCTGGTCTGTCTAGGGGACAGGAACCACACTGGAGCAGAGATTCTTTCAGCTCTGCAGGGGCAGGCCCAGAGGTGGTTCACACCATGGAAGCTTGAGCCAGCAATGGTGGTGTGCGATAATAGCACTAACCTTCTGTCCGCCCTTTGACAGGGAAAGTTTACACATGTACAATGCCTGGCACATGTCCTCAATTTGGTGGTGCAGTGTTTCTTAAACAGGTACCCAGGGTTGCAAGATCTTCTAAGACAGGCCAGAAGAGTCTGTAGCCATTTCCGGCGGTCATTCACTGCCAGTGTTTGGCTGAAATTCAGCAGGAATTCCACCTGCCTGTGACGTGACGTCCCCACCAGGTGGAACTCAACTTTGGCAAGGCTGCAGCAGCTTCACATGCAGAAAAATGCCATCAACGAGTACCTGTGTGAGTATGACACAAGCACAAGTTTAGGGCAGCTCAGCTTTCCTTCTCCAGACCAACTGATAAAGGATGCATGCACTGTACTATCACTATTTGAGGAGGCGACAAGGATGGTGAGCCTTGACAATGAATTCATTATTGACACAATACCTCTTTTGTTTCTGCTGAAGCATATTCTGCGTGGCATTATGGACAGGGCACTCGAGGCAGAGCAGTGGGAGAAAGAAGAGGACTTCCTTTCCTCTCAAGGCCCACTTTATGCAGACACTATTCTTGTGACGCCACAGAACACACAAGAGGAGAGGGTGGAGGAGGAGGATTCTGACAATTTTGGAGGCATTGAAGCAGAGGAAGACATACATGAAACCTTAAGAGATAGTTTTCAGTCCCCAGAAACCTTGGGCGTAGTACCTGGAGGAGGCAGTTCCTGATACCTTTTTTCTCAGTGACTCCGAGGACTTTGCTTCTCATGCCTCCACAAATTTGCAGTGCACGGGCTCCCTTATTCTTTAAAGCATGCAAAAAGGACCCGAGAATTCATAGCATCAAGGTAAAGGATCATTGTTGGTTGGCAACCCTCCTTGACCACCGACAAGGGGAAAGTCTCGAAACTCATCCTGCCCTCACAGAGGGAGCACAGAATTAAATTTCTTGAGGACACCTTAAAGAGGAGTTTATGTAACACCTTTTCTGACTCTGGTAGGTTACAGTCTCATGGAAAATGTAGTTTTGAGGCTTCTGTTGGTCAAAGGAGGAGCGGTGGAGAAGCGGGCTGCTTAAGTGATGCATTTAAAAATGTTTTTAATCCTCTGGGCCCAGGGCTGTCAACTTTAACATCCCATCAGCAGCATCTGCATCTTATGGCAGAAGATTATCCAGTGGCAAAAACAGACATGGAAATCTTTCCAGTAGATAATCCACTGGGTTACTGGGCCATGAGAATAGACCACTGGCCAGAACTTGCCCAGTATGCAAGTGAGCTGCCGGGCTGCTTTCCGAACGGGCATTCAGTGCTGCTGGAGGTTTTGTAAAAGATAAAAGATAAAAGAGCTTGTCTGTCCATAGACTCTATTGACCAACTGACATTTGTCAAAAGTCCTGGTTTAGCAGCAGCTATCAAGCCCCTGATGCTTATATCACTGATTAAGTGTTTTGGGGATCTGTAATCTCTGCAAGACTAAGCTATGTCTAGGCTGCCTAGCTTTTTGTTGATTTTATCTTTAAGTAATTTTTTGGTATAGGTGTCATGGGCACAATTAACATCCAAGGACCATTTTTTTCCACACCTGCGTGACAGGTGAATATCATTTCAGTTTTTTACAGCAAGGCCAATTCTTGCTTTCATCAAGAGTACCTCTATAGGGTTACAGTGTGAAGGCACCACCAACACCCAAGGACCAATTTTTCTGTAACTGTGTGACAGGGGCATCAAATTTGCATTTTTTTACAGCAAGGCCAATTCTTGCTTTCATTAAGATTACCTCTATAGGGTTATGTTGTGAAGGTACCATCAACACCCAAAGCCCAATTTTTTCCGCACTTGTTGCTTCTATCCAAAGTCTGCAAAAGAGACACCAGACTTTATCTAAAAAAAATATTGTTAATCTTGACCTGAGTGTACTATAATTTTGTTTCTTCACATAAATGTTGCTCACTGTGGTGTAAAACATTGTTATTTACATCCAAAGTCTGACAAAGAGACTCCAGAATTTATCCAGAAAAGCTCTAATCTTGTTCCGAGTGCACTACATTGTGGCCTCATCATACAGACTGAAACAAAAACAGCAGAAAGAGGGTGCCTGGGTCAGTGTGATAGTAAAAGCAAGTAACACTTTATTCAGATACACTTACATACAGTCAGGTCCATAAATATTGGGACATCGACACAATTCTAATCTTTTTGGCTCTATACACCACCACAATCGATTTGAAATGAAACGAACAAGATGTGCTTTAACTGCAGACTTTCAGCTTTAATTTGAGGGTATTTACATCCAAATCAGGTGCACAGTGTAGGAATTACAACAGTTTGTATATGTGCCTCCCACTTTTTAAGGGACCAAAAGTAATGGGACAATTGGCTGCTCAGCTGTTCCATGGCCAGGTGTGTGTTATTCCCTCATTACCCCATTTACAAGGAGCAGATAAAAAGTCAAGAGTTCATTTCAAGTGTGCTATTTGCATTTGAAATCTGTTGCTGTCAACTCTCAATATGAGATCCAAAGAGCTGTCACTATCAGTGAAGCAAGCCATCATTAGGCTGAAAAAACAAAACAAACCCATCAGAGAGATAGCAAAAACATTAGGTGTGGCCAAATCAACTGTTTGGAACATCCTTAAAAAGAAAGAACGCACCGGTGAGCTCAGCAACACCACAAGACCCGGAAAACCACGGAAAACAACTGTGGTGTGACCGCAGAATTCTTTCCCTGGTGAAGAAAAAACCCTTCACAATAGTTGGCCAGATCAAGAACACTCTCCAGGAGGTAGGTGTATGTGTGTCAAAGTCAACAATCAAGAGAAGACTTCATAAGAGTGAATACAGAGGGTTCACCACAAGATGTAAACCATCGGTGAGCCTCAAAAACAGGAAGGCCAGATTAGAGTTTGCCAAACAACATCTAAAAAAGCCTTCACAGTTCTGGAACAACATTCTATGGACAGATGAGACCAAGATCAACTTGTACAGAGTGATGGGAAGAGAAGAGTATGGAGAAGGAAAGGAACTGCTCATGAGCCAAAGCATACCACCTCATCAGTGAAGCATGGTAGTGGTAGTGTCATGGCGTGGGCATGTATGGCTGCCAATGGAACTGGTTCTCTTGTATTTATTGATGATGTGACTGCTGACAAAAGCAGCAGGATGAATTCTGAAGTTTTTTGGGCAATATTATCTGCTCATATTCAGCAAAAAGCTTCAGAACTCATTGGACGGCGCTTCACAATGCTGATGGACAATGACCCGAAGCATACTGCGAAAGCAACCAAAGAGTTTTTTAAGGGAAAGAAGTGGAATGTTATGCAATGGCCAAGTCAATCACCTGACCTGAATCCGATTGAGCATGCATTTCACTTGCTGAAGACAAAACTGAAGGGAAAATGGCCCAAGAACAAGCAGGAAATGAAGACAGTTGCAGTAGAGGCCTGGCAGACCATCACCAGGGATGAAACCCCGCGTCTGGTGATGTCTATGCGTTTCAGACTTCAGGTTCTAATTGACTGCCAAGGATTTGCAAACAAGTATTAAAAAGTGAAAGTTTGATGGATGATTGTTAATCTGTCCCATTACTTTTGGTCCCTTAAAAAGTGGGAGGCACATATACAAACTGTTGTAATTCCTACACCGCTCACCTGATTTGGATGTAAATACCCTCAAATTAAAGCTGAAAGTCTGCAGTTAAGGTACATCTTGTTCATTTCATTTCAAATACATTGTGGTGGTGTATAGAGCCAAAAAGATTAGAATTGTGTCGATGTCCCAATATTTATGGACCTGACTGTAAGCTCAGACCCTGCTAGCTCTGTGAGAGCAGGTGTGAGAGCTGGAGTTGCTGTCGGTTATATACCTTCATATGGTGGGTCTGAGCTTATCCCCACAGCGGTCTTCTCATCCCTCGTGATGGCTGACTGCTTGATTGGTGATCCACATCCACCCTGTGTGCAGCTTGCAAGATACTTTTATGTAAGTGTATCTAAAATAAAGTGTTACTTGCTTTTACTATCACACTCACCAATGTGCCCTCTTTCTGCTGTTTTTTTTTTGTGTCTGAGGGAACTCCCATTTCCTGCTGAGAAGCTGCCGGTGACTGTGTGTGCAATCCCCATCCACCCATGGATCCATCCATCCTGTGGACTTCTTGATATTCCTTACTACTATGGACTGTATGGACTAATTCTTATTAATTCATTTTGGGTATATCTTGTTATCCCCCCCTGTTATTGATCCCTAAGACCCCTTTCACACTGGGGCGGTTTGCAGGCAGTATTGCGCTAAAAATACCGCCTGCAAACCGCCCCTAAACAGCCTCCGCTGTTTGTTCAGTGTGAAAGCCCGAGGGCTTTCACACTGAAGCGGTGCGCTGACAGGACGGTGAAAAAAGTCCTGCAAACCACTTCTTTGGAGCGGGGAAGGAGCGGTGTATTCACTGCTCCTTCACCGCTCCTGCCCATTAGCCGCGCTGTACGAGTGATTTTAACCCTTTTTCGGCCGCCAGCGGGGGTTAAAACCGCACCGCTAGTGGCCGAATACAGCTGCAAGAACGACGGTACAGCAGCGCTAAAAATAGCGCTGTTGTACCGCCGGCGCCCCCACCGCCCCAGTGCGCAGACTCACACACTACCTGCCAGTTCTGTGTGATATATTGCTTGTCATCACACAGACTGGCTCCCCAAGCCGTTGTTTACAAAATAAAGAAATCTTGCAGGGAAAGTCAATTTAAATGTAATTTTTTTGTTTATAAAAGTCAGTTTTGCTGCAGCAGGTTCTATACATGAAACAGATGTGCCACTTTACAGGCAGACTAAGGGGACCCCCAGACACTATATTTAAAGCCATTTTTTAATTTGTATTGTTTTACTTTAAGCATTATTAAAATTACTGCTCCTTTAAAAACTTTTTTTAAACTTTTTTTGCATTGGTCTCCCAGGGCAGTACCCAGGCCCACATACCCTTTTTATGGCCAATAACTTGCATATAAGACTTCAAAATAGGGACTTTTAATTTTTCAATTTCGGGTCCTATTGACTTTAATAGGGTTTACGGTTCAGGTGCAAACTTTTGTGATTTTCGAGAGTTCTGGTACGAACTGAACTGGGGGTGTTCGGCCCAACCCTACTAAAGACATTAAAAATACTTTATGGAATTAAATAATGAAAGTGCAAGTAGATTTTCCCTCCAGAGTTCTCATTCCAGAAACACTCTTTCTGCTGCTTTTGGATCATCACAAAATGTTTCATCACCAGCAGCATCTTCAAAAAGGAAGTGTTACAAACCACTGCCTCACAAACACAGATAGCAAGGATAACTTGCCACAAATTTATGGCCGTGTTGAATTGTAAGTCTTGTTAACTTTCTGCACATTTTAACTGGCAAGTAATACACTAGCAAAGCACAAGTTCTAGTTGACGCTTTTCCAAATTCAGCCACAGTGATCCCTGTGGTGGAATGACTATTGCACAACATAACTGAACCAGAACTTGCAGCAGACATACAGAATGTTTGCAGAGAAAATCTATGTGGAGTCATGCAATGCAGATTTGCTGAAGTTGTAAAGCCTGGCAAGTGTAACTGAGCTTAGCAAGTCATTTTCAAACTTGCAGCTCAATTGCTTGCTATCTGGGAAATACACAATACCTTCATTTATAGACAAAATGACACCCGAAAATCAGGAGAACATCCATTAAGCTCTCGCAAGAGCAATATATGCTTCTGGGTAAGCATTGCAAATAACTAAAAATGCGTATTATCAGGAAGCTTTAGAAATTAACTAATATTAATTTTAATATTAATATTATAATTCTAATATTACCCAGCAAACATTTCACCTGTACTAACATTAAACAAATCTACCCACTCACACTCTAAACTCAATTTATAGCAATCTTTACCTCAAATCATTATGCCTTTCACTGTACATTGCAACTCTACAGCCAGCATTCTTGATGTACAGTATAAGATACCAAGGGGTTGATTTACTAAAGGTAAATAAAGTGTGCACTTTGCGAGAGCAGTTGCACAATTTTTTCCAAGAACTTAGTGAATGTGGTATAGCTCTGCAGATTTTGTATTTGTTTTATTTACAAAGTAAAGCTTCACCACATTCAGCTTGGGAAAAATCAATGCAACTGCCTTTGCAAAGTGCACAATTAATTTACCCGTAATCTAATCAACCCTTAAATATCTGTCTCAATCTAGGTAACATGGGCTCCCCTAGCCTTACTTTAACCCTGGTAGTTGCATCCTTAAAACATGGGCTGATTTCTCGCTGACCCTACATGTCAGTTCACAGCCTCTTCAAATTCCAGTAGCTGGAATGCAAAGGGCATTAACCTACTTGCTGACCTTTATAGTGATCATACCATTCAGTCCTTTGATTCACTGTGTGCTGCATATAGTTGGGGTACTTATCATTTTTTCATATGTTACTTGTTTTTTACTTTATTTTATATAGTTACCTTATTGCTTTTGCATAGGGGCCCAATAACCCCCTATGTGAGAGCTTTTTACTGAGTCTATTAGATTCTTGATGTACCCCCTGCTCTCCGCTGAAGATAATGGAACACAAATCATGCTTCATTAGATTCTTCCCAGGCCACAGCAGCCATGGAAAATGACAGCTGAACCTGGGGATGTGATACACATCGCTTTTTATGTTCTTTCATCAAAGGGAAGATCGGCAAACAGATGTTCACTGGTCTTCCTCCATTCCACCCACCGAAAACTGCCATGCAGGTCCAGAGTCCACAAGTGAGCCTGAGATATATGATGGGGCAGTCAAGTGGTTAGGTACCTTTGGCAGCTTGGGGAAGTGATTTGGCAGTTTTACAATCACCAGAATCTCTTCCATCTAAAAACCCATCTCCTGCTGGACAAATGTAAACACAGTCCCAACTGCTATAGCATACAGATGTGTGTTTAAAATCCTGATCTACCAGCCACTGTTTCTAGGTTAAGCTGGGCTTACACTATACAGTTTAATTATACCATCTCTCTAAAATCTCCAGGAGACAACTAATCAGTCTGATCAACGTGTATAAAATCAGGCAGGCTCCTGCAGTATGTAGTTGATGAGAGATCTAAAGAAAGCTGTACAGATTGTATAGTGTATGGTCATCTTGAGGTATCCAAGAAATTAATTACATTTTCTTTAGTGCTTATCTTTTGCTACTATTCTAATTTTCTTATGTTTGATTATTTGCCTGCTTTCTGTCCTGAAAGTTGTTTGTTTTTATTTTTAATATAGGTCTCAAATCATATTTTGTTTTTCCTATTGACTTTGGAGGTGAAAGCATTTTACTACTGTGTTTGTGTTGTATATAAAACCAATAATGTAGCTAGTATGTATTCAGGCTGGATAAATACTACTGTTTGCAGTTGAAACTCATTGTTTCTAAATTTAACTTCATTCTTTGACTTTCTTCAGGGTAGGCACAGGATACCTTGACATGAGCAGGGGTGAATCAATCAGCAACTCAGTAATTTTGACATATCCATCTGTTATGACAGGCATATCTGGTCTCAGCTCCCCTACCCTATATAAGGGTTATGTTAGGACTCAGTCACAGAGTACAATACTTACAATATTTTGTACATCTGCTGTACATGGTCAGACAGGTTGCAGTATTATTCAGCTGATCACTCGCTGATCTTCAGATGCGACTAAATTAATAATATTTTTCCAAGCCTCAAACCTTCTAATTAGTCAGTATAAGTTCATTCTATCTATGTAGAATACGTATATGACATGGCTTGGAAAAAAAATTCCCTGCAGCAATATAATGAAAAAGGCAGAGCAGTCCTTGATAAATTGAAGTTTTTCATTTTTAGTTCCACATTCTGAGCATCTCATCCATTTCAATCCACCTTCTCTCTGAACTTTTGGCCTCTCTCATAATTCTCATAGAAGGCCCTATTACTCTACTTTTCTGCAGAGCTTTTCAGGAGGTAAAGCTACAATAGAAGTTAGCCAAGAGCTTAAAGGACTGCAGAAAGTAAACATGACATTAAAAAGCTTGCAGATTGCTTTGTATGGCAGAATACAGTGTTAGCAGCTTACATGAATGCATGTGCATGGCATAGATGCAAAATAAACCTAATTCAGAATACCAAAATTCTGCTACAGTTGTACACTTAAAATCATCTATTATACTTTACATCATATAAATATTGTAAGTCAATATGAAGTCTAAATAATTAATATAGTAGAGCTGTTACATCAAAACTGTTGAAATGATAATGACCACAAAAACTTTGTTACCAATTGCAATTTTCCTTCCATTGTATAGAAAAACAATAATTTTTCTTGGTTGCCACAGCCAACGACTCCAATATTGAACTTATTTTTTTTTTTTACCTCAATAAGGTACATGTTTATATTACTTAAAATATAATTAAGGGTTTTCTTTTTTAAAAAAGTTTTGATTAGAGTGGAGAGGAATTTGAACCCCTGTCAGTTTTTTATTGCAGTTTGTGCCCTTGTTAGGAAAATCCACACTCACTATTTGTTGTATTTACTGTTAGCTCTCAGAGTGAAAGTAAAAGACAATCCCAAATATTGGGTTGCCACCAGAACAAAAATAGAGGGGCAAACTTCCAGTGTGTACACTAGTTCTGATGACCCTGGTGACAGCCAGGAATTTCCTCACTTTGGAGAGATTTTCTCTCACTTCCTGTTTTGACTATAGGGCAGGAAGTGAATGGAGAGCTCTTCAAAGGGACACAGGTGACAAAAGAAAAAGAATTACAGAATCAATTACCTTCAGGTTCCAGCAAATGACTCTAATGCCCTGTACACATTGGACATTGATCGGACATTCCGACAACAAAATCCATGGATTTTTTCCTACGGATGTTGGCTCAAACTTGTCTTGCATACACACAGTCACACAAAGTTGTCGGAAATTCCGATTGTTCTAAACGCGGTGACGTAGAACGCGTACGTCTGGACTATAAACGGGGCAGTAGCCAATAGCTTTCATTTCTTAATTTATTCTGAGCATGCGTGGCACTTTGTGCGTCGGATTTGTGTACACATGATCGGAATTTCCGACAACGGATTTTGTTGTCGGAAAATTTTATAGCAAGCTCTCAAGCTTTGTGTGTCGGAAATTCAGATGGAAAATGTGTGATGGAGCCCACACACGGTCGGAATTTCCGACAACAAGGTCCTATCACACATTTTCCGTCGGAAAATCCGACCGTGTGTACAGGGCATAAGGCATACAGAAACAGGCAGAGTACTTGTCTCTAAATGCTGTGTAGCAGAGCAGCATGTTTGCCACCATCCCCACCCCCCACCTATTACTGCTTGTTGGGGACGCTGACAATTTCAAAATCCCTTTAAATGAATACCGGTAATTATGAGTCGTTACAAAACATCATAAAAAACATATGAAAATATTCAACAATTCATAAATAAATAAAGTGCCAACTAATAAATAACATGCTTAAATTCCGCATGCCGGTGCTTATATTCCGCATGCAAGGCAGGAGCTCCAGCGGTGTCCGGCAGGCTGCGTTTAGATCCACTTTAAATGGACTAGACTTCATTACTTACTTTCCCAAATAAGTCAGGTTAGTGAAGCTTTAAACAAAGGTGTAGAAAGGGTTAATTCAAACATCTTATTGAGCCAGTTCTCCCAATCACAGAGAGGTGCATGTCTAAATACTGTACTAGGTTTCCCGGCTTCTTGCTCTGAATTGAGTGCCCAGTGGCTGATTCCAGCCATGAAGGAGTGATGTCACTAGTAACCAAGGAAATGGTCAATGTGTTATAAGGGTAACTGGTAGCACAAGCGCTGAAAGAGTAGGTAGATATATTTGATGGACTTGGCTTCATTATTTGACTTTTAATGCCACTGTGGCGATGTTTCATAGTTACATAATTGATCAGGCTGAAAAAAAGTCACAAGTCCATCTAGTTCAACCAGTAGAAAAAAAATATTCCTTCCCCGAAGGCAGTTGAATATTCCCTAGATCAACAATCTTTGATGTCGATAAATATAAGACCTCATGCACACTGAGCTTTAAAAATGCTGCTTTTGGGGGCATTTTTTTTTCTACCTCTAAATGCCCCTCCATGTTCGCCTATGTCCATGCACACATAAGGCATTTAGAGGCAGGAAAAAAAACACTACCAGTGCGTCCAGAAGCAGCAATGCTTTGGCAGAAAAAAACACTTGCAAACACATGTTAATGAGTCTAGATGCATTTACATACGTCAAATGTTTTTTCTGCCAAAACGCTGCTGCCTGGAGGAATGGAGTTTAGGTAAGCTGGGCAAACACCCTGTATGCATGGGGCCTACTATTCATTTATATTTTGTGCATATAGGAATGCATTCAACTTTTATTTAAAACAATCTATTGGGCTGGCCAGAACTTTCCATATGTTGAGGTTAAATATCTTCTCCTCCAGACATACAGCATGCCCCCTTGTCCTATGGAAGGACCTAAAAGTGAATAACTACGCCTAGCTCACTATATGGACCACCAATATATTTATAAATGGTGATCACATTCCCCTTAGTTGCCTCTTCTCAAGGTAAATAAATTCAGTTCAACTAATCTTTCTTCATAGCTGAGCTCCTCCATGCCTCTCATCAGTTTGGTTCTCTGCACCTTCTCCAGATCTCCAGGGGGGAAGAGTTGAGGGAATAGGTGTTCTGAAGATCTCTTAAAATTAGAAACAATGGTTTTGAAATAACAGAGCTCAACTCTTTTGCCGCGTACACACGATCGGAAATTCCGCCAGCAAAACTCAGATGAGAGCTTTTTGTCAGAAAAAGCGACCGTGTGTATGCTCCAACAGTCTTTTGCTGGTGGAATTCCAGCCAGCAAAAGATTGAGAGCATGTTCTGTATTTTTCGGTTGGGAAAAGTTCCTATCCGAAAATGCGATCGTCTGTACAAATTCCGACGCGCAAAATTCTTCCGCATGCTCGGAAACAATTCGACGCATTCTCTGAAGCATTGAACTTCATTTTCTCGGCTCGTCATAGTGTTGCATGTCACCGCGTTCTTGAGGGTCGAAAGTTCAGAGAACTTTTGTGTGACCGTGTGTATGCAAGGCAAGCTTGAGCGGAATTCCGTCAGGAAAAACCATCCAAGTTTTTTCCGATGGAAAATCCGCTCGTGTGTACAGGGCATTAGAGGACATATGGATGTATGTCATCTGGTCCAGGTGCTTTATTGACAATTATTTTGTCTATATGTTTCTGGACCATATATCTGGACTAGAGACAGAGAGACATCATTTTCTCCCTGTACAAATTATTTGTAAGCCCTCTTCTAGAATACCTTATGCATACGCTCCTGCAGTTAGTGACAAATATTTGTTTAAACAAATTAATTGAAAATAAAGTAACCAACATAACTTAAATAAAATAAAGGGAGAGAAAGCCACAATCCGCAATGTGCCTCAATTCAAACACTAACAACAGATTAAAAATGTAGATCCACTAATATTTGAACAAATATCTAAATAAAATTCAACACACTAAGGCTGCTTTCACAATGAGGCGCTTTGCAGGTGCTAAAGTGCTAAAAATAGCGCCTGCAAAGCTCCCTGAAAGAGCCGCTCAATGCACTCCAATGTGAAAGCCCCAAGGGCTTTCACACTGGAGCGGTGCGCTTGCAGGGCGGTCAAAAAAGTCCTGCAAGCCACATCTTTGGAGCGCTGTAGGAGTGGTGTATTTACCGCTCCTAAAGCGCCCCTTCCCATTGAAAACAATGGGGCAGCGTGGCAAACCCGCCGGCAAAGCGCCGCTGTTTTAACCCTTTTTTTGGCCACTAGCGAATAGCTCCGCTAAAATGACGGTAAAGAGGCGCTATATTTAGCGCTGCTGTAACGCCAGCGCCCGCACGCGTCAGTGTAAAAGTACCCTAAATCGTATAACAAAAGTGCACTTTATGTTATATATGTTGCACAATATACGGGATAGAGATGTGTTTGCTATTGTTGCAAATTTGTATACAAAGTTTGTTTTAAAAGTGAAGTAGCTGTGAACAGGTTGGAGGAGACTTGCTTCACTCACAAATGTGTATATATCATTTTGTATATGACTTCTACATTTTTAATCTCATCTAGAATATGCAGTTCCGTTATGGGCACAAGTTCACAATAAGGATACTGAGGATATGGAGAAAGTGCAGAGAAGGGCAACCAGACTGAAAATGGAGGAGCTCAACTATGAGGAAAGATTAGCTGAACTGAAAATCTTGATAAGAAGAGATTAAGGGGGGATATGGTAAAAATGTATAAATACATAAGGGGTCCATATAGTGAACTTGGTGTAGAGTTAATTTTAAGGTCATCACAAAGGACAAGAGGCACTCTTTACATCTTAGGAAAAGATATTTAACCTCCAAATATAAAAAAGCTTCTTCACAGTAAGAGCCGTGAAAATGTGGAATAAAAACAGCAGAAAGAGGGTGCCTGGGTCAGTGTGATAGTAAAAGTAAGTAACACTTTATTCAGATACACTTACATAAAAGTATCTTGCAAGTTGCACACAGGATGGATGTGGATCACCAATCAAGCAGTCAGCCGTCACAATGGATGAAAAGACCACTTTGGGGAAAGCTCAGACCTGCCGTATGGAGGTATATAACCAGGAGGTGGCGCCTCGGAAATGCATTGCGGCCCGCCCCTGTCCTGATTTAGTCTCTTGCTAGCTCTATGAGAGCAGGTGTGATAGCTGGAGATGCTGCTGGTTATACACCTCCATATGGCAGGTCTGAGCTTATCCCCACAGTGGTCTTCTCATCCCTTTTGAAAGCTGACTGCTTGATTGGTGATCCACATCCACCCTGTGTGCAGCTTGCAAGATACTTTCATGTAAGTGTATCTAAATAAAGTGTTACCTGCTTTTACGATCCACTGACCCGGGCACCCTCTTTCTGCTGTTTTTGTTTGTCTGAGGAAACTCCCATTTCCTGCTGAGGAGCTGCCGGTGGCTGTGTGTGCAATCCCCATCCACCTGTGGATCCATCTGTCCTGTGGACTTCTCCTTGATATCCCTTACTACTATGGACTGTATGGACTAATTCTTATTAATTTATTTGGGGTATAGTTTGTTGTTCCCCCCCCTGTTATTGATCCCTTATGGTCCACCTTATAGCTGTCAGTGAGCTCTGACTCACACACTACCTGACAGTTCTGTGTGATATATTGCTTGAAAATGTGGAATAGACTCCCTCGAGCTGGTTTTGACTAGCTCAGTAGATTGTTTTTTTTTTTACAGTCCTGGATTCTTATTATAATATTATAATATAAATTGAAAATTACTATGCTGCGCTATCTCCTGGTATTAATTCCAACAATTATTTTAAAGTGCCACCATTGCAATAAAGAAACTAAAAAATAAAGTGTGATAAACCAACAAAGAAATAGTATATTGCAAAGAAATATATATTTAAAATCCTTTGATTGCTGTGATAATAAAATCTGTGTTAAGTGTCACATTCCACAGACAAAATAAAAATAATAAACAAGCTTTTAAAAATTATATATATATTGCCACAAACGTGAATCATAAAAGGCTATGGTGCATATAACAGTGACGTCCTAATCAAACGAAGATCAGTCCAATATAATTAGTATATAGTCCTTATTAAAGGTATAATGGTATAATGACTTCATAAAAACGTGAAAGCAACGTGTTGCGGTGTCCACACTCAGGTGCTCCCCACCCTCAGGCAATGGCCGCTCACCTCAGAGTGTGCGACCTCGCAATTAAGTTTGGTCAACCACGCATGTGAATCACCTCAGGGGTTCTAAGTTCCAAACTGCTCTTGGTGCTGTGTCCTCATATACAAACAGTAAAGAGAAACTCCGTAGTGTGATACTGTTTAAACACAATTTTATTGCACAAACAAAAAGCCCCAGTACAGGGTACTCACATGGGTTAGGTGCATATAATGCACCACTCTGTAATGATGTGCCTTTAAAATGCTGGGTTTTAGTTGAGGTCGTATGGCCGTTCTCTGAGAAGCAGACCAGCTGCTTCCTACACCGTCCTGTCCCCTCCCCTACGAGTGACGATACAAGGGAAATTCCGTATCTTCCTCAGGGGATGCATCGAGGCAGATACAAAATTTCCCTATATTATAAAGAACTTTTGTGGGTTTGTCCTGCTCTCTTTTGCAACCATTTGTTTAAAATTGTTGTGCCCTTGATTTCTTTTTTACATATTGTTTTATATTGTATTTCATGATGACAGTATTCCTTAATTTTTATATTTTAAAAATTCTCTTTCCATATTAAGTTTGTATGTGAGTCACATAGGTTTTATGTTTAGCCTTTTTAAATGTATTGTCCACAAGAATATATTTTGTAGTATGTTTACATACAATCAATCTGAAGCATTCACATTTCTGTTCTGTGTTCTTCAATGACAATATTCCCTCCCAGTCTAAATCTTAGAGAGCATCCCCGAGCTGTTAAATGTGAAGGTTCTCTTTACAAACATTCATGCATATTTTGTTTAAGATTCACACTGCATACAATGACCCATTTAAAATGTATATTTATAAAAATAACTGCTAAATTCTACCACTTGGGTAAATTAGTTTAGGAACCCATTACTTTCAAATATGCAGCAAATGCTTTCATGTGACTGAAAGAATTTGCATTTTCATAGCTAATTTATAGCATCCAGCATTATCTCAATATGACATGAAGAATTAGACTTTACCATACGATTGAGTGCTTGCTTGCTTACTATCAATTTTCCTAAACTGCCCTAAAATATACATGCAGCAAAACTTCTAAAGACTTATTTTTTGTCATTATATTATAAATTATAAATTATATTTTAGATACTGGTAGAGCAAAATGTCAATTCCATTCTCTGGTATTTTGCACCTCTTATGCCGCGTACACACGGTCGGACTTTCCGGCATACTTGGTCCGGCACACTTTCCGACGGACTTTGTCCGCCAGGTGCGCCGGACTTTAAAACGGACGGACTTGCCCACACACGCCGGGACTTTCCGGCGTGCTAAGTCCGCCCGTCTTTCCGACGGACTTTCGCCGGAGTTCCGGCGGACTTTCAGAATGAACGGACTTGCCCACACACGGCCAAGTCCGTTCATTTTGAACGTGACTCAGGTGCGGGGCATACCAGGCCCTTAGGTCTGGTATGGATTATAAAGGGAAGCCCCTACGCCGAAAAAACGGCGTGGGGTCCCCCCTAAAATCCATACCAGACCCCGATCCGAGCACGCAGCCTGGCCGGTCAGGAAAGGGGGTGGGGACGAGCGAGCGCCCCCCCCCCCTCCTCCTGAACCGTACCAGGCCGCATGCCCTCAATATGGGGGGTGGGTGCTTTGGGGGAGGGGGGCGCCCTGCGGGCCCCCCCCACCTCAAAGCACCTTGTCCCCATGTTGATGAGGACAAGGGCCTCTTCCCGACAACCCTGGCCGTTGGTTGTCGGGGTCTGCGGGCGGGGGGCTTATCGGAATCTGGGAGCCCCCTTTAATAAGGGGGCCCCCAGATCCCGGCACCCCACCCTATGTGAATGAGTATGGGGTACATGGTCCCCCTACCCCTTCACCTAGGGAAAAATTGTAAGTAATAAAACACACTACACAGGTTTTTAAAATATTTTATTAAACAGCTCCGGGGGTGGGGATCTTCCTCCGGCTTCGGGGGTCTTCTTCCGGCTTCGGGGGTCCCTCCGCTTCATCTTCTCCCGGCGTCCGGTTGGTTCTTCTCCGCTCTCTTCTCTCCAGTTCTTCGGCCGGCTCCTCTGCTGTGTTCAGGTAGCTCTCTTGCCAGCAGAGGTCCGGACTTCTGGGCTTCTTCTCTTCCCCAGATGTTGACACGACGCTCTCTCCGGCTGGACTGGTCTCTGAGGGCTGCGTTGTGACTTATATAGGCGGAGACCCCGCCCCCATATGATGTCACAGTCCCTGGGCATGCTGGGACTGTGATGTTTTAGGGGGCGTGGTTGACCACGCCCCCTAAAACGTCACAGTCCCAGCATGCCCAGGGACTGTGACATCATATGGGGGCGGGGTCTCCGCTTATATAAGTCACAACGCAGCCCTCAGAGACCAGTCCAGCCGGAGAGAGCGTCGTGTCAACATCTGGGGAAGCGAAGAAGCCCAGAAGTCCGGACCTCTGCTGGCAAGAGAGCTACCTGAACACAGCAGAGGAGCCGGCCGAAGAACTGGAGAGAAGAGAGCGGAGAAGAACCAACCGGACGCCGGGAGAAGATGAAGCGGAGGGACCCCCGAAGCCGGAAGAAGACCCCCGAAGCCGGAGGAAGATCCCCCCGGAGCTGTTTAATAAAATATTTTAAAAACCTGTGTAGTGTGTTTTATTACTTACACTTTTTTCATAGGTGAATGGGTAGGGGTACCATGTACCCCATACTCATTCACATAGGGTGGGGGGCCGGGATCTGGGGGCCCCCTTATTAAAGGGGGCTCCCAGATTCCGATAAGCCCCCGCCCGCAGACCCCGACAACCAACGGCCAGGGTTGTCGGGAAGAGGCCCTTGTCCTCATCAACATGGGGGCAAGGTGCTTTGGGGTGGGGGGGGCCCGCAGGGCGCCCCCCTCCCCCAAAGCACCCACCCCCCATGTTGAGGGCATGCGGCCTGGTACGGTTCAGAAGGGGGGGGGCGCTCGCTCGTCCCCACCCCCTTTCCTGACCGGCCAGGCTGCGTGCTCGGATCGGGGTCTGGTATGGATTTTAGGGGGGCCCCACGCCGTTTTTTCGGCGTAGGGGTTCCCCTTTATAATCCATACCAGACCTAAGGGCCTGGTATGCCCCGCGCTCGCCGCAATAGGAAGATTTGTTTTTCCTATTGCAGCGAGCGCGAGATGCAATACCCTGCCCTCGTGTCGTATTTGGTCTGTCGGACCAGCCTACACACGAGCGGCCTTTCCGTCGGACCAGCACACACACGAGCGGACTTTCCGCCCGAAACTGAGTCCGACGGAAAGATTTGAAACTTTCTTCAAATCTAGGTCCGGCGGGCTTTTGGGAAGAAGTCCGCCGGAAAAGTCCGCCGCCGCCCACACACGGGCGGATTGTCTGGCACACTCTGGTCCGCCGGACCAAGTATGCCGGAAAGTCCGACCGTGTGTACGCGGCATTAGGCACTCTAGTAGCAAGATTTTCCTTACATCACTCTGTACTCTGTTCCCATACACCATCTACCCTGAAGTGTTTCTATAAGAGGAGTTTTTCTAGGCATTCTTAATACTTTCACCAATATTATAGGTCTAAGAAAAAAAATCCAACATAGACCCCTCTGCAGTTGGTGTAGAGCTCAAAAGCAGAGAAGCTACCATCATAGTCTGTGGAACCTTTAACCCCCTCCCGCCCAGTCTCACCACGATCCCGCGGCCACGGGGGCATGCAGCGCGACTATCACAGGCACACTGTGTCCCTGGGACATGGCGCGACCCCGATCTCAGTAAAGAGCTGATGATGCGGCTCTTTACCCATGTGATCGGTTGTGTCCAATCACATGTAAACAGGGAAGTGCCGGTAATCAGCTCTCCTTGCCTCGCACTGACAGAGTGTGAGGAGAGGAGAGCTGATCAGCTGCATCTCCTCCCAGGGGAGACTGTACAGATAATCAGGGCATCAGGTGCCCTGGTTATCAGTGCAGCCCCAACAGTGCCCAGCAGTGATGCCAGTCTGTGCCCATCAGTGATATCAATCTGTGCCCATCAGTAAAGCCAATTTGTGCCCATCAGTTAGGCCATTCTGTATCCATTAGTGATGCAAGTCAGTTATGCCTTTGAGTGTCCATCAGTGCCTGCTCATCAGTGCTGCCCATCAGTGCCCATCAGTGGCACCCATCAGTGCCACCTATCCCTGCCACCTATCATTGCCCATAAGTGCCCATCAGTGCCACCTATTGGTGCCCATCAGTTCCGCCTATCAGTGCTCGTCAGTGCTGCATATTAGTGCCTCCTCATCAGTGCCACCTCATCAGATATCCAGCTCATATTTTCTTACAGCTACTCCTGCAAAGATTACAGCAAGTTATTGACCTCCAGTGACCAGAAATGCTGTAAGTTCTAAATCACTTAGTAATATCAGGAACAACAGGGCACTTTGCCTTTTATAAGTCTTTCCAAAGGTGCTAGATGACTTTTTGGGTTCTGCAGTGAATTCTCCAGTTTAGTTTATTGCAAAAAGTAATAGGATGAAATTGCTCTTATAGTTTAGATTACTGGCAAATATTCTGTTCCTGTTAAAGGTTCATACAAAACTATGTGCTCAGCTTTTATATCAAAGAAACAGCAATGTTTTTAGTGAAAAAAGAAGTCCTAAAGAGAAATGTGCACTGTTCATAAGTTTTCTTTTCAGCCTTTTGCAAGAAATATGCTAAGTAAATGATGACTGCTACATAACAGCCTGTTATGACTTCTCAGAGTCATATCTGAATGAATACCAGGTTAATTTGTGTCTACTTTCTATTTTAATGGAGAGGAGTATTTCACAACTCAGTATGATTTGGTTGTGTCTATGTATGTCTATGTATTCTTTATCTATAATCAATTATCTATATTCAATATTTATTGTATACTTAAAGGGTTGTCAATATCAGAATAACCCTTGTCATACTCAAATACTGGACTGAGAAAGGAAATCCTAACAAATGATGAGCTGACATGTTTGAGCATTGTATAGCTTTATAAAACTTTTTATGCCCCGTACACACGGTCGGATTTTCCGATGGAAAATATCCGATCGGAGCGTGTTGTCGGACATTCCGACCGTGTGTGGGCTCCATCGGACATTTTCCATCGGATTTTCCGACACACAAAGTTGGAGAGCAGGCTATAAAATTTTCCGACAACAAAATGCGATCGCGTCAATTCCGACCGTATGTGGCCAGTTCTGACGCACAAAGTGCCACGCATGCTCAGAAGAAATTCGGAGACGGAACAGCTAGGACTCGTAAAATTAGCATTCGCAATGGATACAGCACTTTCGTCAGGCTGCAATGTAAAAAATGGTTTAATACAGCGCACTCTCTTCTTCTTTATAATGTGAGAAGAATGAAGTAGTTTTGCTGCTTATATTCACACAGACTTCTCACAAACTTCTTTCTATATTATTTATCGGGATTCCCTCAATTTTTTGGGGGGTTTGTATTTTTTTCAAGGCTGATCTTTGTTTTATTTTTTTGTTAGTTTTACTCCCTAATATTTTTGTGTGTGTTTTGTGTGTCAAGTTACCACAACACCATTGATATCTTATATTATTGAATCTCAATGAGATTGTTTGGTGTTGGTGTCCCTTTTTAATTTCACATTGTATTTTTTAAATGTACCTGAATCCTCACAAACAAACTGTCCTTTTTGAAGGAAAACACACATAGGCAAGTATAATTGAAACAAAAAATCCTTTATTAAAGCTGTTGTATAGTCTTTTTTTTTACTTTTACCTACAGGTAAGCCTATAATAAGGCTTACCTGTAGGTAAAAAAAATATCTCCTAAACCTTTACGGTTTAGGAGATATTCCCCTTGCTATGCGCCGCTGACTGCAGCGGCGCATGCGCACAGGGGATTCTCGGCTGAAGCCCGGCAGCTGCCGGACCTGGCCGAGTAAGAAATCTCCCGCGCGCATGCGCGGGAGTGATGACATTGCGGCTCCAGCCACTCACAGCGCTGGAACCGCGATACCCGGAAGACACGCCGAGGCAACATGACAGCTCCCTCGGCGTGGACCAGGTAAGATACTGACGCCTCGTTCTAAGGTAAGTATTTCATAATGAGCTAGTATGCACCGCATACTAGCTCATTATGCCTTTTGCTTTACAGGGTTAAAAAAAAAAAACAAATTGCGGGTATACAACCGCTTTAAGGGCTCAGAACCAAACAAAGAGGGAGACAACGCTGGAGAAACAGCAGAAATTGGCGAAGCCTTGGACCCCCAGGGCAGACATCAATTATTTAACATCAAAATTGGTGGCCTGAGGAGTCCATATCAAAAGGAGTGCAGTCTGGTCCAGAAGTCCCAGAGATCCGGAAAGCAGCAGATGACATCTGTGTCCCCAGGCTGTGGTACTACAAGAGGCTGCATCTTTTGCCAGACCAGACTGAACCCAGGGTCATCACTTTCTGGTCTTCTTTCCACGCTTCCTTCCTGGCTGTGGCTCTGGTGTTGGAGATGTGGCAGGAGGAGGAGTAGGACCTGGAGGAGGAGGAGGAGGAGAAGGAGGACTACTATGTGTGAGGTATGTCAGGCCACCAATTAGGATCTTCAAATAGGTGATGTCTGCTGTGGGGATCACCGTCTTCACAAATTCCAGCAATTGATCCAGCGCTGCATTCCTCTTTGTTTGGTTCTTATATTCAGGGTGGTTTATCTCCCACAGACAGGGCAGCTCCCTGAACATATCAATGAAGATTGGCATAAAGTCGTTATCTTTCAAGATATCCATTTTCACTGCAAGACACAACACAAGACAAACCCTAATGTCAGCCTAAAGTTTCTAAACTTGTGCAAATACAGGCCTCAATCTAGAAGCAGTATAGGCCCAATGTTAAATCTTACCTTTGTTATCACGATCGGCGCCTCCGTTACTCCTTCCTCCGCTCACAGATCGTACGTACTACGCACGCATGTTACGCTTTATAGACACTGCGCATGCGTGAAACTCCGCCCGCCGCTGACGTTCTTTCGAGTCTATTCCCCGCCCCTTCTCGTTCGGCGCAGTGGGGAAGAGCACATGGCGGAGTCAGAGCAGGTGTCTGATATTTACACCAACGAGGAGGAGGAGGAAAGCACGGAGCCTGAAACATCCCGATCTAGAAGGAGACGATTTAAGGCATCAAATATGTCCTTTGGGGAGATGTTGGAGATGGTCGACATCCTGAAGAGGGCCGACTATGATGGAAAGTATGGACCTTACCCCAACCCCAATGTCCGAATGGCCAAGATCATGGCAAAAGTAGTCAAGAGCCTGCACCGGAATTTTGGGGTACGTCGATCGAAAGATCAGCTCAGGAAGCGGTGGTCGGACCTTAAATTAAGGGAACACGAGCAGTACAGAAAGATCCGGAGAGTGCTGCAAAAAAGTAAGTATTTGTGCTGTGTTCCTATTCTTTTTGTCTTTATTACGTTCGTGCTGCTCCATGTGCTTTTCTTAACTGTTAATCCAGTTTAAAATGTCAACTTTCATGTTCATGGGCACATTATTCGTTCGTATCAAACATTTTTCTTTCGGCCTATAAAACACCATTGTTTGGGCCATATGCATTTGGCAACATTTTTTAGGGCCTACTTGTCTGAAAATAATTTGGTTGTGTAGATGTGTTTGTTAATAGAATGAAAGGCAAACTAGATTCTGTGTAAGGAGAGGACACTCAGCAGCTATTTACACATCTGGACGCTGTAGCACTAGTGTGGGACACAAGAACACCCTTTTTATTAGGGGGCCCACACAGGTGCTCCAGTGTATACTATAGGGGTGTCTCCATCTGCGAAGCTTGTACAAAACAGGTAAAGTATTCAAGCTTGACAAAGGACACTAAAAATTCTACATATTGGAACTCAGCCAAAAAAGACAATTGTACCCCACTTCCAAGCAATGTTTCATATTTATAGTTCTTCCCTCAAATATCTGTGTGCTAAGTATACGATTTTTTTTTACATAGGGGAGAAAAGACTCGGAGGACACCCCTCATCCGAGGAGACCAGAGACCCCCCACCTCTGGAAGAAGGGGAATCCCCCAAAGACAAGAAGAGCAAGAGGAGGAAGACGTGGTGGAAATTGGCACCACAACAGGTGAGTGTCTGCGACCACAGGCTCAGGTAAGAGATGGATGCCAGCATATTTATAATACATGTTTTTTTTTGGTTTCTATCTTTTTAGGTGATCGTGATGTTGTGGATCCAGATCCTTTCACCTCGGAAAGTGCACAGATCCTGATCGGGGAGATCATGGGGTGTAATGTTGCATTGGAAAACATCCAGAAAAACATCAATGATGTTCTTCAAAAAAATAAGAACATCATTGATGTTTTGGGGAGAGTTTAAAACCCCTCCAAATCCCTTTGTTTTATGGTGTACTACAATTTTAACATTTTTTGTCAAATAGTAGAAAAGCCAAATTTTGAGGATGCACACAGTGTGTCAACATGTGCTATCTGCCATCACGGGAGATCAATGGACGCCTTTTGGGGGGAAATCCCTTCCTCAATAATAAAGTAGCTGTGAGGAAGGGGTGGCTCCCCCAAAACACGTCCCTTGATCCTCCATGATGGCAGCTAGCACATGTTGACATTCAGGTATTTGTGTGCATCTTCAAAATTTGGCTTTTCCGGGGGTGACTTCACCCCATCTGAACACAATATCAAACACAGTTCCTAAATACTCATGTGTGATATTGCCTTCAAGTTCTACCAAATGTGAACTTTGTAAGTTCAAGATTTGTGTCTTTCTTGTGTGTTTTTAAACATGCCTGTTTTATCTTAAATGGACATTTCTACTTTTTCTAATGTGACCCCAAAAATTGTTATACAACAAACATGTTGGTTTGTTTGCCAAACCTTTTCTAAATGCACATGTGATTGTGCTGGTATTAAAAAGATTGTTAATCAAGAATGTGTGGATTATTGTCTCAACGCTAGAACACTTTTGGGGTGCTCTAAATGTTTTTTTCTGTGACAATGGGTGTTATTTCCTAAGGGCAAATCCACTTTGCACTCCAAAGTGCAGTTTCAAGTGCACTTGTAGTGCAAAGTGTCTTTGCCTTTAGTAAATAACACCCAACAGTGCTTTTGTAAGGTTACACAATCACGCCATTTTCAGAACTCACCACATTTGTGTCAGGGTCAGCTAAAACAAACACAAGCAGTAAATGTCACCAAAGATTTGTTTAATTTTTTATTTTTTTATTTGAAAAAGGTTTCACACATTGTCTGGCATATTGATAGCCCCCCTACCCGCAAAGAATTCAAGGTATCTTAGCCGGACATGAGGGGCAATCAGGGAGGGCAAGCCAGGACGGCCACTTTCAAGCGCCGTCAGGGCTGGTTCATTTAGAATTCCGGCCTCAGGCCCAACTGAGCCAGCATAGTTGGCAGCATGTTGCCGTAAAAAGTTGTGTAGAACACAGCACGCCAGGATAATGTGATTCAGTTTGTACTCCGCCATATGTATGGGTGTAAGAAATAGGCGGAACCGACTGGCCATGATTCCAAACGTGTTTTCCACCACTCTTCTGGCTCTGGCCCGCCGGTAATTAAAAACCCTCTGGTCCGGGGGGAGGGTCCTCATCGGGAATGGCCGCATAAGATGGTCCCCCAGCGCAAAGGCTTCATCCGCAATGAAGACGAATGGGAGTCCTTCCACATTGTGTTCTGGAGGTGGAAAGTCCAAGCTGCCATTCTGGAGACGCCTGTAGAACTCCGTCTGGGTGATGACTCCACCATCGGACATCCGGCCATTCTTCCCCACGTCCACATACAGGAACTCATAAGTAGCCGACACCACCGCCAACATCACAATACTATTGAACTCCTTATAATTATAATAGTACGACCCCAAGTTGGGTGGTGGGATGATGTGGACGTGTTTCCCATCAATTGCCCCTCCGCAGTTAGGAAAGTCCCACCGCTGGGCAAAGTGGGAGGTCACAGTCTGCCATTCCTGTGGCGTGGAAGGAAACTGTTGAGGAAAACAAAAAAAATGTAGTCTTTTTGCACATAAACATGGAAAGCAGATTAGACACAAACATTCTTGGCCAACATCAAGATAACATTTATTTGAGGGAGTTTTTAAAGACCAAAGTATAAGGTACACCTATCATATTCCCCCTCCCCCCTCTCATGGGAAATTTCTAACATTATAGGGGGGGGGGGCTCTTGGACAGGTAACCCTCTCCACTTCATTGAGAGATGAATGACTAAATAATGTGTATTACTTGGAACAGCCCCTCCTTAGTTACACTATTGGCAGCCCACTGGACAGGTAAGAAGTGTCATAATACAAAGATATAAATACACATTGTACACATTTGAGCACATTTGGACATTCTGCTATTACCTATCAAGATAATAATAGGATAAAAAAAACTTTAAACAGTACCATTTGAAAGTATACAGGCAGGCCCTTGCACTACATGCTTTGGGGAATTCATCCATACATCTGACCACAAAAGAGATGGGTATAGTGTGTATGGGTTTGGCAAAGTCAGCAGATAGATGATTGAGGATAGATAGAGAATTGGGATCAGCTGACTTAGCAGTTGGGGGGAGGGAGGGTTCCAAATGATTTGGGGACCCCCCAAAAAAAGCCTCTGGCACTCTGCCTGAATTTAAAGCACAAATCACATTTAAAAACATTTTAGGGGGTGTTTGGGGTAAAGCACTACTATGGAGCTGATAAAATACATTGTTAAGTGACTACATGAGGTGAATATAGGGCCAGGAGAGCATTCTGGGGAGGTAAGTGAAGGCAAATATGTATGAAGGACCAAAAAAAAAATTCAAGAAAAATCCAGCATGCATGAGGACAAAGGGGACATTCACAGCATATTACAATCATGGTAATTAGGCAATGTGGAAAGAAATACAATATATTATCAAACATTATATACAATAAAATGTGATATTAAAGGATAAAAATCTTACCTTAATATACTCCTTCTGCAAGACCTGTATGATGGCAGAACAGGTCTCTGGGATAATGATCCCCAGAGCCTGGGAGGAGATGCCTGTCGAGAACTTCAAGTCCTGCAGACTTCTCCCCGTCGCCAAGTACCGCAGGGTGGCGACTAGCCTCTGCTCCGGAGTGATGGGTTGCCTCATGCAGGTATCCTGCCTGCTGATATAGGGGGTCAGCAAAGCCAACAAACGGTGAAATACGGGGTCCGTCATCCGGAGAAAGTTCCTGAAATCATCAGGATTATTCTCACGGATCTCACGGACAAAGGCATATGACAGAACTGGTCATGCTGAAGCAACCAATTCTTGGTCCATGAACTCCTCCCCACCCTGTTCATGGACTGGGCTTGTGTCAAGGTCAGGACCCCAACACCAAGCCCCCGCACAGCACGAACTCTACGAGGAGTACGTATATGCAACATGGCTAGAAATCGGTCGGCTGCTCAGAACGAAGTAACAGAACGCACTGAAGAACAGCAAGGCCTGTGAAGAGCGACCTGAAAAACAGTAACGAACGAACAAGAACACAATGACAAAGTCACGCGGAGCTTGCTTGCATGCACTGAAGAGCAGATACAAACCCACAAGCACAAACTGAACAGCAGAAAACGATCTGAAAACCACGAGTCTGAAAAAGCGCGAATCGTCTCTCACCAAACTTTTACTAACATGAGATTAGCAAAAGGAGCCCAAAGGGTGCCGCGCTTGGTTCTGAACTGGCCTTTTCTAGTCTCGTCGTACGTGGTTTATGTCACCGCGTTCTTGGCGATCAGAAATTCCGACAACTTTGTGCGACCGCGTGTACGCAAAACAAGTTTGAGCCAACATCCATCTGAATAAATCCTAGGATTTTGTTGTCGGAATGTCCGATCAATGTCTGACCGTGTGTACGGGGCATTAGAGATTCATAGTATTATTACAGCACATGCCTATGACAAATACACCATAATGGTTTCTTTACTTGAGATGGCCTGAATGAGTCTGCAACTTATCTTCTGCAGGAATGCATATCTATTAGGGCCTTGAAATACTTAAAGAAAGTGAATTATTCCTTAACTTGTAAGAGCTGTATGTGAAATAGGCAGAGCAATTCTGTCTAGACTTATATACACCCACACATGGACTCCAGTTCTCTTGAATATACAGTCAGGTCCATAAATATTGGGAAATATCGACACAATTCTGATCTTTTTGGCTCTATATACCACCACAATGGATTTGAAATGAAACGAACAAGATGTGCTTTAACTGCAGACTTTCAGCTTTAATTTGAGGGTACATCCAAATCAGGTGAACAGTGTAGGAATTACAACAGTTTGTATATGTGCCTCCCACTTTTTAAGGGACCAAAAGTAAATGGGACAATTGGCTGCTCAGCTGTTCCATGGCAAGGTGTGTGTTATTCCCTCATTACCCCATTTACAAGGAGCAGATAAAAAGTCCAGAGTTCATTTCAAGTGTGCTATTTGCATTTGAAATCTGTTGCTGTCAACTCTCAATATGAGATCCAAAGAGCTGTCACTATCAGTGAAGCAAGCCATCATTAGGCTGAAAAAACAAAACAAACCCATCAGAGAGATAGCAAAAATATTAGGTGTGGCCAAATAAACTGTTTGGAACATTCTTAAAAAGAAAGAACGCTCAGCAACACCAAAAGATGCGGAAGACCGCGGAAAACAACTGTGGTGGATGACCGAAGAATTCTTTCCCTGGTGAAGAAAACACCCTTCACAACAGTTGGCCAGATCAAGAACACTCTCCAGGAGGTAGGTGTATGTGTGTCAAAGTCAACAATCAAGAGAAGACTTCACCAGAGTAAATACAGAGGGTTCACCACAAGATGTAAACCATTGGTGAGCCTCAAAAACAGGAAGGCCAGATTAGAGTTTGCCAAACAACATCTAAAAAAGCCTTCACCATTCTGGAACAACATCCTATGGACAGATGAGACCAAGATCAACTTGTACCAGAGTTTTGGGAAGAGAAGAGTATGGAGAAGGAAAGGAACTGCTTATGATCCAAAGCATACCACCTCTTCTGTGAAGCATGGTGGTGGTAGTGTCATTGCGTGGGCATGTGTGGCTGCCAATGGAACTGGTTCTCTTGTATTTATTGATGATGTGACTGCTGACAAAATCAGCAGGATGTATTCTAAAGTGTTTCGGGCAATATTATCTGCTCATATTCAGCAAAATGCTTCAGAACTCATTGGATGGCGCTTCGCAGTACAGATGGACAATGACCTGAAGCATACTGCGAAAGCAACCAAAGAGTTTTTTAAGGGAAAGAAGTGGAATGTTATGCAATGGCCAAGTCAATCACCTGACCTGAATCCGATTAAGCATGCATTTCACTTGCTGAAGACAAAACTGAAGGGAAAATGTCCCAAGAACAAGCAGGAACTGAAGACAGTTGCAGTAGAGGCCTGGCAGAGCATCACCAGGGATGAAACCCAGCGTCTGGTGATGTTTGTGCATTCCAGGATAAACCTACAGGAGAATCCAGTCTCCCAGATTTATGAATAATATAATTGATTGGAGGTTTTGCATCTTGCACGACTCTAACTTCCTGTGCTGCTTGTCAATTTTTCTTTTTTTTTTTAAACTTTAGCACTGGGCACAGATTACCTGGTTTTCATTTTTTATTTTTGCTAGGAACAGAGGTGAACCGAATCCTCATCTCCCATGGGTAACTGGAACCTTCACGATTGCTCGTTCTTCTTTTTCTTTTTTTTATATCCAGCTACAAACTGGAACAGAATTTTTTACTTTCCCATCAACTCTGGTACATTCAGGTGAGAAAAAAAAGGAGAATGCTGTGAGCCGGTTCTGTCTTTGATTTATAGTTAACCAGTCCTATCAGGTTGTGGGGGCGGAGTCACAACCCCATGATGCACCAGGAAAAGTATTTAAACTAGGATTGAGGGGGGTAGGGTGAATTAGATTATAATGAGGCAGACATGTCAGACAAGGGTCAGTCCCTAATGGTGGGTGAAATGGGGGAAGATGGGGGAGGGCTATGGCAGGTGATAAGACAGTCCCCATGTTACAAACAACCACTGGAAATGGTACTAATTGTACTACAAAAAAAATATGCAAAATATATGTGCAAAATGCAACAATAAATTAAAGCGTTTGATTACCAATGCCAGAAGTCTGTCAAGCAAAAAAGATGGGTTGGAGGCTTTAGTGCATAAAGAGAACTATTATTTAATTGGTATTGCTGAATCTTGGCTTCATTCTTCACATAATTGGGCTACTAAGATTTCTGGGTATGCCCTCTTTCAGAAATACTGGGTAAAATGGAAAGATGGCGTCGTCGGTCTCTATGTGAGAAGTGATCTCAAAGCGAGCATGAAAAAGGACATAGTTGATGGAGCAAGTGATGAGGCTAAAGCAATATGGGTGTAACTGCATATGGGTGTGCATACTACAAAGTTAATCATTGGAGTTTGTAATAGCCACCTAGTGTTAATAGGGAGGTGGGGACTCAGCTCACTGCACAGACATAAAGGACTTCCAGGGCTGGCACAGTGATGATGGGGGGGATTTTACCTATCCTGAAATTGACTGGAGTAATGGCCCTGCTGGAACAGTTAAAGGGCAAAAATATATAAACCTATTACAGGACAATTTTATGGTACAGTTCATAGAGCCCCCAACTAGAAATGATGCTCTGCTGGACCTGATAACTGCTTGGCGCCCGCCGGCCGTCATATGACGGGCAGGCGGCACGGCTCTCGTTCTGAGCGGGGCGTCATATGACGTTTATCCATTTAAACAGGGAATGCACGCGATCATGTGTGTGCATCCCTGTGCCTTCAGTGACGGCGTGTCACTGAGACACCGCTTGCCACTGAAGGGGGTGAACAGCCATTGGGCATGGCTGTTTACCATGTGATCAGCCATGATGAATTCACGGCCGATCATAGATGGTACCGCCCCACTTTGCACGGCGGTGGCGGCATGTTACCGGGAACACTGTTCATCACAGACGCTGGTAAACAGCCATTGGCCGGTGGCTGTTTACCACGTGATCGGCTGTGATCCTTTCACAGATGATCACTAAATGTAAATACAGAGCGGTAACGAGATGTTACCGGGTTCTCCTCCTCACACACCGATCGTGTGTGAAAAAAAGATTGCGGTAACATCTCGTTACCGCTTACAGTGTACACCAATGACACTGATTGCCCCCCTCACCAATAAAGAGGATCTGTCACCAGCCATCAAAGTACCTGTCACAGATCATCTGAGTACCCGAGTACCTGTCACAGTCCATCTGAGTACCTGAGTACCTGTCACAGTTCATCTGAGTACCCGAGTACCTGTCACAGTCCATATGAGTATCCGAGTACCTGTCACAGTCCATCTGAGTACCCGAGTACCTGTCACAGTCCATCTGAGTACCCAAGTACCTGTCAAGTCCATCTGAGTACCCGAGTACCTGTCACAGTTCATCTGAGTACCCGAGTACCTGTCAAGTCCATCTGAGTACCCGAGTACCTGTCACAGTCCATCTGAGTACCGAGTATCTGTCACAGTCCATCTGAGTACCCGAGTACTTGTCACAGTCCATCTGAGTACCCGACTACCTGTCACAGTCCATCTGAGTACGTGAGTACCTGTCACAGTCCATCTGAGTACCCGAGTACCTGTCACAGTCCATCTGAGAACCCAAGTACCTGTCACAGTCCATCTGAGTACCCGAGTACCTGTCTCAGTTCATCTGTGTACCTGAGTACCTGTCACAGTTCATCTGAGTACCCGATTACCTGAGTGCCTGTCACAGTCCATATGAGTACTTGAGTACCTGTCACAGTCCATATGAGTACCTGTCACAGTCCATATGAGTACCAGAGTACCTGAGTACCTGTCACAGTCCATATGAGTACCTAAGTACCTGTCACAGTTCATATGAGTACCGAGTACCTGAGTACCTGTCACCGCCTTTCAGAGTACCCGAATACCAGTCACCAGCCCATCAGAGTACCCGAGTACCTATCTGTAGCCCATCATAGTACCCGAGTACCTGTCACAAGGCCATCAGAGTACCCGTGTACCTATCTGCAGCTCATCAAGTTACCAAAGTACCTGTCTCCGGCCCATCAGAGCACCCAAGTACCTATCTGCAGTCCATGCCTCATAGAATACACGTTGGGGTGTTTGCTTTCCAAAATGGGGTCATTTTGTGGGTAATTCCACTGTCCTGGTGCTCAAGGACCTTTAAAAGTGTGATAGGTAGGAATGAAATGAGATGTGTAATTTATGCTCCTAGAACGCCTGAAGGTACTACTTCAATGTTGGGCCTCTGTATGTGGTCAGGCTGTGTAAAAGTCTCACACATGTGGTATCGCCATACTCGGGAAGAGTAGCAGAATGTATTTTGGGGTGTAATGTTTGCTATATATATGCTATGTGTTAGAAATATCTTATAAATTGACAACTTTGTGTAAAAAAATCTGTTTTCATTTTTTTCCACATTTTCCAAAAACTTCTGGAAAAAAATGAACCGTTCAAAAGACTCATTATGCCTCATAGATTATACGTTGGGGTGTTTCTTTTCCAAAATGGGGTCATTTTGTGGGAAATTCCATTGTCCTGGTACTCCAGGGCCTTCAAAAGTGTAATAGGTGGTTGAGAAATGAGATGTGTCATTTATGCTCGTAGAACGCCAGAAGGCGCTACTTCAATGTTGGGCCTCTGTATGTGGCCATGGTGTATAAAAGTCTCACATGTGTGGTATCGCCATAATTGGGAAGAGTAGCAGAATGTATTTTGGGGTGTAATTGGTTGTATGCATATGCTGTGTGTGAGAAATAACCTGATGATATGACAATTTTGTAAAAAAAAATTAAAAAAATCTTCATTTTGCAAAGAATTGTGGGAAACAATTACAACTTTAAAATTTACTTAATACCTTGGAATGTCTACTTTCTAAAAAGGGGTAATTTGGAGGGTATTTGTACTTTCCTGACTTGTTAGTGTCTCAAGAAATTAGATTCACCTGATGTACTGAAGGCCTGATTAGATGTGATCAATTTTCAGTGATTAGCACCATAGTTTGTAGACTCTATAACTTTCACAAAGACCAAATAATATACACTAATTTGGGTTATTTTTACCAAAGATATGTAGCAGTATAAATTTTGCCCAAAATTTATGAAGGAAAATTACTAATTAGCAAAATTTTATGACAGAAACAAAGAAAAGGGCATTTTTTTCACAAAATTTACAGTCTTTTTTTATTTATAGCACAAAAAATAAAAAACCCACTAGTGATTAAATACCACCAAAAGAAAGCTCTATTTGTGTGAAAAAAGAACGCAAATTTCATATGGGTACAGTGTTGCATGACTAAGTAATTGTCATTCAAAGTGTGAGAGCACTGAAAGCTGAAAATTGGTCCAGACAGGAAGGGGGTGTAAGTGCATTGTATTGAGGTGGCTAATCTCTAACCATGCAGAGCCTATTACTACAATCAGGGTAGCAGTGACCATAACATGATTTCATTTAATGTTAGCTGTAAGCAACAAGCACATACTGAAAAGATAAAAACACTTAACTTTGAGTGAGAAAATTTTTCAAGGCTGAGGACTGCTCTCCAAGAAATAGATTGAGAGGGAATATTGGTACAGAACAGAAATGGGAATTCTTCAAAACAACTGTGTGTGTTGATGTGAATACACTGCAAAATGTATTCCCATGGTGCAATAAGTTTAAAAGGCTAAAAATAAAACCTATATAGCCAAAGTTAAAAAAAAAATAATAACAAAAGAGCTTTTAAAAATATAAAAATTAAGGAACACTATTATCATTTAAATGTTACACGGAATATAACAAAATACAGATTGCAAAAGAGAGTTGGACAAACCCCCAAATTTTTTTCAAATATATTAATAGTAAAAAGGTCAGGTTTGAGCATGTATTATTATCATTATTATTATTATTATTATACAGGATTTATATAGCACCAACTGTTTGCGCTGCGCTTTACAACATGAGGGCAAACATGAGGGTTACAATACAAATGAATACAGGAGGGATCAGAGGGCCCTGCTCATTAGAGCTTACAATCTAGAAGGGAGGGTCAAGTGGAAACAAATGGTAATAACTGTAGGGGGTGATTTGATGGAGAAAATGAAAAAACAGTTGTTAGGTGTGGGTAGGGTTGGCTTCTCTGAAGAGAAGGGTTTTCAGGGATCGTCTAAAAGCTAATAGAGTAGGAGATAAGCGAACGGATTGGGGTAGGGCATTCCATAAGGATTGGAGAGGCTTTGGAAAAGTCCTGGAGGCGAGCATGGGAGGAGGTGACGAGGGAGCTAGAGAGCAGGAAGTCTTGAGAGGAACGAAGAGAACGAGTAGGTTGGTATTTAGAGACTAGGCTAGTGATGTATCTGGGGGCTAAATTATGGATGGCTTTGTATGTAGTTGTTAGTATTTTGAATTTAATTCTTTGGCCGAGCGGAAGACAGTGGAGTGATTGACAGAGAGGGGTAGCAGAAATAGAGCGATTGGCATGTAGACCCTTTTACACAATGATCTGGAGTGGGTAACTGGGGACAAAGAGAAGGCAAATGTATTAAATACCTTCTTCAGCTCTGTGTATTTAAAGGAGCATGGGGGATTTCATGTCCATAATGGGGATGATATTGACATAGCCCCACTGTTGAGCCCACTGAACCACTGTGGCTCAAAATGTATATGGTCCAGAAATATTTAGACAAAATAAATGTGAATAAGGCACCTGGACCAGATGGCAAAACACCATGTGTCCTAAAAGAAACGAGGTCTGTTGTTTCAAAGCCATTGTTTCTATGTTTAGAGACTCTTTAACCACTTAAAGATCGCTCCACGTACATGTACCACAGCAGGGCGGCCCTTAAGCGCAAAATCATGTACCTGTATGTGATCATCTTCTTCAGCTCTGGGACACGTGCCACCGGAGCCAATCAGTGGGATCGGTGCTAAGCAGAAACACGGATCTCTATTTTCCTTTAGTCAAAGCACTCCCCCTACAGTTAAAAAGCATATATAGGGAACACATTTAACCCTTTGATTGTCCCTGATGTTGACCCTTTCCCTGGCAGTGTAATTTAAACGGTGACAGTGCATTTTTTAGCACTGATCACTGTATTGGTGTCACATGTCCCCCAAAAAAGGTCAGTTAGTGTCAGATTTGTGTGCTGCAATGTCGCAGTCCTGCTAAAAATCGCTTATCGCCGCCATTACTAGTAAAACATATAAAAATAAAAAAAGTCCATAAATCTATCCCATAGTTTGTAGACGCAATAACTTTTGCTTAAACCAATCAATATACGCTTATTGGGATTTTTTAAATAAAAATATGTAGCAGAATAAATATTGGTTTAAATGTATAAAGAAATTCGATTTTTTACATTTTTTATTGGATATGTTTAATAGCAGAAAGTAAAAATATTGTTGTTTTTTTTTTCAAAATTATAACGCAAAAAATAAAAACCGCAGAGGTGATCAAATACCACCAAAAGAAAGCTCTATTTGTGGGGAAAAAGGACATAAATTGTATTTGGGTATAGTGTCGCACGACCGCGTAATTGTCAGTTAAAGCAACGCAGTGCCGTATCGCAAAAAATGGCCTGGTCAGGAAGGGAGTAAAACCTTCTGGAGCTGAAGTGGTTAATGACTGCCATAGTACCACTGAATTAGTGTAAAGCAATAGTCAGCATGGATTCATGAAAGACAGAAGTTATCAAACAATTCGGAATTCTTTTTATGAGGAGGTAAGCAAAACCACCAAAGGAGTGACTGTGGACATAGTCAACTTGGATTTTGCAAAAGCGTTCTCCACACACGGCTGTGTAAAGTCTACAGGCTTGGAAAAATCAGTTAGTAAATGGATAGAAAACTGGCTAAAAATCGTATTCAGAGAATAGTGGTTAATGATTCATACTCTGAATTGTCTAAGGTTTTTAGTGGTGTACCCCAAGGTTCAGTGTTTGGACTCTTATTTTTAAAATATTTATAAATGATATAGGGACTGGAATTAAAAGTACAATTTCAGTACTTGCAAACAGTGTGGTCTCCAGCTTTCACATTTAGGGGGGCACGGACAAAAGTAGGGGGGGAATTATGATCCTGCAACAAGACCCTTTCACATGTTTTGCAGTGAGCCCTCTTACTGTATTGGGGCCCCCCAGGGTGGCAGAAAACAAGAGGTATGTCACCAGCATAGCAGGAAAATATAAGGGTCCAAAGCAGTGGGAGAACTACCAGGGTTGCAAAGGTTGCACTTGTGATCGGGCCCTGGTGTTCTGCCATTGTGGGGTTCCCCAGCCTCCTCTTGCTGTCCTGCCCCTGTCATTGACAGTGCTGGTCTGGCGTCTGTCTCCTTGGCAGTGGCAGCAGTCTATTAGGACCTAGTGCTGGTGACATTATGGGTGCATGCAGGGGCAGGCTGGCACTATTAGAACTATTAGAGGTGACCCCCCAGCTGGTCACCTAACAGTTCTAATGCTGTATAACCTTCTCTGTTGACATGATCGGGATATGATCCAGGTGATGCTCCTGGTCAGTAACACACTATTTATTAGAATCAACAGTACAACTATAAATATGTATATATATATATATATATATATATATATATATATATATATATATATATATATGAAACCATATGTTCAGCTGCCATGTGGGCTCCATTCCTGTAAGGTGTGGGCTTTGATCAAAAAAAACACTATCATATTTAACATTAAATTTGACTAGGAGCATCACCTGGATTGCATCCCGATCAGCATGTTAGAGAAGGCTCCACTGCTGCTGAGCAACCTTCAGGGAGCTCAACTGTCTACAACCATTAGAGATGGGCTCGGGTGTGTTTGAAATCCCACATGCCTGAACCCGCCAGAAAGCCGGCACTGCACACCGCTAATCACAGGCAGTGAGACATTTCTTGATCTGTGCAGCTGCGAACCGGGAAATGTCTCCCTGTCTGTGATTAGCGGTGTGCAGTGCCGGCTTCCTGGCGGGATCAGGCATGTGGGATTTTAAACACACGTGAGCCCATCTCTAACAACCAATTTTGCTGGCCCTCCTGTGCATGAGCCCATCAGCCCCATAAAGTAATCAGCACTGGGTCCTAATGTGCTGCCATGGAGACAGAGACCAGCGCTGTCAATAGCCGGGACAGGACAGCAACCCTGCTAGTTCTGCCACAGGTCCACAGTGGGAGGATTCCCCCATCTACCTGGATTTGTAGATGGTGGAATTGGAGCATTTTTTTTTCATTCAACCTAATAGTTGAATGAAAAAAGTGATCAATGTATGGTCTGCCTAAGTGCTAAGACCAGCCATAGACAATTTAAATCTCGGCTGGTTCATCAGGAACTGGCTGAGATTTAAACCATTAATGGGAAGGCTGAATGTACCAAGTTGATCGATCAAATTGGGTGCAACCAGTCTGCCGGATTCTCTTATGATTATCACTAGTGGTTGCTATAGCTGCTAGTGATAATCACTGTTTGTCGGGAGAATACAATTGCTCAGCAGAAGGGATTCCCCTGTCACCACTGACTGTGCTGAATCACGCAAGTTTCCGTCCTGCAATCTGTGGTTGAAGAAAGAAATTTGTACCATCTAAGTTTGTGAAGAACGGGGGGAGAGACAGGTGGGGAAGAGAAGGGAGAGGGATGGAGATAGGGACAGTTCAGTGATTACAGTGCACTGCAGTGTACACTCACCCACAGGTCCAGGCTGGAAGCTCAGGAACCACTGACACAGCCAGGAATCTGCAGCTGCTGATTTTCATATTTCCCGCCCACACATCCCCTCTCTTCAGATAAAGCTGGATGTCAAGATAGCGGGAAGACACAGGAGGAGGTGGGAGGAGGAGCTGTATTCCTCTCTGATCTCCTGTCAGAGTGGGGGGTGGGTGTGTTCGCTGGGCTGTGTAAGAGTGTCACACACACTCTTACAGAGCTGCAGCCACCAGTTTCAGAATTTACAGGCTGATTCTCTTGTCCTACAGACGGGAGAAATCAGTCTGTTTTTTCACTGTCACTGAGATAATGGGAGGCTTACCCGCCCCCCCCCCCCCCCAGTGCTGGTTGAGTTCTTTCTGAAGTCACTCTCCTCCCTGCCAATGAAGATGCAGGGGGAGGGAGCAGATCGGGCAGCCATGGCTTTGAGCGCCGCTCGCTTTATGCACATGTCAGTGAGCAGAGGGGGGGGAGAAATCCCCCGCAGGAGCTGTCAGGGATGCTCTGCCTCTCAGGAGAGCCTGTGTCCACTCAGCGGCGACCCAAGCAAGATGTAGGACACCCACTACATATAGAAACAATAGGTGTTTTAATTGGGAGGGGCACATGGTGGGGCAGAGCATAATGTTGGGGGGGTCATGGCCCCCTTCAGCCCCCCCTTTAGTGATGCCGTTGCTTGCAGATGACACCAAGCTATGCAGTGGTATAACATCCTTACAGGATGTTTCCAACTTACAAGTTGACCTCAATGCACTGTTTAATTGGGCAACTGAGTGGCAAATTAAGTTTAATGTTGATAAATGTAAAGTTATGAACTTGGGGGCTAGTAATATGCATGCATCGCACATACTAGGGGAGTACAGCTGAGGAAATTAATGGTGGAGAAGGATCTGGGTGTTCTGGTCATTCGCTTAATAATAGCATGCAATGCCAAGCTGCATTTTTCAAAACAAGCAAAATCCTTTCTTGTATTAAAAGAAGTATGGACTCCAGAGGGAGAGATATCATTTTCCCCTATACAAATCATTAGTAAGACCTCATCTGGAATATGCAGTTTAGTTTTGGGTGCCAGTTTGCAAAAAGGATATCGGGGGAACTGGAGAAAAAACAGAGAATGGCAACCAAACTGATAAGAGGCATGGAGAAGCTCAGCTATGAGGAAAGATTAGCTGAACTGAATTTATTCTCTCTTGAGAAGAGGAGATTAAGGGGGATATGGTCAACCTTTACATGTATAAATACATAAATGTTCCATATAGTGAATATAGTTATCCCCTTTTTAAGTGATTGTAAATCACTTATTTAAAAAAAAAAAATAACTAGCATGTTATACATGTGATCCATCTCTTCTCGGGTCCCTCTTTGCTGCTCCTGGCCCCTCCCTCCTATCGAGTGCCTCCACAGTCAACAGCTTCCAAGGGGGTCACTGTAGCCGAGTCACAGCTCTGTGTGTCCATTCAGACACCGAGGCCCTGACCCGACCCTGCCCCCTCTCTCCCCCGATTGGCTGACTGACTTTGATTGACAGAGCCAATGGCGCCGCTGTTGTGTCTCAGCCATTCAGGAGAAGTGTCCCTGGATGGCCTAGAAATTTGTGGATATCACTGGAGATACCTTTACAACTCCTTTAAGGTCATCACAGAGGACAAGGGCAAACTCTTTACGTCTGGAGGAAAAGAGGTTTAATCTCCAAATGCAGAAAGGCTTCTTCATAGTAAGAACTTTGAAAATGTAGAATAGACTCCCTCAAGAGCTGGTTCTGGCTAGCTCAGTAGAATATTTTAAGAAAGGCCTGGATTCTTTCCTAAATGCACATAATATACCTGGATACTAATACTTATAGGTAAAGTTCATCCAGGGAATATCTGATTGCTATAGATGGGCTGAACACCCCCAGGTTCGGTTCACGCCAGAACTTTCGAACATTGCAAAAGTTCAGATCCGAACAACAAACCCCATTGAAGTCTAAGGGACCTGAACCTGAACATTTATTGGCCATAAAAAGGGTATGGGGGCACAGCTACTTCTCTGAGGTCATGTACCAATGCAAAAAAAAAACCTTTTAAAAAAGATGGTTTTTAAAGGAGCAGTGATTTTAATAATGCTTAAAGTGAAACAACAAAAATGAAAAATTCATTTAAATATAGTGCCTGGGGGAGTCCCCTTAGTCTGCCTTTCATCTGTACTATGTAAAGAACCTGTTGCAGCAAAATTTACATTAAGAAAGAAAAAAAATGCATTTAAATTGATTTTCCCTGCAAACTTTCTTTATTTGGACAAGCTGGGCTGTATGTGCCTCAGCTGGGGCAGAGCAATTTGTTTGCTATACTCTAGAGCTGGTGGAGTGCTGCTGGCACACATGCCGTGAGTAGGGATGAGCCGAACACCCCCCTGTTCGGTTTGCACCAGAACATGTGAACAGGCTAAAAATTTGTTTGAACACGCAAACACCGTTAAAGTCTATGGGACACGAACATGAATAATCAAAAGTGCTAATTTTAAAGGCTTATATGCAAGTTATTGTCATAAAAAGTGTTTGGGAACCTGGGTCCTGCCCCAGGGTACATGGATCAATGCAAAAAAAAGTTTTAAAAACTGCAGTTCTTTCGGGAGCAGTGATTTTACTAATGCTTAAAGTGAAACAATAAAAGTGTAATATTCCTTTAAATTTTGTACCTGGGGGGTGTCTATAGTATGCCTGTAAAGGGGCGCATGTTTCCCGTATTTAGAACAGTCTGACAGCAAAATGACATTTCAAAGGAAAAAAAGTCATTTAAAACTACTCACGGCTATTAATGAATTACCGATCCGACAATACACATAAAAGTTCATTGATAAAAACGGCACGGGAATTCCCCACAGCGGAACCCTGAACCAAAATTTTTAAAAAAAAATGACGTGGGGGGTCCCCCTAAATTCCATACCAGGCCCTTCAGGTCTGGTATGGATATTAAGGGGAACCCCAGCCAAAATTTAAAAAAAAAAATGGCGTGGGGTTCCCCTCAAAATCTATACCAGACCCTTCAGGTCTGGTATGGATTTTAAGGGGAACCCTGCGCCAAAATTTTTTAAAAAATGGCGTGGGGTCCCCTCAAAAATCCATACCAGACCCTTATCCAAGCACTCAACGTGGCAGGCCACAGGAAAAGAGGGGGGACGAGAGAGCGCCCCCCCCTCCTGAACCGTACCAGGCCACATGCCCTCAACATTGGGAGGGTGCTTTGGGGTAGCCCCCAAAACACCTTGTCCCCATGTTGATGGGGACAAGGGCCTCATCCCCACAACCCTTGCCCGGTGGTTGTGGGGGTCTGCGGGCGGGGGGCTTATCAGAATCTGGAAGCCCCCTTTAACAAGGGGACCCCCAGATCCCGGCCCTCCTCCCTGTGTGAAATGGTAAGGGGTTACAAAAGTACCCCTACCATTTCACAAAAAAACTGTCAAAAATGTTAAAAATGACAAAAGACAGTTTTTGACAATTCCTTTATTTAAATGCTTCTTCTTTCTTCTATCTTCCTTCGGTTTCTGCTTCCATCTTCTTCTTCTTCTGGTTCTTCTGGTCCTTCTGGTTCTTCCTCCGGTGTTCTCGTCCGGCATCTTCCTCCGTGGTGCCGGCGTCTTCTTCCCTTCGTCTTCTGGGCCGCTCTGCATCCGAATATGATGGGAGGCTCCCACTGTGTGACACTTCTCCTCTTCTGATGGTTCTTAAATAACTAAATAAATATTTTTTTTTTAAATTTTGGTTCGGGGTTCCCCTGTGGGGAATTCCCATGCCGTTTTTATCAATGAACTTTTATGTGTATTGTCGGAACGGCAATGAAATGTCATTTTGCTGTCAGACTGTTCTAAACACGGGAAACATGCGCCCCATTACAGGCATACTATAGACACCCCCCAGGTACGAAATTTAAAGGAATATTACACTTATATTGTTTCACTTTAAGCATTATTAAAATCACTGCTCCTAAAAAAACGGACGTTTTTAAAACATTTTTTTTGCATTGATCCATGTCCCCTGGGGCAGGACCCAGGTCCCCAAACACTTTTTATGACAATAACTTGCATATAAGCCTTTAAAATTAGCACTTTTGATTTCTCCCATAGACTTTTAAAGGGTGTTCTGCGGCTTTCGAATTTGCCGCGAACACCGCAAATTGTTCGCTGTTCAGCGAACTGGCGAACAGCCGATGTTCGAGTCGAACATGAGTTTGACTCGAACTCGAAGCTCATCTCTAGCCGTGAGATATAGCGGGGAAGACATGAAGAAGACATGAAAGGTGAGGAGGAGAAGAATTGTGTCCCTTGTGTGGCTATCGGTGCTCCTGCCAACGTGGTAGGAAGTTGAAAGGCCTTTGCAAGCATGTAGTACCCAAATGGCGTTTTTGCCACACTTGATCTGCTTGCAACAGTGATTGCAAATTACAACAGTGCAATCGGCTGCACATGTGCTAAAAATGGCCCACACAGCTCCACAATCTTATGGAATAGGGTGGCTGCTCTCTACTCTTCCATGATGGCTGCCTCCGGAGGACATCCTGCCTCCTTAGGGTTGTTTCTCCCCCTCACTTTCCTCCTCTGCTCTATCCGGCACCCAAGTCGCATCAGTGACTTTATCATCATCATCCCCTCCATCCTCATTATCACTGGAGCCAACTTGGCAATACGCTGTGGCTGGGGGAACATAGTTACATAGTTGATAAGGTTGAAAAAAGACACAAGTCCATCAAGTCCAACCTGTGTGTGTGTGCGCTTTTCTGTCAATATTACATTGTATATCCCTGTATGTTGTGGTCATTTAGGTGCCCATCTAATAGTTTTTTGAAATTATTTATGCTCCCTGCTGAAACCACTGCTTGTGGAAGAGAATTGCACATTCTTACCGCTCTTACTGTAAAGAACCCTCTACGCGGTTTCCGGTTAAAATGCTTTTCCTCTAATTCTGGTGAATGGCCGCAAGTCTTTTTAAATGCCCTTTCGCAGAGAAGTTTTGTGGAGTCACCAGTTTGGTATTTGTACATTGAAATCATATCCCCTCTCAAGCATCTCTTATCCAGAGAGAATAAGTTCAGTGCTAGTAATCTTTCCTCATAACTAAGATCCTCCAGTCCCTTTATGAGCTTTGTTGCCCTTCTCTGTACTCTCTCCATTTCCAGCACATCCTTCCTGAGGACTGGTGCCCAGAACAAGACGGCATACTCTAGGTGCAGCCTGACCAGAATCTTGTAGAGTGAGATAATTATCGTTTTATCTCCGGAGTTAAATCCCTTTTTAATGCATGCCAATATTCTATTGGCTTTGCTTGCAGAAGCTTTGCATTGCATGCCGTTGCTGAGCCTGTCATCTACTAGGACCCCCAATTTGTTGTTTATCAGTGTACTCCCCTCTCTTTTAGGCTCATGTTACTCCCATCCTCAACCTCGGAACCAACATCACAACCAAGTAATGTCTGTGCATCCTCAAGAAGCAAATGGCTAACACTGTGTTCAAATAATTCAGCTGACTCCTCCATGCATGATGCTGGGACTATGGCAGGAGTAGCTGTGGACAAGGAGATGGAATAAGCCGCTCTGGCAGCTGTGTTGGACTACGCACTATTGTCAGCTTGGGTAATAGAGGATGAGGATGGTTTAGTAAGCCAGTCCACTACCTCCTCCACATGCTGTGGCTGGATAGCATGGGCAACATCACTAAACAGAGACAAATGTGCCCTGCCTGGGAATGAACCACGTCCACCTTTGCCTGTGGACACAGACGCTGCTGGCCCCCCTCATAGTGGCATGGGAACATCTGCCTCTCCTTGTTGGCCTCCCAGACATGATGGGGGAGGGCTTATTACTCAAAATTAATAGAAACTTGAAAGTGTGTGAATGGATGCACTTTATTGAATGAAAAGTGGTGTTTGGTGCATTTTAAATTTAGGACTGACGCTGACAGAAATGTAAAAACAGTGACTGACAATTTAAAAAAAGGGGGACTGGCATGGGAGAAAAAACAAACAAAACAAAACAAAAAAAACACGCAGCAACCAAAAAAAAGGGGGGTATACAGCACTGTATACAGCTCTAAATGTTATGTAATGCTGTGTTGAACACTGCACTATACTAACACACTACACTGACACTGCACCATACTCACACACTATACTCACACACTACCAACACTACACTAACACTCTACAATCAGAGTCAAGTGTTATGTAATGCTGCGTTAAACACTGCACTACACTAACACACTGCACTGACACTACGCTATACTAACACACTATACTGACACAATATCAGACATCCCAACCTGCAAAAACTAATTTCAGGGAGGTGGCAAACTAATTTCAAGGAGGTTTTTCGCTGAACCCCCACCCCCCCAATTAAATGCAGCCTCACCGTGCCCATCATTTCAGCCTCACCGTGCCCATCACTGCAGCCTTACCATGCCCATCATTGCAGCCTTACGATGCCCATCATTGCAGCCTCACTGTGCCCATAATTGCAGCCTTTCCGTGTCCATAATTGCAGCCTCACCGTGCCCATAATCGGAGCCTCACCATGCCCATAATCGCAGCCTCACCGTGCCCATAATTGCAGCCTTACTATGCCCATAATTGCAGCCTTACCGTGCCCATAATCCCAGCCTCACCGTGCTCATAATCACAGCCTTACAGTGCCCATAATTGCAGCCTCACCATGCCCAAAATTGCAGCCTCACTATGCCAATAATTGCAGCATTACCAAGCCCATAATTGCAGCCTTACAGTGCCCATAATCACAGCCTTACAGTGCCCATAATTGCAGCCTCACCATGCCCATAATCACAGCCTCACCGTGCCCATAACTGCAGCCTCACCGTGCCCATAATCGCAGCCTCACCGTGCCCATAACTGCAGCCTAACTGTGCCCATAATCGCAGCCTTACCGTGCCCATAATTGCAGCCTCACCATACCCATAATCGCAGCCTTACCATGCCCATAATCACAGCCTCACTACGGTCAGTGCCTGGATTACACACAGCAGGCATCCCCCGCTGTGTTGGAATTCAGTGTGAAAACTTTGGCTGCGGTGTGACAAAAGTCCCACCCTCCTCCTAGACCAGCTCGTGTGATAGACGCAGCGTTCTGTCTATCACATGAGCTGGTCTAGGAGGAGGGCGGGACTTTTTTCACAGCGCAGCCAAAGTTTTTTACACTCAGCTCCGACACACCGCTGTGTGTGACATGTAGTGGAGGGGGAGGAGGGGGGAGGAGGGGGGAGGAGGAGGGAGGCAGGCAGCCACAGCTTAGGCCAAAGCGGCCCCAGGGCAGGCATCCTACTGGAAACTGTCCCGGTTGGCCAGTCTGGCCCTGCCTCCTGTCACTCAGCCACAGACAGAGCAGCCTGAGCGGCCATACTCCATTCAGCCGCTCGGGATGCTCTGTCTGTGGCTGAATGACAGGCTCAGCCGGAAGATCGCCTGGCACTCGCAGGGGACAGAGAGCTCGCACCCAAATGCAGGAGACTCCCACGACTCGCGGGAAAGTTGAGATGTCTGCAACTTACTAACACTCTACACTCAGAGTCAGAATAAGTGAACACACTAACTTGCTAGTAGCAAACTGTGCCCTGCTCCATCTATCTCCACTCCAACACAATGCAAAAGCTTCCTATGGGAAGTTAGCTTTTATAGTGTGGGGTGAGACTATGAGCACTGAGCTGTGATTAGAGAAAATCATCATCACTTTGTCCAATCAGGGCTCTGACAGTGCTAATTGGTGAAGCGGTCAGGATCAAGGCTTCATCCGATTAGGGCCCTAGAATGCATTGTGTAGCACGCAGTGCATTGTGGGGAGCTCGGCAGGCAAAAAGCCCGCTGAGCACCTCGCAAATTTGGGTGTTCGCCATACGGGCAAACCATTCACCCAACACTACCGATTTCCTCTTGGAGGATCAAGAAGAATTTTTTTCCCCCGCTGGACAAAAATTGGATCATGCTTTGTTGTTTTTTTTTGCCTTCTTCTGGATAAACTATGGGCAATAGATAGTGTGTTTTTCTGTTGGTTGAACTAGATGGACTTGTGTCTTTTTTTTAAGCCGGATTAACTATGTAACAGCTTACTGCTTCTCCACAGCCATTAAGAATACCTGGAACTTCTGGGTATGGAGGAGCATGTGACCTGCTCACCTATGATGTTGTCTGGGCCTAGAAGCCAGTCATTAGGCCTAGTCATTGTCATGTGATCAAGGGAGTAACATCAGTTTCAACACTGGTTATGAAGGGGCAAAGAAGCACAGGTAATTAGGGATGGGCCGAATGGACCCCTGTTCAGTTTGCACCAGAAATTCCAAACAAGGCAAAAGTTCGGGCCCAAATAAGGAACCCCATTAAAGTCAATGGGGCTCGAACATCAAAAATCAAAAGTGCCCATTTTGAAGGCTTATATGCAAGTAATTGGGCATACAATGGTTATAGGGGTCCGGGTCATGTCCTGTGGGACATGTATCAACAAAAAAAAAGTTTGTGAAAAACGTCATTTTTAAATGAGCAGTGATTTTTTTGATTTTTAAAGTGAAAGCCTAAAAATGAAAAATTTCTTTCAATATAGTGCCGGGGGGTCCCCTTAGTCTACCTGTAAAGTGGCAGATCTGTACCATGTCTAGAATCTGCTGCAACAATAATTGCATTTATAAAGCCAAAAAAAAAAAGACATTTTCCCTGCCTTTATTTTGCTCAGCAACAGCAGGGGAGCAAGTGTGTATGATGAGGCAAAAATGTAGTGCATTGGGAACAAGACTAGAGATTTTTTTGGATACATTCTGGTGTCACTTTGACTTTGTATAGAAGTAACGAGTGCGTACAAATTGGTCTTTGGGTGTCGATGGAGCCTTCCCACCGTAACCCTATAGAGATACTTTTTAAGAAAGCAAGAATTGGCCTTGCTGTAAAAAACTGCAATGATATGCACCTGTCAAACAGGTGCAGAAAAAATGGTCTTTGGATGTTGGTGGCGCCTTCCCACCGTAACCCTATAGAGGTGCTCTTGATGAAGGCAAAAATAATTGCAATGATATGCAGCTGTCAAACAGGTGCTGAAAAATTGGTCTTTGGGTGTTAATTGTGCCCATGAAACCTATACCAAAAACATTCTTCCAGACAAAATGATTGAATACCCTCAAAGCTAGGCAGCCTCAAAGTCCTGCAGAGATTCCAAATTCCAAAAAGACTTAATCAGTGATATCGGCATCAGGGGCTTCATAGCTGCTAATCCAGGACTGATTCATTTTTATAAAAGTCAAATGGTCCACGGAGTCTGTGGACAGAGGCATTCTATGATCAGTAACAAAACCTGCAGCACTGAATGCCTGTTCTGCAAGCACGCTGGATGCAGGGCAGCCCAACAACTCAATAGCCTACTGGGCAAGTTCTGGCCAGTGGTCTATTCTCATGACCCAGTAAGTCAGTGGATCGTCAGCTGGAAAGCTCTCCATCTCTGTTTTGGCTTCGAGGTAATCATCCACCATGTGATGCAGACGCTTCTGATGGGATGTGGAAGCTGACAATGCTGGGCGGCGAGGACTAAAAAAATTCTGAAATGCCTCACTTAGGTGGACGCCTTCTCCAGACTCCTCTCTTGACTAGGGATGAGCCGAACACCCCCCGGTTCGGTTCGCACCAGAACCCGCAAACGGACCGAAAGTTCGCACGAACGTTAGAACCCCATTGACGTCTATGGGACTCGAACGTTCGAAATCAAAAGTGCTCATTTTAAAGGCTAATTTGCATGGTATTGTCCTAAAAAGGGTTTGGGGACCCGGGTCCTACCCCAGGGGACATGTATCAATGCAAAAAAAACTTTTAAAAACGGCCGTTTTTTCGGGAGCAGTGATTTTAATGATGCTTAAAGTAAAAAAAAAAAAGTGAAATATTCCTTTAAATATCGTACCTGGGGGGTGTCTATAGTATGCCTGTAAAGTGACGCGTGTTTCCCATGTTTAGAACAGTCCCTGCACCAAATGTCATTTTTAAAGGGAAAAATCTCATTTAAAACTGCTTGCGGGTTTAATGTCATGTCGGGTCATGGCAATATGGATGAAAATCAGTGAGACAAACGGCATGGGTACCCCCCCAGTCCATTACCAGGCCCTTTGGGTCCTGTATGGATATTAAGGGGAACCCCGCACCCAAATTAAAATAAGGAAAGGCCCTATATACTCTGAACAGCAGTATACAGGCGGTGCAAACAAGACAGGGACTGTAGGTTTGTTGTTAAGTAGAATCTCTTTGTAATTTTGAAGGGGTACATTTTTAACGTGTTTAGCTCCAGCCAAAAAATCTTTTTTAAGCTTTTTGGAAAACATAGGGAAGGGTTATCACCCCTGTGACATTTGTTTTGCTGTCTTTCCTCCTCTTCAGAAGATTTCACCTCACTTTTTGTCCCAATGAAAAATGTTTTTTGAAAATTTGGGTTTTTTTGTGGAACAAGGATTGGAAAGCATCAGTGGAAAGGAGAAATGTTTTTCCCATATTAACTCTTACAGGAGAGAATTTCCCTTCCTAGGGGTAGATTTCATCTCACTTCCTGTTGTCTCCTTCCGTTTGCAAGTAGGAGTCGTTTGTAAGTTAGATGTTTGAAAGTAGGGTCCTGCCCTATATACTCAGCAGAAATTTGGGCCTTAGGTGTTGCTGTGGCCACAACACTGTAAGCCCTCACAGGCTGTGAAATATTAGATCAAGAATTGTAATTACATGCCCCTGTTGAACAGGAGCTGAAAAATTAGGCCTTAGGCACTGGTGCTGGTGCCACAACACTGCAACCCCTCACAGACACTCTAGTTGGAATGCAGGAACGAGCCCTGCTGCAAAGTATTGCTTCAAAAATTGTAATTACACGCCCCTGTTAGACAGGGGCAGAAAAATTGGGCCTTAGGCACTGGTGCTGGTGCCACAACACTGCAACCCCTCACAGACACTCTAGTTGGAACGCAGGAACGAGCCCTGCTGCAAAGTATTGCATCAAAAATTGTAATTACACGCCCCTGTTAGACAGGGGCAGAAAAATTGGGCCTTAGGCACTGGTGCTGGTGCCACAACACTGCAACCCCTCACAGACACTCTAGTTGGAATGCAGGAACGAGCCCTGCTGCAAAGTATTACATCAAAAATTGTAATTACACGCCCCTGTTAAACAGGGGCTGAAAAATTGTCCCTTAGGCACTGGTGGTGGCGCCCAGAACCAAAAATGTTCTTACAAGCTATCAGCGTGATGATTGAGGAGGAAGAGGATAATTACTCAGGGATAGTCACTCAGCATCAGCATAGGCAGTCTTTGAAGGGATCTGAGATTTCAAAAAAAATTATTCGGTTACATCAGCATCAGGTGCTTGGTAGCTGGTGGTGATCCAAGACTGATTCATTTTTATGAAGGTCAGCCGATCGACCGAGTCGGTGGACAGACGCACCCTGTGATCGGTTACCACGCCTCCAGCAGCACTGAATGTGCGTTCCGAAAGAACGCTGGATGAAGACAGGCCAGTAGCTCAATTGCATACTGTGCAAGCTCTGGCCAGTGATCCATCCTCAAGACCCAGTAACCCAGAGGATTTTCGGTGGGAAAGGTGTCCAAGTCTGATCTTGCCCCTAGGTATTCCTGCATCATGTAAAACAGACGCTGGCGATGGTTGCTGGAACCGATCATACCTTGGGGCTGCGGACCAAAAAATTGTCTGAACGCATCGGTCAGATGGCCACCTTCTCCACCGCTCCTTCTTTGACTGACTGAAGCCTCAGCAACACGTTGTCCAGAAACAGGAGTTTGTAACCTCCCAGTCTCTGGGAACGCGTTGCACAGACCTTTCTGCAAGGCCTCCCGAAGATGTTTCATCCTCTGCTCCCTCTGCGATGGCAAGATAAGGTCCGCAACCTTACCCTTGTAACGTGGATCAAGGAGGGTTGCCAGCCAGTATTGGTCCTTCTCCTAGATACCACGAATACGAGGATCCTTACGCAGGCTTTGCAGGATCAGGGAGGCCATGCAGCGTAGGTTTGCTGAGGCATTCGGTCCGGAGTCCTCTGGGTCACTAAGGACAACAACGTCCGCAGCCACCTCCTCCCAGCCACGTACAAGTCCATGTGTTCCTTGGGACTGATCCCTTAAAGACTGCTGCTGATGCTGAGTGCCAGGCTCCACCTCCATACTGACACAATCTTCCTCCTCCTCCTCCTCCTCCTCCTCCTCCTCGTCCTCTTCCTGTGTGATCGGCGGCACGCAGGAACACTGTCTGGATAAAGGGGGCCTTGAGAGCTAAGGAAGTCCTCCTCTTCCTGCCTCTGTTCTGCCTCAAGTGCCCTGTCCATTATTCCACGCAGCGTGTGCTCCAACAGGTGGACAAGGGGGACAGTGTCACTGATGCATGCACTGTCAGTGCTCACCATCCTCGTGGCCTCCTCGAATGGTGACAGGACAGTGCATGCATCCCTGATCATGGCCCACTGGCGTGGGGAAAAAAAACCAAGCTCCCCTGACCCTGTCCTGGTGCCATAGTCGCACAGGTACTCATTGATGGCCCTCTGCTGCGTGTGCAGCCGCTGCAGCATGGCCAACGTTGAGTTCCACCTGGTGGGCATGTCACAGATTAGGCGGTTCTTGGGCAGGTTAAACTCCTTTTGGAGGTCCGTCAGCCGAGCACTGGCATTATATGACCGGCGGAAATGCACACAGACTTTCCTGGCCTGCCTCAGGACATCCTGTAAGCCCGGGTACCTGCCCAAGAACCACTGCACCACCAAGTTAAGGACGTGAGCCAAACAGGGCACATGGGTCAGTTGTCCCTGTCGGAGGGCAGAGAGGAGGTTGGTGCCATTGTCGCAAACCACCATTCCTGCCTTAAGTTGGCGTGGCGTCAACCACCTCTGAACCTGCCCCTGCAGAGCTGACAGAACCTCTGCCCCAGTGTGGCTCCTGTCCCCCAAGCACACCAGCTCAAGCACCGCATGGCATCTTTTGGCCTGCGTACTTGCGTAGCCCCTTGAACGCCTACGGAGCACCGCTGGTTCCGAGGAAGAGGCCATGGAGGAAGAAGAAGAGGAGGGGGTGGAGGAGAGAGGTGTGTCACAATCAGCATTTTGGAGGCATGGTGGCGGAACAACCTCCAACACTACTGCACCTTGTCCTGCATCCTTCCCAGCTGCCAGCAGAGTCACCCAATGCGCCGTGAAACTTAGGTAACGTCCCTGTCCATGCCTGCTGGACCATGAGTCAGCGGTAATATGCACCTTACCGCTGACCGCCCTGTCCAGCGAGGCATGGACATTGCCTTCCACATGCCGGTAGAGAGCCGGAATCGCCTTCCGTGAGAAAAAGTGGCGTTTGGGTACCTGCCACTGAGGAACCGCACATTCCACAAACTCACGGAAGGGGGCAGAGTCTACCAACTGAAAAGGCAGCAGTTGAAGTGCTAGCAATTTTGCCAAGCTAGCATTCAACCGCTGGGCATGTGGATGGCTGGGAGCAAACTTCTTTCGGCGGTGCAGCAGCTGGGGCAGGGAAATTTGCCTGGTACAATCTGACGTTGGTGTACCAAAAGCAGATTGCCCACAAGTACTTGGCTGTGACACACCTAATTCTACACCTTCATTCCTCTCACTGCAGGTCTCAGAGAGGACTGAAGGTCTAGTGGGGTTGGAAATCTCAGCTGATGAGGAGCAAGGAGAGATCCTCTTTGTTCTTTGGTGTGGGTCTTTTAGATACGCTTGCCAACGAACTGCATGGCAGGTCAACATATGTCTGGTCAAGCATGTGGTGCCCAAGCGGGAGATGTTTTGGCCACGCGAGATACGCTTGAGACATATGTTGCAAATAGCAGCGGTGCGATCTGATGCACTCGTCTCAAAAAAGGCCCACACCAAAGAACTTTTTGAATAACGCGCAGAGACCGCAGCGCCCTGCACATGTGGAGCTTTGGGGTGTGATGCAGTCAATGTGCTGCCCTTAGGCTGGCCCCTGGAGGGCATCCTGCCTCGTTGGTGATGTGCCGCCTCCTCCTCCTCCTCCTCCTCCTCCTCCTCCTCTCTCCTATCAGGCACCCACGTTGAGTCAGTGACCTCATCATCCCCTCCCTCCTCATCACTGGAGCAAACCTGGCAGTATGCTGCAGCAGGGGGAGCATGACTGCCAGATTGCTGTCCTTCTTGGGCACCCCCTCTGTCCGTGCTCATGTTACTGCCTTCATCAAGCTCAGTATCATCATCAGAGCCTTCCAAACGCTGGGCATCCTCCTGGAGCATGTACCCAACACTGTGGTCAAACAGTTTGAGGGAATCCTCAGGAGGACATGGTGGAGCTAGGGAAGGAGTCACTGATGACATTGAGCTGAGGGAAGAGGCCGCTGCTTTGCCAGACAAAGCACCCTGGGCATGGGTGAGAGAGGATGAGGAGGATGAGGACGGCTTGGTCATCCACTCGACCAAGTCTTCCGCATGTTGCGGCTCAATACGGCCAGCTGCCGAAAAAAAGGCCAAGCGTGTCCCATGGCCACGTGCTGATGAGGATGCACCGTCTCCACGACCAGCACTAGACACAGAGCCTGCTTGCCCTCTCTTATTGGCTTGTGACTGTCTGCCTCTCCTTCTTGGCCTTCCAGACATACTAATGGCCTGTAGCTGCACTAAGCTGGGATAGAACACCTGTAATTTTCTTCAGGTAGCTTTATATACTGTAACCAGACAAGCCTGCCTGTCAGTAGGAAGATAACAGGAACGGATCTAGCTGAACACTGTGAGCAGGACGCACTGCACTAAATGTAAATAGCAGGAACGGATCTAGCTGAACACTGTGAGCAGGACGCACTGACTGCACTAAATGTAAATAGCAGGAACAGATCTAGCTGAACACTGTGAGCAGGACGCACTGCACTAAATGTAAATAGCAGGAACGGATCTAGCTGAACACTGTGAGCAGGACGCACTGACTGCACTAAATGTAAATAGCAGGAACAGATCTAGCTGAACACTGTGAGCAGGACGCACTGCACTAAATGTAAATAGCAGGAACAGATCTAGCTAAACACTGTGAGCAGGACGCACTGACTGCACTAAATGTAAATAGCAGGAACGGATCTAGCTGAACACTGTGAGCAGGACGCACTGCACTAAATGTAAATAGCAGGAACAGATCTAGCTGAACACTGTGAGCAGGACGCACTGCACTAAATGTAAATAGCAGGAACGGATCTAGCTGAACACTGTGAGCAGGACGCACTGCACTAAATGTAAATAGCAAGAACGGATCTAGCTGAACACTGTGAGCAGGACGCACTGACTGCACTAAATGTAAATAGCAGGAACAGATCTAGCTGAACACTGTGAGCAGGACGCACTGCACTAAATGTAAATAGCAGGAACGGATCTAGCTGAACACTGTGAGCAGGACGCACTGACTGCACTAAATGTAAATAGCAGGAACGGATCTAGCTGAACACTGTGAGCAGGACGCACTGCACTAAATGTAAATAGCAGGAACAGATCTAGCTGAACACTGTGAGCAGGACGCACTGCACTAAATGTAAATAGCAGGAACGGATCTAGCTGAACACTGTGAGCAGGACGCACTGACTGCACTAAATGTAAATAGCAGGAACAGATCTAGCTGAACACTGTGAGCAGGACGCACTGCACTAAATGTAAATAGCAGGAACGGATCTAGCTGAACACTGTGAGCAGGACGCACTGACTGCACTAAATGTAAATAGCAGGAACGGATCTAGCTGAACACTGTGAGCAGGACGCACTGCACTAAATGTAAATAGCAGGAACAGATCTAGCTGAACACTGTGAGCAGGACGCACTGCACTAAATGTAAATAGCAGGAACGGATCTAGCTGAACACTGTGAGCAGGACGCACTGACTGCACTAAATGTAAATAGCAGGAACAGATCTAGCTGAACACTGTGAGCAGGACGCACTGCACTAAATGTAAATAGCAGGAACGGATCTAGCTGAACACTGTGAGCAGGACGCACTGACTGCACTAAATGTAAATAGCAGGAACGGATCTAGCTGAACACTGTGAGCAGGACGCACTGCACTAAATGTAAATAGCAGGAACAGATCTAGCTGAACACTGTGAGCAGGACGCACTGCACTAAATGTAAATAGCAGGAACGGATCTAGCTGAACACTGTGAGCAGGACGCACTGCACTAAATGTAAATAGCAGGAACGGATCTAGCTGAACACTGTGAGCAGGACGCACTGCACTAAATGTAAATAGCAGGAACGGATCTAGCTGAACACTGTGAGCAGGACGCACTGACTGCACTAAATGTAAATAGCAGGAACGGATCTAGCTGAACACTGTGAGCAGGACGCACTGCACTAAATGTAAATAGCAGGAACGGATCTAGCTGAACACTGTGAGCAGGACGCACTGACTGCACTAAATGTAAATAGCAGGAACAGATCTAGCTGAACACTGTGAGCAGGACGCACTGCACTAAATGTAAATAGCAGGAACGGATCTAGCTGAACACTGTGAGCAGGATGCACTGCACCAAATGTAAATAGTCTAGATAGAAGATAACAGGAACGGATCTAGCTAAACTGAATACAGTGTATATATCTATATGCAACACCAGGGATGCATATATATACACAATACACTGTAAGTGCAGCTAACTGACTGACTGTTCTGCCTAATCTATCTAACTCAAATCAAATGACACTGTCTGTCTCTCTCTCTATCTCTCAGCACACCGGAACACACTACACAGGGCCGCCGTGCAGGCGGCCTTATATAGTGTGGGGCGTGTACTAAATCCCCTGAGCCATAATTGGCCAAAGCCACCCTGGCTTTGGCCAATTACAGCTCTCTCTACTGACGGCGCTGTGATTGGCCAAGCATGCGGGTCATAGTGCATGCTTGGCCAATCATCAGCCAGCAATGCACTGCGATGCCGCAGTGAATTATGGGCCGTGACGCGCCACACGAATTTGGCGCGAACGGCCCATAACGTTCGCAATTCGACGGACGGTCGAACAGCCGATGTTCGAGTCGAACATGGGTTCGACTCGAACACGAAGCTCATCCATACTCTTGACCAACAGAAGACCCAAAACAAAATTTTCCATGACACTGTAACCTACTGGAGTCAGGAAAAATGTTCAATAAAATCCTCTTTAACGTGTCCTCAAGAGGTTTTATCTTCTGCACTGTGGGGACGGGATGAGTTCTGAGACCTTCCCCTTATAACAGTGGATCGGAGGGTTTCCAACCAGTAATCATCCTTCTCCTTTATGCCACTTATTCTTGGAACCTTTCGCAGGCTTTGACGCATGAGGTTGCCCATGCGCCTCAAATTTGCAGAGGCTTGAGAAGCAGACTCCTCTGGGTCACTCAGGATGACAGCATCTGGAACTTTCTCCTCCCAGCCACGTACTACTCCCAAGGGTCCTGGGGTTGGAAAGCCATCGCTTACAGATTGACGCATATATTCCTCTTCTTCGAAGCTCATGAAAGTGCCAGAATCCTCCTCCTCATCCTCCTCCCCTCTCTCCTCTTGTGTGTTCTGTGACATAGGAATGACGGTGTCTGGATAAAGTGGGCCTTGAGAGGAAAGGAAGTCGTCCTCTTCCTCCTGCTGCTCTGCCTTCAGTGCCCTGTCCATAATGTCACGCAGAGTCTGCTCCAGCAGAAACACAACAGGGATTATCAAAAAATACAAAGACTAATGCGCAAACACCACAACCTCCTATATAAAATCTACAACCTAAGCCAGAATAGTGGTACCAGATAAAAAGCTGCCAACATAGATGGGTGCACTCAACACCCCAGTAAATAGATACTAAGACAGAGTAATATGTGGCGCTACTACAACAGGGATTATGTCACTGATGCATGCACTGTCGTGGCTCACCATCCTTGTGGCCTCCTCAAATGGTGACAATACAGTGCAACAAGAGAAGAAGGAGGGCGCACCGACCTAGTGCATTACCACTGGTAAAGCTTTATTAAAGCATAAAAACAGCAAGATGTATACTAACAAGCAAGCATTAATAAAAAGGCTTTGACAAAGAAGCAGGTGTACTGTTCTGAAGATCGACACTCCAGGACCTAATGCCGAGAGGCGTTGCCACTAATTGGGCCTTACAGACACTGGCACACATATATAGGGGCGACTGCGAGAGATTAGCCATCGCTTAGGCTCTGAGGAAAGGGGTACTCCCCCGAAACGCGTCAGCCATTAGTCAATTCTATCGGTTGGATCCTCTCGACATTAGGTCCTGGCGTGTTGATCTTCAGAACATTACACCTGCTTCTTTGTCAAAGCCTTTTTATGAATGCTCGCTTGTGAGTATACATCTTTCTGTTTTTATGCTTTAATAAAGCTTTACCAGTGGTAATGCACTAGGTCGGTGCACCCTCCTTCTTCTCTTGTTTCCCTTTAGTCCATGAATACCGATTGTTCTGAGGAGGGCTGCAAGACGGCAGGCATTACTTCATAAAGTTGGTCACACCACATACCAAATCACTGGACACCTGAGCGCAGGAGCGATTTCTACTGTTTTTTGACAATACAGTGCATGCATCCTTAATGATCAGCCATTGGCATGGGGAAAAAAAGCAGAGGCGGCCTGAGCCTGTCGTCATGCCGTATTTGCACAGGTACTCGTTGACAGCCCTCTGCTGCATGTATAGCCACTGCAGCATTGACAATGTTGAGTTGCACCTGGTGGGCATGTCACAAATCAGGCAGTTTATAGACAGTTGGGTTTCCTGCTGGATTTCAGCCAACCGCCTGAAATGGCTACAGACTCTCTTGGCCATCTTTAGCACATCTTGCAACCCTGGCTACGTATTTAGGAAACGCTGCACCACCATATTGAGGACATGTGCCAGGCATGGCACATGTGACAACTTTCTCTGTCTTAAGGGTGGACAGGAGTTTTGAGCCATTATCGCACACCAGCATTCCTGGCTCCAGCTGGCATGGTGTGAACCACCTCTGGGCCTGTCCCTGTAGAGCTGCAGGAATCTCTGCTCTGGTGTGGTTCCTGTCCCCTAAACACACCAGCTGAAGCACTGCATGGCACCTTTTAACCTGACTCTTGGAATAACTCATTGAACGCTTAGGGGGTGCCCGATGTTTATAGGACAATTCTGCAGAGGAGGGCATGGAGGTGGCGGAGGAGGGGTAGAGCTTACAGGTCTGGCATTATCACCACCAGCTGTATGGAGACATGGGGGCACAACAAGCTGCAGCACCGAGCCTTGTCCTGTATCCTTTTGAGTTGCAAGCAGCGTTACCCAGTGTGCTGTGAACAAAATATATCGTCCCTGTCCATGCTTGCTGTACCACGTGTCAGCAGTAAGGTCGATTTTACGGCTGACTGCCTTGCCCAACAAAGCCAGAACATTCCCTTCCATGTGATGGTAGAGAGATGGACTGGCCTTACGTGAAAAGTAGTAGTAACTGGGAACCTGCCATTGTGGTACAGCACATTGTGCAAATTTACGGAAGGGGGCAAAATCCACCAGGCTGAAAGGCAGAAGTTAGAGAGCCAACAGCTTTGACAAGCTTGCATTTAGACGCTTGACATGTGGGTGGCAGGGACTGTATTTTTTTTTCCGCTGCATCAGTTGGGGCAGAGAAATTTGCCGGCTACAGTCTGCAGATAACAGCTGCAGAATGTGATGAAATAGGGTGGCTGCTCTCTTTCTTGATGTCGGCCTCCTTGGGATTGTGCCACCTCACCTTCAATTTCCTCCTCTGCTCTATCTGGCACCCAAGTCGTATCCGTGACCTCATCATCATCATCTTCATCTCCTCCATCTTCATCATTACCACTGGAGACAACTTGGCAATAGGCTGCATCTTGGGCAAAATGAATGCCAATTTGTTTACCAGTGTTCCTCCCTCTCTCTACGCTCATGTTCCTGTCATCTTCAACCTTAGAACCAACATCTGAATCCAGTAATGGCTGGGCATCATTAAAGAGCAAGTGGCTGACGCTGTGGTCAAATAACTCAGCTGACTCCTCAATGGCCGATGTTGGGGCTATGGCAGGAATAGATGTGGACAAGGAGGCAGGTTTATCCACTCTGGCAACTGCAGGGGACTGCACACCTGTCTCTGCTTGCGAGACAGAGGATGAGGAGGATGAGGAAGGTTTAGTAAGCCAATCTACCACCTCCTCTGCATGCTGTGCCTGGCAAACTCACTAAATAGAGCAAATGATGTCCTGCCTGAGGACCACCACGTTCACCTCTACCTGTGGACACATTTGTTGCTGGCTCCCTTACAGTGCCAAGGAAACGTCTGCCTCTCCTTGTTGTCCTCCCAGACATTATTGGGAGGGAGGGGGTGGTGCTTATAAGCAAATGTAAAGAAGAAGCTGAAATCTGTACGTAGATGCACTTTAATCAATGTAAAAGAGGTGTTGGTGCCCTTTAATTTGAGTACTCACACTACACAGACACACTCCACGGATGCAATATAATATACTGCAATATAATGTGCCAAACGTACAGTGACGCACAGAACTATATGGCGTTAAACTGGCAGTAACGCACACAGAACTATATGGCATTAAACTGGCAGTAACACACATTGAAGTAAATGGCATTAAACTGGCAGTAATGCAATCAAATTGACGGTGTTCCACTGTCACTAGACTGTCGCTATCTGAACTGTCCCTACTCTAGCTATACACTAATGTAAAGATTACTGATATGGTCTCACTACACTACACTGAAACTATCTGAGCTGTCCCTACTCTACAGTAATGTATGTATGAATGACACGGTCTCACTAAACTACAGTGAAACTATCTGAGCTGTCCATACACTAGCTGCACACTATTCAAAGCTGAATGATGGTCCTCCTCACGACACTCACACTATCCCTAGACTGACACTAAACTAATATTCTACACTGATAATTGAAGCAAAATAGCACAGTATAACAAACTAACTAACTAATAGCACTGAACAGAGCCCTGTTCTATCTCTCTCCACGCCGAAATCACACTGAAAATGGCTGCCATTGAAAGAATACTTTTATTCTGTGGGGCGGGAACGAGCCATGGTTGGATAAAGTCATGATCACAGTGTCCAATCATGACTCTGACAGTGCTCTGTGCCCTGATTGGCTGAAGCTTTCACTGCTGCAGCCAATCAGGGCTTGCAATGCACTGTTCAGCGCCGCAATGCATTGTGGTCGGTCGGGGGGAGCGAAAAACCGGTCGAACGATCCGTTTGTTCGGCTGTTCGTTGAACGTCCGGACAGCGAACGTTCGGCCCAAACTTATGCTCGGGCACTTGGAGGTCAGGGATGTCCTTTTTTCCTTCTCATAGACACTGTCACCTTGCCCTGCATGGTGGTGGGAATAACAATGGATGTAATACAGAGTGGATAATACCTATGAAGGTTCAATATTATTATTAATAATTAGTGTTGCAACAGTTAATGAAGTTCAACACTGAAAAGTTGCTTAATTGATCTTCCAGCCAAAACCCCATTAATTGATTTTGGATAAAGTGGGGAAGGGATAAAACCTTTGTCAGATTTGTAATTGGTGTTTTATATGCTCACTTCAGTAGCTGTCAGGAAACAAATTTCAGCAAACAGTCAAGTACAATGGGGAAAGGTAGAACCTCTGCTATTTTTATTATCTTGTCCCACTAATAGTATTGGGCGAACAGTTCAAGCAGAGCAAGAGTTCAGCCCGAACATTGGCTGTTCGCCCGTTCATCGAACACCCGAATTGGCAGGGCATTCGACCATTTTTTGGCCCACCGAATGACACACAGTAGATTGCATGCCACACAGTGCATTCTAAGCCCTGACTGGGTGAAGCAATGAAGGCTTTGCCCACTCAGGGCACAGAATACTGTTATGCCCCGTACACACGGTCGGATTTTCCAATGGAAAATGTCCGATCGGAGCGTGTTGTCGGAAATTCTGACCGTGTGTGGGCTCCATCACACATTTTCCATCGGATTTTCCGACACACAAAGTTGGAGAGCAGGAGATAAAATTTTCCGACAACAAAATCCGTTGTCGGAAATTCCGATCGTGTGTACACAAATCCGACGGACAAAGTGCCACGCATGCTCAGAATAAATAAAGAGATGAAAGCTATTGGCCACTGCCCTGTTTATAGTCCCGACGTTCGTGTTTTACGTCACCGCGTTTAGAACGATCGGATTTTCCGCCAACTTTGTGTGACCGTGTGTATGCAAGACAAGTTTGAGCCAACATCCGTCGGAAAAAAACCTAGGATTTTGTTGTCGGAATGTCCGAACAAAGTCCGACCGTGCGTACGGGGCATTAGAGCCATGATTGGAGAAAGTCATGATGACTTAGGCCAATCCTCATTTTGTAGTGTTTTCTGTCAGCGACAGTCCTCAAGTTAACCACTTCAGCCCCGGAGGATTTACCCCCTTAATGACCAGGCCATTTTTTGCAATACGGCACTGCATTATTTTAGCTGACAATTGCGCGGTCATGCGATGATGTAGCCAAATAAAATTGCTGTCCTTTTTTTTCACACAGATAGAGCTTTCTTTTTTATTTTTTGCGTTATAAACAAAAAATACCAACAATTTTGAGAAAAAAAAAATGTATTTTCTGCTATAAAACACATCCAATAAAAAAAATGAAAAAATAAAATTTCTTAATCAATTTAAGCCAATTTTTATTCTGCTACATATTGTTGGGAAAAAAAATCCCAAAAAGCGTTTATTGATTGGTTTGGGCAAAAATTAGTGTCTACAACATAGGGGATATCTTTATGGATTTTTTTATTGGTTATGGCAGTGATCAGGGATTTTTAGTGGGACTGCGACATTGCGGTTGACAAATCAGAATCCTAACCAACATTTTTGACACTTTTTTGGGAACCAGTAACATTATTACAGTAATCAGTGCTAAAAATATGCACTGACATTGTACTAATGGCATAGGCAGGGATGGAGTTAACATCAGGGGCGATCAAGGGGTTACCTGTGTTCCCTCAGTGTGTTTCTAACTGTGTGGGGGGATGGGCTGCTTGGAACAACACACAGATCCGTCTTCCTGCATAGCAGAAAGACAGGATCTCTGTGTGATCCCCTGTCAGAACGGAGATCTGCCTTGTTTACTGTGGCAGATCCCCATTCTGTCTCTGCGAGAAGGATGATTGGCTCCCCCACTGGCCAATCAGCACCTGCATGCCTACAGATCGCCATGTAGGAGCCAACGTACAGCTACGGCTATTCGCGCAGCTGAGCCAACCTACAGCAGTATAACTGCGGCGGCTGGTCGGCAAGTGGTTAAAGTGCACCAAACACCACTTTCCATCGATTGTGCATACAATTACACATTTCCCCATCTCTATTATATTTTGGCAATAAGCCCCCCCATCATGTCTGGGAGGCCAACAAAGAGAGGCAGGTGTTCCCAAGGCACTGTGAGGGGGCCAGCAGCGTATATGTCCACAGGCAAAGGTGGACGTGGTCTGTCCTTAGGCAGGGCACCATTTTCTCTGTTTAGTGATTTTGCCCCTGCTATCCAGCCACAGCATGCAGAGGAGGTGGTGGACTGACTTACAAAACCATCCTCATCCTCCTCATTTTCTATCACCCAAGCAGAGACTAGTACACAGTTCATCGCAGCTGCTAGAGTGGCTTATTCTGCCTCCTTGTCCACAGCTACTCCTGCCATAGGCCCAGAATCATGCATGGAGAAGTTAGCTGTTAGTCAATTATTTGAACACAGCATCAGCCACTTGCTCCTTGATGATGCACAAGCATTACTTGTTTCTGACTCCGAGGTTGAGGAAGGTAGGAAAATGAGCCTACAGAGAGGGGATGACACTGAACACCAAATTAGCAGTCATGTTCCCCCATCCGCAGCGTATTGCCAAGTTGGCTCCAGTGATGATGCAGATGGAGGGAATGATGATGAGGTCACTGACATGACTTGGGTGCCAGATAGAGCAGAAGAGGAAAGTGAAGGTGAGGCACAACCCCAAAGTGACAGCCATCATGGATGAGTAAAGAGCAGCCACCCTAAGGAATCAGATTGCGGATCTGTTATCTCCTGGCCAACTTCCCACAGCTCAGCTGTCCGGGCCTTTTTTAGCACATGTGCAGCCAATTGCACTGTTGCAATTTGCAAACTTTTCCTCAAGCAGATCAAGCGTGGCAAAAACACCAGCCATTTGGGTACCCCATGCTTGACAAGGCACTTAAGCTCCCACCACTCAGTCCATTGGCAAGAGCACCTGAAAGCCACACAAAAGGGACATAATTCTCCTCCTCCTCACTCCCCGCTATATATGATGATGACCTCTCAGCAGCCTCCACTGACAGGAATGATAGTATAGTGAAGGGTGTCACAGCTCCTTGCAGCACATTTGACAGCAGCACATCACCAGCTGTAGAGTATAGCAAGCAGATTTCTCAGCCACAGCTGCTATAGCAAAAAAAACTACAGTCCCATCCACCCACATGCCCAGGGTCTAAATTCCAGCTTGTCCAAGTTGCTGGCTTTACAACTCTTGCCTTTCCGCCTGGTTAATTCTGCCCCCTTCCATGAATTTGTAGAATATGCTTTACCACAATGCCAGGTTCCCAGTCACTATTTCTTTTCACATATTGCCATTCCAGCTCTGTGCCATCACATAGAAGGCAATATTGTGGCATCATTGGGCAAGGCAGTCAGTGGCAAGGTCCACCTTACTGCTGACTCATGGTCCAGCAAGCCTAGTCAGGGTCAATATATTTCGTTCACAGCACACAGGGTAACTCTGCTTGCAACTAGGAAGGATGCAGGACAGGGCTCGGTGCTGGAGCTTGTTTTGCTGCCATGTCTCCATACAGCTGGTGGTGATAATGCGAGATATGTCAGCTACACCACCTCCTCCTTCTCCATGCCCTCCTCTGCTGAATTGTCCTATGAACCCCCAGTACCCCCTAAGTGTTCAAGGGGCTATTCAACAAGTCAGGCTAAAAGATGTCATGCAAGGCCTCAGCTGGTCTGTCTAGGGGACAGGAACCACACCAGAGCAGAGATTCTTTAAGCTCTGCAGGGGCAGGCCCAGAGGTGGTTCACATCATGGCAGCCTGAGACAGGAACTGTGTTGTGCGATAATGGCACTAACCTTCTGTCCACCCTTCGACGGGGAAGTTGACACGTGTACCATGCCTGGCACATGTCCTCAATTTATTGGTGCAATGTCTCTTATACAGGCACCCAGGGTTGCAAGATCTTCTGAAGCATGCCAGAAGAGTCTGTAGCCATTTTAGGCGGTCATACACAGCCAGTGTTCGGTTGGCTGAAATTCAGCAGGAATTCCACCTGCTCGTAAACCACCTGATTTGTGACATGCCCACCGGGTGGAACTCAACTTTGGCAATGCTGCAGCAGAGGGCCATCAGCAAGTACCTGTGTGAGTATGCACAATGACAGGCTCAGGGCAGCTTGGCTTTTTTTACCCACACCAATGGCTGCTGATAAAGGATGAATGCACTGTACTGTCACCATTTGAGGAGGCGACAAGGACGGTGAGACGTGACAATGCATGCATCAGTGACACAATCCCTGTTGTGTTCCTGACGGAGCAGACTCTGCATTGCATTATGGACAGGGCACTCGAAGCAGAGCAGCTGGAGAAAAAGGAGGACTTCTTTTCCACCCAAGGCCAGCTTTATGCAGACACCATTCTTGCAATGCCACAGAACACACAAGAGGAGAGGGAGGAGGATTATGGCAGTTTTGGAGGTGTTGAAGCAGAGGAAGACATACATCAAACCTTAGGAGATGGTTTTCTCTTCCCAGGACCCTTGGAAGTAGTATGTGGCTGGGAGGAGGCAGTTCCAGATTCTTAATGACCACAAAGACTCTGCTTCTCTTGCCTCCGTAAACTTGCAGTGCATGGGCTCCCTTATTCTTCAAAGCCTGCAAAAGGACCGAGAATTTGTGGCATCAAGAAGAAGGATCATTATTAGTTGGCCACCCTCCTTGACCACCGTTACAAGGGGAAAATCTCAGAGCTCATCCATTCCCCATAGAGGGAGCAGAGGATGAAATATATTGAGGACACCTTAAAAAGTTTATGTAATGCCTTTCTAGACTGTGCTAGGTTACAGTCTCATGGAAAAGTTAGTTTTGAGGCTTCTGTTGGTCAAAGGAGGAGCGGTGGATAAGGAGGTCGTCTCAGTGATTTCAAATTTTTTTAGTTCTCGGCACCCAGGGCTCTCAGCTTTCACATCCCATCAGCAGCGTCTGCATCATATGGTGGGAGATTATCTAGGGGTGAAAACAGACATGGAGAGATTTCCAGTCAAAGATCCACTGGGTTACTGGGTCATGTGAATAGACCACTGGCCAGAACTTACCCAGTATGCCAAGTATAATTGAGCTGCTTGGCTGCCCTGCATTTAACATGCTTTTCGAATAGGCATTCAGTGACTGCCAGAGGTTTTGTGACAGATAAAAGTGCTGTCATTTATCAAAATGAATCATTCCTGGATTAGTGTAAAATATTGCAGACACATATAATATCTGTAGTGCCTTTTAGGCATTTTGTTCAATAGTTCAATAGCCAGGCTGACTTAAATGCTATAACTTTTGCGCAAACCAATCAATATACGCTTATTGGAAATTTTTTTCACCAAAAATATGAAGACATTATATAGGTTTTATAGCAGAAAGTAAAAAATATTGTTTTTGTTTTTTTCAAAATTGTCTGTCTTTTTTTGTTTATAGTGCAAACAATAAAAAATGCAAAGGTGATCAAATACCACCAAAAGAAAGCTCTATTTGTTGGGGAAAAAAAGTATAAAAATGTTATTTGGGTACAGCTTTGAATGAGCAGGCAATTGTCAGTTAAAGCAATGTAGTGTCCTATCACAAAAAAATGGCCTGTTAATGAAGGGGGGAAAACCTCCCTGAGGTCAAGTGGTTATAAAGAAAAAGAAAAGGTTTTGTGTGGAGTTAGGATGTAACATCAACACTCCAAAAGCAAAACACTTTAAAAAAATACATGGCTCTGCATTTTGGAGTAGAGTCTACAGCATCAAATATGCCAGTTTTGCACTTTTTTGTTTTGCTACAGTTTGAAATTTCTGGGAACTGTCCACAGCATAATAAATGAAGGGGAAAATGAACATCAAATTACAGCTGTCGCTGGTACTGTAAACTCAGGCGAATTGGAATTTCTTGAGTTCAGCCAACTTTTGAAAAATCTTCCCTGACGCTCTTGATGCAATCTGTAACACTGATGGAGCTAATGTGGGTTTAAACATTATATATTATGGAAATGTTAACATATAGCTGAACTCAAATTTAATGCAGCTCAGTGTTCATTAATAGATCATTAAATGTCCTTTAAATGTCCGATTACAGTTCCTGCATCGCATGTCACTCGCAGGCAGTTCACACTGCCCTCTGTGAACCGCTGCGGGTGTCAATAGAAAGTTAATGACCCTCTAGATCAGTTCACAGATCGCAGTGCGAACTGTCAAATGGTACAATAATCAGATTGCATGGGTGTGAACACCTATGCGATCCGATTCCAGTGTGGACCAAAAAAAGGGTCCTGCACCATTTTGGTGCGAATGTGATGCGATTTCAGCCATACAGTTTGTATGGCTGAATCATCGCACAGACAACGCATGTGATCTACACAGCCTTACAGTCCCTGTACAGAAGTGCACAGAGAAGGGAAAGCAGCACCGTGAACCAATTAGGTACACTGCAGTGCAAAGAGCATGGTAATAGGAGAAGAAACCAGTGTGATAGAGAGATGATCTCATCAGTCTGATGCTTCTCCTTTTACTGTCCATTCACAGGTGGAGACCTGTAGGTGAAAGTTAAGTTGTAGCAGAAAAAAAACAGGTCTTTTGCCAGGCAAGATGGTGCTGCTTGGAGGGTTGTGTAAATATCAAGTCTGAATTGGCATACAAATACTTTGCTAGGTTAAAGAGGAGGTCCAGCCTGGGTGGAACATTTTTTTAAGTCAGCAGCTACAAATACTGTAGCTGTTGACTTTTAATATTAGGGCACTTACCTGTCCAGGGAGCCCGCGATGTCGGCATCCCAGCCAATCTTCGGATTGACTCCCGGGTGCTGCCACCGCCATTCCTGGTAAGGGAACCAGGCAGTTCAGCCTTGCAGCTGCACTGCTAGTCCCCTACTGCGTATGCGCGAAGCGCACTGCGTTTTCTAATTGGCCCGACAGGGGGGGGGAGAGGGGGGTGAAACTCCAGGGGATCGGGCCACAGTTCGTCTCTCGAAAGTGGGGAAGGGGACCTGTCAAAAACGGATCCCTGTTCCCCCTCCCCCTGAAAGGTGCCAAATGTGACACCGGAGGGGGGGGGGAGCATATAAGCTGAAGTTCCACTTTTGGGTGGAACTCCACTTTAAACAACTTCCTTGTGCTTTAAATTTGCAATTAGCTGTGTCCCGGGAGTTTAGCTTTATGCCCCGTACACACGGTCGGATTTTCCGATGGAAAATGTCAGATCGGAGCGTGTTGTCGGAAATTCCGACCGTGTGTGGGCTCCATCGGACATTTTCCATCGAATTTTCCGACACACAAAGTTGGAGAGCAGGAGATAAAATTTTCCGACAACAAAATCCGATCGCGTCAATTCCGACCCTGTGTGGCCTGTTCCGACGCACAAAGTGCCACGCATGCTCAGAAGAAATTCCGAGACGGGACAGCTCGTTCTGGTAAACTTAGCGTTCGCAATGGATACAGCACTTTCGTCACGCTGCAATGTTCAAAATGGTTTAATACAGCGCACTCTCTTCTTCTTTATAATGTGACAAGAATGAAGTAGTTTTGCTGCTCATATTCACACACACTTCTCACAAAGTTTTATTTGTGTTTTTTTAGTGGGATTCCCTCAATATATTGTTATTAGTTGTCACATCTGACAGTTTTATATATTTTTTTTTTTTTTTTTGGATTTTCAGCCTTTTTTTTTATTTAATGTTTGGATTTTTTCCAAGGCTGATCTTTGTTCAATGTTATTTTTATTTTTACTCCAGAATATTTTTGTGTGTGTTTTGTGTGTCAAGTTACCCCAACACCATTGATATCTTTTATTATTTAATCTCAAGGAGATTGTTTGGTGTTGGTGTCCCTTGTTAATTTCACATTGTATATTTGAAATGTATCTGAACCCTCACAAACCAACTGTCATTTTTGAAGTAAAACACATAGGAGAGTATAATTCAAAACAAAAATCCTTTATTAAGGGCTCAGAACCAAACAAAGAGGAAGGCAACACAGGAGAAACAGTAGAAATTAGTGAAGCCTGGGACCCCCACGGCAGACATCAATTCTTCAACATCAAAATAGGTGGCCTGAGGAGTCCATATATAAGGGAGGGCAGTCTGGTCCGGGATTCGCAGAGATCTGGATAGCAGCAGATGACATGTGTGTCCCCAGGCTGTGGTACCACAAGAGGCTGCATCTTTTGGCCGACCAGACTGGATCCAGGGTCCTCACTTTCTGGTCTTCCTTTCACGCTTCCTTCCGGGCTGTGGCTGTGCAGTTGGAGATGTGGCAGGAGGAGGAGTAGGACCTGGAGGAGGAGGAGGACTGGGAGGACCTGGAGGAGAAGGAGGAGGAGGAGGAGGACCTGCAGGAGGAGGAGGAGGACCATCACAAAGGTGTGTCTGAGGTGTAATTTGGCCACTCATACCTTTCTCCAGAGCCTCCGATATGAGCGCCTCACACATTACTTGTTGGCCCTCCTCCATCCTCTGCATTTTATATGCAATGACGGCAGCAATGTCCTCCTTCATGGTCTGTCCTGCTCCCAGGACCTCTGTAGCCCTCCAAAAGAATCCTATAGCAGCCTCCTCTAGGGCACTCCTCCTACTGCCACTTTCTCTTTTCAGGGGTGGTGGAGGGACCGGCAGATCAGCCAGCCGGCTCGGCCCGGCCACCTCCTGGCTGAGACTTCCCTGTGTATGAAAAAGGGACATGGTTGTAATGTTTTGCATCATCAATCACAATCCTAAATTAGTACTCCAAACTAACATCTAGTTAACATCATTGATTGGACAAGCAGAAATATTTAGAGGAATGCTATACCTGGCTCAATCTGGGCTCCTCCACATGTGGCCTGGAAGGCCCAGGTTGGGCGTCAGAAGCCTCAGCCGGGGGGGGGAAGGAAGCGTGGAAGGAAGACTGGAGAGGGATGGCCTGGGTTCAGTCTGGCCTGCCAGAAAGTGCAGCCTGTCGTAGTACAACATCCTGGGGACATAGATGTCATCTGCTGCTCCAGATCTCTGCGAATCCAGGACTTTCTTGCGCTCCCTTAGATATGTGCTCCTCAGGCCACCAATGAAGATCTTTAAATAGGTGATGTCTGCCGTGGGGATCACCTGCTTCACAATTTCCAACAATTGCACCAGTGCTGCCTTCCTCTTTGCTTGGTTCTTGAAATGGGGGTGGTTAATCTCCCACAGACATGGCAGCTCCCTTAGCATCTCTACGAATACTGACATGAAGTCATTATCTTTGAGTAGCATATCCTTGTTCACTGCAAGACACAACACCAGACAAAGCCTAATGTCAGACAAAACTCTCCTAATCTTGTTACAATATAGGCTTCAATGTAGAAGCAGTATAGGCACAAGTTTGTCTCTTACCTTCGTTCTTACGATTGGCGCGTCCAATGCTCCTTCCTCCACTCACAGATCGTACATAATACGCACGCGTGTTACGCTTTATACACACTGCGCATGCGTGTAACTCCGCCCGCCCCTGACGTTCTTTCTAGTCTATTCCCCGCCCCTTTTCGTTCGGCGCAGTGGGTGAAGAGCATGATGGCGGAGTTCGAACAGGTGTGTGCTAATTATAGCAACGAGGAGGAGGAGGAGGAAAGCCCGGATCCAGGCACGTCCCGATCCAGAAGGAGACGTTTTAAGGCCACAAATATGTCCTTTGGGGAGATGCTGGAGATGGTCGACATCATGAGGAAGTCCGACTATGACGGGAAGTATGGGCCTTACCCCCACCCCAACATCAGAAAGGCCAAAATCATTGCTAAAGTGGTCAAAAGCCTTCACAGGAATTTCGGGGTCCGAAGATCTAAAGATCAGCTCAGGAAGCGGTGGTCGGACCTGAAGTTGAGAGAGCCAGAGCAGTACCGAAAGATCCGGAGAGTGCTGCAAAAAAGTAAGTAGTTGTGCTGTGTTCCTATTCTTTCTGTCTTTATTCCGTTCGTTCTGCTCCATATGCTTTTATTAATTGTAACATTTAAAAGGGCAACTTTAATGTTCATGGGCCCATTATTCGTTCGTATCAAACATTTTTCTTTCGGCCTCTAGAACACCATTGTTTAGGCCATATGCATTTTCAAACATTTTTTTTGGGCCTACTTGGATGCCAAATATTTGTTTGTGTAGATGGGTTTGTTACTAGAATGAAATGCAAACTAGATTGTGTGTAAGGAGAGGACACTGAGCAGCTGTTTTCACATCTGGACACTGGAGCACTAGTGTGGGACACAAGAACATCATTTTTATTAGGGGGGGCACACAGGTGCTCCAGTGTATACTATAGGGGGGTCTCCATCTGTGAAGTTTGTACTAAACAGGTAAAGTATTGAAGCTTAACAAAGGCCAATAAAAAAAATACATCTTGGAACTCTGCTAAAATTGACAATTGTACCCCACTTCCAAGCAATGTTTCCTATTTCTAGTTCTGCCATCAAATATCTGTGTGCTAATTATACCATTTTTGTTTTACATAGGGGAGAAAAGACACGGAGGACACCCCTCATCCGAGGAGACCACAGACCCCCCACCTATGGAAGAAGGTGAAATACCCCCAAACGAAGCTGAGCAGGAGGAAGAAGAAGATGTGGTGGAGATTGGCACCACAACAGGTGAGTGTCTGTGACCACAGACTCAGGTAAAAGAGATGGATGGTGGCAGATTTTTGAGACCTTTTTTTTTTTTTATCTCTTTTTAGGTGATCGTGATGTGAGGGATAGAGAACGCTTTACTTCTGAAAGTGCCCAGATCCTGATCGGGGAGATCATGGGGTGTAATGCCGAACTGCAAAACATCCAGCAACAAATCCATGATGTTATTAAAAAAAATAATAACATCATTGATGTTTTGGGGCGAATTTAAAACCCCACAAAATCACTTTTTGTATTGTGGTTCAATCTTTTAAATTTTTTTGCAATGTTTTGAAAAGTCAAATTTGGAGGATGCACACAGTGTGCCAACATGTGCTATCTGCCATCACGGGAGATCAATGGACGCGTTTTGGGGGTGCAACCCCTTCCTCAATTATAAAGTCGCGTTGAGGAAGGGCTTGCTCCCCCAAAACACGTCCCTTGATCCCCCATGATGGCAGATAGCACATGTTGACATTCGTAAATTGGTGTGCATCTTCCAAATTTGGCTTTTTCAGGGGTGATTTCCCCCCATCTGAACGCTATATCAAACACAGTTCCTAAATACTGATGTCTGATATAGCCTTCAGGTTTTACCTAATGTGAACTTTGTAAGTTCAAGTTTTTTGGCTTTCTTGTTGGTTTTACACAGGCCTGTTTTATCTGAAATGGATATTTCGAATTTTGATAATGCTACTGCAAAAATTGTTATACAACAAACATGTTGGTTTGTTTTAAAAACCTTTGGTAAATGCACATGTGATTGTGCAGGTATAAAAAAGTTGGTTACTCAAGAATGTGTGGATTATTGTCTCAACACTACAACACTTTTGGGGTGATGTAATTGCTGTTTTATGCAAAAATGTGGGTTATTTTCTAAGGGCTAATCCACTTTGCACTACAAGTTCAGGTTCAGTGCAGTTGCAAGTGCACTTGTAGTGAAATGTGTTTTTGCATTTAGGAAATACCAGCCAACAGTGCTTTGTATAAGGTTACCCAATCACGACATTTTCTGCACTCAAAACATTTCTGTCAGGGTCAGCTAAAACAAACACAAGCAGTAAATGTCCACAAAGAATTTATTTATTTTTTTTATTTCAAAAAGGCTTCACATATTGTCTGGCATATTGATAGCCCCCTACCCGCAAAGAACTCCAGGTATCGTAACCGGACATCACGGGCACTCAGGGAGGGCAAGCCAGGACGGCCACTTTCAAGCGCCATCAGTGTTGTTGGATTTTGGATTCCGGCCTCAGGCCCAACTGAGCCAGCATAGTTTGCAGAATGTTTTCTTAAAAAATTATGGAGAACACAGCACGCAAGTATTATATGGTTCAGTTTATACTCCGCCATATGGATGAGTGTCAGAAATAGTCGGAACCGGCTGGCCAGGATTCCAAATGTGTTCTCCACCACTCTTCGGGCTCTGGCCAGCCGGTAATTAAAACCCCTCTGTTCCGGGGTGAGGGTCCTCATCGGGAATGGCCGCATCAGGTGGTCCCCCAGCGCAAACGCTTCATCAGCAACGAACACAAGTGGGAGACCTTCAACATTGTCCTCTGGAGCTGGCAAGTCCAAGCTGCCGTTCTGGAGATGCCTGTAGAACTCCGTCTGGGCGATGACTCCACCATCGGACATCCGGCCATTCTTCCCCACGTCCACGTACAAGAATTCGTAATTAGCCGACACCACCGCCAACATCACTATACTATTAAACCCCTTGTAATTATAATAGTACGACCCTGAGTTGGGTGGTGGGACGATGTGGACGTGTTTCCCATCAATTGCTCCTCCGCAGTTAGGAAAGTCCCACCGCTGGGCAAAGTGGGAGGCCACAGTCTGCCATTCCTGTGGCGTGGAAGGAAACTGTTGAGGAAAAAACAATAAACATTAGTATTTTTTCACAGAAACATGGCAAGCAGATTATATACAAACATTATGGGGCAACCTCCAGATAGCATTTATTAAGGGGAATTTAACAACGCCAAAGTATAAGGTACACCTATCATATTCCACCTTCCCCCCTCTCATGGGCCATTTCTAACATTATAGGGGGGGAACTCTTGGACAGGTAACCCTCTTCACTTCATTGAGAGATGAATGTCTAAATACAGGGTATTACTTGGAACAGCCCCTCCTTAGGTACACTATTGGCAGCCCACTGGACAGGTAAGAAGTGTCATAATACAAAGATATAAATACACACTGTACACATTTGAGGACATTTGGACATTCTGCTATTACCTATCAAGATAATAATAGGATACAAAAACTTTAAACAGTACCATTTGAAAGTATACAGGCAGGCCCTTGCACTACATGCTTTGGGTAATTCATCCATAAATCTGACCAGTAAAGAGATGGGTATAGTGTGTATGGGTTTGGCAAAGTCAGCAGATAGATGATTGAGGATACATAGAGAATTGGGATCAGCTGACTTAGCAGTTGGGGAAGGGAGGGTTACTAAAAATTATTTGGGGACACCACAAAAAAAAGCCTCTGGCACTCTGCCTGAATTAAAATCAAAAATAACATTACCAAACATTTTAGGGGGTGTTTGGGGTAAAGCACTACTATGGAGCTGAAAAAATACATTGTTAAGTGACTACATGAGGTGAATATAGGCCAGGAGACACCATGCTGGGGAGGTTAGTGAAGGGCAAATATGTATGAAGGACCTAAAATAATAATTACATAAAAATCCAGCATGCATGAGGAGAAAGGGGACATTCACAGCATATTCCAATCATGGTAATTAGGGAATGAGGAAAGAAATACAATATATTAGCAAACATTCAATACAATAAAATGTGATATAAAAGGATAAAAATCTTACCTTCATATACTCCTTCTGCAGGACCTGGATGATGGCAGAACAGGTCTCTGGGATAATGATCCCCAGAGCCTGGGGGGAGATGTCTGTCGAGAACTTCAAGTCCTGCAGGCTTCTCCCTGTGGCCAAATACCGCAAGGTAGCGACCAACCACTGCTCCGGAGTGATGGCTTGCCTCATGCAGGTATCCTGCCTGCTGATATAGGGGGTCAGCGAAGCCAACAAACGGTGAAACACGGGGTCCGTCATCCGGAGAAAGTTCCTGAAATCATCAGGATTATTCTCACGGATCTCACAGAGCAAAGGCATATGAGAGAACTGGTCACGCTGGAGCAACCAATTCTTGGTCCATGAACTCCTCCCCACCCTGTTCATGGACTGGACTTGTGTCAAGGTCAGGACCCCAACACCAAGCCCCCGCACAGCACGAACTCTACGAGGAGTACGCATACAAAACATGGCTAGAAAACGGTCGGCTGCTCAGAACGAAGTAACAGAACGCACTGAAGAACAGCAAGGCCTGTGAAGAGCGACCTGAAAAACAGCAACGAGCAGGCAAGATCACACAGAAAACTCTGATACGAACTCACTGCACGCACTGAAGAGCAGATACAAACCCACAAGCACAAACTGAACGGCAGAAAACGATCTGAAAGCCACGAGTCTGAAAAAGCGCGAATCGTCTCTCACCAAACTTTTACTAACACGAGATTAGCAAAAGGAGCCCAAAGGGTGCCGCGCTTGGTTCTGAACCGGCCTTTTCTAGTCTCGTCGTACGTGGTGTACGTGACCGCGTGGTTGTCGATCGGAAATTCCGACAACTTTGTGCGACCGTGTGTAGGCAAAACAAGTTTGAGCCAACATCCGTCGGAAAAAATCCTAGGATTTTGTTGTCGGAATGTCCGAACAAAGTCCGACCGTGTGTACGCCCTATTAGAGTTGCAAGGCAAGAAACATACATTCACATCTGTCAGGATATTTAAACAACAACATTTTTCTTAATTTTTTCCCCATATTTCGTCTGGGCAAGCAGAGATCTGTTTTTGTAATGCTGCACATTTTACTTTGTGCACTGTTCACACATATGGCCCTCTAAAAAATATTACTAAATGCAAATTTACTGGCCTTTCAGTTATATTTAGTTACATAATAGGACTAGAGTCAATATATTCCAGTACTTATATAGAGTATTTAAGGTAAAATATGTTTTTTGTTTGTTTTCTTTTAAATACATTTTAATATAAAAAGGCAGACAAAAAACAAATGCAAAATACGACTTTATAATTTCTGACTCTAGTCAGATGACCAGTGCTGATTTATTGGCCATGTGGTTTTAATGGATGTACAGGAACTTGAGATACTGATGTCAAAAGAATGTTGACATAGAGCTTCTGACTGGCTGAATGTCTGTCCTCCAAGGCACAATGCCATTTTAACCAATGAGTCATGTTGCCATGTAAATACACATATCATAGTAAAATATGTTTTTTTTTATCCATTTCCATCATAGTGTGTAAGCAGAATTTTACAGTAAAGGTGTGTTAATAATATACTTTAAGTCTGCTTTAAGGACAGATCCACAGTTGTAATGATGTCTATGTTATGTGGCATTTTTAGGTCAGAAGGAACTAATTTGCATTTGCTTTAAAACAGTTTTGTTTTTACAGTTGCATGCAAGCTGCTAGCTGTAAAAAAGATAAAATGAGATGTACACTCTATGTACACAAACATTGCACCCAGAATATAGATGACTGGGGCTAGTAAAACAGCAGACCTTTTATATCTAAAAACAACATAGACATGGTTCATACTGTAGGCATTCTGTGTTTTCTTATTTAATTGTAAAGATTGTGCTTGTACTAAACTGATACATTGTAAATCTGAAAACAAATAACATTATCAATTTATACACAGCAGCTAAATAGCTCTGACATAATTTTCATGAGTGATTAAGCATGTGCACATTTAATTTCATAATTAAGTTTCACAAATATCTCACTACCAGAAATGAGCAGCCAGTTTCACAAACTTTTATCACAATTATTCCCTAGTTGTGTCATGTGCAAAAAAAATTCCCCTTTAAAGCTAGATGTGGGTTGTACATCTAAACGGTATGTAAACTTTATCTATAAAATTACATTTTACAGTTTACATCTTCTTTTTTTTTTCAGAGCCTTCTCATGTTTTCCAGTCTTAGTGGCTCCATTAGTGTGTTACATGATTTAAATGTTATGTTATCCTAACCACTTGAGCTCCGAAACCACTTGACCTCTCATCATGACCAGGCCATTTTTTGTGATATGGCACTGCGTTATTTTTAACTGACGATTGTGCAATCATCCAATGCTGTACCCATAAAAAATGTATGTAATTTTTTTCCCCACAAATAGAGCTTTCTTTTAGTGGTATTATTTGATCACCACTGCGGTTTTTTTGGGGGGGTTTTTTGCGCTATAAACAAAAAAAGACAGATAATTTTCATAAATGTAAGCAATGTGTATTCTACTACAAGTTTTTGGTAAAAAACAAACCAATAAGCGTATATAGTGTCTACAAACTATAGTGTGTATTTATGGATTTTTTTTATATTAGTAATGGTGGTGATCAGCTACTTATAGCGGGACTGGAATATTGTGGCGGACAATCGGACACTAACTGACACTTTGATAAAATGGTTAACTGTGTGTGTGTTTTTGTGATATGTGTGTGCTGATTTTACTAGGAGAAGAGATGGATTTTATGCTTTGCAGGGACACAAAATCCATCCCTTCCCCACTGTCAGAACAGAGATCTACCTTGTTCACATAGGCAGATCTCCCTTCTGTGTGTTTTATCAATGATCACCGTACTGGCAAGCAGCCAGTGCCCATCACCCGCAGATCGGCTTCTGCTGTATTTAATAACAGCAGAAGCGGCCCACAGGCAGAGTGCGTGTGCCCCCTGAAGACAGACCTGCAGAATCACGTATATATACGTGATCCTGCACAGGAGGAATGCCCTTTAGCAGTAAACCTGCTATAGGGCAGTTGAGAAGTGGCTAAAATATGTCTCATTTATCTCACTTGCACCTGTGCTCTTTGAATGTGGCTTGTTGCTTGTTCGCATATACATTAGCTTTTTCAGCAATTTTAATCACAACAATTTAAATTTTAATCGTCTGAGGATTAATTTCCAGAATATTATTTTCTAGAATACATTTTTGGAAAGTGTGCAGCATGCAGTCATGTAACAAATGGGTACTACAAAAAATATGATGAAAGATAAAATTGGAACAGTTAACCACAAAATATATTGCCTATAAAAAGCATTCACCCCTGGAAGTACACCACCCAGATCATCGTATTTCCATAATGGGTATAGCTAGGTGTTTCTGATTAGCTGCGGCCACTCTGAGACCCCTTTCACACTGAGGCAATTTTCAGGCGTTTTAGCGTTAGAAATAGTGACTGTATAGTGCCTGAAGACTACCTCCCATTTTCTGCAATAGGTGCTTTCACACCCAGGCGGTGTGTACTTGCGGGACGTTTGGAAAATTCCTGCAAGCAGCATCTTTGGGGCGGGTTGGGAGCACTGTATATCAAGGTATCTTGATTTGGAATAACTGTATAAACAATTTATAAGAAATTTATGAGGTCCCTTAACATCAGAGAAACAGCTCTAAAACTCCACACAGTATCAGACCCCAGTTAAGATCAGCTCTATTTTTCCCATGGTATCTCCACAACATTTTAGAGGAAGTCACTCTTCGGGTACATTTCTCCATCTCATTTGGAAATGTTCTCATGTGTCCCCGATTTGGAGAAAGCTGGACACCTTTAGTTCTGCAATAATAAATGCACAGCTCTTTCTTACCCCAACTCAATGTTTGTTAATTGCTCCAATCCAGGAGTCTACCACCACGTTGCAGATGAGACTAATTCATACAATTTGTGTTGCAATCTATTGGGCTGTTGCTTTGCATTGGAAATCCCAATCGATACCACTCTCCCAAGTTAGACTCCAGATAGATTCCATAAGCAGAGTGGAAAAACTATTTCATACGCTAGCCCTATTATGATAGGAAATGGTTACCATGGTCAGATCATTGGACAATTTTCGAATGACCCCCCCCCCCACCCACTCATAATTGTATATGCACTGTTATGTCAATGCTGATGTTTTTATATTCCAGATTTGAAAATATACAAGTTTCTGGCACCACCGTTCTCGTGTTATAACATGATTGATACATAGTTGCCATTTGGACTATCATGGTCAAGTTCTTCAATTATCAATTTACCTATGTAATTTTGCAGGTGTAACTATAGGGCAATTGTTCTTCCCTTACTTTTTGTGGACCGACGTCCCCCATTGAACCTCTTGATGGTTGTTGGGAATCATTTGGAACCGTGATCACTTTGAAAGGGTGAGAGTGTATGCATCAGATGATCTATATGTGATGTCAATTATGTAAATTATATTTAAGTTAATAGGGACCTTTCGGGGTCCCTATATGGATGTATTGTTGATAATTAAAATGCAAAATTGATTTTATTATTCTTTTCTGTCTTAGTGGTAATGTATTAAAAACAAGGTCCTACAAAAGCTCCAGAAGAAGCCACATTTGTGGTGAAATATGTAGACACAATCATACTTTTGTACTTTGACCATTGGGTTGTTTTGGCCGAATTTTATAAACAGTTTTATATTATCTATGTAATAAAAAATTCTATATTTTTTGTAAACTTGATTTTGATTGATTTTCTTGCACCTTAAAACTCAATTTTTTGCTCTCTGGGTATATACTTTTTTGTCATATTTAAACGAGGTGGTTAATCTATTAGTATCTCCAAGCTCCAATAATAATTTGATAAATTGTCCCACAAAAGCTTATTTTCAGGGTTTTTAAGGTTTGATCAAGTTAGAGCATTTTTGCAGCTGAAATACTCCTCATAAAACCCACTAGTTCTGGTTTTATTTCCAGCCACAAAACACCCCTGCCACAAAACTGTGATAACAGCCTATGTGTTCATGGACACATAGGATAACATGCTGGGGAGTTTACTGGCTTTAGAAAAAAACATATGAAGCCAAAAACAACAGCTGTATAAACGTCCAGTGTGCATGAGGCCTTAGAAGTCTGTGCCCCACCCTCCTGAGGAGTGTAAAGGGAGCTGTGAGAGGTGATGGTATGCACCATAATGTCCAGTTCAGAACAGACCAGGGCCCAAGCCCCAGGCTGGAAAGAGAGCCCAGGAGGGATAGAGCAGCTAGGGAGCTGCAGGAGAAAGATTCAGAGCTGAGGTACAGCATCTGTGCATGAACACTGGGACATTTTTGACAGTCAGGAGAACCACTGCAGTACTAATCAGAGTAGTAAAGCTGTCACAAGAGAGCCAGGAGGTTGAATGTTATATTTATTGCATTGATAGTGAGAACCCCCTGCATGGGAAGACACACCTGTGTACTTTTTGCCATTTCTTTAAATAAAAGTGGGCAGTAAAGCCCTGAAAATGATATCTGTCGTGGAGTAAACTCACTGTTTTGGCACTACCATTGAGCTAACAAAGGCCAATGTGTCACTAATGTGTATATATAAATATATATAGATATCTATATATCTATATATATTTATATATATAGATATATAGATATCTATATATAAACCTCACCGGCCACTTTATTAAGTACACCTGGCTAGTATCTGGTTGGACCCCATCTTGCCTTGAGAACTGCCTTAATTCTTTGTGGCATAGATTCAACAAGGTATTGGAAACCTTCTTCAGAGATTTTGGTCCATATTGACATGATAGCATCACGCAGTTGCTGAAGATTTGTCAGCTGCATTTCCATGATGCAATTCTCCCGTTCCACCATGAAGAGAATCAAACGGTATTTCCATATACCTGACAAGACCAGCTAGGTATAATCACAGCAATTACCACACTCACAAGACCTGAGGAGATAGCTTCTTGGTGAACACAAAAAGAGATGATGCAGAGGTTATGTTCAAAACTATCTGATTTAATTCTGGGCGGGTATACAACTTATATACGTTATCATTAACCAATCATTATATAGAAGATGGACGTGGTTAATACAGAGGTGTACATTTCACATCATTACATATCATTACATATCATTAATTATGCCATCTGCTTTCATCTGCTTTCATGACTCACAGAGTTCTGCTTCCCTGCTTCATGTCCCATTACACAGGAAAGGGGCCCAGACATATTGAGCCACAATTCTTTATTTAGATGGTACAGAATAAAACTGCTTATGCAAGATATATTTTGTTATATGTATGCTTTATAGAATCCTCTTATAAAGCTGAAAAACAGAACTAGTTGACTTTAACTAGAGTCTGAATATACAAGTTAAGATATATGAATTTATATGACTCTGTGGTCGCACAAGTTGGAGTCACCTCTGTTCAGTCATATTACTACAATCCCCTCTTTCAGACACGAAGGTCACAAAAGTGATGAAGGTGACTGGCTTAACATATAGGGATAAAGTGAGCGCTGAGCCCAACACAGTATTTACCCCTATCTCTCTGCATTGTAAAACACACATAACAAACTCAAAGCAGGCACACAGAAACAATGCCAGAAGCAAAGTCACTATAATACACACAGCAATATCCTTGATCCAGGAAAATACTCCATTGAAACCAAACCATCCCACATTACCCAGGGGGTTGCCAAAAAATTATTTAGCCTTTTCATCATGTCAATACCCCCTCTGGTTCCCGAGGGGAACCATGCCCAGGTCATGTCCTTTTCCAAAAACAATGACCTGGCATAATGGTGGTTGAGGGGTCACAAAGGATGAACACCAGCCCGAGAATTCTCATTGTCGGAACCAATGAGGCCAAGTAACACCATCCCTTGGGATCACTCGGAATCCATGGATGACATGTCCTTCCACAACAAATGTACATGCTGTTGTCCAAGGCTAGTGGCTGTCTGCTAAGGACCCATTGGGCACCTTGAGGGAATCCTGCAAGGGCAACCTGTGAGAGTAACCTAGCCATCTCAGTATGGGAGTCAGCGGTATGCATGAAGGTATATATAATGTGATGTAGGGCACAATCTAAGGTGTCAAAAATTGTGAAGTTCCCTCAGACCTTGAATACACATCGCCTCTATGTCTAATGAGTGTGTTATTAGTGGTGTTATTGGGTTGGCCACACATAACCTTAAGGGCCCCCCAGAACACAGAGGCTGGCGGATGACATGTGAACCAATACATACAGTGGGGACGGAAAGTATTCAGACCCCCTTAAATTTTTCACTATTGCAGCTATTTGCTAAAATCATTTAAATCATTTAAGTTCATTTTTTCCCTCATTAATGTACACACAGTACCCCATATTGACAGAAAAACACAGAATTGTTGACATTTTTGCAGATTTATTAAAAAAGAAAAACTGAAATATCACATGGTCCTAAGCATTCAGACTCTTTGCTTAGTATTTAGTAGAAGCACCCTTTTGATCTAATACAGCCATGAGTCTTTTTGGGAAAGATGCAACAAGTTTTTCACACCTGGATTTGGGGATCCTCTGCCATTCCTCCTTGCAGATCCTCTCCAGTTCTGTCAGGTTGGATGGTAAACATTGGTGGACAGCCATTTTTAGGTCTCTCCAGAGATGCTCAATTGGGTTTAAGTTAGGGTTCTGGCTGGGCCATTCAAGAACAGTCACAGAGTTGTTGTGAAGCCACTCCTTCGTTATTTTAGCTGTGTGCTTAGGGTTGCTGTCTTGTTGGAAGGTAAACCTTCGGCCCAGTCTGAGGTTCTGAGCACTCTGGAGAAGGTTTTCATCCAGGATATCCCTGTACTTGGGATTCATCTTTCCCTCAATTGCAACCAGTCGTCTTGTCTCTGCAGCTGAAAAACACCCCACAGCATGATGCTGTCACCATCATGCTTCACTGTTGGGATTGTATTGGACAGGTGATGAGCAGTGCCTGGTTTTCTCCACACATACCGCTTAGAATTAAGGCCAAAAGGTTCTATCTTGGTCTCATCAGACCAAAGAATCTTATTTCTCACCATCTTGGAGTCCTTCAGGTGTTTTTCTTAGCAAACTCCATGCGGGCTTTCATGTGTCTTGCACTGAGAAGAGGCTTCAGTCGGCCACTCTGCCATAAAGCCCCGACTGGTGGAGGGCTGCAGTGATGGTTGACTTTCTACAACTTTCTCCCATCTCCCGACTGCATCTCTGGAGCTCAGCCACAGTGATCTTTGGGTTCTTCTTTACCTCTCTCACCAAGGCTCTTCTCCCCCGATAGCTCAGTTTGGCCGGACAGCCTGCTCTAGGAAGGGTTCTGGTCATCCCAAACGTCTTCCATTTAAGGATTATGGAGGCAACTGTGCTCTTAGGAACTTTAAGTGCAGCAGACATTTTTTGTAACCTTGGCCAGATCTGTGCCTTGCCACAATTCTGTCTCTGAGCTCTTCAGGCAGTTCCTTTGACCTCATGATTCTCATTTGCTCTGACATGCACTGTGAGTTGTAAGGTCTTATATAGACAGGTGTGTGGCTTTCCTCGTCAAGTCCAATCAGTATAATCAAACACAGCTCGACTCAAATGAAGGTGTAGAACCATCTCAAGGATGATCAGAAGAAATGGACAACACCTGAGTTAATTATATGAGCGTCACAGCAAAGGGTCTGAATACTTAGGACCATGTGATATTTCAGTTTTTCTTTTTTAATAAATCTGCAAAAATGGTCAACAATTCTGTGTTTTTCTGTCAATATGGGGTGCTGTGTGTACATTTATGAGGAAAAAAATGAACTTAAATGATTTTAGCAAATGGCTGCAATATATCAAAGAGTGAAAAATTCAAGGGGGTCTGAATACCTTCCGTCCCCACTGTATATAGTACAGTGCTCATGCCAGCATCCCTCCAAACATTATCTAACAGCTGCAGATTCAAACCATCTTACACAATGAAGTGGTTGAGCACGTCCTGGGCATACTACAACAACAATCCCAATATGCCCCTGACCCTCATCCGGACCACGACACTAAACATGCAAAAATAGAAAACAATACACATGTAATCTCAGCTGCATAGCAATTGTCCATGGAATGCAAAAGGGAGGAAGGGGTGTGATAGTCAATAAAAGCAAGTGGGAGGGGCATGACAGCCTTTAGGCAAAATAAAAATAGTCCCAAAGAAATACACAAAAAAAAGTCTCTTGGATGGCTTCTGAATGTCCATTAAATTTGCAAAAAAGGAAGGAAAAGGAAATGTCCACATTATAACTCTCGTTCTCCTCAACTTTTCCCAAAACCTCTGGTTCAATTCTGTGATCATTCATATGTACAGACATGAATTCTCTACCCCAAAACACTGCCTCTTTGTAAGGACAGAACTTGATATCCAGAGACAAACTGAAACTGATGCGTTGGTCTAGACCTGGGTCTTCGGGCTGACACATCTGGATCTCTCTCATGTGGTGCTCACTGGAATTTTGTACACCTCGAATTTTGGCTTGCCCTCAAGGTGTCATTTCCAGGAACACTTTCCAGCAGGAGTCCACGTTTAGTCATCTAAGCACCTCCTACGGTATTTGAACAACAAAAATGAACAATGAAGATTTCCATGTAAAAACTGTAGTCATCTCTTCATCCGGATAGGGTATAGGGCACGGTATGAATTGGGTGTAGGACATGACTGGGGTGGGCATTTCTTCATGTGCATGGGGCTGTGGGTAAATGCTGGCTGGCTGGGGCAGATACCCCTCATCCAACATGAGTAATCACAGAATCTACCTGATCAATTCAGGCCTTAACCATTGGAGGTATTAAAAATAATATTCTTCATTGACTCAAACATAAGTAAAGCATGCAGGAATGAAAACGTTTCTCAGCAAGGGTTTTCATTATATAGATTCAATATTTTTATCTAAACATTTTTCCAAATCCAGTATTACAGCAGAACTTCAACAAAACTTAAACCCCTTTAGTTTCTTCTATTCCCGGGACCCAAGTGGAGCCGAGGGACTTAGAACAGAACATTTTACCCAAACACATATTCTGACTCAGAAGTCTCCCAACTTTGCAAATATGTCTGATCATCAGCAACAAACAAAACTCTGGGAATTCAAAAGGTAAATATCTGATTGCCATTTCAAACAAATCCTTCCCATCACATTTTAGTACCTCACGGACTCAATATATGCAGCAATGTATTTTGATCCTGGTTACTTAATTTCAGTAACTCTTCAAACATTTTTTCCAAATTTCACCCTTCTGTTACCAAAATCCCTGTGCGTTAATTAAACACAATACAACCACTTTCTCATTCCACATTCATTTGGCCAATCCATTCACTCTCCATTTTTTCATATTTTCCCTTTGAACACCTTTAAACACCTTAATATTTTTTCTTAGTGCATAGGATTTCACAACCTTAAAGTCATTTCCTTTTTCTTTACCAACCACAATTCATCTGGCATAGCGCCTGGAACACATAACTTCCTCATTCTTAGCATAGATATACTTCCCAATTATAATATTCTTATGCCCCGTACACACGGTCGGACATTGATCGGACATTCCGACAACAAAATCCTAGGATTTTTTCCGACGGATGTTGGCTCAAACTTGTTTTGCGTACACACGGTCGCACAAAGTTGTCGGAATTTCCAATCGCCAAGAACGCGGTGACGTAAACCACGTGGTTTACATAAACCCAACACCAAGCCCCCGCACAGCACGAACTCTACGAGGAGTATGTATACGCAACATGGCTAGAAAACGGTCGGCTGCTCAGAACGAAGTAACAGAACGCACTGAAGAACAGCAAGGCCTGTGAAGAGCGACCTGAAAAACAGTAACGAACGAACAAGAACACAATGACAAAGTCAAGCGTAGCTTGCTTGCACGCACTGAAGAGCAGATACAAACCCACAAGCACAAACTGAACAGCAGAAAACAATCTGAAAACCACGAGTCTGAAAAAGCGCGAATCGTCTCTCACCAAACTTTTACTAACACGAGATTAGCAAAAGGAGCCCAAAGGGTGCCGCGCTTGGTTCTGAACTGGCCTTTTCTAGTCTCGTCGTACGTACGGGGTGGGGAGGAGTTCATGGACCAAGAATTGGTTGCTTCAGCGTGACCAGTTCTGTCATATGCCTTTGCTCCGTGAGATCCGTGAGAATAATCCTGATGATTTCAGGAACTTTCTCCGGATGACGGACCCCGTATTTCACCGTTTTTTGGCTTTGCTGACCCCCTATATTAGCAGACAGAATACCTGCATGAGGCAAGCCATCACTCCGGAGCAGAGGCTAGTCGCCACCCTGTGGTACTTGGCGACGGGGAGAAGTCTGCAGGACTTGAATTTCTCGACAGGCATCTCCCCCCAGGCTCTGGGGATCATTATCCCAGAGACCTGTTCTGCCATCATTAAGGTCCTGCAGAAGGACTATATTAAGGTAAGATTTTTATCCTTTAACATCACATTTTATTGTATTTAATGTTTGCTAATATATTGTATTTCTTTCCTCATTCCCTAATTACCATGATTGTAATATGCTGTGAATGTCCCCTTTGTTCTCATGCATGTTGTATTTTTATGTATTTTTTTTTGTTTGGTCCTTCATACATATTTGCCTTCACTTACCTCCCCAGCATGGTCTCCTGCCCCTATATTCACCTCATGTAGTCACTTAACAATGTATTTTATCAGCTCCATAGTAGTGCTTTACCCCAAACACCCCCTAAAATGTTTTTTAAATGTGATTTGTGCTTTAAATTCAGGCAGAGTGCCATAGGCTTTTTTTGGCGGTCCCCAAATCATTTGGAACCCTCCCTCCCCCCAACTGCTAATCAGCTGATCCCAATTCTCTATCTATCCTCAATAATCTATCTTCTGACTTTGCCAAACCCATACACACTATGCCCATCTCTTTAGTGGTCAGATTTATGGATGAATTCCCCAAAGCATGTAGTGCAAGGGCCTGCCTGTATACTTTCAAATGGAACTGTTTAAAGTTTTTTTTATCCTATTATTATCTTGATAGGTAATAGCAGAATGCCCAAATGTGCTCAAATGTGTACAATGTGTATTTATATCTTTGTATTATGACACTTCTTACCTGTCCAGTGGGCTGCCAATAGTGTAACTAAGGAGGGGCTGTTCCAAGTAATACACATTATTTAGGCATTTATATCTCAATGAAGTGGAGAGGGTTACCTGTCCAACAGCTCCCCTCCCCTATAATGTTATAAATGGCCCATAAGAGGGGGGGGGGATATGATAGGTGTACCTTATACTTTGGTCTTTAAAAAATCCCATAAATAAATGTTATCTTGATGTTGGCCAAGAATGTTTGTGTCTAATCTGCTTTCCATGTTTATGTGCAAAAAGACTATTTTTTTTTGTTTTCCTCAACAGTTTCCTTCCACGCCACAGGAATGGCAGACTGTGGCCTCCCACTTTGCCCAGCAGTGGGACTTTCCTAACTGCGGAGGGGCAATTGATGGGAAACACGTCCACGTCATCCCACCACCCAACTCGGGGTCGTACTATTATAATTATAAGGGGTTCAATAGTATTGTGATGTTGGCGGTGGTGTCGGCTACTTATGAGTTCCTGTATGTGGACGTGGGGAAGAATGGCCGGATGTCCGAAGGTGGAGTCATCACCCAGACGGAGTTCTACAGGCATCTCCAGAATGGCAGCTTGGACTTGCCACCTCCAGAAGACAATGTGGAAGGACTCCCATTCGTCTTCATTGCGGATGAAGCCTTTGCGCTGGGGGACAATCTTATGCGGCCATTCCCGATGAGGACTCTCCCCCCGGACCAGAGGGTTTTTAATTACCGGCTGGCCAGAGCCAGAAGAGTGGTGGAGAACACGTTTGGAATCATGGCCAGCCGGTTCCGCCTATTTCTTACACCCATACATATGGCGGAGTATAAACTGAATCATATTATCCTGGCGTGATGTGTTCTACACAACTTTTTACAGCAACATTCTGCCAACTATGCTGGCTCAGTTGGGCCTGAGGCCGGAATTCAAAATGAACCAACCCTGACGGCGCTTGAAAGTGGCCATCCTGGCTTGCCCTCCCTGAGTGCCCGTGATGTCCGGCTAAGATACCTTGAATTCTTTGCAGGTAGGGGGGCTATCAATATGCCAGACAATGTGTGAAACCTTTATCAAATAAAAAAACATTAAGCAAATCTTTGGTGACATTTACTGCTTGTGTTTGTTTTAGCTGACCCTGACAGAAATGTGGTGAGTCCTGAAAATAGCGTGATTGTGTAACCTTATACAAAGCACTGTTGGGTGTTATTTACTAAAGGCAAAGAAACTTTGCACTACAAGTGCACTTGAAACTGCACTTGGAGTGCAAAGTGGATTTGCCCTTAGGAAATAACACCCATTGTCACAGAAAGCAGCAATTAGAGCACCCCAAAAGTGTTCTAGCGTTGAGACAATAATCCACACATTCTTGATTAACAATCTTTTTAATACCTGCACAATCACATGTGCATTTAGAAAAGGTTTTGAAAACAAACCAACATGTTTGTTGTATAACAATTTTTGGGGTCACATTAGAAAAGTAGAAATGTCCATTTAAGATAAAACAGGCATGTTTAAAAACACACAAGAAAGACACAAATCTTGAACTTACAAAGTTCACATTTGGTAGAACTTGAAGGCAATATCAGACATGAGTATTTAGGAACTGTGTTTGATATTGCGTTCAGATGGGGTGAAGTCACCCCCGGAAAAGCCACATTTTGAAGATGCACACAAATAGCCGAATGTCAACATGTGCTAGCTGACATCATGGGGGATTAATAAACGTGTTTTGGGGGAGCCACCCCTTCCTCACAGCTACTTTATTATTGAGGAAGGGGTTGCACCCCCAAAACGCGTCCATTGATCTCCCGTGATGGCAGATAGCACATGTTGACACACTGTGTGCATCCTCAAAATTTGGCTTTTCTACAATTAGACAAAAAATGTAAAAATTGTAGCACACCATAAAAGAAAGGGATTTGGAGGGGTTTTAAACTCTCCCCAAAACATCAATGATGTTCTTATTTTTTTGAATAACATCATTGATGTTTTTCTTGATGTTTTCCAATGCAACATTACACCCCATGATCTCCCCGATCAGGATCTGGACACTTTCCGAGGTGAAATGCCCTGGATCCACAACATCACGATCACCTAAAAAGATAGAAACAAAAAAAAACCATGTATTATAAATATGCCGGCATCCATCTCTTACCTGAGCCTGTGGTCGCAGACACTCACCTGTTGTGGTGACTAGTTCAACCACGTCTTCCTCCTCCTGCTCTTCTTGTCTTTGCGGGATTTCCCCTTCTTCCAGAGGTAGGGGGTCTCTGGTCTGCTCGGATGAGGGGTGTCCGAGTCTTTTCTCCCCTATGTTAAAAAAAATGGTATACTTAGCAAACAGATATTTGATGGCAGAGCTATGAATATGAAACATTGCTTGGAAATGGGGTACAATTGTCTGTTTTGGCAGAGTTCCAAGATGTAGAATTTTTAGTGTCCTTTGTCAAGCTTGAATACTTTACCTGTTTTGTCCAAGCTTCACAGATGGAGACACCCCTATAGTATACACTGGAGCACCTGTGTGGGCCCCCTAATAAAAAGGGTGTTCTTGTGTCCCACACTAGTGCTCCAGTGTCCACATGTGAAAACTGCTGCTGAGTGTCCTCTCCTTACACAGAATCGAGTTTGCATTTCATTCTAGTTACAAACCCATCTACACAACCAAATTATTTTCATACAAGTATGCCCTAAAAAATGTGGTCAAATGCATATGGCCAAAACAATGGTGTTTTATAGGCCGAAAGAAAAATGTTTGATACGAACGAATAATGTGCCGATGAACATGAAAGTTGACATTTTAAATTGGATAACAGTTAAGAAAAGCACATGGAGCAGCACGAACGTAATAAACACAAAAAGAATAGGAACACAGCACAACTACTTACTTTTTTGCAGCACTCTCCGGATCTTTCTGTACTGCTCGTGTTCTCTTAATTTGATGGTATACAATAGGGGGTGCTATAAATCTTAAAAAAATTGTGTGTTAATATATTGCTAGACAGTTGAACACATGCACATACAATCAGCATCAAAAAATATGTAAACCACAGTATATTAGTGTGCTAAAAACAAAATTGCTCAAATAATTTGATGTGTGATGATTGACATTCAAAATATAAAGTCCTTAGTGCAAAAAGTAATTTAAACACATCCGTGATAATTGATTGTCCCAATCCAGTGAAGAGATTAGAGCAAAAAATAGTGAAAAAACAAAAACAAAGAAAACAGCAGAAATGTTCATAGATGCAACAAAATCTTATTGATGATAAAAAAGGTTCCGTCACCAAAGAGGAAGAGATCACCTTGAGATATTAGATATCTGCTTACCAGATCCCAATGACTCCTTTAACTAAAAAGAGAGTCATTAGCGCTTGTACAAGATTGTGCCTGTTCACATGAAGGCTGGATGGCTGGGTGGTGCTTTAGGCATAGATCCCTCCCGTCCCATTCATTCAGGATAGGAAATATAGGAAACAAAGAGGAGTCTCCATAGCGTAAAACCATTTAATAAATGTAAAAAAAGGGAATAAAATAGCCAAATGGCCGCTTACATTGATCGGTGCCTACCCGGCACTGGGATTGCTTGTATGTCAGGGTAAACGGTATCAGAGACCCATCGCATCACTTCATGTGCGGCGTGCGTTCCACCCAGTACGCATAGTCAGCCAGAAGGACCGGATGTTGGTAGGAAGGAAATGGACACGTGACCACGTACCAACAATCGGTCCTTCTGGCTGGCTATGCGTACTGGGTGGAACGCACGCCGCACATGAAGTGATGCGATGGGTCTCTGATACCATTTACCCTGACATACAAGCAGTCTCAGTGCCGGGTAGGCACCGATCAATGTAAGCGGCCATTTGGCTATTTTATTCCCTTTTTTTACATTTATTAAACGGTTTTATGCTATGGAGACTCCTCTTTGTTTCCTATATTTCCTATCCTGAATGAATGGGACGGGAGGGATCTATGCCTAAAGCACCACCCAGCCATCCAGCCTTCATGTGAACAGGCACAATCCTGTACAAGCGCTAATGACTCTCTTTTTAGTTAAAGGAGTCATTGGGATCTGGTAAGCAGATATCTATTATCTCAAGGTGATCCCTTCCTCTTTGGTGACGGAACCTTTTTTATCATCAATAAGATTTTGTTGCATCTATGAAGATTTCTGCTGTTTTCTTTGTTTTTGTTTTTTCACTATTTTTTGCTCTAATCTCTTCACTGGATTGGGACAATCAATTATCACGGATGTGTTTAAATTACTTTTTGCACTAAGGACTTTATATTTTGAATGTCAATCATCACACATCGAATTATTTGAGCAATTTTGTTTTTAGCACACTAATATACTGTGGTTTACATATTTTTTGATGCTGATTGTATGTGCATGTGTTCAACTGTCTAGCAATATATTAACACATAATTTTTTTGAGGTTTATAGCGCCCCCTATTATATACCATTTCTAGATTTGATCTTCTTATTCAAATTCAGGGGAGCAGCTTGTTACCTGTGTTTTTTTGGGAGTTTTTTGAAACAATTGATCATTCACGGGTGATTCATTTTTGTTTAGTTATTGCACGGTTTTTTCCTATTGGTTTATATTTTATATTGTCACCACTGGCGCGGAAGTACTGTCTATTCTCTTAATTTGAGGTCCGACCACCGCTTCCTGAGCTGATCTTTCGATCGTCGTACCCCGAAATTCCGGTGCAGACTCTTGACCACTTTCGCCATTATCTTGGCCTTTCGGACGTTGGGGTAAGGTCCATACTTTCCATCATAGTCGGCCCTCTTCAGGATGTCAACCATCTCCAACATCTCCCCAAAGGACATATTTGATGCCTTAAAACTCCTCCTTCTGGATCCAGACGTTTCCGGCTCCGGGCTTTCCTTCCTCTCCTCCTCGTTGATATAATTAGCACACACCTGCTGTGTCTCCGCCATGTGCTCTTCCCCCACTGCGCCGAACGAAAAGGGGCGGGGAATAGACTAGAAAGAACTCAGGGGTGGGCGGAGTTACATGCATGCGCAGTGTGCATAAAGCTTAACACGCGTGCGTAGTACGTACGATCTGTGAGCGGAGGAAGGAGTATCGGAGGCACCGATCGTGATAACAAAGGTAAGATCTAAACTTGGGCCTATACTGCTTCTAGATTGAGGCCTATATTGTAACAAGATTAGGAGAGTTTTGCCTGACATTAGGGTTTGTCTCGTGTTGTGTTTTGCAGATACAATGGATAGCTTCAATGACCACGACTTCCTCCCCCTGTTCATAAACAAGTACAGGGAGCTGCCCTGTCTGTGGCAGGTGAAACATCCACATTATAATAATAAACAAAAGAGGCAGGCAGCGCTGGAGAAACTGCTGGAGTTGGTGAAGCCGGTGGTCCCCACGGCAACCATCCCCTATTTAAAAAACAAAATTGGTGGCCTGAGGAGCACTTATCTAAGGGAGTGCAAGAAGGTCACGGATTCCCAGAGACCCGGAGCTGGAGCAGATGACATTTATGTCCCCAGGCTGTGGTATTATAAGAGACTGCGATTTCTGTCAGACCAGACTGGAGTCAGGGAATCACTCTCAACGCTTCCTTCCTACTTTTCCTTCCACCCCAGCTGAGGCTTACGATGCCCAACCTGGGACTTCCAGCCAGGAAGAAGTGGAGGAGCCCAGATGGAGTCAGGTATAGCATTGTTCTACAGATTTCTGGTCAATAAATAAATGATCTTTACTAGATGTTATTATTGATCACTAATTGCTGATTTATTAAAGTGTTTTACATATCAATAGACAGTAGTGGGCAAAAATATTTGGGACAAGAATGAAAAATGCTGGGCTCAGAATGATCATCAGTTATATTTCTTAACATTCAATTTGCAACAGTCATGAGGTGACAATTGTGTGTGATTGATGAATCAAAAACTCAAACTATGTCCCTTTTTCATACACAGGAAGACCTCAGCCAGGACAAGGCTCTGGAATGTGGCACACAGAAGGAGGTGTGGCAGCCAGGAGGAGGCGGGGGTAAGTGGCAGCCAGGAGGAGGCGGGGCTAAGTGGCAGCCAGGAGAAGCCTGGGACCAGTCGGAGCCTGACTGAATTGCAGGTTCCTCCCCTCTGCCTTCCATACAAAAGACCCAGGAAGGGGAGTCACCTGCAGGACTCAGTGCTCAGGCTCATTCAGGAGGCTTCTGCGTCCCTCAGAGCCTTACCCACTCCTGAAGAGGCCTTTGCCTGCATGGCTGCCCCCAAACTGAAGGGCATGCAGGAGGGCCAACGCCTCATGTGTGAGAAACTTATTTATAAATTTCTAACTAAGGGGGTGAGTGGCGAAATCACACCCAAGACCGACGTGATTGAGTTGGACCATCCTCCTCCTCCTCCTGCTGCGACAACTACACCACCATAGCCACAGCGTGGAAGGAAGTGTGGAAGGAAGACCAGAGATTGATGGCCCTGGGTTCAGTCTGGTCTGACAAAAGATGCAGTCTCTTGTATGAACACAGCCTGGGGACACAGATGTCATCTGCTGCTTTCCGGATCTCTGTGACTTCTGGACCAGACTGCACTCCCTTAGATATGGACTCCTCAGACCACCAATTTTGCAGTAAAATAATTGATGTGTGCCCTGAGGGCCAAAGGCTTCGCCAATTTCAGCTGTTTCTCCAGTGTTGCCTCCCCTTTTGTTTGGTTGTGAGCCCTTAATAAAGGAATTTTTGGTTCAATTATACTTGCCTATGTGTGTTTTCCTTAAAAAAAAAAAACAGTTTGTTGGTGAGGAGGCAGGTACATTTCAAAATACAATGTGAAATTAACAAGAGACACCAACACCAAACAATCTCATTGAGATTAAATAATACAAGATAATAATGGTGTTGTGGTAATTTAACACACAAAACACACACAAAAATATTCTGGAATAAAAAGCCAAAAAAATTACAAAAAAAAACAGCCTTGAAAAAAAAAATTTACAATTAAAAACAAACAAAAAAAAATTGGTCAGATGTGACAAATCAAAATATATTGAGGGAATCCCGATAAATAATAAAGAAAGAAGTTTGTGAGAAGTGTGTGTGAATATGAGCAGCAAAACTACTTCATTCTTCTCACATTATAAAGAAGAAGAGAGTGCGCTGTATTAAACCATTTTTTACATTGCAGCGTGACGAAAGTGCTGTATCCATTGCGAACGCTAATTTTACCAGACCGAGCTGTTCCATCTCGGAATTTCTTCTGAGCATGCGTGGCACTTTGTGCGTCGGAACTGGCCACACACGGTCGGAATTGACACGATCGGATTTTGTTGTCGGAAAATTTTATAGCCTGCTCTCAAACTTTGGGTGTCGGAAAATCCGATGGAAAATGTCCGATGGAGCCCACACACGGTCGGAATGTCCGACAACACGCTCCGATCGGACATTTTCCATCGGAAAATCCGACCGTGTGTACGGGGCATTGAACTAGTATTTGGTTAAAATCAACATTTTAAAATCCCCAATCATTGTAAATACAGCTTAAACACAATTAAAACCATTTGCACAAATATAGCACATTTACTGTTATTAGAAAAAAACACCTTTTAACTTCAATAATGTAAGGATAGGCAACTACAACTAAAACAGTCCTTAAAGTCAGACTCTAACCAAAATAATCAAAATACCCTTTACATAAATTGAAATGCTACTTTTAAACATTTGTATCTGATAAGATTTCCTCAAAAAAAATTGGTACCAGCACATACATGTAATTTATCAGTGACGTGTCACATTCCCCTTTTAGTGTTCCCAATTAACTATGAATTGGGCATGGGCTTAATATGTGCCCAACACATTTCATGAATAGACTAACAATAGTTGCAACATTTTAACAATAAACATGTATAACATTTTAAATCTATATAGATAACTCTTCTCAATTAAATCCTTCTTTGACATTCATTCTCCAGTCCAGCAAGTCTCTCTGACTCGGTGAATATGGAATGCAAATATAGCAGTATGCTCTCCACAAAAGCTGTGGTGAAGGTCTGGTCGGTGGTTTGATCCCCTCTTCCACCCAAAGCAAAAATAACAGATCTCTGCGAGCGGATATGTACCTCCGTGCATTGTGCTAAACAATACTTTGGACAGGAGGAATCACTCAAATAGTAACTTGTCCTTGTCCAAATCCGCGATTCAATCCTCTTAAAGCACCACACACAGATGAGAACCCTACTCTGTCCCTCTCACCTGCCCACTTTAGCAATGCTCTCTGTCTTGGCAGGATCATAGGACATATATCAACTACCCAACAATCCATCTGCATTCAGAAGAAAAAACAACTTATACTCTAAATTGTAATTCCAAGACAAGACAAAAATTCACATACACATAAAATTAAGTATTTCTCTCTACTAACAACAACTTTCCCTTAGCCTCTTATGAAACTGCGAACAGTGGCGACCCCAAGGATTGCCACAGATCACAGTCCACAAACAGTCCATGAAACAGAGACAATCGTGGGAGAAGTGTTTAAACATGTTCTCCTGCTGATGATCTCCGCACACTGAGAATCCTCACTGATGGACACAGAAATGGTCAGTCCATAAAGCTGCGATCTCAGCGCTTCACTGGCGATCCGTGTCAGAATTCACACCCCCAGACTCACCAGCTCAGAGGTGGAGAATCGGGGAGTGAAGAGGGAATCTAGGGGGATCCGAGGGGGAAGGAAGAAGATTTTTTAACTTCCCTCTACCTCATTCAGTTCCCCCAAAACAGTAACCATGTCCCCCTGTCAGTGTACCGAGCAGTGACAATTTTATCACTGCTCAATAAACCTACATCTCTGTGTTTATGTGAATCTCTGGTACCGTAATCCCGCAAAGTCTCACGAGACCCCAGCATCAGGGGCCACTCATTGCACGAGGTGGGGTGCTTTCAACAAGGGTTCTAGCCTCCCCACCAGCTCTCTCTCTTTTTACCCTTGGTTGAACCTTTTCCTGTACAAGCAGGTGTGGGTGCCTCCCCCAAAGACTCTGTCTCACAGTCCTCTTCCCCTACATCAGATATGTCTGGTGCAGTAGAGGCACCATGTCCCGATGCCACCTGGGAATCACCCCCCACCACCTTCTGTACCTGTGCCTGTTGCTGAACAGTGATCTGCACTGATCTGCATATTTCACCGACCCACCTGTACGGACCCATTATAACTTCAGCAAACAACAATCAACAAACAAACAGAGTATATTTACACAAAAATCCTCATCTTAACAATACCTTTTATCTGATAATCCAAATTAAACTAGCTGTGACACTTTAACACTGTGACACTTATTTTAAACAAAACTTTTTCTGTGTTAATTTCCTTAACTGGCCAAAACCTCCTCTCTCGGCTGTCCTTTAAGGTTGTTTCCTCAAATATATATATTGTGATCAATAAATACATGAAAACAAATATCTCCACATTTTGCTACAGCAAACATGAAAAAAATCAATCCTTCAAGTTCAGTATGTCATGCCAATAAAATGCCCCAACATTCAACGTCCCCTTTAAATCTCAAACAGCTCCGACTGTCACTTCCTGTTTTTAAAACTATTTTATTTCTGTGTGTCATTTGTCTCTAAACTGCATTGAATCGACTTGTACAATGGAAACCTTCATAAGATATATCAGTAGCTACCTTTGATAATGGACCTTAACTAGGGATCGTAACTGACACAGTGTTCCCAAGCTTCAAGATATGAGCTCTACCTGGCCGCGGTAGTGGTAAGTTCTGTTAACTTTTCCACTGCAATCCCTAGACCTTAATACTTTCATTAATAAATAATTCCTTTCTTACTTTACCTTCTCAACTTAACTTGCTTTACCCTCTACAATGTAGAATGTTTTTTTATTAAAAAAACACCTTTAAACTCACTTACTTTACCTCATCACAAAATAGGGCGTTCTCTGAACACTCCCTTACCTTACACAACCCCCTCCCACCTAACACTTTTTTTGCAAACTTCAAAATACCACTCTGATACCATTCCAAGAGTCACCAAAAACATGTTAAACATGAACAAACAAATTACGCATTTTTCAAGCAGAATAAAGCACTCATAATTCTAAAGCTCCATAACCAAAATACTAGCAAAGGGGAGAAGTCATATTATTCATATACTATACCATAGTAAACATACCAAGCAAACTGATGTGAACATGCATATCACAGTACTCACCACTTCCACAATACCTGAACATAACGGAAATTTACTTCACTCTAATTTAATTTGCCCCTTTTGGGACATCATATAACACAGTAAAAACAGGGCTGCCTTACCCCATACAGCCCCGTATCCCACACAACAGATATCTTATACTTTTATGCAAATGCGATAGACAAGAAAAGCCAGATAGAGCAAAAGTTTGTGGGTCCCGGTAGTAATTGCCTTAATAACCCTTATCCTTATTCTCCTTGCCAAAAGGAGACTAATATTAGGTTTTAAAAACTTCTTAACAGTCCCACCAAAGGACAGGCTTACCAAAAGCCAGGCTTCCCAAAAGCCACTTCTAGCCATGGTCCGTCTCCCTTCTCTTTTTTTTTTTTTTTTAAGAGACTAAGGTTTTATCAGAGCCTTATCTCAAGTCCTAAATTCAAGAACCTCAAGCAGTGCCTCTATCTGAAGAGAATCAAACGGTATTTCCGTATACCTGACAAGACCAGCTAGGTATAATCACAGCAATTACCACACTCACAAGACCCTTTCAGTACTGAGGAGGCTTCTTGGTGAACACAAAAAAAGATGATGCAGAGGTTATGTTCAAAGCTATCTGATTTAATTCTGGGTGGGTATACAACTTATATACGTTATCATACATGGTTAATATAGAGGTGTACATTTCACATCATTACATATCATTAATTATGCCATCTGCTTTCATGACTCATAGTCATAGGTGTTGCTTCCCTGCTTCATGTCTCATTATATGGAAGATGGACGTGGTTAATACAGAGGTGTACATTTCTCATCATTACATATCATTACATATCATTAATTATGCCATCTGCTTTCATCTGCTTTCATGACTCTTATGCCGCGTACATATGAGCGGACTTTACGGCAGACTTTGTCCGGCGTACTTTTCCACGGACTTTACGATGGACTTTCCGAATGAACGGACTTGCCTACACACGATCAACCAAAGTCCGACGGATTCGTACGTGATGACGTACGACCAGACTAAAACAAGGAAGTTCATAGCCAGTAGCCAATAGCTGCCCTAGCGTCGGTTTTTGTTTGTCGGACTAGCATACAGACGAGCGGACTTTTCAACCGGACTCAAGTCCGTCGGACAGATTTGAAACATGTTTCTTTTCTAGGTCCGTCAAACTTTTGAGAAAAAAAGTCCGCTGGAACCCACACATGATCGAATTGTCCGACGGACTCTGGTTCGCCGGACCAAGTATGCTGTAAAGTCCGGTCGTGTGTACGCGGCAATAGAGTTCTGCTTCCCTGCTTGATGTCTCATTACACAGGAAAGGGGCCCAGACATATTGAGCCACAATTCTTTATTTAGACGGTACAGAATAAAACTGCTTACGCAAGCTATATTTTGTTATATGTATGCTTTATAGAAAACCTGTTATAAAGCTGAAAAACAGAACTAGTTGACTTTAACTAGAGTCTGAATATACAAGTTAAGATATTTGAATGTATATGACTCTATGGCCACACAAGATGGAGTCACCTCTGTTCAGTCATATTACTACACACCACATCCCAAAGGTGCTCTATTAGATTGAGATCTGGTGACTGCGGAGGCCATTGGAGTACAGTGAACTCATTGTCATGTTCAAGAAACCAGTTTGAGATGATTTGAGCTTTGTGATATGGTGCATTATCCTGTTGGAAGTGGGCATCAGAAGGTACACTGTAGTCATAAAGGGATGGACACGGTCAGCAACAATACTCAGATAGGCCGTGGCATTTAAACAATGCTCAATTGGTACTAAGGGGCCTAAAGTGTGCCAAGAAAATATCCCCCACACCATTACACCATCACCAGCAGTTGATACAAGGCAGGATGGATCAATGCTTTTAAGTTGTTTACGCCACATTCTGACCCAACCATCTGAATGTCACAGTTGCAATCAAGACTCATTAGACCAGGCAAAGTTTTTCCAATCTATTGTCCAATTTTGGTGAGCCTGTGCATATTGTAGCCACAGTTTCCTGTTCTTAACTGACAGGAGTGGCACCCGGTGTGGTGGTCTGCTGCTGTAGCCCATCTGTGTCATGGTTTGAAGTGTTGTGCATTCAGAGATTATATTCTGCATACCTTGGTTGTAACGAGTGGTTATTTGAGTTACTGTTGCCTTTCTATCATCTCAAACCAGTCTACCCATTCTCCTCTGACATCTAAAAAGCATTTTCGTCCACACAACTGCCACTCACTGGATATTATATCTTTTTCTGACCATTCTCTCTAAACCCTAGAGATGGTTGTGCGTGAAAATCCCAGTAGATCAGTATTTTCAAATGGAATTATAAACTGGAAACTGACTAGCCTCAATAGCACACGTGTCAAAATTTCGATCTATTGGGCTCACCCATGGTAATACACCAGAATTATATAGGAAAACAACTAGAATTACAGCTAGTAAGCCACCAAGCCACTCTCAAGAATATTAACCCTTGTATTGACACAAAATTTAAGTAAACAAGCTATCAAAAAAAAGAGTATTTTCTGGCAGGGAATATTTAGTAATAACTAACATAATATTGATCAACCTGTCACCTTCCCGGGGGGGCATTTTACACAATATTCCCTGAATAACTTTCCAGGGATTGAAGCTTTTTGGCCATCAGACCACTAAACACCTTGTTTTGTATATGCCAAACATTGCACATTAATATACTGTACATGCACTATCCCCACTGGGAAGCATGGTGGTGGCAGCATCTTGCTGTGGAAATATTCTTCTGCAACACTTCTGTAAAGCTTCTGTAAAAGCTTGTGAAAGTAGAAGGTTAAATCAATGATTTGAATATCTACCTAATTTTTAGAAACTGTATTTTTGCTAGCACATGATTTTTATTTTTCACTTTGAATACCCCAAAAAAAATTCCTAGCTCAACTTACCAACGAGCCTCCAATAAACTGAATTGTCCTGTCTGACAGGTTATGTTAAAAATAGGGATTTAGTTTGCACAAATTTGCAAATACATAGGTAAGCTGCAGAGGCCACAACAAGACATCCCAGTATTACCTGCAATCCTAACTCCATAAATTTTGAGAGCCTCCATAGTAGGAGCAAATACTGTATATGCCTGTGTATACTATGTATACTGTATATAGTAATGGATAGATTGAATGGAAGTTTGCCTGGAGTGAGGCCACTCCTCCTTAAAGGCACAGGGGCACACTAGACACCCAGCAAATAGCACAAAGGCAGTAAAGGTGTCCAGTGCACCACCTCTGTTGGCTCTTAATGCCAACCTCTATATCATTTATTAAATAAAACAGGACAGAGGCTTGGGGTACCCCACTTTCCACTCCAGACCATTCTGAGCACATGCTATTTATCACCATCCTTTGAACATGCCCCATGTAACCATTTTTCTATCCAGGTACATACCCTATGATCTATCCCAGTCCTTCAGCTATCTATACAAATTAGGAATAAAAGTCTGGTTATTACCTTGCTAGGTTCTTTCAGGACTCTTGGGTGTGAGTTATCTGGCCCTGGCAATTTATTTGCATTCAGTTTGTCAAGTCTTTTTTAGACACTGGCTTCTGTTAGCCACAAGGGTACATTTTGTGATGCATTACTAGCGATACAGTCCTGATTGCTATGCCCCTCCTTTTCCTTTGTAAACAGAGGAGAAAAATGCATTTAGTACTGTTGACTTCTCCTTGTCATTTGTAAGCAACTTCCCCTGATCATCTTTATGGGGCCTATATGCTCTAACCTTGCATTGTTGCAATCCTTGTAGTGATGAAATCCCGACAACGATCTCTCGGCTTTATATTTTTTAAACAAAACAAACGCTGCCCCCACCTATAACTGGCCAATACAGCAAGAAGCACATGAAGGGGCAATCGCATGCAAAACAGAACCAAAGAAAAACACCACTGTTACACAAACACAAACTGTTAAACAGGTTAAAGTGATGGATTTTACCTCCTCTTTATTCCCCTGCAAAGTAAAAGCCTAATGGGCTAGTATGCATAGCTCATGGAGGGGCAACACATGCAAAACAGAACCAAAAAAAAACACCACTGTTACACAAACAGAAACTGTTAAACCGGTTAAAGTGGTTGTAAACCCTTACAGACCACTTTTACCTACAGGTAAGCCTATAATAAGACTTACCTGTAGGCGCTGGAAAAATTCTCCTAAACCTGTACGGTTTAGGAGATATTTACCATATATGCTTGCGCCAACGTCATCGGCACATGTGCACTAAAGAGAGGTTTGTTTCTATAGGGTCCGTGCTGCGACCATTGGCTCCTGCGCGCATGCACGGGAGTGATGTCACGCGACTTCGGCCAGTCACAGAGCCGGAGTCCACAGCCCTGGAAGGAAGAGGGGTGAAGATGGATGCGGCCACCAGCAGGGACATTGCAGACAATGCAGACATCACAGGCTTTGTTTGCAGGTAAGTGGCATATGTATACTAGCCCATTATGCTTTCACTTTGCAGGGGAATAAAGAGGAAGTAAAACCCATCTTTGGTTTTGATTTGAATGTGTTACTTTTCCATGTGCTCTTTTCTGTGAAGGCCAGTTAAAGGTGGGGGCAGTGGCCAGTCTTTTGCTACTTATGTAATATTGGTGAGGGGACACACTGGATGCCTTTGTTGCTTTGTGCTATGTGCTGGGTGTGCCCCTGTGCCTTTAAGGAGGGGTGGGCTGCCTCCTGGCTCACCTGCCCTCTATCTATCTATTAGAATACATGTGCTTCTACTACTGTATGGAGGCTCTCATAAATTTACAAGAGTTAGGACTGCAGATAATAATGGGGTGCCTTGGAGCAGATATGCGGCTTATGCATATATTTGCAAATGTGTGATAACTAAACCCCAGTTTTTAACGCAAACTGTTAGACAGGTCAAGCTGGGAATTTTTCTTAGTTTTTGTTTTTGTTTTTCACTTTAAATACTTAATCCTGTGCTAGCAAAATTTCAGTTTTTTTTAAATTATGTAGATATTCAAATCATTGATTTAACCTTCTACTTTCACAAGCTTTACAGGGCCTTGTTGCAGAAGAATATTTCCACAGCATGCTGCTGCCACCACCATTCTTCACAGTGGGGATGGTGCATGTATAATAATAAATGCAAACTGTTAGACGGGTTAATTTGGTTGGTTGCAGACTGGCTGGCGAGTCGAGCTGGAATATTCCTTTTGGTTTTGTTTTATATCTTTTAAAGGCCATTTTTTTTTCTTTTATAAACTTTTTTACAATGAAGTTTAGCCACCCAGGTTTAACCTTTGCTCTTTTATATTTGTTGCCCATTGGAAAAACCCTTATTTAATATGTTCTTTAAACACTTCCATTTATTCTGAGTGTTCAATGCTTCTAAAATTTGATCCCAGCTTACCCGCTCACAATTTCATACATATTACACACATACGAATTAAGTAAAAAAAGAAACAGTATTGTTCTAGATTTTAGAATCTGTCAAGTGTCAACGAAAGCAGAATAATTTTAATGATACACTAATTATTGCTATTGATTTTGAGGCCTAAAATGCCTGTAACCTTCTTAATGTATTTTATTATTTTTATGAAAATAAATGCATGCTAACAATATCCAGAAATAAAGTGGAGCCAGGGAAAATTGCTTCATCAGAATATTGTAAAAAATCATGCCTTAAAAAATGCAAAATTCAGTGGTTTGATAGCTGCACTTGATGTGGGGGCACTCGATAGGAGGGAAGGGCCAGGAGTGCCAACGAGGGACCCCAGAAGAGGGGGATCAGGGGATCAAAACCACTGCACAGAGTAGGTAAGTATGACAAGCGACTTTAATATCACTTTAAATGTCACATTGTGCTGCCCTGCCTCCTCGCGTGGTGGTCATTTATATTTTTTTTCAATGTGTGGAGTCACTGTGGTGTCATTGGAGGACTGATATATGGACTACTGGTTTACCAATATATATATATATATTGCATACTGGTGCAGCTCTTCTTTCTATTTCTTATAGGGGAACTGATTGGCTGTACAGCTCTCTAATAAGCCCGGAGGGGTCTTGGTCCTCCTCTCAAAGTAAGTTTGTTTGAATCATCATCCCTGTCACAGTGATTGAACCAGGTTAAATATAAAAAAAAAATATTGAGAAAAGGTTAGTTGTCATTATTTGTAATTTGGTTTAAAAAAAATAATAAAATTGGGCTGTCTAAAATGCCCGGGCCTATTTTTTGTCCCAGTCCGGGCCTGTTGTGGAGACCTTACAACCACTTTAACTGGGATGATCTGCAGAGTTTGGTCCAATGGAATACTTTTCTCATTTACTCTTTGCTGGATAAAGTTTTAATATCTTCCTGGTTAAGTGAAATTTGGAGTTTCCAACTTTCAATAAGTATTAGATAATTGTAACGCAATACTGATGCATTTGGTAGGCTCAGGAGACGGTATAGCGGTAATCTGTTTTTTTAAGCAAGAGTCAGGGCAGGTGGCAGTCAGAGAGAGGAATCCATCATCCAAGTGAAAGGGACAGAAATGGGATAATCCAGGATAATAAGACAAGACTTACAGGGATGGGCAAAAAGAGGGTACAGGAGCCAGACAGTGAACGCTATCAAAAGCCCTGTACTTGTGATGCACAAATAGAGTGTCCCAATGCCATCAGAAAATCAGGATGGAGTGGAAGGAACAGGAAGCGTCGAGCCACTGTCTAGCAATGAGGAAGCAGACAGCTTCTGAGAGCAGAGGGGGCATTGACTGGCCTTCAGGAATTGTCATGGTGTCAGCTCTATTATCAAGTGTTTTTACAACAGTCCATTTATTACTCTTATGTTGTTACAGTTATTCATTTGTTGCCCTTGTATTGTCATGATTGTCCATTTTTTGCCTGCATATTGTCATGGCTGTATTTTTGTTGCCTGTAGATTATCACACATGGCCCTTTTGCCAGGATTGCCCGTTTGTTGCAATTCTCTGCTGTTAGGAGGATCATATTACTGAGATTATCACCCCCCACTGTGTCCTCCACCCCTCACTGTGTCCACCTCTGTCCTCCATCCCCCCCAAGCTGTCCCCCTCTGTCCTCCAACCCTCACTGTGTCCACCACCCCCTACGGTGTCCCCCTGTGTCCTCTGCCTCCCCCCAACAGTATATATACTGTTTTTGTGCGTGTTTGCAAAATTAAAGTGGGCCGGTCTGGATGGCCGGTCTGAATTTTTGTCCCAGTCCAGCCCTGCTCAGGACCTGCATAGAGGGTGCTGCTAGGTAGTGGAGAGGGAGCTGAGAGGACATAAGTCTGCTTTTCTCTCCTTGTTGCTGACCCAGAAGTGACATGTTTTACATCACTTTCGGGTCTCCATGTCAATTCCCTGATCGAGAAAGAATGTAATGCAATGGGATCTGCACTGCATTTCATTCAGTGGAGCACAGGGGAGATATCCAGGGTCTTTTCTTTCTTTAGTCTTATTAACCACTTCCCGCCCGGCCTATACCAGAATGACGGCCAGGCGGTGGTTGTGTTATCCTGACTGGGCGTCATATGACGTCCAGCAGGATAAGCCACAATCGTGCGCCTGCTGGCGCACTGACACTCTGAGACACCGAAACTCCGATCGTGGTAAAGAGCCTATGACGTAGGCTCTTTATCACGTGATCAGCTGTGACCAATCATGGCTGATTACAGTGTGTAACCAGGAAGTGCCGGCAAACGCCTTCTCTCAGTTCACACTGACAGAGAGAGCCGATCGGCGGTTCTCCTGTCAGAGGGGGGTCTGCGCTGATAATCAGTGCATTGATTATCAGCTCAGCCCCCATCAGAGGTGCCCATCACAGCTGTCAATCAGTGCCCAAAGTGCCAGTCAGTGCCCACCAAAGTGCCAATCAGTGCCCATCAAAGTGCCAATCAGTGCCCATCAGTAATGCCTGTCAGTTGCCTTCACAGATGCCAATCAGTAATGACTGTCATCATCAGTGCGGTCTGCGTATCAGTGCCCACTATTAGTGCCCATCAGTGGCACCTGTCAGTGCCCATCAGTGCCGCCTATCAGTGCCCATCAGTGCTGCATATCAGTGATGCAGTAATATTGTGTCATATAAAAAATTGGAATTACCGGTATTTTATTCTCTAGGGCAGTGATGGTGAACCTATGGCACGCATGTCACAGCTGGCAGGCAGAGCCCTCTCTGTGGACACGCGAGGAAGAAAAGCGCATACTGACTGGCCGTCCTATACAAGTCTCATCCACGCTGCACCCCCTCCCCCCACCCCAACTACATCTCTCACATGCCTTTGGAGCCAGGGATAACGTGTCCAGGGTGGGTGCGGATGAGACGAGGTGGTGCTGCCGGTTTGGAAAAAGTCTGGATGCCAGAGCTAGGTGAGATCCTAATGTGCTGGTCTCACCTGCAGCCTGCCTCTGTCTGTCCATGATCTCAGCAGTCGCCCTCCACACTTATCACTCCGCTCAGGGCCACCGAGAGGGGGCAAAGGGGGATTGGTGCAGCAGGATGCTGCACTTTATCTCTCCTTCAGCAGCTGAAAGCTGGCTCCTTCCCCTCTCTCTTTCACCTGCTGGCAGGAGAGAAACAGTGCAGCATCCTATAATTTTCCTCCCGTCCCTGAGCCTGTCACTATTACTGCCCAGTTCTTCTACAGTGTGTACGGCTGATTGATAAAAAAATAGCACAGCATTAATATGGAAATAGCACAACATTCCTATGTAAACAGAGCACTATTTAGATGTAAATAAGGTGGCATTCATATGTGAATAACTTGACCAGCCATATGCAAATGCTGCCCCCACCTCCAGTTCCCATCCACCATCATCTTGTAAATGGTGCCCAAGAAGTGGATGGAAACAAATGAAGGCAGGCTTGAAAGTCCTGTTTGCCACTGCCTTGCTGGATGTTCCATCAGGTACAGCATTCAGTGTGTTGTAGTTGAGCACTTGGGCTCATAAAGGTTCACCATCACTGCTCTAGGGTGTCTGCTTTCCGAAGATGTACAATGTTTTGGCGGTTTTATGCAATCTTCAGGCCTACAATTATTTTTTAAACGTGTGCAAAAAATGCAAAATCGGCTCTGTCAGGGAAAGGGTTAAAATTCACATTTATTTTGGAGATCAGAAATATATTCTGATTTACATATCTTTTGCAACATACATTTAAAAATTACAACATGAATTTAGGATTTTCTTTTTATTTATTTTAGATTTATTATTCAAGATCAATCAATCTCTGAAATACTGTTTTTGACAGAATTCCATAGAACAGAAATAAAAATAAAAAACATAATGATACATTTTACACTGATTGTCAGCACAAATTCATGTACAAACACATTAACAGCAGATTTATTCAAATGTGGCATGTTGCACATTTGATGCCAACCAGCACTGAATTAAAAACATGTTTGAGATAAATAATTCTGAGCATGTTTGAATATAATTATAGGGAAACCTAGCCCAAGTATGTGCTATATGGCAAGATACCTTCCAGTAGACATGTTCATTCGTTTTCGTCCGAATGCATTTTCGTCCAAATTTCGGGTATTTTTGTTATCGTTTTAATAAACGATAGCGAACGTTCAGAATCCGAAAACCGAAAGATCCGACATATACAAATGCTTTATTTTCATTTTTGTTGTGACAACAGTTCGATATAGATAGGAGATTTGAGATGACACTGACAATAACGATCTGTGTCCATCAAACTTGTGGTCAAATGTGCCTAACCTTAGCTCTATTAGTCCAAGATTATTCTACATAGAGAGAAAAGATTCGACATAGAGAGAAAAGATTCGACATAGAGAGAAAAGATTTGACATTATAGAGACAATAGCAAAAAAGGTTGATGTGCCTAACCTAACTCTATTAGTCCAAGATAATTCGACATAGAGAGAAAAGATTCGACATAGAGAGAAAAGATTTGACATTATAGAGACAATAGCAAAAAAGGTTGAATGTGCCTAACCTAACTCTATTAGTCCAAGATTATTTGACATAGAGAGAAAAGATTTGACACGAAGATTCGACAAAGCAGTCGCCGCAAGCAGACATTTATGGACAGATGCTCCACACATAGGCTATAGAAGAATTCTAATGTTGGTTGACTAGTAATAATAATTAATAAATATAATTAATACTAGTGTCATACAACATTAGAATTCTACTATAGCTTGTAGGCGGAACATTCGACCGGAAATGTACGATTGCGGCGTCGTACAGTTTAGCTGCTCCGTCGAATCTTCTTAGAACATTCAACAGACACCATAAGCCTTCAATGATAGATTCGACCTTAATTATTTTGGATTTTCGGACGAATGCATTTTTTAACGAAACAAAATAAATAAAAACAAATTTCGGGAGTAACTAAATACATTTATTTTTCAGACGAAAATGAAATTCCGAAACAAAATATTTCAGTGTGCACATGTCTACTTTCTAGGATATTGGTTACAGTGATTGCAGCTGTATTAGAGCACTATTGAAAAACATAGTTGATTATTGTTTGTGATACCTTTTATTTTGCACTATGAAACCCTGAAATAAATCTTCCAGAAACCTCCAATGCTAGCTTTCTGGCAACCACTCAACTTCATACCTTAAACTGCAGGAAACTTCATTATTATTACAAGAATGCAAACATGCCAACAGAACTTTACAACAATAAACACTGCAAAATATGCAGTTACATAAATTCATTAAAAGGTATCTCACACACACAAAAGGAACTAACAATAGTATAGCATTATAGATAGGACCTCCGATAACATAGTGTACCTCAGTAAATGAAACAAGAGCAACCGACATGTTACATTGGTGAAACAGGACAGAAAATACAAAAAATATTGAATCTCCATAAACACTTCTTAAATGAGGAACTCAGTGTTCTAAATAACTATTACAGAGTTTTATGACCATTCTCACCCTTGTTACTCTCCCTCCTCCCTCTCATTCCACAGGCCCCTTCTTTACTCCATAGGCTTCATGGGATTGCAGGCTGCACAATCTCCTCCAAACAAACATTCAATATAACAATTACATGTAAGCAATAAATGCACAGCAACTTAATGGCTGTAAAATAGCCATAGCACTTTTTTTAAATTTTGTAAAAGAGAATACATTTTTAAAACTGAATACCACTCAGTCATAAGAACTCAAGCGAATCAATAATAACCTACTCTATTCAACACAGTCCCCACTTGATCAAGAATGACAAACCACATAAAGTGCCTGTGACAAGGGTCGTAGGGAAAAAGAGCTCACTGAGCTGCTGCTGACCCACGGAACACAGTCCAGGGGAGGAGACCTTTTACTGGGGAGCACCACACATTGTAGAAAGTTGAGATAAAAAACATGCAGCTCTCAAAGGTGCATATAAATCAGTGATTAAATATCTATGAAGGAGTGTTGAAGAGAAAAGCTATACTCATAAAGTGAAAAACAAATGTGTACCAAGTTATAAACAAAGTCCATAGGTGTAAAATAGTCCTAAACACACATGAGGGTTCATGGGCGTAACTGGTGTCGTGCGTCCACGCACAGTGGGAGCCGAGGAGGACTCTGTATGGGGAGACACTCTGCACGTAGGTCTTCTAATTACACAGTGGACACTGTAATTGGTAGGAATGGGTAACCTTACCGGAAAAGGTGGACACAGTCACCGTATAGTGAAGTGTCAAACAGGCTTGGGGGATACACCGATCCCAGTGATATCCAGCTGCAGGGGTCCTCACAATGAGTCACATCCAGGATCCGGATCGTTGGACGGTGGTATGGGGGTTCCCGGTCTCTCAGGGTCTCCCTTTCAGATGGAAGGGGTTTGGAGATAGAAGTGGTTGGGGCTCAGCAGGGTCCCATTCATTAAGGGAGATAAGAAAAAAACCTCCACATAGGGCATGAATCCGTTTGAAACGAGAAGCTTTATTTAAAAGCTGAGAAAAAAGTGCAAAACAGTGCACTTCATAGGGTAAAATGTGATCACAAGAGGTAAAAATAAAATAAAATCGCGTGGTAACAGGTCATTTAATGGCGTGAGCAACCCGACATGTTTCGGAGCATCGTCCTTCTACTGGGGCATTTATTATCAATCAACTATGTTTCCTCTTTTTAAATGATAATAGCAACAAAAACTACCCAAATGACCATGGTCAAAAGCTTACATACACCAGTTCATAGTACAGTGTATTGCCCCCTTTAACATCAATGACAGCTTGAAGTCTTTTGTGGTATTTGTGGATGAGGCTCTTTATCTTCCCAGATGGTAAAGCTGCCCATTTCTCTTGGCAAAAAGCCTCCAGTTCCTGTAAATTATTGGGCTGTCTTGCATGAACTGCACGTTTGAGATCTCCCCAGAGTGGCTCAATGATATTGAGGTCAGGAGACTGAGATGGCCACTCCAGAACCTTCACTTTATTCTGCTGTAGCCAATGACAGGTCGACTTGGCCTTGTGGTTTGGATCATAGTCATGTTGGTATGTCCAAGTACGTCCCATGCGCAGCTTCCTGGCTGATGAATGCAAATGCTCCTTCAGTATTTTTTGATAACATACTGAATTCATCTTGCTAACAATTTTGACCAAATTTCCTGTGCCTTTGTAGCTCACACATCCCCAAAACATCAGCGATCCACCTTTGTACCTTTCATCATAGGCCTTGTTGACTCCTCTCCAAATGTAGCATCTATGGTTGTGACCAAAAAGCAAAATTTTGGTCTCAACACTCCAAATGACTTTGTGCCAGAAGGTTTGAGGCTTGTCTCTGTGCTGTTTGGCGTATTGTAAGTGGGATACTTTGTGGCATTTGCATATTAATGGCTTTCTTCTGGCGACTGGACCATGCAGCCCATCTTTCTTCAAGTGCCTCCTTATTGTAAATCTTGAAACAGCCACACCACATGTTTTCAGAGAGTCCTGTATTTCACCTGAAGTTATTTGTGGGTTTTACTTTGCATCCCGAACAATTTTCCTGGCTGTGGCTGAAATTTTAGTTGGTCTACCTGACCATGGTTTGGCTTCAAGAGAACCCCTGATTTTCCACTTCTTGATTAGAGTTTGAACACTGCTGATTGGCATTCTCAATTCCTTGGATATCTTTTTATATTTCTTTCCTCTTTTATACAGGTCAACTACCTTTTCCCACAGATCCTTTGACAATTATTTTGCTTTCCCCATGACTCAGAATCCAGAAACGTCAGTGCAGCGCTGGATGAAAGATGCAGGGGTCTGTCAGGAGTCCAGAAACGCATTGGCCTTTTATACACACACTAATTACAAGCAAACAGATCTCAGGTGAGGATGGTTACCCACTTAAAGACCAGCCTCGTTTTGGATTTTAGGTGTTTACAAGTTTAAAACAGGTTTTTTTGCTAGAAAATTACTTAGAACCCCCAAACATTATATATTGTTTTTTTTTCTAACATCCTAGAGAATACAATAGCGGTCATTGCAATACTTTTTTTTGCACCGTATTTGCGCAGCGGTCTTCTAAGCGCACTTTTTTTGGAAAAAATTCACTTTTTTGAAAAAAAAAATAAGACAACAGTAAAGTTAGCCCAATTTTTTTTTATATTGTGAAATATAATGTTACGCCAAGTAAATTGATACCCAACATGTCACGCTTCAAAATTGCGCCCGCCCGTGGAATAGCGTCAAACTTTTACCCTTAAAAATCTCCATAGGCGACGTTTAAAAAATTCTACAGATTGCATGTTTTGCGTTACAGAGGAGGTCTAGGGCTAGAATTATTGCTCTCACTCTACCGGTCGCGGCGATACCTCACATGTGTGGTTTGACCACCGTTTTCATATGCGGGCGCTACTCACGTATGCGTTCGCTTCTGCGTGCGAGCTCGTCGGGACAGGGCGCTTTAAAAAATTTTTTTTTTTTTTTATTATTTATTTTATTTTATTTTATTTATTTTTTCACTGTTTTTAAAAAAAAAAAATTTGGATCACTTTTATTCCTATTACAAGGAATGTAAACATCCCTTGTAATAGAAAAAAGCATGACAGGTCCTCTTAAATATGAGATCTGGGGTCAAAAAGTCCTCAGATCTCATATTTAGACTAAAATGCAAAAAAAAAAAAAAAAAAGAAAAAAAAGTCGTTTAAAAAAAAATGACACTAAAAAAATTTGTGCCTTTAAGAGAGTGGGCGGAGCCGTCGAATGACGTCGCTCCGGCCGTCACATGGTATGGAGACGGGTGGGGGCCATCTTGGCCTCACTTGTCTCCATACCTCAGCAGGGAAAGGACCCGATCGCCTCCGCCGTTACTGACGGCTCCGGTAAGCGGCGGAAGGCGCGGGAGAGCGGCGGGAGGGGGGGTGGCACCTCTCCCGCCACCGATAACGGTGATCTCGCGGCGAACCCGCCGCAGAGACCACCATTATCGTGTACAGAATCGCTCACTGTAAAGATGGATATCTCGGTTGTGGCAGCAGCTGCTGCCGTTACCGAGATATCCATCTCCAAAAAAATGACGTATATATACAGTGAGCGGGGCTTAAGTGGTTAATAGCCATTCAAACCCCTTTGTGTCAAATTGTGTGCATATTATCAGGCCAAAATGACCAGAGTAAATCAATATTTGATTGGGGTCATTTGGGTAGTTTCTGTTGCCATTATGATTTAAAAAGAGTAAACACAGTTGATTGATAATAAATGGCTTCAGCTAAACACTAACCATGAGTAAAAGAAATGTTTTTGTGTTATCATTCATATTCTCTGAAAAATGGCCAAGAAATCATAAATTCTGCCAGGGTATGTAAACTTATGAGCACAACTGTATATATATATTTATATCTATTTGTTAGAAAAGAATGTCCACGCATGTTTATATGAGGAAGCCGCAAGGCTTTTGAAACATGTAGAATTTATGTGTGGAAAAATTGAATATATATGTGGAGAAATTGCATAGAGAAAATGACCCCTGTTTTTTCTGTGTGATTGTTTTTGCTGTCTTTTTCCTTGTTTTGTAATAAAATATTTTATTTTATCATATTTGTTACGATACATTAATCTTATTGTAATAAGCACCTATAAAGTCCCATACTCCCAATGTGTTTTTTTCTTTGTTCTTTTTTAAAGGGACGATGGTGCCAAATTAATAAATCTGTGTCTTGATCACTCTAATCCATCACTCTATACGAAGTGGGTGGCCAAACACCCGCCAAAACATATAGGGTGATCAACACCAGTATCAAGTCTTATAAAAATAATTCAAACACATTTTTTGTATGTATATCATTTAATACATGTCATAGTAATTTCTTATATTTTACTTTACTTTTGGATTTTACAACTTTCTGTTTGTATAATCTATTTCAGAGTGGCAAGATCGCTGTCCGTCTGAATATGCACAGCGTCCTGGCAAACATAGAAGGCTTGACCATCTATCTTCAATTCAACAAGAGAGGTGTGACAGTGGGGGTTGGGGTGCAATGTCCAACTACTGTGGGAAGGAGTGGGAGGGGTTTGTAGCAGAGGTACAGCAAGCAAGATCCAAAGATGGTGCTTCAGAGAAAAATGCTAGTGAGTTTTCTATGGATTTCATAGACTGGTCAAGAAGAAAACCCATTTTTTTTGGCACAAGGAATACTTTGGGAAATATATTGACAACAAAGTAGTGCCAAGGGGGCTTCAGATACAAATATTCCCCAATATTAGAAAGGTAGAATCAAGTGTTAAGGAAGCATGGGAGTCTAACCTACAGATCTGTTCCATTATGATGATGCAGATTCTATGTAGTCAGTAGGAATCAGACATTGACAAAATAGATAAAGAGATACAGGGGTGGCAAGAAAATCACTGTAATGTGACCTCCTTTGAAAGATACCAAGATAGTGATAAAAAATGAAAAGAACTTTTGACCAAATATGCCTTGAACCTGATTAACACCAAAGAGAGTAAATTCTCTAGGGACAAAAGAGCGTATGGTATTTATCAAGCGTATAAATGGTACAGCAAGGGACACAACCTAGGAGCGGCTTTTAAAATCCAGAGCCTCCACTAATTAATCCTGATAGAGATGAATCTGATTCTTCTTCCCTCTCTTCAGCATCATACGCCCCCATAGGTCCATATTCAGGTGGAGTGGGAGACACTTCAAAGAAGAGAAAAATGAGGGAGATAGCAGCATACAGGGACAATCAAGAACACACCTCCCACAAAAAGATAAACGGCCATGTTCTAAACGATCACAAAATCGTACAATGGTCACACCCAATACGGTTAATGTATTGAATAATACTATGCTGTTACTTTCTTCACCTATAGTTAGTGTTAGTTCTATATCTATGCTAGCTGGCCCGTTGACGCAACAGACACTTGAGCTTGGTATCCAAAGACAAGACACCACACCTGATATCCACACGGCACCTATATTCAACACTGGAGCCTCCCAAGATACTAGGAAAACATCCACAACAGTACCCACAACTCCACATTTACCAAACCAGATGCCAAAGTAGATGGTCCCAACCCCCACGTATGTGGGGGCCTGGGAAAAGTATGACATATTGAATCTGTCCTCCTGCTCACTATCAGAGGACAAGTGCACAGTGTTGCGCCTCGGCCTCACCTTCTGTCCTGATCAATAGGCGGACAGATTTGAACTAGTCAAAGATTTACACCTTTTTGCTAGACATCTAATGTACAAGACCCTTTATGACAAAGAACATAAGGACAGTGAACCTCCTACCTATGACAACTCAGTATTAAAAATGTAACTTTTGAGGAACGTAGAGACCTCCAGGACTCAACGGAACTTTGGGACGAAAGTAACCCTGAAGAGGAGGGATGGACTTTCAATGCATCAGGACTTGACTCTGTTGCGTCCACCCACCCTAAACCTTGTATACCTACATTTGTTCCACCTAAAACCTACAAACCCAAATCATGATCATTCCTGTAATACAGGGGGAAACCCCAACATCTGGGCTTTCGTTCTACAAGTAACGAAAGAAATAGAAGCCTCAAATTGGAAATCAGGTCCTCAGCCCAATCTTCCGCCAAACTTAAAACGAGCGCTCAATTCTATAAGAAACAATGACATGGTTGTTGTGAAACCCTCAGACAAGGAAGGAATATTGTCATTATGAAATTAGAATGTTATGAGAAAATGTGTTATGATATCATCTGTAACAGAGAATGGTACAGGCCTGTACCTAACATCATTTGTGACACAGAGTATTAAACATTATAAAGACATCAGGAAATATTTGGAAGATGTGGGACTTTAAGAGTGCAAGATATAGAAACAACAATATGTAAAAAAATATATACAAATTTTATTAAATGAACAATGTCATAAAAACAATACATACAATATAATCATAGGCATAGGTGTGTGCAAAGTATCCTATTAGTGACAATGATTTACTGCAGTCACGTTCATGCTTTCTACATGTTTGCCGTATGGCTTCTTCAGGAAAGAACGTGGCAGTTCATTTATTCAGATATAAGAACCTATGATCTGACAACTTTAGTTGTGCAATAAAGACAGAGAAAAATACAGATTAATACATCAAGTATAAACATATATCTTATTATATACTTATGGCTGCACTTAAATGAAAGGCAAGACACACCCAATGAAACAAAAACCAAAGCCCCTACCTCATGATTTGATATACTAAGTTCAATAGATCTATGTTGAGTATAAATAAAATAATATAAAGTTTAAAGATTCATGGAAGGGATATAAGCCTATACTCAACTTACTTGAAATCAAGTACTGGTATGTCTTGAAAAGAAATTGGGAGCCTCAAACGCCAACAGGCAACAGGAATTGTATCGTAAAAGGGGAGATCATTTCACAGTTCTGGAGTCATACAAAAAGAGAAGGCAAAGAAAAAAAAAGAGAGAGGAAAGCCTTAACATGCAGTTTTGATAGTGTGATAAACTCTCTTGAAGGAATAAATTGAAATCCAATCATACTTGCCTCAACTGTGGGTTAGTAAAACCCTTTCATAAGTTAGGACTTATGTTCCAATCAGCAAGACAAGGGGAAGCAAAAGGCCCTCAATCGCCAAACGATGCCTATGTCTGTTTAAGAAAATCTAAAAAAGAATTTCCTATTACTAATGTTTGTCAATTCAAGAAGAGAGAAAGGACTCCCTCAATATTCTAAAGTATGCATTTTCCTGTACAGCTCGATATAAGGCTCCCAGAGATTCCAACAAAATGACAGCTGCTGCGTGGGTCCTTAAATACCCCTCCCTGTTGCGCCAAAGCACGGCATGGCGTGATGCACCGCAGACGCAAATAGGGGGAGTGGCCACGCAACGCGGAAGCTCCCGGACATCCAACGTCATCTTGCACGCCTGGGCACACACCCCCTCACAGAGGGCGTCATGATACACACACCCATAGGGGCGGAGACCACAGACCACTCCTCCATGCATGACAGGGGCGATGCCCAGTCCCACAGAAGCACCCGAAACCAGAAGGCCATGCCACAAACACCTCTCACACACAGTGGGCGCACACAGGAAGCCTGCAAAAAATGCAGGGCAATCCCGTGAATGCCCTATACCAAGTATAGTATATATATCCTTACGAACAATGTTTTTCTGTTTAAGCGATCCCACTACCTCCAGCTGCAGGGTGTGGCTATGGGGGCAGGCTGTGCCCCCTCCTATGCCAACCTGTACCTGGGGGGGTGGGAGCGCAACCTATTTTCTCAAGAAGAGAGAGCCACAGGTCTTGGTAACGTACTGACCTGGCATCATTACATTGATGATGTCCTCATGGTTTGGGCAGGATCAAAAGATGAACTAAACACATTTCTGGAGAGATTGCAAGTCAATAATTATAACATAAAATTCACATACAACTAAAGCCAGAAAAAATCCCCTTCTTGGACATAGAAATCTTTGTGTAAGGAAAATGGCTGCACCTTGGTTCACTATATACTTTAGATAAGGGACCTGAACTTCTTTTATATTATACAAGATAGATGAAATGCTTATGCAAGGCTTTGATAATGAAGTGGAAATTTACTCAGCTAGCTACCTGCAAAAACAGGAAGAGTACCGTGTCTGCGGTGAGAATATTTGAATATAAGTACGGGAACAAGTTAGAACATCCCACCGCAAACCTGGGCCTAAAGCCAAAAGGCACCTTATCGAAAGTATCTTAAAGGTTATTTCTATATTATTCATTTTCTCGGAATTTAAGCTAAGAAAATATATTTTCATAAAGGACATTTTGGGTACTTTTGTTAGGTACTTTTTTAAGCACATCATTTAGCAGAAATATCATTGTCTTTACACATATGTCATATAACATGTAATTTGTGATACTTGTACTCTTGTGATTGGATAAACTAAGGGACCGCCCCTTGGTTTGCCCCTAATGATGTATAATGAATTGTTGCCCTATATAACATGTGAAAAGATATAATACAGATATATTCTTGATATCCAACGTGCTGTGTGGTGTCGTGTTTATCCAATCGATTGAAAAAGATCTTCTTGGTGTCTGAGTTCAGCTCAAGCAAGCAAGGAAAAGGTTTGGGGCGCACTTGGCCAGTTGACCAGTTGACCAGTTGACCACTAGCCTTTCAGTGGTGTCAGAAGTGGGATATTCTGGAGACCGGTTGAGTTCCGGTCAAGCCAAAGCCAAAGAATTTTGGCCAAAAGGTAAGGTCTCTCTAATTTTTTTTTTTTGCAAGGTGGTCTTCTTGTGCTTGACCGGACTCCAGAATATGTAAGGTCGAATCTGGTAAGGTCAAGTAGCTCGTCAAAATATAATAGGAAAAATAATTGTATAAGTGTCCCCGCTAGGTTGGCTAGGACTGGTAGAATATTGTAAATATTTTACTAAGAAATAGGACTGGACATCAAGAACGTCTATGGTGTATTGAGTTATGTCTGATAAACTTAAGGTGGCCACCAAAAGTGAGAGGTTTCTCGCAGGACGCTGCGATAATTGTAGTCTTGGATTGTTGTTTGTGTATGAAGGATCTAAGGCAATCTTGAAAGCAACTTGCCCAGGTGGTTACGTTTATAGAATTGGAAAGGGACCTTATTTTGAAGAAGGAGATCCAAAGGTTTGGACTCTAAGGTTTAACATTCATAATTAGGTTCCTTTAAAACCAAATTTAACAGTAGGGGGTGTCAGAAGTCTTATTGAACATTTCTTTAAACAACCTTATACTGTCTGTCCTAATTCATTGTTGGTCTGTGATCATAGAGATTTGTATAAATAATGGGAAATCAATTGGAAAAGGCAAATTCTGGTGGTAAGTCAGAACAACCCAACCCAATTGATTTTGTGTCTGGAAACTGTGGAAAATATTATACTGATCCATTTTGGTCTCAAATATTAAAACGGTCACATAGTCTGCAAATTCCGGGATTAACTCCCTATGGCCCTTGTAGCCAGAATGATTGGGAAGAAGTTACTAAGATGTGTGGGCAACATAAACAGTATAATTATCCACCGTTTCCTTCTAACAATGATAATATGAAAGAGTGTTATAAAATATGGTCTAAAGCACTGAAGGAATATAAAAAGAAGTTCCCACAGACTATATACAAAAACCCATTACGTTTCCCCACCGCACCCGATCCACTCGTAGACACTCCAAAGGCTTGTAATCCTTTTTATGATTCCTATTCTGCTCCAGCTCCTTATGTGTTTCCCAAAATTGACCAACCCAAGGAGGAACCTGAGAACCCTGAGACCCCCATAGAAACGATTAACCCAGAGAACGTTGAAACCCCCCATAGAAGCAATTAAACTAGTGAATCATGAGATCCCCATAGAAACAAATAAAACAGTTAAACAAGAAAAGAAATTATATCCTTCCCTAGAACTAACATTGGGGGGATTATTGGCCATAGCTGAGGACAAGGGTACCCATTGGTTAGAAGAACAGGAAAATAAGAGAATAGCAATTAAAGAATATGTTACAACCATGGATAAACTATCCACAACAGTAGACAAACACCTAGAAATAGCTAGAACCAAGGTAGAAGATAAGAAACAAAGAAGGAGAAGAAAGAACAGAATAAGTGAGTGACTAAGGAACTCAGAAAAAATATTACGGGAAATAGACGAGGAAGGTCAAATGATTACTCGAGCGGCAAGACAGAGATATCAGGAGGTAATCAGAAAACATGGGGTAGAAGAGAGTGACGGTGATTTGGCAAAAGAATTAGGAGAGTCTTCAGAGGACGGGGACAGTTATACATTAAAAGTCACAGAAACACAAAGAGCACACGAGGCGGCGGACGCGGCAGACACGGCATCACCTTCCACTGTGATAACAGAAACCATTGCTCTTTTAGCCAAACCCAAGGAAACATCTCAAGTCCAAACCCCTGAAAGTGGTGCCCAGGCAATGTTCCCACTCATCACCATGGGCAATACTCAAGTACAGATTCCTCTTCCCTTGGGAACAATTAAAGAAATAAAATACACATGCCCCAAGCCCAGTAAGGACCCTAAACAGGCAGTAAATTTTTTAAAACGGTATTGTTTAGGGGGTAGAATGTCTTCCGAAGATCTACAAATTATAATTAATGCCGTAGACCCTGACAGCACAGCAGAAATAAAAATAGATGACTGGGTGGAAAATAGTAAATTATACCAACCAGGAGAGGAGTGGGACACCTTTTGGGCATCACTGTTGGCTGCCTGGAGGAAGGCTTATAGATCTGAAATGCCAATCAATGATCTAATCTCCTGTAAACAGCTGCCGGGGGAATCTTTTCATTCCTTTGTCATACGATTGTATAAGATTTATACATCTTGTGGAATAGACAGTGACCCCTTATTTGTCAGTACGGTAATGAACAATGGGGATCCCAAGTCGGCCCAAATTGTAAAATTGGTAAATACTAACTGGGGAACACAAACAGCTAAGGCATTTATGGACGAGATACAAACAAGGGCAGCATCTGGTGTTTTTAATTCAAAAGGAGGACTTTTCACTGTGGTGTAAAACAGGAGATCACACCAATGTGTACTTCTCTCCCAATGCCCACCTATGCATACAGACAACAATACCAAAACAGAGATAATGTTCAACAAACTGACCAGGGTTGTTTCAATTGTGGGGACCCATCACATTGGAAATCAGACTGTCCACATAGGAGAGGATACAGACCCAGACGCGGTAATGGCCCACCTCATAGGGGACGGGGTAGAGGATACAATCCAGACAGAACACAGAGTCAGACCAGGCCAAACCCTAGAAATGACCAGAACAACCAAACTGACACCAATACCCCACAGAGAGTGCAAATGAATTGGCCAGGTAATTCTGGACATTCAAGGGATCAAAACAATAACCCATTTAGACAATAGGGATGCCCAGAGCAGGTTCCAGCCCTGGTACTTCACATGTTTTCAGATCATTGGAAAATCTTACCACAAGTTACCCTTAAGATCAAGGGTCAAGTGGTCAGTATGTTACTCGACACAGGGGCGACCTCTAGCTGCCTAAACAATGAGAAATTTTTATGTGAAGATTGTACGGAGGGTTGTTCTATAGGGATCAATGGAACTGATGTGGTACACAAAATTACACCTCTCCTAGAGGTCTGTGACTTGGAGAATACAGTGTTAACCAAATCTAAATTTGCAATTCTACCACAATGTCCCCTATGCCTAATGGGCCGGGACCTCATGTCTAAATTGAAACTGCATATAACTTTTACAGCAGAAGGAGGGATTGTTGCCAAATCCCCTCACTGTGATTTACAGATCCAAAAAAGACAAGATTTTCTGTGTTACTTCATGACAGTTCCTACATACTTAGAAACACACCCCATCTAGGCAAAATCCAAAACTGATGTAGGACACATACCTTGTACACCATATGTACCTACCTTCAAACCAGACATAGTACCAACATTCCAGAAACAATACCCTTTGCCAAAAGAAAAGATCATGGGACTTCAGCCCCTGATAAAAGAATACCTAGGATTAGGTATTCTCAGGCCTATAATTAGTCCCTGGAACACACCAGTTAATTCAGTAAGGAAGGCTAATGGGGAATGGAGGATGGTGCAGGATCTTAGGGTAGTCACCAAAAGTATACAACCCTTACCCCCACTAGTGGCAGACATTACAGGAATATTCATCAATATTCCTGCACGGTCCTCCATATACACGGTACTAGACCTGTTAAACCCCCTTTTTAAGTATAGAAGTGCATGAGGACTTCCAAGACATCTTCTCTTTCACATGGTCCACCGAACTGGCCACTGGCCAGCTAACCTGGACTAGGCTTCCGCAAGGCTATGTGGACAGTCCGGCCGCCTTCTCAATGGTGCTTAAAGCCACCCTAGATGACTGGGTGAAATCCACTCTTGCAGTATGTTGATGATCTACTGATATTTAGTGAAAGCAGGGCACAATGTGAGGTCGATTCCGAGAGTCTGATGTCGCACCTGGCACTCAAGGGCCATCTGGCGTCTCAAAAGAAGATCCAATGGGTCCAAGAGCAGGTAGATTACCTGGGGTGCGTCATTGCAGAAGGAACACGGATGGTGTCTCCAAAACGGGTCGAAGCCCTCACTTGTCTCGGCCCACCAAAAGACAAAGCGTCACTATTGTCCTTCCTAGGCTCAATAGTATACTGCAGGCAGTGGATACCCGATTGTTCCTACTATGACTCTCTGCTACGGCAGGCAACAACAGCACAGGCACCAAAACTGGTCACATATACCCCAGAAATGACTGAAGCCTTTCAAATTCTTTTAAAATCATTGGCCTCGGCTCCAGCGCTTGGCCTGCCAAATTATGAAAAGCCCTTTGCCCTATACTGTGTGGTCAGGGGTCATGCCTTTGCTGCAGTTCTGGCCCAAATGCATGGCACCCACTACCGCCCCGTAGCCTACATCTCAAAAAAACTACCGGTAACAGTCCAAGGGATGCCGGGCTGCTTACAAGCATTAGCAGCCTGTGCCATGACCGTAAAAGATGCACAAAAGATCACTTTAGGGACCCCAACCACCCTATATACTTCACATAGTGTTCTCCACTTGTTACAAAACATGAACACCCAACACATGACTACACAGCGTTCATCAGGGTATGAAATCATTCTTACAAACACGCACAACTTAACTGTCAAAAGCTTTGCTGAAGTAACACCGGCAATCAAACTCTTACATGCTTTGCTAAAACTCCCAGTCATTTCCCAAGACTGTCATGACTGTACATAAGAACTTCTCACTGTCACAGCACCTCGCCGAGATCTCACTGATCTGCCTAATTCAGATTACCCTAACGTCTTTGTAGACGGTAGTTGCACACGTCCAGCAGACAATCAATACAAGACAGGCTATTCGGTGGTAATGCTACCGGATCTCATTCTAGCAGATGGTTACCTTACTGGCGCAACCTCCGCACAACAAGCCGAGCTGTATGCACTCACAAGGGCATGTTTAATACACAAAGGTAAAAAAGGTGAACATTTACACAGACAGCAGGTACGCCTTCGGGGTCGCGCACGACTTCCGAATGATCTGCTTTAGGCACAGATTTCGCACCGCAGATACCAAAAAAAAAATAACAGTGGTTATGTGTACGATCTAATTAATGCAATACAACAGCCCGATAAATTAAACATTGTCAAAATTAAGGGACATGCCACAGACGAATCCCTAGAGTCACAGGGAAACGTTCTAGCAGACAAAGTAGCAAAAGCTGCAGCAGAAAGACAGCCACAACCACATGACACAAAGCTCTTATTATTCCAGAATGACTTTAACACCCCTTCGTTCCAACACACATCTGCACTCTTGCAAAAACAGGCATTGGCTGATGACCTGGACCCTATTGCTGTCTTACCTCCATGGCCCAGGACACATAGGACCCAGACCACTCTTAAAAAAGTATGAAGACTGTTTCAGTACACGCAAGGCATATGACTTAGTACAACAGCTTGTCTCCTCCTGTCTGACTTGTGCTCAGAACAATGTTCAGGGCCCCCAACATGGGAAACATGGACATTTGCCACCACCATTAGGCCCGCTACAAGACTTACAGATAGACTTCACACACATGCCCAGGCAGAGAGTTAATCTCAAATATTTGTGCGTGATGGTGGACAAATTTTCAACTTGGCCAGAGGCAATACCCGTTACGGTGGAAACCGCAGGCATTGCAGCCCGGTGTCTGATCAATCATTGGATCAGCCGATACGGACTTCCTGCCACTATATACTCTGACCAAGGCCCAGCATTTACTTCAAAACTGGTGAAAGAATTGACAAGGGTATTAGGGATACAGTGGAAGCTACACATCCCATACCACCCACAGAGTTCAGGGGTAGTGGAAAGAATAAATAGAACAATCAAGGACAAACTCAAAAAGGCTACTAACGGTACCATGAAGGACTGGCTAAAATACCTGCCAGGGGTCCTCTTCCAGATAAGAACCACCCCCCACAGCAGGACAGGCTTATCCCCATATGAAAAACTAATGGGAAGACCGTCCCAAAAGAAAGCAATTGAGGGAGAGGAGGTTAATCTTTATTCCTTACAGGAAGAGCACGTGAAACATCTGGTAAGTAGCCTCACTGAAAACTACGACAAGGTAGCTGTCACTTTTCCTCCTCTTTCCACAGAACCTACACACCCCTTCATACCTGATGACAAAGTCTTGATAAAGCAGCTTGCAGCAAGGAAGGTACCAGGGCCCATCTACCAAGGACCATTTGAAGTACTCAAAGCAACCCGAACTGCCATCCTGACAGACCAAGGACCACAATGGATCCACGCATCAAGAATAAAGAGAGCACCAAGTCTGGAAGCAAGCCAAGGACCACGAAAGATAGAGAAACCAAGCCTAGAAGCAAGCCAAGGACCCCAAAAGAAAGTGACATTGAACTCAAACCCCTGCCCAAGCCCTCTACTTTCTCCCCCCGAAAGCCCCCCAACCCCCCCTGCAACACCCTCCCTAGAGGACTCGGGAGCCCTAGAGACCTTAAACAAACTCCCTGCAGCACCCATCCTAGAGGACTCCAGAGCCCCAGAGACCTTAGACCTAATGACATTCGAGTAGTAGATGTTCAGGTATTTCCCCTAGGTTTCCAGGACCCACCTGAACAGAGGCCCTGGAAATGTACCACTCAAAGAATACAGTTAATACGTAGATTTCTGGATGAAAGGGACACAGACTCTCATAAATACAATGACTTTGTAACTGAAATGTTGAGCTTTATCCTTACAAACAATGTTTTTCGGTTTAAGCGATCCCACTACCTCCAGCTGCAGGGTGTGGCTATGGGGGCAGGCTGTGCCCCCTCCTATGCCAACCTGTACCTGGGGGGGTGGGAGCGCAACCTACTTTCTCAAGAAGAGAGAGCCACAGGTCTTGGTAACGTATTGACCTGGCATCATTACATTGATGATGTCCTCATGGTTTGGGCATGATCAAAAGATGAACTAAACACATTTCTGGAGAGATTGCAAGTCAATAATTATAACTTAAAATTCACATACAACTAAAGCCAGAAAAAATCCCCTTCTTGGACATAGAAATCTTTGTGAATGAGGCAAAAAAACTATGCTCAGCTCTGTATAGAAAGCCAACTTCTGGCAATACATTATTGCACGCAACTAGCTCACATCCGAAGCAGCTAATCAAGAGTCTCCCATATAGCCAATACCTCAGATTGAAACGTAACTGGACCTTAGAGGAAGACTTTAAAAGAGAGGTGGCCTTGTTATATGAACGGTTAATTACGAGAGTCTACAGTAAGACGTGCATAAGGAGAGCTTATAATAAGGTAAAATTGCAAGACAGAAATGCATTGATTTTCAAACCAAGAAAAAAAACAAAAGCAATGTCAACCAGGAAAGTGACCAGATATAATAGACAAAATGACAAGGTCTGGAAGATCTACAAGAAATTCTGGTATCTTCTCACTGCAGATGACAAAATCAACATGTATATAAAGCCCTTTCCAGAAATTACTTTTAAAAGATTCAAATCCATCAAAGACACCATGGTAGCAAGTCATCATACTGGGAATAGGCCAAGCCAAATAGACAAATAAGGCACCTATCCATGCGGCAATTGTAATTATTGTCGCTTAATTTTGAGATGTGACAGTATTGGTCTCCCCAACTGCACTTCTTGGACGCCCAGACATAGAGTCACCTGTCAATCTGTTGGGGTGGTCTACATAATGAAGTGCTGCTGTGGAGCGTTCTATGTCGGTAAAACAAAATGTCCTTTGTTTTGTAGGGTTAGAGACCATGTTTCAGCAATCTCAAAACGAAAAATGAAAAAACCCCATTAGTAGACACATGGGATTATACCATAATCACAATCTAACAATGATTGGTTTCTTCTCTTTAGAACATATTCCCCCACATGATAGGGGTGGGGACATCGATAAGCAACTATTACATCTTGGAGCGAAGTGGATTTATCTCTTACAGACAACTAGATTTCCAGGCCTGAATGAGGACATTAGCTACAAACCCTTTTATATAGCCCTGATAGCTCATTTATGTGGATTCAATTTACCCAGACTCCAGTGCCATGGGTCTGGAACTGTTCCGAGTGCCCCTGCCACCTCACCACTCTCTCCCTTGATGCAGTGTTGTTATTTCGGAGCCGATTGCTGTCAGGAAAGGTTTCACCTGCTGATGGCACTGTCAGATCTTTGGGCCGCAGTACTGGTGTCCACCAGCGGGTGTCTCCTAGCAGTCTGGAGCTTTCAGGAAAGGTTTCACCTGCTGATGGCACTGTCAGATCTTTGGGCCGCAGTACTGGTGTCCACCAGCGAATGTCTCTTAGGAATCTGGAGCCGACATCATCTCCTACAATCAGGCGTCACCTGAGACTGATTGCAGGAGATGTGTATTTATACCCGGCAAGCACACACACACTTGCCTTGGTATTGTCCTTAAGCCCTGACCTGTAATCCTGTGAACCTGAACCTGTTCCTGTCCCTCCTGTGATCCTGTTATGCTGTACCCCTGCCCTGCAGCCTGATCCCTTCCACCTTCTCCCTATCCTGTCTTGCTCCTTGCCCCCATCTGCTGATCTCCCGTATATGACCCTGGCTTGGCTACGATTACGATTCTGGTATTCCCTATCTGCTGTATATAATAGTTTAGATTGTTGTTCTTTGTGGGTCACTGTTTGGTTGTTGATTTGTTTTACACTGTTTGGTAATGGAGGTGCATGTATATCTGTGTTCACTTATCCTAATAAACTACATTACTTTTTCACCTTACCTACCTTTTGGTTTACTCTGTTTGCACTCCACACGGTTCTGGTCACACCTGTTTATGACAATTGCTAGCCACTATTGGGGCTCTCCTTTGAACCCTATTTTTGGAATCCTTTCTCAGGATTGAGAAATATTTATTAGAAATTGAAAAATATAATTTGGTTGCAATATTTAACGTATGTTTATACTGTACTGTAACTGCAATGTTCATTTTATTGTAAGGGTGCATCCATGTGGAGGGCAGGATTCTCGTGTCATTTCACTAGAGTGATAACTAATTCATGATCACACAGTAACTTGATTTCATTTTTGTTTACAGAGCACTCATTTGAGCCCAATCGCCCGGGACATTCACCCATCCATCTGCCACCAGGTCCCCACACGGCCCCCCAGGGCCCAAAGCAGTACAGTCCCCGTCCCCCAATGGGGGCCGTGCTGAGCGCCCATGGAGACAAGGGCATTTCTGTGGGTCCAGGTATTAGGTGGTGCTGGTTGATGGGTTCCGGCACCTCCCCGTCTCGCTGCGGACGTTAGCATGGGCGCCTGGGTGTCAGGTTCGGCGGCGCCGCTGCGCTCGGCACGCCCACATGAGCGGGTCATGGGTGGGGTGTCCGCCCGCCTGGTATCCTGGTGTGCGATGTGGGCTTGCGGTGGGGTGTGGGAGCTGCCGCCTCCCCCTGTCACATTGTCATCTGTCAGTGTCCATTTTTGCTTCTGGACGGTGTTCGCGCCTACCTGACGCAATGGGGAGGAGTACAAATAGACCCATGCAGCATTGGTTAAGCTGCTGAAGTCCCTGGGAGCTGCACTGTCCATGCAGCTGCAAACAGGTACAACTACTTTCATCCAGAGATACTACCAATGCAGTGTATTACATTGCCTTAAGAGGTGCCATACTCCAGTCCTTGGGGGGTTATATTTTTCTATATACTATTTACGTCCATTTGTAGATTGTATCATCCACATTGCCTCATTGCCTCGCCTCGCTCAGGAGTCTTCATATACACGGACCCAATAGCACATACAGGCAAGCAATTTTCTCCTATCATGCTTATTGTAGGACAGTTTAAATTGATCTCTCTTTCAGAAACTACATTTTGGGTCTTTTCTTTATCTCTATAGGGCTGTAAGTAGAGAACTTTAACTTTGGATATAGCCATATATTCAAAGCTGCACTTTGTTGGACACTATAGGCTCCCAGTCGTCCATTTAACAGATACTCTCTATGTAAGCACAAATTTTGTTTATTTATGAAATGTCCAAATAATCCGATTTAACTAAATATTCCTAGCGACATGCATTGTTATTGACATGTCGCATCAATATGTTTTGATCGTTTCATAGGTAATATATATTTTACAATGGTACATAAGCTATTCAATGGTACTCCTCTCTGTGGGCGATCTGGTTTGGTCGGTGTCTTTCTTTGGGAGGGCCTTGGTGCCCAATGACTCGCTCTGATATCATCTACTAGATTGGTTACTGAATCTCCTAAGCATTGGAGCCAGAGCCTGCTGGTTGAGAATTTGGATGCACCCATGTATGTATATATGTACTTGGTTCAATGTATTTTATGCAGTTTTCCAAGTCTGAGATCAGTATAACTAATATATATATTTATATCTATTTATTAGAGAAGAACGCATGTCCCTGAGGAAGCCGCAAGGCGAAACATGTAGAATTCATGTGTGGAAAAATTGAATATATATTTGGAGAAATTGCATAGAGAAAACGACACGTTTTTTGCTGTGTGATTGTTTTTTCTGTCTTTTTCCTTGTTTTGTAATAAAATATTTTATTTTATCATATTTGTTGTGATACATTAATCTTATTGTAATAAGCACCTATAATGTCCCATATTCCCAATATGTTTTTTTCTTTGTTCTTCTTTAAAGGGAGGCTGTGCCAAAATAATAAATCTGTGTCTTGATCACTCTAATCCATCACTGTGCTGAATCTTAATGCATCAAAGTACAAGCACATCATTTTTTTACTCTGATACATGCATAAAAGTAAGTTAACTTAATAACTTATTTTACTTTCTTCACGTTCTTTTACTCCAGCGGTGTCGAATCATCTCTATAGAGACCTATTTGCCCAAGTGTTTAATTTAGTCATGTAGCTTCAAAAGAAAATTGTACTGGACTTTAACCATTTTCCAAACCTGTGTAAATATTGCTTCTTAAAACACATATTAATGCATACAGCATTAAATTCTGCAATGCTACTAGACAATAAGATACACACCACCATATGTGACCTGACCCACATATCTGTGCCTAATGCATATGTTATTATTTTACCACTGAGCATTTAAAAAAGCTGATTTTTTTAATAAGACATGAGATGCTTCTTTAGCTGAACTTGTGGGTGACTACAGTTACCTGTAACTATAGTTAGTCTGTTGAAAATATTTTCATCGAAGACTATGCATTGTTTAGCTTTTGAGTCTTTAGGTCATGTTACATAATCTTTAAAATAAATTGCAACTCTGTAACAGTACATGTAACTCAGTCAGTAAATGGTTTATGTGATACTGTATATTGTAATAAGCAAAGCTAATACATAAATGATAAGTGTTATGAATGCTTTGCAAACACTAAGTAAAAAAACTTTTACAAAAAAAAAAAAAAACAATTTTATATAGCAAAAAAAAACATTTATTCTTCAAATCTAACAGTACACAGAAATGCTTAGATTTTTTTTTTTAATTTGTATTTTTTGCATGGCAAGAATATATATCTGTCAATTACATCTTCATGGAACAAATTAATAAGTTAACAGCGAATACATAATTTGCCAGTGTATGACATGTAAAGCAGATTCAAGCTCAGAATGTATCCAGTTATTGCAAAAAAGGTAATACAGAGGAAACAATTTGTAAAGCTACATACAGTATATACTTGGCTATTTTAGAACATATGTGGATGGATTAACATGCATTCATTTTCTTTTCTTTTGGATATTAACTACTTAAGCACCAGACCTATTTATCAAACTTGGTGTTTACAAGTTAAAATATTTTTTTTTTTTGTTTAAAAAGACACCCTAGAGAATAAAATGGCAGTCATTGCAATACTTTATGTCACACTGTATTTGTGCAGCGATCTTACAAGCGCAATTTCTACACTGTCCTTTTAAAAAAAAAATTTGGGTCACTTTTATTCCTATTACAAGGAATGTAAACATCCCTTGTAATAGAAAAAAAGCATGACAGGACCTCTTAAATGTGAGATCTGGGGTCAAAAAGACCTCAGATCTCACATTTACACTTAAATTCATAAAAAAAAAAATCCCCTTTAAGACCATCGGGCGGAAGTGACGTTTGACATTGCCTCCATCATCCAATGTTATGGACCCTATGGATGGGGATCTTTCCTTCACTCAGCTCCAGGCTTTTTAGGGGAGAGGATGCGATGGTCTCCGCTGCTACCGGCAGCTCCGGCAAAGCAGCAGAGATGATCGGAGTGCGGCAGGAGGGGCCCTTTCCCGCCCTCGATAAAAGTGATCTCATGGCGAATACTTTTATCAGAAAGAGGACTGCTTGCCATTTAAGAATATACCAGGGTTATGGCAGCTATCTGCTGTCATAACCCCGGTATTCTGCATCAAAGTACCAACGTACAATGGGGCGGGTGGTCCATAAGTGGTTAAATATAAACACTGTTTGACCTCAATAGCCAATATGTGTAGTCTTCCTTGTAAAACTCCTTCTGTGTCAAAAAATCTCTTGTACAAATGTAATGCACACACACAATACATATATAAATTAAGTTGCGCTAAAAAGTGCGAATAGAATTATGATTATTCCAATAGAAAATCATAAGAGATACAAACTTGAATTAAAAACCAACCTCTTGAATCCACAGGTTAACATATGAGTGCACAGAATAAGTTTAACAAACACACACAATAGCCCAATCAAAATGTACTGTGCTACAAAACCCCTCCCTTACATAAAAAAAATACACAAATATATTAAACCAAACTTATGTTGAATACAATGAACCAATATTCCCACTGTCCACACTATGTTGACATACAAAGTCCAAAACCAAAGCTTGAGTGCTACAAGGCCCCTCCCACTACATTACATAGCAAAAGTCTCTGTACAGTTCCAAATACACAAATAGTGCATGGTGAACTGGTGCTCCTTCACAATATGTTTCAGACAAGTGTTGACACTTGTGCTTCCCCTCCACAACTGCACTCACCAAAAATATTTGATCCCTGCTCCTAATTACGTTACCATGATGAAAGGCATTGGGCGGGGCTGATTGCATCACTTCTGATTTTCTGTAGTCAAGCTGTGGAACACAGGAGCACCCTAGAAAGCATACTATTCTTAAAGTGCTGGTAAGTGCAATACTATATTCTTAAAGTACCTGTAAGTGCAATACTATGTTTTTATTCATCTAATAAATGGTATAACACTATGGAGGTTTCCCTCTTTTAATGCACCACTGCATGGTCCATTTGGAGGAGGAAAGAAGAGGATATTCATCTTAGTGAAAGTTCCAGCTGATCAAAAGGAGATTTTGCCTGCACTCCATCAGGAATTAATGGAAAGGGGAGTTTTATCCTGAGCACTGTCTGATCTGCTTAAGCTAAGGGGTCAGATATCTTTGGTGAGTGCGGTTGTGGAGGGGGAGCACGAGTTTCAACACTTGACATCAACAACTGACACCAACCAGGGCCAAGGGGCCACGCTTTGTCACACCATATTATATTCTCACAATTGGGTATTGGAGAATTCTGAAATAACAATCAAGAAATCTGAAATCTAGACTTATGTTCAGAATACAGGGCCAGGTTTTGGTACCATGTTGTGGTCAAAATTAGTCATTACAATCCTGTTCATAGTCAAGGCACCAGTCACCCTAAGATGTGCTAAAATGAGAAATATAAAAAAAAAAAACCTAATTGCCATTACCCAGTGTCCGATTAAAAGTTAAAACATAATAACATCAAATGTATCACCACAAAATACATTAAAACAGATATAAACAAAATAATAACATCCACTAATAAAAATGTGGCAAGTGGCTTACTAACAAAAAAAAATGAACTGAAACCACCAATACAATATAGTAAGAATATAGCCCAAATGAGGGCAGAGATCAAAATTTAGTTGGATTGCAGTGGTGGACCAGGAAGGTGGTTTTGTGATACAATTATATACAATATTTACAAATGAATCACTATGCATTATATTATGCACAGGTCCAAGACATATACATTTTTTTTTATATACTAGGTTTGAATCTGTTTGGGATTCAATACACTAAACAATATTTATACCTTGTAAACATAGTTGAATACATTACAAACATTTACCATATACTATACCTAGCCACAGAACTTCCTGGTTGATCAACCGACCACCGGTGAATTCTTCATGGATACCTTGTTTCCCTTCCTGGTCCACAACTGCAATCCACTGTGCATTGATGTGGCCCCCTCAGCTCCTGTGGTGGACACTTTTGGGATGGCCCGTTGGTGTCGGCGCTTAGTGCCCATGAGGGTAGCAGATTTTGTGAGTAACTAAATTTTGATCTTTGCCCTCATTTGGGCTATATTCTTACTTCATGACTATTTTGAATACAGTGGTACTTATGCATACTCATATGTTACTTATAGATGGATGGTTGTCGCTTGCTTCTGATGAGTGATGGTTCACGAAACGCGTGGAGCATGCTGTGCGACAACCCTATTGATCGACCATTAAATACCCAATACTATGTACATGTCTGATTTGATTGCTGTATGTTTTATTGCTGTAATTTTGGTGAAGCTATGATTTCAATGTAACCTCTGGATTCCTTTTATATCTTGCAACATGGTTATAACTGTGAAAAGATGCTCTAATAAAGTGCTTCTTGAAATGTGCATTCACCTTTGGTATATGGATCAATGTATTCACACTTAGGTCATGCTCACTGTACCAATCTTTGGAAACACTACTCAAATTGCTGGACAACCTACCAAATTTTAGTCTATGGCTACTACTCCCCCTCTTCCACTCCCACAAGGGTGTAAGACATATAAACTCCCCCCAAAAAAACTAGCACAGTCAGGAATAGGCAACCATACATGCCACGTCTCCACCCTCATCTTAAACTCTAGTCCTGGAAATCTTACAACCAAACCACACATACATTTCTTATTTTAGGAGATTCCCTAAACAATTTCCACGGAAGCCAAATTTGGCAACATTGTTCATATGTGTCCAATTCATGTGACAAGGACATCTCAATCATTACAATTAGGCATGTGCAAGATGAAAAAATTTGTTTAGTTTCGTTTTAATTCGTTATTTAATTAATTTAGTTTAGTTAGATTTGTTAAATTCATTAAATTCGTTTTTCAAATCAGTTTAGTTTTCGACCGAATTCGAAAATATTTCAACCGGATTCGATATTATTTCAACCGCATTCGAAAATATTTCAACAGCATTCGAAATTATTTCAACTGTATTAGAAATTATTTCAATCGTATTCGATAATATTTCAATCGTATTCGAAAATATTTCTACCGAATTTGATAATATTTCAATCGCATTCTAAATTATTTCAACTGTATTCAAAATTATTTCAATCGGATTCGATAATATTTCAACCGCATTCGAAAAAATTTCAACAGCATTCAAAATTATTTCAACTGTATTAGAAATTATTTCAATCGTATTCGATAATATTTCAATCGCATTCGAAAATATTTCTATTTTCAAATTTGATAATATTCAGATAATATTCCTCTTCAGCAAACCAGAAGAACGCTGCATGGTTTCGTGTCACCATGGCAGTAAAAGCTGTGAGAGGGATTGAGCGCACCCCAGACTGCATCCGTCATCGGTAAATAAAAATGATTACATTCTCTCTCTCTCTCTCTCTGTTTCTCCCAGAGGCGTATCTAGTGAAAATGGCACCTATGGCAAGCACTGAAACTGCGCCCCTGTCAAAAAAAAAAAAACAGCTAATAAAACTACAAGTCTTTAACCACTTCAGCCCCGGAAGAATTTACCCCCTTCCTGACCAGAGCACTTTTTGCGATTTGGCACTGCATCGCTTTAACTGACAATTGCGCGGTTGTGCGACGTGGCTCCCAAACAAAATTGAAGTCCTTTTTTTCCCATAAATAGAGCTTTCTTTTGGTGGTATTTGATCACCTCTGCGGTTTTTATTTTTTGCGCTATAAACAAAATAAGAGCGACAATTTTGAAAAAAAACGCATTATTTTTTAGATTTTGCTATAATAAATATCCCCCAAAAATATATAAAAAACATTTTTTTTCCTCAGTTTAGGCCGATACGTATTCTTCTACATATTTTTGGTATAAAAAAAAATCGCAATAAGCGTTTATTGATTGCTTTGCGCAAAAGTTATAGCGTTTACAAAAAATAAAAAAATAAATATATATATCTATTGTTACTCTATTCTATTCTATTTTTTTCTATTCAAATTCTATTGTTACTCTATTCTATTCTATTTTTTTCTATTCAAATTCTATTGTTATTCTATTCTATTCTTTACTATTCTAATCTTTTCTATTTAAATTAGAATTTATTCTATATGAATTTCAAGTTTCAGAAGATGGCTATATATATAAATAATATATATAATATATTATTTATATATATAGCCATCTTCTGAAACTTGAAATTCATATAGAATAAATTCAAATTTAAATAGAAAAGATTAGAATAGTAAAGAATAGAATAGAATAACAATAGAAAAGAATAGAATAAAATATTATATATATATATATATATATATATATATATATATATATATATATATATATATATATATATATATATATATATATATATATATATATATAATATCTTATTCTATTCTGTACTATTTTTTTCTAATATATGTATATTTTTTTTTTTCTGATCTGATCTATTGTTTTTCTAAGATATTATTTTCTATTCTATTTAAATTCAATTTCATTCTATATGAAATTTGAATTTCGGAAATGTTTTATATATATTTTATATATATTTTTTATATATATTTTATAGATATTTATTAATATATATCCATCTATTGAAATTCGAAATTCATATAGAATGAACTCAAATTTGAATAGAAAAGATTAGAATAGAAAAAATAGGACAGAATAGAATAAAATATAATACATATACACATTATATTTTACTCAATGCTGTTCTATTGTTTTTCTAGCCTATTTTCTATTTCTAGTCTAATCTTTTCTATTCGAATTCGAATTCATTCTATATGAAATTCGAATTTCGGAAAATGGTTATATATATATATATATATATATATATATATATATAAAACCATCTTTTGAAATTCGAAATTCATATAGAATGAATTCAAATTCGAATAGAAAAGATTAGAATAGAAAAAAATAGAACAGAATAGAATAAAATATAATATATATACACATTATATTTTACTCAATTGTGTTCTATTGTTTTTCTAGTCTATTTTCTATTTCTAGTCTAACCTTTTCTATTCGAATTCATTTTATATGAAATTCGAATTTCGGAAAATGGTTATATATATATATATATATATATATATATATATATATATATATATATATATATATATATATATATATATAAAATATTTATATATATAACCATCTTTTGAAATTCGAAATTCATATAGAAGGAATTCAAATTCGAATAGAAAAGATTAGAATAGAAAAACAATAGAGCAGAAAATAATCTAATATTAATATTATATTTTATTCTATTCTGTTCTAGTCTATTTTCTTTTCTATTCAAATTCGAATTCATTCTATATGAAATTCGAATTTCGGAAAATGGTTTTATATATATATATATATTAGAGGTCGACCGATATATCGGCCGGCCGATATATCGGCCGATATTTGGCTTTTTTTACTTAATCGGCATCGGCCGATTGTGCTGATAAAAAAAGCGATTATAACTTCAGCGGGACTTGCAAATGACTTCTGTAATAGAAGTCAATGCAAGTTTCCTGACATTATCTGTGGAAAGACTTCTCCTCCTCTGGGCAGCCTGCCAAGTCCTGATAAGAAGATACATTGTATCTCTTCAGGTATTTTATCAATAGACTGAACTCTGTGTAGAAGTTCTCAGTTTAACCATTTAAAGACTAAATCTTTTCTGACACTTGTTGCTTACAAGTAAAAATCCTGTATTTTCTGCTAAAAAATCACTTTGAACCCCCAAACATTATATATATATATTTTTTTAGCAGAGACCCTAGGGAATAAAATAGCGGTTGTTGCAATATTTTATGTCACACGGTATTTGCGCAGTGGTCTTTCAAATGCAATTTTTAAAAAAAAAATACACTAATGAAATAAAAAAAAAAATAAGCAGTAAAGTTAGCCCATTTTTTTTCGTCCAAAATTTTGATTACCTGTTTTTGTGTATTTAATATTTAAGATAGTTATTTTTTTTAAATCTAAATTATACATACAAGTGAACTGATTGGAGGTTTGTTTTGTTTAATAAATGTTTAAAATGTAAAAAAGTTTCTGTATCACTTATTACTTAAGGCTGCTTTCACACTGGAGTGGGCATGCGTTGACGGTAAAACGCTGCTAGTTTTAGCTGCGCTTTACCGTTATTTTAGAGGCGCTATTTGGCTGATAGCGGGGCGCTTATAACCCAGCTAGCGGCCGAGGAAGGGGTTAAATGCGCCCCTGAAGCGCTGCTGCTGAAACGCTTTGCAGGCGCTTCGGCAGCGGTGCACATTCATTTCAATGGGCAGGAGTGGTGGTATACACCGCTCCAAAGATGCTGCTTGCAGGACTTTTTTTTAACATCCTGCCAGCGCATCGCCTCAGTGTGAAAGCACTCGAGCTATATTATATATATATATATATAATATTTATATATATAACCATCTTTTGAAATTCGAAATTCATATATAATGAATTCAAATTCGAATAGAAAAGATTAGAATAGAAAACAATAGAACAGAAAATAATCTAATATATATATTATATTTTATTCTACTCTGTTCTATAGTTTTTCTAGTCTATTTTCTTTTCTGTTTGAATTCAAATTCATTCTATATGAAATTCGAATTTTGGAAAATGGTTTTTATATGAAATTCGAATTTTGGAAAATGGTTTTTTATATATATATATATATATATATATATATATATATATTATATATATATATATATATATATATATATATATATATATATATATATATATATATATATATATATATATATATATATATATTAGATATTTATTCATATATAACCATCTATTGAAATTCGAAATTCATATAGAATAAATTCAAATTCGAATAGAAAAGATTAGAATAGAAAAAAAAATAGAACAGAATAGAATAAAATATAATATACACATTATATTTTACTCAATTCTGTTCTATTGTTTTTCTATTTTCTATTTCTAGTCTAATCTTTTCTATTCGAATTCGAATTCATTCTATATGAAATTCGAATTTCGGAAAATGGTTATATATATATATATATATATATATATATATATATATATATATATATATATATATATATATATATATATATATATATATATATATATATATATATATATATATATATATATAAAATATTTATATATATAACTATCTTTTGAAATTCGAAATTCATATAGATTATTTAGATTCGAATAGAAAAGATTAGAATAGAAAACAATAGAAAAGAAAATAATCTAATATATATATTATATTTAATTCTATTCTGTTCTATTGTTTTTCTAGTCTATTTTCTTTTCTATTTGAATTCGAATTCATTCTATATGAAATTCGAATTTCGGAAAATGGTTTTATATATATATATATATCCATTATATATATATATATATATGTATATATATATCCATTATATATATATATATATATATATATATATATATATATATATATATATATATATATATCCATTATATATATATATATATATATATATATATATATATATATATATATACCATTTTCCGAAATTCGAATTTCATATAGAATGAATTCGAATATATAATATATATATATATATATATATATATATATATATATATATATATATATATATATATATATAAATTGTTATTTTCCAATCTATTTTCGAATTCAAATTTATACTATTCGAAATTTGAATTTCAGAAGATGGTCATATTCTGTTGTATTTTATTAAATTCTATTAAATTCTATTCTATTCTTTACAATTCTTTTATGTTTATTCTATTGTTTTATTATTTTATATTCTATTTTATTGTATTCTTTTTTAGAAATCAATTTATATTTTTTTTAATTCGAGTCGAATAGATTTCGAATTTGTTTTCGCATCGAATATATTTCGAATTTGGTTTCGAATTCGATTCGAATTTCGTCCGTGGGTTTTCGATTCGAAACATTTCGGATTCGTTTAAATTCGTTAGTATTGTAATTCGGTATTTCGGATGCATCCGAATGTCCGAATAATGAAAATTTCGTCCGAATTTCGATTCGGAACTAAACGGAATGCACATGTCTAATTACAATATGGTCCATCTCCATGACCCACTCAATCAAAGGTGGGGCATGGGCCGATCGCCAGTGGTGTGGTATGACCGTTCTTGCTGCTATCAACCAATGCCTAAAAAGGCCATTTTTATGCTTTTATAAGAGCCCATTAAAATGGATAACAGTCATTTGTGGCGTATTGGGGACAGTTATCCCAGTTGCAGGTGTATATAGCTGAAGAATCGCATCCCAAAAATCATAGATAGATGGGCATTGCCACCAGATATGCACTAACAAACCCTTAGCGGCATGACAATGCCAACATAGATCTGAAACATTTGGGTATATTCGTTGAAGCAACGTCGGCCATCTGTACCAATGAGAGAGAAGCTTGAAATTTGTCTCCTGTGCCTTAGTTGCTAATGACATACAGTGAGTAAGAGTAAACGCTCTTTCCCATTCTTCTGGTTTCATTTGAATATTCAGATATAATATCCACTTATCTGTGTATTCCGGAAGATGTGGATAGGTTTTCAAGATAAGAGCCTTCTGTCTGCAGCACCCCCCCCCCCCCCCAGCCCCTACTAAAACTTACCTGAGGTCCATCTAGATCCAGCAATGTTGCAGGAATGTCTCAGCTGCCTCATTGGCTGAGACAGCAGTGTGGCGCCATTGGCTCAAAGTAAGTCAGCCAATGAGGAGAGAAAGGGGGCGGGGGCACGGCTCCATGTCTAAATAGACACAGGGAGCTGTGGCTGGACTCAGGTGCCCCCAAAGCAAGCTGCTTGCTGTGGGGGCATTCAACAGGAGGAAGGGACCAGGAGAACTGATCAGGGACCCAAGAAGAGAAGGATCTAGGCTCTCTGTGCAAAACCACAGTATGACATGTTTGTTATTTTTAACTGAAAAAAAAATTACACTTTAATAATTAATTTCCTCTGTGTTATGTAACACATTCTTATTATGGATTTTGAGTTTAATATTAATGCATTCATTTTAAACGTAGCACGTTTTATATTTACTCACAGTGATTTGTGTAATTGATTCACTTGTATTAATTTATTTGTTTTTATATATTTATACTGGTATACAGCACTTTGTATATTTCGAGTAAGGTTTCTGAGATATGGCAACCTGATTGCTGCACTTTTTCAACTGGATATCACATGTATGTTATTTGTTGTTTGTACTCGCAGTAGAACCTAGAATAAATAATGCACATTTCACTCTTTTTGTCCTCCTTAAAACACCTCCTCCTTTTTTATTAGTTTACTTTGTTTTACAATTTTCTTCTCTAGCAAGGAGAAAAAATTATATTTTATCTTTTTCTGAATTTAAGAGTAGGAGCAATACAGGGGTGGGCTGTACAGTGATTTACCACTATGGCAGGCAATTATAGTCTAATACAGTGATCAACAGCTGGTCCTCCCAGCTCCCAATAATTCGTAGAAGGCCTGGAGCTGTCAGTGACACCTTGGTCTCTGTGCTGGTAGTGCGCTGTGCACCACATATGTTGCCTCATGGACTAATACCCACTTCAGTGAGGTCACATAATGTATATATGTACACCCAGTGGGAAGGGGTTAAGCCAACACTGATCAAAATTTAAAAAAAAAAAACTTTTATTTTACATATTTTGTCCTTAGATTACTTTGGAAATAAAATCATTTTTGCAAGACAACTTTGCCAAAAGAAAGCTCAGTTTTTGCCCAAAAAAGCAATGTATGTACAGTATTACTTATCTTGCTACCCCAAGTAATGACAATGTTATCGCCAAATAAACAGGCGAATAGTGAAAATTTAAAAATTGTTCTGTTCCATAAAGCAGGGTATACGCATTGAGTTTTTTTTACTCAACCAGCATGTTGAACAAAAATTAACAAATGATGTGTGTAGGGCTCTACCTTGCTGCGTAATTGCATTCTGACATGGGGACTCCCCCACCGAATACAGATACACCTTATAGCGGATCTTCACTGCACCTGAGCACCACAAACCAAAAACACTATTTATATCATTTTTAATATTCAAAGCAAACTCACCTATCCATTAATGTCTCTATGGTTTATTTTGTTGAGAAATGACTTTGAACCCCCCCCCCCCCCAGCATTTCTGGCCATGGCCATTTTGAGTAAGGGCAAGGTATTTATGTAGCATTTACTGCCTGGAATCCATCTGTCCTTAGCTCAAGCATGCATGTAGGAGAGTGTGCTTAGTTGAGAAAACCCTTCCTCCTCTCCTTCCCACCTGAAGATTCCTGGCATGTATGACATAATTTGCCTAGGCAAGAAACCAGGAAGTAGCTAAAGAAATGTAAAAAAAAAAGTTTAAAACAAGTAAATATGATATACTTCCTATCTATTTACTAATGCTTGCAGCATTAGTAATAAAAATAATCAAAGTTGATTGGGAGAGTGAAGTTCCACTTTAAGGGGTATAAAGGTATGAAAGCTGAAGTGGTTTAAAAGATCTGACTGTTGTTCTCAACCACTAATCAGAATAAAACATTCAGAAACCAACAGATAGCTTGTCTTGTTGCAAGCATGAATATACTTAGTGACTGCAGGGAACATGAACAATTTTTTTTTTATAATGGAAAAAATCCAGCTGTAGACTTTAACAAATATGTTAGTAATGACTAGGGATGAGCCGAACCCCCCCCCCCCCGGTTCGGTTTGCACCAGAACATACCAAACAGACAAAAAATTCAGACGAACACACGAACACCGTTAAAGTTTATAGAACATGAAAAATCAAAAGTGCTCATTTTAAAGGCTTTTATGCAAGTTATTGCCATAAAAGGTGTTTGGGGACCTGGGTCCTGCCCCAGGGAACATGTATCAATGCAAAGGTTGCGTGCTCGGATAAGGGCCTGGTATGGATCTTTAGGGGGACCCCACGCCGTTTTTTTAAATTTTGCCCGGGGTTCCCCTTAAAATCCATACCAGACCTGAAGATCTGGTATAGATTTTGAGGGAGACCCCACGCCATTTTTTTAAAAAATTTTTGGCTGGGGTTCCCCTTAATATCCATACCAGACCTGAAGGGCCTGGTATGGAATTTAGGGGGACCCTCCACATCATTTTTTTTTTAAATTTTGGTTCGTGTTCCCCTGTGGGGAATTCCCATGCCGTTTTTATCAATGAACTTCTATGTCGGACCGGCAATGCATTAATAGCCGCGAGTTTTAAATTACTTTTTTTCCTTTGAAATGTCATTTTGCCCCTTTACAGGCATACTATAGACACCCCCAGCTACGAAATTTAAAGGGATATTACACTTTTATTGTTTGACTTTAAGCATTATTAAAATCACTGCTCCCGAAAAAATGTCCGTTTTTAAAACTTTTTTTTGCATTGATCCATGTCCCCTGGGGCAGGACCCAGGTCCCCAAACACTTTTTATGACAATAGCATGAATATAAGCCTTTAAAATTAGCACTTTTGATTTCTCGCATAGACTTTTAAATGGTGTTCCGCGGCATTAGAATTTGCCGCAAACACCCCAAATTGTTCGCTGTTCGGCGAACTTGCGAACAGCCGATGTTCAAGTCGAACATGAGTTTGACTCAAACTCGAAGCTCATCCCTAGTTGTGGGGATGAGGCCCTTGTCCCCATCAAAATGGGGACAAGTTGCTTTGGGGTCAGACCCCAAAGCACCCTCCCCATGTTGAGGGCATGTGGCCTGGTACGGTTCTGGAGAGGGGGCGCTCTCGTCCCCCCTCTTTTCCTGCGGCTTGTAAGTTTGCATGCTCAGATGAGGATCTGGTATGGATTTTGGGGGACCCCCTACATCATTTTTCTTTAATTTGGCGCAGGGTTCCCCTTAATTTCCATTCCAGACCTGAAAGGCTGGTATGGATTTTGGGGGGACCCCCACGCAATTTCTTTTAAATTTTTTGATTCGGGGTTCCCCTTGATAATCATACCAGACCCAAAGGGCCTGGTAATGGACTGGGGGGAACCCATGCCCTTTTTTTCAATGAGTTTTATGTATATTGCCAAGACAATTCATTACAGCTGCGATCAGTTTTGAATGACAATTTTTCCTTTAGAAATGTAATTTTGCTGCGGTACTGTTCTAAACACGGGAAAAATGTGCCACTTTACAGGCATACTATAAACATTCCCAGGCATGATATTTAAAGGAATATTTCATTTTTATCTAATACTTTATACCAAATATACCAAACTTATGCTCGGGCCAAACTGTTCGCCCACCCAGTAATGATTAAACCTGATGTTGGCATACTGACAAGCATATACTTGTGTGTTTGTTATATATTATCTATCGGTGTCTATATTATATTTCTAAATCTTAGTGGCTGCTAGAGATGGGCCAAACGACCCCCTGTTCGGTTCATGCCAGAGCTCTCGAACATTGTGAAAATTTGGAGCCGAATAATGAACCCCATCAAAATCTATTGGACCCGAAATGGAAAAATCAAAAGTACCCATTTTGAGGGCTTAGATGCAAGGGTATGGGGGTCTGGGTACTGCCCTGGGGATATGTATCAATGAATAAAGTTTGTAAAAAAAAACACATCATTTTTAAATGAGCAGTGATTTACTGATGCTTAAACTGAAATACTAAAAATGAAAAATTCCTTTAAATATAGTGCCTGGGGTCCCCTTAGTCTACTTGTAAAGTGGCACATCTGTACCATGTATAGAACCTGCTGCAGCAAAAAATCATATTTATAAAGGCAAAAAAATTACATTTTCCCTGCAAACTTTATTTTATAAACAACGGCTTGGGGAGCCAGTCTGTATGATGAGGTCACAATTTAGTGCACTCGGAACAAGATTAGAGATTCTTTTGGATAAATTCTGGTGTCTGTTTGGTAGACTTTGGATAGAAGTAACAGGTGCAAAAAAATGGGCTTTGGGTGTTGATGGGTTCTTCACACTGTAACCCTATAGAGCTACTCTTGATGAAAGCAAGAATTGGCCTTGCTGTCAAAAATTTAAATGATATGCACCTGTCAAACAGGTGCCGAAAAAATGGTCCCTGGGTGTAAATTGTGCCCATGAAACCTATACCAAACAATGTCTTCATGATAAAATCAACACTCACAAATCTAGGCAGCCTAGACAGTCTTGCACAGATTTCACACCCCAAAAACATTTAATCAGCAACATCAGCATCAGGGGCTCGATAGCTACTGCTAATCCAGGAATGATTCATTTTGATAAATGTCAGCCGGTCAACGGAGTCTGTGGACAGACGCGCTCTTTTATCTGTCACAAAACCTTTGGCAGCACTGCGTGTCTGTTTGGAAAGCATGCTGGATGCAGGGCAGCCCAACAGCTCAATCGCATACTGGGCAAGTTCTGCCCAGTGGTCTATTCTCATGGCCCAGTAACCCAGTGGATCATCAACTGGAAAGATCTCCATGTATGTTTTTGCCACTAGACAATCTTCCACCATATGATGCAGACGCTGCCGCTGGGATGTGGAAGGTGACAAATTCTCGGATGCTTTCACAGGCTTTATAGAATAACCCTGCCCATCCACCGCAAGTTTGCAGAGGCATGAGAAGCAGAATCCTCAAGTTCACTGAGGATTGCAGTATCTGGAACTGCCCCCTTTTAGCTACGTACTACCCCCAAAGGAAAACCATCTCTTAAGGTTTGATCTATGTCTTACTCTGCTTCAATGCCTCTAAAACTGCCAGAATCCTCATCCTCTTGTGTGTTCTCATCCTCCCGCTGCTCTGCCTCGAGTGCCCTGTCCATAATGCCACGCAGAGTCTGCTCCAGCACGAACACAAGAGGGATTGTGCCACTGATGCATTGTCACAGCTCACCATTCTCGTGGCCTCCTCAAATGGTGACAGTAAAGTGCATGCATCCTTTATCAGCAGCCATTGGAAAAAAAGCCGAGCTGGCCTGAGCCTGTTGTTATGCCATACTCACACAGGTACTCATTGATGGCCCTCTGCTGCAGGTGCAGCCGCTGCAGCATTGCCAATGTTGAGCTCCACCTGGTGAGCATGTCACAAATCAAGCAGTTTATGGGCAGGTGGAATGACCCGGTGAGTTTCAGCTGAGCACTGGCTGTGTATGTTCACCTAAAATGGCTACAGACTCTTCTGGCCTGCCTTAAAAGATCTTGCAACCCTGGGTACCTGTTTAAGAAATGCAGCACCACCATATTGAGGACATGTGCCAAGCATGGTACATGTGTCAACTTTCCCTGTCTAAGGGTGGACAGGAGGTTAGTGCCATTATCGCACACCACCATTCCTGGCTCCACCTGGCGTGGTGTGAACCACCACTGGGCTTGCCCCTGCAGAGATGCAGGAATCTCTGCTTTGGTGTGGCCCCTGTTCTCTAGACAGACCAGCTGAAGAACTGCATGGCATCTTTTACTCTGACTCATTCAATAGCCCCTTGAACACTTAGCAGTACTTGTGGTTCATAGGACAATTCAGCAGAGGAGGGAATGGAGGAGTAGGAGGAGTGGGTGGAGCTGACAGATCTCTTATCATCACCACCAGCTGTATTGAGCCGTTGCAGCAAAACAAGCTGCAGCACGGAGCTCTGCCTGCATCCTTCCACAATGCAAGCAGAGTTACCCAGTGTGCTGTGAATGAAACATAGCATCCCTGACTATGCTTGCTGGACCACATTTCAGCAGTAACATGGACCTTGCAGCTGACTATCTTGCCCAACGATGCAACAACATTTCCTTCCACATGATGGTACAGAGCTGGAATGGCCTTATGTGCAAAGAAATAGTGGCTGGAAACTTGCCATTGTGGTACAGCACATTTTGGTTAGAATCCACCAGACACAAATGCATTAGTTGTAAAGCCAGCAGCTTTGACAAGCTTGAATTTAGACGCTGGGCATGTGGGTGGCAGTGACTGTATTTTTTTTTCACTTCAACAGCTGGGGCAGAGAAATGTGCCTGCTATAGTCTACAGCTGGTGGTGAGCTGCTGGCATAAATGCTGCAAGAACCTGGGACACCCTTTTCTATACCCTTATTACTGTCAGCGGAGGGTCATGAGATATAGTGGGGGTATAAAGGTAAGAAGTGAGAAGGAGCAGAATTCCGTCCCTTTGTGGCTTTGTGGCTCTTGCAAACAGGCTGAGTGGTGGGAGGTGAAATGCCTTGTCAAGCATGTGGTACCCAAATGGCAGGTGCTTTTGCCATGCTTGATCAACTTGAGGCAAAGATTGGCAGTGCGATTGGCTGCACATGTGCTAAAAAAGACCCAGACAGCTGAACTGTGGAACATGAGGCGGGATAAACAGCTCCACAATGTGATGGAATACAGTGTCTGCCTCTACTCTTCCACAATGGCTGCTTCGTTTGGGTTGTGCCTCCCCATCACTTTGCTCCTCTGCTCTATCCCACCCAAGTCACATCAGTGACCTCATCATCCCCTCAATCCTCATCATCACTGGAACCAACTTGGCAATACGTTGTGGCAGGGGGAACATGACTGCCAATTTGTAGTTTACCAGTATTCTCCCCTCTCTGTGGGCTCATGTTCCTTCCTTCCTCAACCTCAGAACCAACATCAGAATCAAGTAATGCCTGTGTATCATCAAGGACCAAGTGGCTGAGGCTGTGTTCAAATAACTCAGCTGACACCTCTATGCATAATGCTGGGGCTATGGCAGGGGTAGCTGTGGACAAGGAGGCGGAATAAGCTGCTCTGGCAGCTGCGGTGGATTGCACACTAGTGTCAGCTTGAGTCATAGAGGATGAGGAAGATGAGGATGGTTTAGTAAGCCAGTTCACCACCTCCTCTGCATGCTGTGGCTGAATAGCACGGGCAACATTACTAAACAGAGGAAATGGTGCCCTGCCTGAGGACAAACCTTGTCCACCTTTGCCTGTGGACACAGATTCTACTGGCCCTCCTTGCCTCTCTCTGCCTCTCCCTGTTGGTCTTCCAGACATAATGGGAGGGGCTTATTATCAAAATGTAATAGAGAAGGGGAAATGTGTACTTGGATGCACTTTGATCAATGGAAAGTGGTGTTTAGTGCACTTTAACTTGAGTTCTTACTACACAGATCCACTCCACTGGCACACTACAATATACTGCAGTAAAACTACACTGATGCACTTCCAAAATACTGCAGTAAAACTGCACTAACGCAATTAAATATACTGCAGCATAACTGCACTAACGCAATTAAATATACTGCAGTAAAACTGCACTAACACACTTCAATATAATGCCATAAAGGTGCACTAAGGCACTTCAATATACCGCAGTAAAAGTGCACTACCGCAATTCAATATACTGCAGTAAAGGTGCAATTATGCACTTCAATATAAATGTACTAATGCACCTCACAATATTGCAGTAAATGTGCACTAACGCACGTCAATATACTGCTGTAAATGTGCACTAACGCAGTTCAATATATTGCAGGAAATAAGCACTAATGCACCTCAATATACTGTATTAAACCTGCCCTGAAACACTAAACTGACACTAAAGTAAAAATGAATGGTCGCACTACACTCACGCTGCAGTATCACTATATTCACACTACACTTATACTCCACACTCACAATAAAATCACAATAGCACACTATAGTACACTAACATGCTAGTAGCAATGAACAGAGCCCTCTTCTATCTATCTCCACTCCAATATCACACTGCAAATGGCTGCTCTGGGCAGGATACTTTTATAGAGGGGGTGGTCAATAAGCAATAAGCCATGACTGGGCACAGTCATCATTACTTTCTCCAGTCATGGCGATGACAGTGTTCTGTGCTCTGATTGGGCAAATCTGCTTCAGACAATCAGGGCTTTTAATGTACTGTGCGGCACGCAGTGCATTGTGGAGCGCTCGCCGCCAAACTGTTTGACCAACACTAGTGGCTGCTTAATTTTTTTTTTTTATCATTTGCATTTTTACTCCAAGTGCATGTGACATTGCAGCTATGAAATTAAACTGCATTGTGCTTAAAATACCATCTTACCTATTGCAACCCATTTCACTTCTCCCTAAGCCTTAGAGAGTGAAATCAATCACATTGTCTTGTGAAGAGCTAATTCTGCATGTTCAGCACTGAACTTTAACTGCTTAGCAAAGCACAACTTGCTAGTATCAGTCACTTCTGCTGAGATTAGAACCCTATGGTGCATACATTTCAAACAATCTATGCATGAAGGACTTTTTTCCTCTACAGTTTGTCTTGGTTCTTATAGAAGGCTTCTATTCCTATATCGACTGTGCTTCTGGCATTAGAAACTATAAAGAATAAAAAAATATACTGTTAATGTGAAAATGGACCATGAAGTTAGATCAGAGGCTAACTCTTGTTGCTGGAGAGTTTAAAAAAAAAGCTGAAATGAAATTTTTAGACAAAATAGGTGGTACAAATTGTGACCCCCCCCCCCACCCCCCCCCTTCCAAGAAATGGACAAAACATTAAAACATCTTTTAAAATCAAATGAAATAATGATGCAATTATAAACGCAGCAGACCATATAACTACAATAAAGCTTGTGAAATATTCCGCATGTCTACCAATTGTTTAGGCTTAGTAGAGAGTTTGTTATTGAAAAAAAAATGGCAAGACAATGGACACTATGATTTTCATATAATCAAAAATTGGTTTGCCCAGTCTCACAGATCGCAATAATTAGAAATCATACCAGAGTTTAACTGTCCAATTAATTCTAAACTGTCCTGTGTCCTGCACACACTTTCTGTATTCATTGTTTGTAATTATCCCTCCTACTTATTGGAACTGCAGAAAGATTGGTGTCTCTACTGTAAGCATGGGGTCTAGGTGAGTTTGAAAAATGTAGCAGAAGACAACTGGGCAGAGCTGACACTACTCAGTCAACAACAGGTCTTAGGATCCAAGTGCATTTCAGGCAGATTGATGGATTTTTTTTGTGCTTGCACAGACTTTAACCCTAGGCCTTGTGCCCCACTTCTCTGGTGGCCAGACCATTTTTGCAATTTTTCCATCGCTGTTATATTTTTACCCTACAGCTTTCAGCGTTTATAAAAGACCCCCCCAAACCATATATTCTCAGAAAACACATGACTAGCAGAATAAAAAGAAGATGCTATTAATTTTTAAATTAGATGGGGGTTGGTGCTGCGCTTTTCACAGCAATAAATAAAGAATGTGCTGCTAAAGGACATTCTTTATTTAAAGAACACATTCTTCATTTATTGCTGTGAACAGCGCAGCACCAACCCCCACTTAATTTATTTTTTGCATGGGTATGGATTGACCCCTATTTGGTGCTTGCAGCAGTTCTATTCTGATCCTTCCATACATGGTAGCGCAGGAATAAATATATACTCTAGTAATTTTTAAACCTCTGTGATATTTGATATTTGTGAATGTTGCTAAAAATCTGGATATTTCATTTTTCACTTACAGCTTTCAGAGTTTGTAAAATACCTCCAAACCATATATTTTCTGAAAGAACCTGGCCAGTAGAATAAAAAGAAGATGCTACTAATTTTTAAGACACCACGATATTTGCGCAAATGTTTATCAAAACAATATTTTCGCTAAAAATACACTAAAACCCTTAGTAGCAGGACACAGGAAATTTTGCTAAAATTCTTACTAAATTTCTACTAAATATAAAAGCTTAACCTGTATTGAGTTAATAAATAACAAATAATTGTAAATTTTAAATTGCACCTTTTTTGCAAAAAGGTGTAAATTGCACGTGTGTAAAACTGAAAATAAGCTAATTTCGCAAAAAATGTGGAGGTTTTCATTTTACACGTACAGCATTCAGAGTTCGTAAAAGACCCCCCAAACCATATATTTTCTGAAAGCATATGAACAGTAGAATGAAAAGAAGGTGCTACTAATTTTTAAGGCCCAGTGATGCTTGCACAAATGTTTATCAAATCGCTATTTTCACAAAAAAAAAAATCTTTATTTGAACACATAAACACAGCATAACTTACAAAATTCCTGCTAAATTCCTACTACATTTTTCACATGCCATGTACTAAAGCATACGTTAATGGAAGGCTGTGTTTACCAGCACAAGGATGCACAGGTGTTTTGTGCATCCCTGTGTAAGCAGTCTTATTTATGTCAGTTGGGATGCAGCGGTTGCAAGGACAGATCTGACATCCATGCGCATGTAGGTGAATGGCTGCATGGCCCCAAATGCAAATAGTGTGAGTTCAGGGATATGCACCCACATGGTGTCAAGTTGGGAACAGTGGCTGTGACCATGCAGTCACTGCATCCTAATTGACATGGATGGGACTGCCAGCACAGAACACCCATGCTTTCCCGAGCAGTTGCTGTGTCCCAATTTACATCAATAGGACGGCCTGCATGGGAATGCACGGAACACCTGTGCATCCCCCCCACTTAAGCTGCAATAGGCAGTGGACAGGGGTGTTTACATGCTGCGGCCATGATGCTTCATGCCCATGGCAAAGTTGACCCAACTTGTAGTGATGTCACCTTATGAACGCTACACAAATTAAGACAATAAGGTAGCACCGCAAACACCCTGCAACTGCATGCAATTCATGCAGTTGCAGCAGATTTGTCAGCAAAAATTGGGAAATAACAGGTGAGGTGCTGCCTCACTTCCTCATTGCCTAGACAGTCACTTTCTCTGCAGCTTCATCTGCACTGTAGATGAATGAATCAGTCTGTATAGAGACTCTTATTTATTCACAAACTGAAGTATACTTCAGTGATGACTGAACACAGTGATCAGTACCAATCGTTGTGTTCATTCAGGAATAAAAGGGGCTAGTAAGCACATGTTTTCCAGCCCCCCGCTCTCTATCCTTACAGTCACTGATCTCCTGGGCAGCTGTTGCAGCTGGCCGGAGGGGTGGATGGAAAGCCAGCCAGCAGAGCTGCATGGGGGGGCGAGATCATGGGTGGGTGAGACACTGAAGGCGGGGTCCCAGGAGAGGGGATCATTTGAGTATGTTAGCACTGCAATTGCCGTCGGGAGGGGAAGCAGGGGGAAGCCATCAATTGTATTGGACCCACAGGGCATCCATGCTGGCAGAAGGGGAAATGGTGCTGGGGGGTAAGAATGGTTGCTGCGGGGGGTTTGGTGGTCTGAGGAAGGGGACATGTGAGGGGTAGGCATTTTAGACAGTGTAGCGGGGGAATTAGAGGATAGTAAGCAGCCAGTGAGAGGCAGCGGTGGCTAGGGTGGGTGTCATTTTAGGTGAATAGCTCTAAACAGCAATTTCTTAGCTGCTAATCAGAGCTATTGTTTTTTTCAGCAGATTCTGGTGAACATTTATGACATAAGTACATTGTCACTGGAGTGATCATGAGCTTATAGCTGAAGGATGATATCAGGTCCATAAGGCGTATGGACCTGGCCAGCTGGAAGCAGTGAGGTAGGTCTGTACACCATGCAGACCTGGCAGTGAAAGAGTTAAAGGGATATATCATGGGAAATGTATTGCATTCCTCTTTTTTATTTTTTCCAGACATACACCAAAGGGGTACTTGGTTAAAATGGTTTGCTGTATTTTCTTGAGTTACCGCAACCTAGAAAATCCAGCATAAAGTACTACACTATGGCTACTAGATGAAGCTGACAATCATAGGAAAAACACATATTAGATACATTATGGCAATTATGTGTATCAGCTGTACAAATGCTAAGGCATTCGTACATCAAATTTTTTAATAAATAGACCCCTTAGAGTTTTTTTTATAAGACAAATATACAGAGTCTAAATGTATACAGTGCCTTGAAAAAGTATTCACACCCCTTGAAATTTTCCACATTTTGTCATGTTACAACCAAGAACGTAAATATATTTTATTGGGATTTTTTGTGATAGACTAACACAAAGTGGCACATAATTGTGAAGTGGAAGGAAAATTATAAATGGTTTTCAAATTGGTTTTACAATTAATTATCTGAAAAGTGTGGCGTGCATTTGTATTCAGCCCCCTTTACTCTGATAACCATAACTAAAATCTAGTGGAACTAATTGCCTTCAGAAGTCACCTAATTAGTAAATAGAGTCCATCTGTGTGTAATTTAATTTCAGTTTAGTTTTTAGGGATAAAGTTGTGGAAACGTTTAAAGCAGGGTTAGGTTGTAAAAAATATCCCAAGCTTTGAAGATCTCACGGAGCACTGTTCAATCCATCAGTCCATCATCCGAAAATGGAAAGTGTATAGAACTGTAAACCTACAAAGACAGGGCCGTCCACCTAAACTGACAGACCGGGCAAGGGCAAGGAGAGCATTAATCGGAGAAGCAGCCAAGAGGCCCATGGTAACTCTGGAGGAGGTGCAGAAATCCACAGCCCAGATGGGAGAATCTGTCTACAGGACAACTATAATGCAGCGTACACATGGTCGGACTTTTCGACCGGACTGGTCCGACGGACACCGACGGACCAAATCCGGCAGACAATCCGATCGTGTGTGGGCTTCACCGGACCTTCAGCGGACTTTTACAGTCACAAATCTGACGGACTTTAGATTTGGAACATGCTTCAAATCTTTACGTCGTAATTCCGCCAGACCCAGAAATCCGCTCGTCTGTATGCTAGTCCGATGGACAAAAACCGACGCTAGGGCAGCTATTGGCTACTGGCTATCAACTTCCTTATTTTAGTCCGGTGTACGTCATCACGTACGAATCCGTCGGACTTTGGTGTGATCGTGTGTAGGCAAGTCCGTTCATTAAAAAGTCCATCGGAAGTCTGTCAAAAGTCCGTCGAAAGTCCGCCGGAAAGTCTGTCGGACCGGTTCAACCGAAACGCCCGTGTGTACGCGGCATTAGTCGTGCCCTCCACACATCTGGCCTTTATGTAAGAGTGGCAAGAAGGAAGCCATTGCTGAAAGAAATCCATAAGAAGTTCCGTTTGCAGTTTATGAGAAGCCATGTGGGGGACACAGCAAACACGTGAAAGAAGGTGCTCTTGTCAGATGAGACCAAAATTGAACTTTTTGGCTTAAAAGCAAAATGCTGTGGCAGAAAACTAACACTGCACATCACCCTGAACACACCATCCCCACCATGAAAAATGTTATGGGGATGCTTTTCTTCAGCTGGCCAGAGTTGATGGGAAGATGGATGGAGCCAAATACAGGGCAATCTTAAAAGAAAACCGGTTAAGCGGCATGCACACGGGCGGACTTTTCCACCGGACTCGTCCGACGGACCGAATCTGGCGGACAATCCGACCATGTGTGGGCTGCATCGGACTTCCGACGGACCTTTTCGGTTGGAAATCCGACGGACTTTAGATTTGAAACTTGCTTCAAATCTACCCGCCGGAACTCTGCCGGACTCAGTTCCTATCAGAAAACCTGTTTGTCTGTATGCTGGTTCGATGGACCAAATACGACGCAAGGGCAGCTACAGCACCTGCCCGCGAGAATGATAGGATTGCACTGGTTCTCAGCGGTGGGGTGCTTCATCTCGCGCTCGCTGCAATAGCAAAAACACATTTTCCTATTGCAGCGAGCACGCGGGGGGAGGGCGACAAGGTCCCTTAGGTCTGGTATGGATTTTAAGGGGAACCCCCTATGCTGAAAAAAGGGCGTGGGGTTCCCCCCAAAATCCATACCAGACCCTTATCTGAGCACACAGCCCAGCCGGTCAGGAGGGGACGAGCGAGCACCCCCCCTCCTGAACCGCACCAGGCCGTATGCCCTCAACATGGGGGTGGGTGCTTTGGGAGAGGGGGTGCCCTGCAGCCTCCCACCCCAAAGCACCTTGTCCCCATGTTGATGAGGACAAGGGCCTCTTCCCGACAACCCTGGCCGTTGGTTGTCGGGGTCTGCGGGCGGGGGGCTTATCGGAATCCGGGAGCCCCCTTTAATAAGTACAATCGTACCCCTACCCATTCACCTAGGGAAAAAAGCATCAATAAAAAAACAGTACACAGGTTTTTAAAGTAATTTATTAGGCAGCTCCGGGGGGTCTTCTTCCGACTTCGGGGGTCTTCTTCCAACTTTTCCACTCTCTCCGGCCTCTTCTCCTGGTGTTCGGCCTCTTCTACCGGTGTCCGGTTCTTCTGCCAGCCGATGACCCCACCCCCTTATCCAATTAAAATCCAATTGAGAATCGGTGGCAAGACTTGAATATTGCTGTCCACAGACGCTCTCCATCCAATCTGACAGATCTTGAACTATTTTGCAAAGAGGAATGGTCATAAATGTCACTCTCTAGATGTGCAAAGCTGGTAGAGACATACCCAAAAAGACTTGCAGCTGTAATTGCAGCAAAAGGTGGTTCTACAAAGTATTGACTCAAGGGGGCTGAATACAAATGCATTCCACACATATTTATTTATAAAAAAAAATGAAAACCATTTATCATTTTCCTTCCACTTCACAATTATGTGCCACTTTGGGTTGGTCTATCACATAAAATCACAATAAAATACATTTACGTTTTTGGCTGTCACATGACAAAATGTGGAAAATTTCAAAGGGTATGAATAGTTTTTAATGGCACTGTATATAGTTCCATAAGTACTCATTTACAAAGTTTTGTGTTTTTTTATTGTAAAGTTGTTATGTACTCTATGTAAATATGTTTTAATAAAATAAAATCTTTCATTAGATTTAGATTTGATAAATGCCTATTTTTTTTGTGTCATGTCTGCTCTAAGGCCCTATTTACACCTGAGCAATTTTCTGCTTTAAAGAGATTGTAAAGTCTTGTTTTTTTTCTATAAATATAACAAGCACGTTATACTTACCTGCACTGTGCAGTGGATTTGCATAGAGCAGCCCAGATACTCCCCTTCTCGGGTCCCTCTTCAGCTCTCCTGGCCCCTCCCTCCTGTTGAGTGCCCGAACAGCAAGCAGCTTGCTATGGGGGTACCCAAACCAAGTCACAGCTCCCTGTGTCTATTCAATTAGGAAGCTCCAGTTTGGGCCCTCTCTTCTGATTGGCTAACTAACTTTGATTGACAGCAGTGGGAGCCAATTGCGCTGCTGCTGTGTCTCAGCCAATCAGGAGGAGAGTCACGGATGGCAGATTCACTCGTGGACATCACTGGAGAGAGATGGGGCTCAAGTATTAGGGGGTGCTGGGGCTGTTTCTGCACACTGAAGGTTTTTTAATCTTAATGCATGGAATGCTTTAAGATAAAAAAAAAACTTCTGACTTTACAACCACTTTAAGCTTGAAGCTTCAAGATGCCAACAAGCAAAATCCCATTCATATTAATGGCCCCTGTTCACATCTCAGCATTTTGTCATCTGTTACAAAATGCCTTTCACTCAAAAAAGTACATGAACTGGGGCTTGATTTGGCCACTCACGATAATGGCCCCTTAACCTCAGAGCTCCAGTAGAGGAAAACACCTACAGCAGCTAAAAAGCAGCCTCATCCCGCATGTTTGAGCTTCTGTGACAGGCTGGAGCTGGGATGACCAGAGGAGCTCTCTCTCGCCGCTCCTCAATTTCTCACCAGCTAAAAAAGCTGACAGATTTCTTCCCTGCGGCTGACAGAGAGGATACACAAGATTGCGCTGGAGGCAGCCCAGATTCATCTATCCCTGCAACTTTTGCCTCACCACAGTCTAAAGGGCATGCAAGTAAAATATACAACACTTTCATGGGGAAGTGTGACTTAGGACAGGAGCCACATGACACATTATTCTCATTTTCTGCCACTGATCAACCAGCATCATTGCAAATACTAAAAGTAATGCTCATTTCCCTAAAACAGGACTTACAAGTGAAATTGTGTAAAAACATTACCAATTTACAAGTAAAAGTGGATCAGATAGAGGAAAGGGTTAAACATGTGGAAAATGAAAGCATTTGTTAACCATCAAAAAAAAAGATCCTGTTCCTATAAAGTATGTTATACAGCACCGTGCTTGTGCTATGTCATTTGGCCCCTTGTAACACCTGAAATACCTGGCTGATCCTGTCAGTTTCTGCCCTCCCCTTTGTAAAATGACCACGGTGTGTTTCCATGCCTCTGTCATCCGCAGCCCTGCTCTCTGCTCTCCCCCATCCTCCTATTTCCTCTCCCCCTCCCTCCCTGACTGTCAGCTCATGACTGTGCCCACCCCTGCAACTCCTGCTGCTCAAAAAACATTTATATTGTCATACTATCAGCTCTGTGTCCTAATCCTGTGTCTCCCTGTGTGAGTGATTTATAAAAAACAATCAATTGTACCTCATTTCACAGTGCCTCTCAGCGATCACGTGACCAGCTGGCTCTCTCTCTCTCCTCTCCTCCTCCCCTCCCGAGTGATGTCAGCGGGGGAATCGCGGGCCCGCCAACTGCAGCTGTCAGACAGGGAAAGGAGAGGGCCAGCCGGTCACATGATCCCTGAGAAGCGCTGTGAAATGAGGTATAATTAGCTTTTTTTTATAATTCACTCATACGGGGGACACAGGATTAGGACACAGCGCTGATAGTATGAAGATGTGAAAGTGGCTTAACAACCAATTTAAAGCTAGGAGATTCTGTAACTGCACATAATGATTTAGTGGACTGCTATCAGGAGCACGACACTGACATCCGGTGGCTGAAAAATACAGTGCCTTGCAAAAGTATTCACCCCCTTGGCTTTTTACCTATTTTGTTACATTACAGCCTTTAGTTCAATGTTTTTTTTAATCGGAATTATATGTGATGGATCAGAATGCAATAGTCTAAGTTGGTGAAGTAAAATTTGAAAAATATATACATAAAACTATTTTTCAGAATTAAAATACTGATAATTGGCATGTGCGTATGAATTCACCCACTTTGTTATGAAGCCCATAAAAAGCTCTGGTGCAACCAATTACCAGAAGTCACATAATTAGTGAAGTGATGTCCACCTGTGTGCAATTTAAGTGTCACACGATCTGTTATTACATATACACACCTTTTTGAAAGGCCCCAGAGGCTGCAACACCTAAGCAAGAGGCACCACTAACCAAATACTGCCATGAAGACCAAGGAGCTCTCCAAACAAGTAAGAGACAATGTTGTTGAGAAGTACAAGTTAGGGTTAGATTATTAAAAAATATCTAAATCTTTGATGATACCTAGGAGCACCATCAAATCTATCATAACCAAATGGAAATAACATGGCACAACAGCAAACCTGCCAAGAGACGGGCGCACACTAAAACTCACGGACTGGGCAAGGAGGGCATTAATCAGCGAGGCAGTACAGAGACTTAAGATAACCCTGGAGGAGCTGCAGAGTTCCACAGCAGAGACTGGAGTATCTGTACATAGGACATTAATAAGCCGTACGCTCCATATAGTTGGGCTTTATGACAGAGTGGCAAGAAGAAAGCCATTACTTGCAGCAAAAAACAAAATGGTACATTTTGAGTTCACGATAAGGCATGTGGAAGACTCCCAAAATGTATGGAGGAAGGTGCTCTGGTCTGATGAGACTAAAATTTAACTTTTTGGCCATCAAAGAAAACGCTATGTCTGGTGCAAACCCAACACATCCCATCACCCAAAGAACACCAACCCCACAGTGAAACATGGCGGTGGCAGCATCATGCTGTGGGGATGTTTTTCAGCAGTCAGGATTGGGAAACTGATCAGGGTTGAGGGACAGATTGATGGTGCTAAATACAGGGATATTCTTGAGCAAAACCTGCAGCAATCTGTGTGTGATTTGAGGCTAGTACGGAGGTTCACCTTCCAGCAGGACAATGACCCCAAAGACACTGCTAAAGCAACACTTGAGTGGTTTAGGGGAAACATGTAAATGTGTTATAATGGCCTAGTAAAAAGCCAGGACCTCAATCCAATACAAAATCTCTGGTCAGACTTAAAGATTGCTGTTCACAAGCGCAAATCAACCAACTTGAAGGAGCTGGAACAGTTTTGCAAGTAGGAATGGGCAAAAATCCCAGTGGTAAGACATGGCAAGCTTATAGAGACTTATCCAAAGTGACTTGGAGCTGTGATAGCCACAAAAGGTGGCTCTACAAAGTATTGACTTTAGGGGGTGAATAATTATGCACATTGACTTTTTCTGTTATTTTGTCCTATTTGTTGTTTGCTTCACAATAAAAAAATCTTCAAACTTGTGGGCATGTCCTGTAAATTAAATGATGCAAATCCGCAAACAATTCATGTTAATTCCAGGTTGTGACACAACAAAACACGGAAAATGCCAAGGGGAGTGAATACTTTTGCAAAGCACTGTAAAGTTGAAGACCTGGAAAATAGGTCTAGGAGAAACAATCTCAAATTTAGAGGTATCCCTGAAATGATTTCTCTTCTTATCTCCTCCAACTGCTTAAAACCTTACTCCTGATGGAACATCCTGGAGACCTGGTCATAGACAGAGCCCACAGAACCGCCAAACCAAGTTCCCTTACAGATACAGTCCCATGGGATATTCTGGCAGGAATTCATTTCTTTCACGTTAAAGACAGAGCTATGGCAGCAGCCCACAAAGCAGGTAAACTTGCTTACCCCTTCTCTTATATCTCAATTTACGCTGACCTCTCAGCGGCAACCCTAACAAACCGGACACAATTTTCCTCCATCACGAAGGCTCTAAGACACATGTTCCTGATGGAACATCCTGGAGACCTGGTCATAGACAGAGCCCACAGAACCACCAAACCAAGTTCACTTACAGATACGGTCCCATGGGATATTCTGGCAGGAATTCATTTCTTTCACGTTAAAGACAGAGCTATGGCAGCAGCCCACAAAGCAGGTAAACTTCCTTACCCCTTCTCTTATATCTCAATTTACGCTGACCTCTCAGCGGCAACCCTAGCAAACCAGACACAATTTTCCTCCATCACGAAGGCTCTAAGACACAAAAAAATTATCTATAAATGGCTCTTCCCAGCCACACTTCAAATCACTCAGAGGCACAAGTATGTTATCCAGTCACCAGTGGACTACAAGAAGCTGCCACCACCCCTTATCCCAATCCTCAACATCCCAAGCCTCCGAATTTAGCCTTTCAGGCCTGGAAAAAAGTCCCTGGCCCAGGATAAGGAGATAAACTAACATTGGCTTTTAAAGCACACTGTCACAAAGGACAAGTCGCCTCCGTTCGCCAGGCTGCGGGGCGCATGCGCAGTGGGCTGTTGTTGAGACGTGCACCCGTTCGCGGCCTGATGGTGCGGCGCGTGCGGGTGCACGGTGGTCCACGTGTGCGCGCCGTCGCCCGTGCGGGTGCCCGGTAGCGCGTCACGCTGACGCGCTCACCAGGAGGCTACTTGAGACGACACCAGCACCCAGTCGGGTTGCTGGTTTGTCGTCAGCTTTACCCTGCGTTGTGCTTGTTCCTGGTTCCTGAGTCTCTGTTAGCTGATCCCTGCCTGTTTAAACGACCATTCTCTTGCTTGCTGGATACCCTGACCCTCTGCCTGTTTAAAGGATCACTCTCTTGTTTGCCGGATACCCTGACCTCTTCCTGTGTATACTACCATTCTCTCCGCTGGGCTGACACCCCCTGATCTCTACAGTCATAAGGACTTCCTATTTGTCTGTTGAATACCTCTTAACCTTTGTTCCCTGCACTACTAGGCACACCGGTCCTGCACGGCTCCGCCAGGAGGCTGTCCACCACCCAAGTGATCCTGAGCCTTCTTATAGCTACTACCGGAAACCCGTGCCTCCGCGTGCTTCCGATCCCCTGTCTCACCCTCGGGGGTTCGGGTGCGCGTGGTCGTAAGGGCGAGCCACTCTCGGCATCTCGGCCTCAGTGAGTATTGATCTGACAGTACAAACCAGCCAGATGTCTGAGGCCGACAGAGCGCGCTCTCCCTTGGAGATCCTATGCCAACAGGTCTCCACCCTGGCAGATTCAGTGCAGAGGCTACAGGAGGGATACACGCAAATCGATAGCCGTCTCCAGCAACTGGCCCCCACTCCCTTCTGCCGCCGCAGCTCCCGCACCTAGTAATGAAGGCCCGCTTCCTCAGGTTTCTGCCAGTCCTACAGTCGTAATGGCACTTCCGGAACCTAGGGTCCCCACACCGGAACGGTTCTCAGGGGACCGTAAAAAGTTCAGAGCTTTCAAGAATGTATGCACCCTCTACTTTGCTCTGCAACCCCGAACCTTCGCATCAGAAGTGGTCAAAGTGGGATTTGCGATTTCTTTGCTGTCAGAAGAACCTCAGGCTTGGGCTCACGGTCTGATGGAATCAGGGAGTCAGGTGCTTAATACTATCGACACATTCTTCGAAAGTATGTCACAGCTGTATGATGACCCACAACATATGGCTACCGCCGAAGCTATCCTGCACCACCTAGTTCAGGGAAGAAGACCAATTGAGGATTACACGGTAGAATTCCGTAAATGGGCGGCCGACACTAACTGGAATGAGCCAGCTTTACGTTATCAGTACCGCCAGGGCCTGTCGGAGCTCCTCAAGGATGAGTTGGCCAGGATGGAAACTCCCGCATCTTTGGAGGAGTTAATTCAGGCAGCCACCAAATTAGATAGACGCTTGCGGGAACGTCGGTCAGAACGATTCCAAAGCCCCCGCCCTGCGTGGACGGCCTCAAGACTCCAACCCATTCCAATATCATCACCTATAACAGCTGGGCCTACTACTCTTCCCGATTCCGAACCTATGCAGCTTGGTTTGGTATGGACACCACTAACCGCAGAAGAGAGACAACGTGGACGGCAATCCAACTTGTGTCTCTATTGCGGGGGAGCCGGTCACTTCCTGCGCAACTGCCCGATAAGGCCTAGTAAGTTCTTTCAGCCCAAAACAATGACTTATCAAGATAACAATACCTCTAAATCTTACGTCATGTTGTTTATCTCGTTACAGCTACCGGAAGGGGAGTCCCGCCTGCCGGCGATCATTGATTCGGGTGCGTGTAGCTGCTTTATGGACGCTGCCCTGGCCCGGAACCTGCATGTGCCCTTACAAACCAAAACTCAACACCTACAGGTTCATTTGGCTGATGGGTCCCTTCCCAGTTCAGGTCCAATCACCCAAGAGACTCGACCTATTCTAGCGACTACTGATTCGGACACCAAGAGCTCCTACGCCTGGACCTTATTCATTCTCCCATGTTCCCAGTCATTTTAGGCCTACCCTGGCTACAGGCCCATGATCCTTTAATTCAATGGAGTTCTAAGGTGGTCTCATTTCCCTCTTCTTACTGTTCGCAACATTGCCGCCCTTTGAAATCTAAGATCTGTGCTACGATCTCAGCTCCTTCAGTTAACCTCCAACATGTCCCTCAGGAGTATCATGAATTCCAGGAGGTCTTCAGCAAACAAATGGCCGATTGCCTCCCACCACATTGACCGTACGACTGCCCAATCGATCTATTGCCAGGATCAGAGATTCCTTTTGGGTGCATATTTCCTCTTTCTGAAACGGAGCTGGAGGCTCTCAAACAATATATTGACGAGAATCTGGAAAAGGGGTTCATCCGTCCCTCATCTTCACCTGCCGGAGCGGGTATATTCTTTGTCGGGAAGAAGGACGGTTCCCTTAGGCCCTGTGTGGATTACCGGCAGTTAAATAACATTACCATCAAGAATCGGTACCCATTACCGCTCATCCCAGAGTTGTTTCAATGTTTTCGGTCAGCCAGAGTCTTTTCCAAATTAGATCTCCGGGGGGCAACCAACCTTATCAGAATTAGGGCCGGAGACGAATGGAAGACGGCCTTCAGATCCAGGTTCGGGCATTTCGAATACCTGGTGATGCCCTTCGGGCTTTGTAATGCTCCGGCCACTTTCCAACACCTGGTGAACGACATTTTCCGCAAATACCTAGATGATTTTCTTGTGGTCTACTTGGATGATATCCTAATTTTCTCTTCTACACTTGAACTTCACAGGGGTCACGTCAGGACAGTTCTGGCCATTCTGCAACAACACAAACTCTACCTAAAAATGGAGAAGTGTGAGTTTGAAAAATCAGTCGTGCAATTCTTGGGGTTCATCATTTCGGCAAATGGGGTAGAGATGGATCCCCAAAAGATACAGGCTATTCAAGGGTGGCCAGCTCCATCTGACAAAAAGGGGGTCCAACGATTTATAGGATTCGCTAACTTTTACCGGAAATTCATCGTTGGATTCTCCTCCATAGTGGCACCCATCACTCAATTAAGCCGCCGGCATGGCTCATTCCAGTGGTCCCAAGCAGCACAGGAAGCTTTCGTGAAACTAAAAGATCTGTTCAGTTCCACTCCCATTCTACGGCATCCTGATCCTTCTCAACCATTCATACTAGAAGTGGATGCGTCAGAAATAGCCACAGGAGCAATCCTTTCTCAAAGACAAGGACCTAAAGCCATCTTACATCCAGTTGCATTTGCTTCCAGAAAACTCAGTGCGGCAGAATTAAATTATGATGTAGGTGACAGGGAGCTGCTGGCCATAAAATTTGCCCTGGAGGAATGGAGGTACTTACTTGAGGGGGCACTCCATCCAGTGATGATCTTCACAGATCACAAGAACCTTGAATACCTCCGAACAGCAAAACGCCTCAAACCCAGACAAGCTCGTTGGGCCTTGTTCTTTTCGCGCTTCAATTTCCACATCTCTTACAGACCTGGCATAAAGAATGGGAAGGCAGACGACCTTTCCCGGATGTTCTCAGCAGACCTCCAGACTTCGGAACCAAGCACAATTCTTGCACCTCAAAATTTCCTTGGGTTGACACAGACAGACTTAGTGTCCTCCATCAAAATGTCGTCCAATATATGTACGGACCCGGAGGTACAATCCCAGAGGAAAGACAGAGGTCTCTTTTGGATCCGGGGCAAAATTTTTGTACCTCAACAAACCCGATTAACCACCCTCAAGATGTGTCACGACCATAAATTGGCCGGCCACTTCGGGGTTAGGAAGACAGCTGACCTGATCTCCTAGGCCTTCTGGTGGCCGGGTTGGAGACGGGATTGCAGGGAGTATGTGGCCTCTTGTCCCCTGTGTCAACGTAACAAGGGCCAAAACACCAAATCCTCGGGTTTACTTAAACCACTACCTATTCCAGAACGACCGTGGTCCGACGTATCTGTGGATTTCATCGTGGACCTACCGGCCTCAGAGGGCTTCACTACTATTTTCGTTGTGGTCGACCGTCTATCCAAGATGGCCCACTTTCTGCCTATGGAAGGTACTCCTTCCGCAGTAGAGACAGCCAATATTTTCCTGAAAGAGGTCATAAGACTTCACGGTGTACCAAGGAGTATAGTGTCTGACAGAGGCGTGCAATTCACGTCCAAATTCTGGAAGGAAGTCTGTAAAGCCCTGGATATTAAAGTGTGCCTCTCGTCAGCCTACCACCCTCAGAGCAACGGCCAAACGGAGAGAACAAATCAAACCTTAGAGCAATACCTCCGTTGCTTCTGTTCGGGATCTCAGGATGATTGGGCAAAACTTCTTCCATACGCAGAGTTTGCGTATAACCACTCAGTTCATGCGGCTACCAACCAAACGCCCTTCTGGGCCAACTGCGGATTCCATCCCATGTTTCTGACTAAGGATATTCCCGAAATAACAGTCCCTGAAGTGCAGGACAGAATAACATCTTTGCAAACTAACTTCCAAGAAATCCAAAACATGTTACAAAAAGCTCAAAAGGCCTACAAGGAGCAGTATGAACGAGGTAGGAAGGAAAACCCAACATTTAATATAGGGGAAGAAGTTTGGTTGTCCACCTCTAACTTCAAGCTACAGTTGCCATCCCGAAAATTGGGACCTAAATTCATTGGCCCTTTTCCTATCAAAAGGATCATCAATCCTGTGGCCATGGAGCTAGTTCTGCCTAAAACGTACAAGATCCATCCGGTCTTCCACGTTTCTCTGTTGAAGCCTGTGGTGCCCAGTCCTTTTCCAGAAAGAGGAGAGGTTCCTCCCCCACCAATCAGGGTGGATGGGGAGAACGAGTTTGAGGTGGAGGCTATCCTGGGTTGTAGAAAGAAGGGCAGGCAGCTACAGTACCTGATCCAATGGAAAGGATACCCACCTGAGGACAATTCTTGGGAGCCTGCGAAGAATCTACATGCTCCTCGCTTAATTCAAACCTTTCATCGAAACAATCCGGAGTTGATGTCTAGCCTAGGCGTCCAGTGTCCGCCCTTAGGAGGGGGGCACTGTCACGAAGGACAAGTCGCCTCCGTTTGCCGGGCTGTGGGGCGCATGCGCAGTGGGCTGTTGTTGAGACGTGCACCCGTTCGCGGCCTGATGGTGCGGCGCGCGCGGGTGCATGAAGGTCCACGTGTGCGCGCCGTCGCCCGTGCGGGTGCCCGGTAGCGCGTCACGCTGACGCGCTCACCGGGAGGCTACTTGAGACGACACCAGCACCCAGTCGGGTTGCTGGTTTGTCGTCAGCTTTACCCTGCGTTGTGCTTGTTCCTGGTTCCTGAGTCTCTGTTAGCTGATCCTTGCCTGTTTAAACGACCATTCTCTTGCTTGCTGGATACCCTGACCCTCTGCCTGTTTAAACGACCACTCTCTTGTCTGCCGGATACCCTGACCCTCTGCCTGTTTAAAGGATCACTCTCCTGTTTGCCGGATACCCTGACCTCTGCCTGTGTATACTACCATTCTCTCCACTGGGCTGACACCCCCTGATCTCCACAGTCATAAGGACTTCCTATTTGTCTGTTGAATACCTCTTAACCTTTGTTCCCTGCACTACTAGGCACACCGGTCCTGCACGGCTCCGCCAGGAGGCTGTCCACCACCCAAGTGATCCTGAGCCTTCTTATAGCTACTACCGGAAACCCATGCCTCCGCGTGCTTCCGATCCCCTGTCTCACCCTCGGGGGTTCGGGTGCGCGTGGTCGTAAGGGCGAGCCACTCTCGGCATCTCGGCCTCGGTGAGTATTGATCTGACACACACTTAAGCAATTCTTATTATGGTGCTTCCTTGTGGCCGTACTTTCTTTTTTTCACATACCCTCACAGTTAGTAACCTATCTAATTATTTCAATTTGAATGACCCTAGGTCTAATTATTACAGTTCTGTATGATCATTTATACTATGTGTACCCATACCATTGTGTTTATAACTCTTACATTTTATTTTTTGTTTTTTTATTAATTTTTCTTGTAGTTGTTGTTATCTAGCTGTTCTTAGTAGCTTTCAATGGTAAGCTCTCCTACAGGTAAGCTGTGGTATATCCAAGTAGCGGCATAATTAACCTCAGGACGTACCCCATTTAACCACTCTTTACCAACTCGTGCACCGTTTCTAATAGTAAAGATGGCATTGCAAATTGCCTCTTTAAATGTTCAGGGTTTAAACAGTCCCTACAAAAGATCACTGTTATGGAGAGAAGCCCTTTCACAGAAATGTTATATGTTCTGTGCTCAGGAAACTTACTTATCTATGCTCAATCCCCCTAGAGTTTCCCATTACAAATTTCCCCACTGCTCCTTTGCAAACTTGCAATTAAAGACACAGTTACATTCTCACAAGAATTTTTAGTATGTGATCCAAATGGCAGATACATTATTCTGGGTGCTAGGATTAACCATTAACTCCTTACCTTGGTTTTAGTCTACTCTCCGAATACTAAACAGAAAAAAAAATTCAGTATCCTTTTTAAACATATACGCTCAGTGCAATATGGTGGTCTTATAATGTCCGGAGACTTCAACGCAGTCCCCGACTCAGCCATAGACTCCACTAGCCTCTGTAGGAGACGAACTAACAATTTACATACACTAATTAAGGAGGAAGCTTATATTCAAACCTGGGTTTATTTTTTCTGCCCCTAGTTTTTTCCCAGGGGAAAAATATTTTATGTGTTCTCTTTTTTTTTTTTCTTTTTTATGTATGGTATATTGTGTTGTTTGTTTGTTTGTTGTGTCTTGTCAACGAGCATGTTTATAAATATAGCTATTTTACAGTCATTTCAGCATCATTTAATATAAGGATTGGGACGATTGGATTCCCACCTGTATATAGCCTAGGAATTAGGAGATTTATGAGATTGCACTTGGATTATTTTTTTTTCCCTCCAGGTTATTTGGAATTGTTACTTTCCTTTGGAATGTCTAATTGTTTTAACTACATATATTAAACGTTGTATTAATAAGATAATGTTGAATAATGGCTATAAAAATAAGAGTACTATCCTGGAATGTGAGGGGGTTAAAGGATCCAGTAAAAAAAAATGATTTTTTTTCTGCGTTAATAAACTACAACTTGTCGATTGCCTGCAGGAGACTCACCTTACCCAGGACTAGGGATGAGCTTCGAGTTCGAGTCGAACTCATGTTCGACTCGAACATTGGCTGTTCGCAAGTTCGCAGAACACCGAACAATTTGGGGTGTTCGCGGCAAATTCGAATGCCGCGGAACACCCTTTAAAAGTCTATGGGAGAAATCAAAAGTGCTAATTTTAAAGGCTTATATGCAAGTTATTGTCATAAAAAGTGTTTGGGGACCCGGGTCCTGCCCCAGGGGACATGGATCAATGCAAAAAAAAGTTTTAAAAACAGCTGTTTTTTCAGGAGCAGTGATTTTAATAATGCTTAAAGTCAAACAATAAAAGTGTAATATCCCTTTAAATTTCGTACCTGGGGGGTGTCTATAGTATGCCTGTAAGGGGGCGCATGTTTCCCGTGTTTAGAACAGTCTGACAGCAAAATGACATTTCGAAGGAAAAAAAAACATTTAAAACTACCCGCGGCTATTGCATTGCCGACAATACACATAGAAGTTCATTGATAAAAACGGCATGGGAATTCCCCACAGGGAAACCCCGAACCAAAATTTAAAAAAAAAATGATGTGGGAGTCCCCCTAAATTCCATACCAGGCCCTTCAGGTCTGGTATGGATTTTAAGGGGAACCCCATGCCAAAAAAACAAAAAAAAAAACGGCGTGGGGTCCCCCCAAAAATCCATACCAGACCCTTATCCGAGCACGCAACCTGGCAGGCCGCAGGAAAAGAGAGGGGGACGAGAGTGCGCCCCCCCCCTCCTGAACCGTACCAGGTCACATGCCCTCAACATTGGGAGGGTGCTTTGGGATAGCCCCCCAAAACACCTTGTCCCCATGTTGATGAGGACAAGGGCCTCATCCCCACAACCGTGGCCGGTGGTTGTGGGGGTCTGCGGGCGGGGGGCTTATCGGAATCTGGAAGCCCCCTTTAACAAGGGGACCCCCAGATCCCGCCCCCCCCCTGTGTGAAATGGTAAGGGGGTACTTACCCCTACCATTTCACTAAAAAAGTGTCAAAATAGTTAAAAATGACAAGAGACAGTTTTTGACAATTCCTTTATTTAAATGCTTCTTCTATCTTCCTTCATCTTCTTCTTCTTCTGGTTCTTCCTCTGGCGTTCTCGTCCAGCCTCTCCTCCGCGGCGTCTTCTATCTTCTTCTCCTCGGGCCGCTCCGCACCCATGGCATTGGGGGGAGGCTCCCGCTCTTCTCTTCATCTTCTTCTTCATCGTCTTCTCTTCTTCCTTCTTCTCTTCTTCTCTTCTTCTCTTCTTCACTTTCTTCTCCGGGCCGCTCCGCATCCATGCATGGAGGGAGGCTCCCGCTGTGTGACGGCGTCTCCTCATCTGACGGTTCTTAAATAACGGGGGGCGGGGCCACCTGGTGACCGCACCCCCTCTGACGCACGGGACATGACGGGACTTCCCTGTGGCATTCCCCATGACGTCACAGGGAAGTCCCGTCAAGTCACCGTGCGTCAGAGGGGGGCGGGGCCACCGGGTGCCCCCACCCCCGTTATTTAAGAACCGTCAGATGAGGAGACGCCGTCACACAGCGGGAGCCTCCCTCCATGCATGGATGCGGAGCGGCCCAGAGAAGAAAATTAAGAAGAGAAGAAGAGAAGAAGGAAGAAGAGAAGAGGATGAAGAAGAAGATGAAGAGAAGAGCGGGAGCCTCCCCCCAATGCCATGGGTGCAGAGCGGCCCGAGGAGAAGAAGATAGAAGATGCCGCGGAGGAGATGCTGGACGAGAACGCCGGAGGAAGAACCAGAAGAGCCAGAAGAACCAGAAGAAGAAGAAGATGAAGGAAGATAGAAGAAGCATTTAAATAAAGGAATTGTCAAAAACTGTCTCTTGTCATTTTTAACTATTTTGACACTTTTTTAGTGAAATGGTAGGGGTAAGTACCCCCTTACCATTTCACACAGGGGGGGGCGGGATCTGGGGGTCCCCTTGTTAAAGGGGGCTTCCAGATTCCGATAAGCCCCCCGCCCGCAGACCCCCACAACCACCGGCCAGGGTTGTGGGGATGAGGTAAAAGGAGAGAAGGGCGCACCAGCCATGTGCATTATCTTTTGTAAAACATTTATTTAGTAAAATGATAAAGGAAATTACTCACAAGCAGTAAAGAATCATGTGCCATAAACCTTGGACATCAACTTGCAACAAGTGGTAATAATGATGAACAAAGCCTTCCAAAGGTATTTCCGAGGAATAAATAACACTGCTCGCTTACGCGTTTCGAAGGGCTCATCCCTTCTTCATCAGAGCTCAGCTTGTCGATTGTGCGCAGGAGTCATCTTCTGTTTTTGTATCGGTTGATTGTGGGGATGAGGCCCTTGTCCTCATCAACATGGGGACAAGGTGTTTTGGGGGGCTACCCCAAAATGTTGCAGGGCATGTGGCCTGGTACGGTTCAGGAGGGGGGGCGCACTCTCGTTCCCCCCTCTTTTCCTGCGGCCTGCCAGGTTGCGTGCTTGGATAAGGGTCTGGTATGGATTTTTGGGGGAACCCCACGCCATTTTTTGTTTTTTTTTTGGTGCGGGGTTCCCCTTAAAATCCATACCAGACCTGAAGGGTCTGGTATGGAATTTAGGGGGAACCCCACGTCATTTTTTTTTTTTTAATTTTGGCCGGGGTTCCCCTTAATATCCATACCAGACCTGAAGGGCCTGGTATGGAATTTAGGGGGACTCCCACTTCATTTTTTTTTTTTTAATTTTGGTTCGGGGTTTCCCTGTGGGGAATTCCCATGCCGTTTTTATCAATGAACTTCTATGTGTATTGTCGGCAATGCAATAGCCGCGGGTAGTTTTAAATGGCTTTTTTTCCTTCAAATGTCATTTTGCTGTCAGGCTGTTCTAAACACGGGAAACATGCGCCCCTTTACAGGCATACTATAGACACCCCCCAGGTACGAAATTTAAAGGGATATTACACTTTTATTGTGTGACTTTAAGCATTATTAAAATCACTGCTCCTGAAAAAATGGCCGTTTTTAAAACTTTTTTTTGCATTGATCCATGTCCCCTGGGGCAGGACCCAGGTCCCCAAACACTTTTTATGACAATAACTTGCATATAAGCCTTTAAAATTAGCACTTTTGATTATTCATGTTCGTGTCCCATAGACTTTAACGGTGTTCGCATGTTCGAGCAAACTTTTTTCCTGTTCGCATGTTCTGGTGCGAACCGAACAGGGGGGTGTTCGGCTCATCCCTACCCAGGACACTATATCTCTATTACAGAACAGGGAACACCCTATTCAGTATTATTCTGTATACTCTGCATTTGCAAGAGGGGTTAGTGTGCTGATATACACTAGGATGCAGTTTACCTGCAGGTGGAGCTTGATAGATCCTCAGGGTAGATATTTTTTATTGGTATGTACTATATTCTCTATGACATATATAGTGGGTTCAGTGTACATTCCCCCACCATATAATTCAGAGGTGCTGCAAAAGATTGATGCATTTATTGTGGAGCTTCCTGGTATCCCCTTTTTAATAATGGGGGACTTTAATAATGTATGTAATCCAAGCATATAAGAAAGGGGATTAAAACATTAAATGAGGCTCTCGACATTGTGGGGGTATATTAATAGAAAATCATGTTTAATAACATGGAGGATGTATATAATACATATCAATGGTCTATAACAGGTAAAAAATATATATTTGGATCATAAAATTGCACATGCAGATACACAAATAACATGGACATCAAGGATACATGATAGTATCAACTTGGCAAGACATTAAAATATGGAAAAGATTGATGAGTAATTCCTGTGAACCAGACTGCCAATCATGATAGTGAACCAGGGTATTGGGGAGGTGTGTGGTAACTACCATAATGTCTAAAATAAATAGATATAATGTATAGTGAGTGTAATGATATTAATGAAGAAAATCTGGTAGTGTGTAAGATAACATGGTCGGCGTGTGTGCATGTGGGGCATGTATATGACACGCACGCAGCTGCCCTTGTCACACTTTGCAAGACACCCTACCTCACAGAAGCACTTTGCTTTCCTTGTATACAATCAAGGTAATCACCATGTTATCTTACACACTACCAGATTTTCTTCATTAATGTCATGACACTCACTATACATTATATCCATTTATTTTAGACTTTTTGGTAGTTACCACACACCCCCCCCCATTACCCTGGTTCACTATCAAGATTGGCAGTCTGGTTTCCATGGGGCTCCATGTGTGCACCCCATTTGCACGCGGCTCCATTTTACCTCAGCTTTTTCCATATTATCATGTGTTGCCAAGTTGATATTATCATGTATCCTTGATCTCCATGTTATTTGTGTATCAGCATGTGCAATTTTATGATCCAAATATAAATTTTTTACCTGTTCTATACCATTGATATGCATTGTATACATCCTCCATGTTATTAAAAATGTTTTTCTATTAATATACCCCCACAATGTCGAGAGCCTCATTTAAAGTCCCAATCCCCTTTCTTATTTACTTTACAGATTTTCTGCATTAATATCATGACACTCACTATACATTATATCCAATTATTTTAGACTTTTTGGTAGTTACCACACAATCCCCCATTACCCTGGTTCAATTTTAAGATTGGCAGTCTGGTTTCTGGGGGGCTCCGTGTGTGTGCCCCATTTGCATGCGGCTCCATATTACCTCAGCTCCCGTGACGGACACCCCCTATGGCCCTGGTCCCACATTCAACATATCCCATCGCTAACTCTTTGTATGTAAGTATCCAGGACTGGAAAACCTGCCTTCACCTGTTATGCTTAGTGTTACACTAGATTAATTATATTTCATTCTTTATAGATATTCGTGAGCATCTGCCCCTGATGAGTGTTCATACACGAAACGTGTCGGGCATATAGGATGCCGATACATGCCTGTATTAGCAATCAATCCAGTCTATTGTCTACCAAGCAATTATGTGTATATCACCTTACATCATGTTACTTATATTGCAATGTGCCACCCCAATGACATGTATATATACCGTATTTATCGGCGTATAACACACACTTTTTTCCCCTTAAAATCAGGGGAAAATCGCGGGTGCGTGTTATACGCCTATCCCCTGCGATCCTGACCTGTCAGATCTAAAAAATCGCCGACAGCGATTTGCAAATGGCGCCGCCGGCGCCGAAATACACAGTGCCGGTCCTCGGCTCTTCTCGGCCACTTTCGGTTTCACTCGGGCGCCGCCCGAACCTAGCCGAGTGTACTCGGCTAGTTTTGGATAGCTCCGCTCACTATCATGCCCATCCCGAGTGGAGCCGAAAGTGAACGAGAGCCACCGAGAAGAGCCGAGGACCGGCTCTGTGTATTTCGGCGCCGGCGGCGCCATTTTCAAATCGCGGTCTGCGATTTTGAAGCTCAGCCAGCTGCAAGGCTGCACTGGGTCAAGGTTGGACTGGGGCAAGGCTGGACTGGGGCAAGGCTGGACTGGGGCAAGGCTGCAATGGACTCTGGGGAAGGCTGCACTGACAAGGCTGCAGTGACAAGGCTGAAGTGATAAGGCTGCACTGACATGGCTGCACTGACATGGCTGCACTGGCAAGGCTGCACTGGCAAGGCTGCACTGGCAAGGCTGCACTGACATGGCTGCACTGACATGGCTGCACTGGCAAGGCTGCACTGACATGGCTGCACTGACAAGGCTGCACTGACAAGGCTGCACTGACATGGCTGCACTGACATGGCTGCACTGGCAAGGCTGCACTGACATGGCTTCACTGGCAAGGATGCACTGACATGGCTGCACTGGCAAGGCTGCACTGACATGGCTGCACTGACATGGCTGCACTGACAAGGCTGCACTGACATGGCTGCACTGAGAAGGCTTCAATGATGGGCATTTAAATTTAAGTTTTTTTCCCTTCAACTTCCCTCCTAAAAGTTTTTTTTTTCCTTAAAATTCCCTCCTAAATTGGGGTGCGTGTTATACGCCGGTGCGTGTTATACGCCGATAAATACGGTATATGAAAATGAAATGTAAAAATGAGACGAGGCCTATTGTCACATTAAAAACAAGCGCTTCAGAAGAAGTAAACTCTCTAGGACAAATTAATTATTACCAGCCAAAATGAATGGCAACAGCTGCTGCCTAAAAAATCTTTCCTAAATAGAAAAAATCAGTATAAAAATCAAAAAGAGGGTCCAATGGACCCAGGCAGCGCTTATAAATGTGATTAGTCATAAACCATGAGCAATCAATGTAATAAGAGTTCATTCTTTGAAGTCCGTCCATTAATATAAACAGCACATTAATAAAACAGAGAAACGACAAGTCCTTCTGAAAACTGTTCTTCTGGAGCAAACTTCTCAGAGAGAGCCGCTGTCACCAAAAGGGAATCCCAACCACACGTGCTCAAATGGAGGGGGGGGTGTGCAAGAAAACCCCCTCTTAATAAAACTCTTACCAGATAAGAGCTTGATCTTAGCGTGTATGTCATCCAAAACGGTGGAAATCCTAGCCGATAACCTCCTTTAATCCACAGCGGAACCAGACTCAAATCACTCAGTTATATAGGCAATGAAAGAGAAGGATTGGACATAGCATAATCGAGTTTATATTAATTTTATTATATAATAAACAGTGGAGGAAAACCCCCCTTCAAGATGTACACTTACAAGAATGCGCATATATAAAAGCGGTGTTCACAAAAATACATCAGATAACCACAGGTTCCACAGCGTCTCCTATTGGCCTTAGTGGATAACTTCTATGGGGATCGGAGCTGTCTTTCCCTGAGCTCACTGATGGGTCTACATACGTCGTATGGCTCCACCCTGATGCGTTTCGTCACTGACATCATCTGGACCCTCAGATGATGTCATGAGTGACGAAATGCATTAGAGTGATGCCATACAACGCTCCCCTGCATCCACAGAATCCCTGCTGGATCAGACCCTGGAAGAACTCGGTCTCTCCCCCATGGAAGCCGCCCCCCCTAGCCCCAGCAGCCACTACAGCCCGGGGATCCGGGCCTAGTTCTGCCTGTGTCCATGGCAGATATGTTCTCAAAATTTGCTGAGCTTCTGGACAGGGGCCTTCAAAATACAGCCACTAAGATCACAAAAGACATTAAAACGGACCTCCACACCATAGGATCCCGCATCGAGATAATAGAAAACCATCTGGAAACTACCATTGCAAGAGCAAATCAAAATACTAGCTGTATCCAGACCCTTCAAGACCAGCTCGAGACAGCGCATGCTAAAATCGACGACCTCAAGAATAGAAACAGGTGCTTTAACTTTAGGGTCAGAGGCCTCCCATAATCTTACAAAGCTGTCCCTGACGCCATTCGCTCCTTCATTAAGGAACTTATTCCAGTGATCCCTCCCCACAGGTTAGAGCTTGACCGAGCTCATAGCCAAGGGAAATTGTGGTAAAGCCACATTTCTATGCAGTTAAAGAAGAGGTGATGCGCAAATCCCGGGCCTTATCTAAGCTATCATTTCAGGGCCATGAGCTCCAAATCTTCGCAGACTTTTCTCCGTCCACCATTCTAAAGAGAAGAGCCCTCAAACCACTGCTCAACATCTTTAAAGAAAAAGAAATCAAATATTGGTGGCTCTTCCCATTCCAACTCAAGCTCATCTACAAGGGCAAACCCTACACGTTTACCTCCTTGCAGGAGGGAGAAAATCTTCTACTGAATCTAGGCCTCATCAGACAATCCCCCGAATCTCCAGCCTTCTGGACAGGCCCCCAACTCATCGAAAGACAGCTACCTACTAGCCCTCTACAGCCGGTCTGGGAAACCAACAGATCCAAGAAGTCCAAGGACACATCTCCACCCTGAGATGATCGGATCTCCTGGACCTCCTTTTTATTTTTCCCTAAATACAGGGACAGCTCAGTCTCATTTTTGATCTCACTGAGCTACATTGAACCCGTGGGCCCCCCCTTTTCTCTTTTTTTTTTTTGCTTCAGTTCGGATGGAACCAGGCGATTTTCGCCCCTAAGGGCTCTCTGTTTTGGTTTTCACCCATTTCACTGAACTCAACACTTTGCCTGGGTTGGGGGTGGAGGGAGAGAATTGGTTACATTTCAAGCATTTTACGCTGACTTCAACGCCTTCTATACCCCCTCCCCACCTTCTCTCCTCCGTTCCTCCCTTCCCCATCCCTGCCCTTTCCCCACCACCCTTCCTTGCCTATTCCCCTCCCCCATCCCTGCCTATTCCCCTCCCCCCGTCCCTCGCTACCTTCTTCATAGGACTCAGGAAATTTATCTGATATAAGCTATGGTCCTAGGTCGGTTTTTCTGCTTTTGTTATCCCCCCTCTTTTTTTATTTCTTTTTCCCTTTAAAGTTAATTTCTATATCGGTGCTCGATATGTTTGCGGGCATTAGGCCCGCTTTATCCAGTTATATGTTTGTTTTGAATTGGCCTCGCGGCTGGAGTGGTGTTCATGCACCTCACCCTGTCTTGTAGAACAGGTACTACACCCTTCTCTTGACAGGATTGCTCCCCTCTTCGTGGAGGGGATCCTTTCTTTGGTTCACCTTAAGGATGGAGGACCCTATTTCCTCCACTCCCCGGGAAACTCTCTTGTTCCCTGGCTCTCTCCTCTCTCTCTCTTTTCTTCCTTCCACCTGTATCTTTCTAACTATTTTTTTTTGCAGCGACTGACTTGGGAAGAGCTCCTCGACTCATACCAGAAGAATTGGCGACGGTCATCTTGCAAGATGAACGCTTCGTAGCTAGTGGAAAGGAAACAGTAGGTGCCCTTGTTGTGCTGCTGTCGTTCCCTCCTCTGCTCCATGGCTAATATCCCCCCAGAGTTGCACCCCCTGAAGGTGGTGACCCACAATGTTCAGGGCCAAAACTCCCCGGTCAAAAGGCGAAAAATCCTGTAATTTATTCACTCCCAAAAAATTGACGTAGCCCTCCTACAAGAAACACACTTCCCTAAACGCTACTGCCCGACATTTCTGCACTCCAAATTCCCCACGTTTTTCCTGGCCAATGCAGATGACAAAACAAAAGGGGTGGGCTCTTCTCCCACAAATGCAAATTTTCCCTTAAATCGGAACATAAAGACCCAGAGGGCAGGTACATTTTAATTATTGGGAAGCTGGATAACCATACCTATTCTTTCCTTTCATACTACGCCCCTAACAAGGGCCAACTCCCCTTTTTTTAATCTATGCTGAAGACCCAAACACCCTTATTGGAAGGTACGGTAATACTTGGAGGCGACTCCAATACTGCTTTTGATCAGGGCCTAGACAAATCCCACCCTCCGGGCAGACGACTCACTAGACCCACTAAACAAAGTTTACGTATTGCTAAACTCATTTTTCATCATGGCCTTGTTGACATCTGGAGGGAGATCAACCCGTCAATGCGGGATTACACTCATTACTCTAGTCCTCACAGCTTTGCTCTGATTGATCACATATTCATTCCCACAGCTATGGTTCCCCTGGCCTCCAAGTCATACATTAGAGACTCGGTCTGGTCGGATCATTCCATGGTCTTCCTAACTCCGCAGCGCCACTTGGGCCGAAGGTCACCCGGTCACTGGAGGCTAAATGAATCCATCTTGAGTGACCCGATCAGGACAAAAGAAATTGAAAGCGCAATCAAAACTTACTTTCTCACAAGTGACGTCCCTGACACTACACCTTCCTGCCTCTGGGCAGCTCATAAAGTCATAATCAGGGGAAAACTCATTCAAATAGCCTCTCAGATACACAGGGCTAGAAGAAACGAAATAACAAAACTAGAACAAGACTTTTTTACTCTAGCAAGAAAACACAAAGCAAATCCTAGAACTGTCCCTATAGAACATCTTGACTCGGCCCGCACGGCCCTTAATTTGGCCTTAACTACAAAAGCTGATAAATGGTTGCGTTGGAATAGAGCCCAATTCTACTGCCAAGGAGATAGGATAGGTTCTATGCTCGCAGGTAGGCTCACACCGAAAGTTCATTCCTTTGCTCTCCCCAAAATTAAAATGAAAGGTGGCACTCTATCCCAGAACCCACAGCGTATTATGGAGGAATTCCAATCCTTCTACAAAGTGCTGTAGAGCAGAGGCGAGCACCCTTCCCAAAATGCAGTGGACAAGTTTCTGGACAATATCCACATTCCCAGATTAGAAGACAGACATCGCTTGAAATTAGAAGACCCTATCTCGTCGGAAGAGGTATGCGCGGTTATCAAAAATCTAAAGTCACAATCTGCTCCTGGCCCGGACGGATTCTCCGTCCCTTATTACAAAATGTTCTCCACGACACTTGCCTCCTATCTGGCACGCTTCTTTAATGCACTGCGACGTGGAGACCCACTAGACAATTCCAGTAACTCAGCTTATATTACTGTTCTCCCCAAACCAGGGAAAGACCCTAGTTCAGTATGTAACTACAGACCGATTTTGTTTATAAATAATGACCTGAAGATTCTGACTAAGATCCTTGCAGAACGCTTGTCCTCTTTCATCAGCCTATACATAAGGACCAAGTTGGCTTCATCCCTGGGAGACAGGGCCCAGACCAAATCCGTCGAGCGATTGACATAGTATCCCTTCTCAACTCAAACTGGGACAATGGCTCTCCACAGCAGGGATGTCTCCTCTCGCTAGACCTCCAAAAAGCCTTTGATTCTGTCTACTGGCCCTATATTTTTGCTACCCTGAGTGCTGGGGATTCGGAGAAACCTTCACCAATACCCTACATGCCCTATATTCCTCCCCAGAGGCCCAGGTGCGTCTACAGGGATTTTACTCAGAATCTTTCCAAATATCTAGAGGCACCAGACAGGGATGTCTGCTCTCACCCCTAATTTTCGTCATAGCAATTGAGACCCTAGCGATAGCCATTAGAAATAATCTGCATATACATGGCATTATAAGTGGTTCTTGGTCACATAAATGTGCACTATTTGCCGATGATATTCTCTTCTTTGTCTCTTCTCCCCTGATATCCCTCCCCAACATATGCCGAGTTTTAGATGAATTCTGGAAAGTTTCTGGACTTTTAGTCAACTACAGTAAATCCCAGGAACTCAACATTAACCTTCCAGATTCTCTGCTCACCAGGATTAGGGGGGCTTCCGATTCACATGGAGCGACAAGTCCATCACATACGTGACCTCCAAGATGGAACTCCTTTATCAAGCTAACTACCCCCTGGTATTCTACAAACTAGAGGCCGATCTCTCCAGGTGGTCGCAGTTATCTCTTTCCTGGCTAGGCAGAATCAATGGGATAAAAATTACACTATTACAGCGCATTTTATACTACTTTAGAGCACTTTCTATCCCCCTGGTTAAGGCTCATTTAAAACAATTCCAAAACAAAATTATTAAATTCGTTTGGGGAGGAGGGTGCCACAGGCTTTCGAAATTGGTCCTATTCCGGCCAAGGGAGCCTCCCGAACTTATTTCGGTATTTCCAGGCAGCTCAACTAGCTCAGATCTCAGCAGTTTACTCCCGCTGGGAATTACCTGATTGGGTACACATTGAACGCCAGGCGGTCCCACTCCACACCCTAGACTATCTATTGTGGTGTCACAAAAAATTGAGACCCACTATATTGTCCCCAACACTTTCCCACTCTTTTGCCCTCTGGGATGAGCTCAAAGTCAACGCGCAGCTGACATCACCCATTGACCCACTAAAACACTTATTCCAAAACCCAGCATTCCCACCAGGGCTAAATGTAACAGCTTTCAGATGGTGGATTGATAGGGGAATTTATAGAATAGGACACTTCCTCAGAAGCATGGGCCCTCACCCTAAAGCATATTATATTGATGAACTGGACATGCCTCAGTCGGAACGCTTTCGCTATGCACAGACCTCGAACTTCCTACACAAACAATGGAAGGCGCACAGGGATAGTCCCCGGATTACACCATATGAACAATGGTGCGGCCAGGCTGATGAACAGAGGGGAGGAATCACGGTAGTATACAGGGCACTTTCTACCACTCACTCCAAGACTTCCTTCATGTTGGCTTGGGAGCATGATTTCTCCCAACAATGGAAATTGGAAACTTGGAATGAAAACTTTTTTCAATCCTACAAGGGCCTTATTAACCCCACCCTTGTGGAATCTAGCATAAAGGTCCTCTCTAGGTGGTACCTTGTCCCCACGAGATTAGCCAAGATGTATCCGACGACTTCCCCCCTGTGCTTTCAGGGGTGTGAGCTTCGAGGAGATATGTTACGTGTGTGGTGGGGATGCCCCAGAATAAGGAGTTTCTGGAACAAAATCTTCTCCTGGATATGTAAGATTACCAAAGCCCCCATCCCAACATCTCCCCTAATTGCTCTTCTAAACTTTCCAGTCAGGGCAGTGTCCAGAAATATGCAACGTTTGATTTTCTTCATCCTCTTAGGTGCCAAACTAACTCTGGCCAAGGCATGGAAAAAACCAACTGTATCTACGCTATTGGCAAAGAGAAAAATTTCCTGCATTATGACACAAGAGAAGGTAGCAAGCGTACTTCTGGACCGCACGGAAAGATTCGAACAGGTTTGGGATCCATGGGCCACCTTTATTAAGGTCAAGTTATTTTCCGATTCCAACCCTACCTCTCTCCCACCAGCGCTTCCCTAGTCAGTTGCTCTCTTCTCTTTCTCATTTTTTTCTTTTCTCTACTTTTCTTCTTTCCGCTCCTTTTGCTCTCATCTCTCTGAGGAGGGCGGGCTTAGGCCCACACCTTTGCGAACCCATTCATTTCTGAGGATGGCGCGCTTAATAATAATAGACATGTCCTGTCCACACAGGTGGGATTGTTGTTAGTGAACACAGGATGTTCTGCTTACCATCTATTCATATACCATGTGATATATGCCTTGGCATAGCCTATGAGAGTGTATATGGGTTTAATTTGACCTTGAACAAGGAGGGTTGGAGCTTGAGCCACAGTAAGATCCCATTAGGGGTGGCTGGAATGCTCCCCAAGACTCTCAGGCCAGATACTTGCTATGTAGTCTCAAAGGCTAATTGGCCATCAGTAATTGTATTTCATGCTAATTGAGAAGGAACATTCATATGTGTTATTTATGTGATTGAATTGAATCTCACCTTTTTCTACAATTGTTAGACTACTGATTTTTGGCCATGTTGGTCTTAGCGGGACTATTGGTCCTACACTTGTTTTTGCTCTGTGTATTATTTTTCTGAAACAATAAAAATTTATTGAAAGTAAAATTAAACTACGTATTTAGCCTAATTGCCAGATAACTGCTTCCTGGTTATGGGTACTACCACAGGGAAGGTCCATTCATCGAACTCTCAGGTGGTATGGGATACCATGAAGGCATTTTTGAGAGGGCTATTGATACAAGGCATCAGCACCTTTAAAAAATCTATCACAGAATGGGAAACAACCCTTGCAGTGGAGGTGCAACAAAAAGAATTTCGATACATTCAGCATCCTACGCCCCAAAACCACTCTGCATGGAAAGATATACAGGTATTATATAAAATAATGGCCATGGATAAAGCTAAACAAGCACAATTCTTTACAAGATGTAGATATTTTTGAGGAAGGAGAGAGAAATGGGCAAATGTTGGCAGTAATTGTTAAATCCCACACTCAAACCAACTTTGTTTCTTCAATCCTTATGCCAACAGGTAATATTTCTCATAAACAAGAGGATAGTGTATCCTCTTTTTGCACTTTTTATAAGGATTTATACCAAGGTAAGGTCACCTATCAAAGCAGCTTAGAAATTTATTGACTCCCCTGGAGATACCTTCTATCTCTAGTGGGGATAGAGAAAGTCTAGATGCGCCCCTAACATTAGAAGAGATAACTAAGGCAGTATCGAAATCTCCTAATGGGAAGACACTGGGTATTGATGGTTTACCATCAGAAATATATAAAATATGAGGCGATGTATTACCTGCGTTGCTGATGATGCTGAACCAGGCGTTTACATCGCTTGAGCTTCCAGAATCCATGAAAAGCGCTAATATTATAGTAATACCTAAACCAGATAAAGGTCATATATTACCTGAGTTTTACCAGCCGATATCATTGCTGAACTCTCACGTCAAGATCCTGGCTAGGGTCTTGGCTACCAGACTAAGCAGTGTTATACAAAAGATAATTCACCCGGACCAGTCAGGCTTTATCCCTGGAAGACCTACAACAATGAATCTGAAAAGGCTTTTTTTATCTGCAAATACCATCAGATAACGTGGGGAGTAGGGGGGTACTGTCCCTCAACGCTGCCAAGGCATTTGATAGCATTGAATGGACATATTTGTGGGAGGTTCTGGAGATTTTGGGGATGGATTTGTGTGATGGCTTAAGCTTCTGTATTTTGCCCCACAGGCATGTTTACAAATTAATGGATTTATCTCAGACTTTTTACTTAGTCTAGAGGTACTAGGCAGTTGTGCCCACTTTCTCCATTGCTGTTTGCATTGGCTATCGAGCCACTAGCAATAGCCTTCAGACAGTGAAATACTATCAAGGGGTTTAGACGAGGAGAAAGGGATTGTTTTTGGGAAATATGGATCAATCTTTGACCCCTGTTATGACATTGATAGAAATCTTTGGCTCATTCTCGGGCTGTGCCATAAACTGGGATAATTCTATGCTGCTCCCAATAGTACAACCCTCCCCAATACTACCACAGAGTGCCTATCAGATAAAGGTAGTGGCCTCTTTTAAATACTTATGCATCTGGATGCATCTCAAAATAGAGGAATATTTGAACTATAATTTGACCCATATATTAGACAAGTTTAGGATGAAGAGTAGGATTTGGACCAAATTACTTCTGTCTGTGATGGGACAAGCAAATTTATTAAAAAATTTTTGGACCCCTCAGTTATTATATGTTTTGCATAATGCACCATTGTGGATACCCCTTAAATGGTTTAAAAAGATAGATATCAATATTTCATACTTTAATATGGAAAGGTCAAACCCAAGAATTATTCTATCGATACTACAGCTCCCTAAGGATGAAGGGGGATTGGCAGTACCTAATGCTAAATTGTACTTCTTAGCAGCTCAAATGCAACAAATTGCAGGATGGGGATTGATAAACTGGGCAGATCCTGTTCAATCTATGCTTCTAAGTAGATCTTCTCGCTATAATTTAATAACTCAAATTAAATCCGGGTCCTTCGTATATGCTGCTCAAAGCTCTACTCTAGTACTCATTCACAAAGTTTGGCCGGAAGGGAGGCGTATTGTGCAATATGAGAACATATAAACACATCCATCAATATGGGGAAATACAAACTATCTAGAATTATGTAAATTAGAGGGGTCTGAGTCTTGACGCGTCCTGGGAATCCATTATATTGCACAGTTATATAAAGATAATACCTTTAGAACATTTCAGGATCTCCAGACGATGTACCCACTACCCTCTCAAGCTTTTTTTCAGTATTTACAGCTGCGACATGCTGTACAGTCTCAGTTTAAAGATAAAAAACCTAAGATACAGAATATGCCACTTATAGATATAGTTGTTAAGTCACGGGTTAGGAAGGGCCTTATTTGCTTTATATATAGCTGCTTGATTGGAAAATACCAAAGGAAGGCCGCGTAATTGGATAGAAGAGGTTGGGAAAAAGATCTGGGTGCACTGCCAGATGAAATATGGGAGGATATATTAGAACAAGTAGTGTTTGTATCACCCCAACAAAGTTTATCTCAGCCATTTATAATCCATAGAGCGTATAGGACTCCACTTAAACTGTATAAGTGGGGTAAGCGTGATACATTGAACTGCCCAAGATGCTCAAGATCCCCTTCAGATTCACTACATACAGTATGTTGTGGAAATGTCCTAAATTATTTAGATATTGGCAAAGTTTGGTAGACACCACACATGGTGTTTATTAGAAGAAAGGCAGGCATATCAGAGTAGGGGTTTGCTAGATAAATTCCAAAAAATGTGGGAGCCGTGGATAGTAGCATCTGGCTTGGTGTCTTTTTCCATAATACCCAACGGTACTATAAGCGTGGATCAATTATCCTTAAGATTCAGGGGGATTTAGGAATGATAATTATACCCAAATAGGCCTTAAATATCTAGGGGAGATATGTGTTCTGTAGGAGGGTAGGAAGGGGTAAGAATATAAATGTATGTAATATATAGGTGTATGGTGAAGGTAAAGTGAAAAATAAGGAAATAGGAAGTAAAAATTAGCTAATAATAATATGTTTTGTTTTTTTTTTATGTTCTTTTCTTTTTAGTCGGTGTTGTTTGTATTTTTAGGTTGTAATAGGAAAATGATGTGTTAATAAAGAAGAGAATTGAAATGAAATGGGAAAATGTATTGAGCCTGGGTATGCCCAATGTTTTGTATTAAAAAAATGTTTTTTCTCTTAACAACTTCAGCCCCGGAAGGATTTACCCTCTTCCTGACCAGAGCACTTTTTACAATTTGGCACTGCGTCGCTTTAACTGCTAATTGCGCGGTCATGCAATGCTGTACCCAAACGAAATTTGCGTCCTTTTCTTCCCACAAATAGAGCTTTCTTTTGATGGTATTTGATCACCTCTGCCGTTTTTTTTTTTTTGCGCTATACACGGAAAAATACTGAAAATTTTGAAAAAAAATTATATTTTCTACTTTTTGTTCTAAAAAAAATCCAATAAACTCAATTTTAGTCATACATTTAGGCCAAAATGTATTCGGCCACATGTCTTTGGTAAAAAAAAATGTCAATAAGTGTATATTTATTGGTTTGCGCAAAAGTTATAGCGCCTACAAACTAGGGTACATTTTCTGGAATTTACACAGCCTTTAATTGATTAATTAATGTCGTTTCTTGAGGTGCTAAAATGGCAGGGCAGTACAAAAGCCCCACAAATGACCCCCTTTTGGAAAGTAGACACCCCAAGGAAATTGCTGAGAGGCATGTTGAGCCCATTGAATATTCATTTTTTTTGTCCCAAGTTATTGAATAATGACAAAAAAAAAAAAAAAATTACAAAAAGTTGTCACTAAATTATATATTGCTCACACAGGCCATGGGCATATGTGGAATTGCACTTTATGGCCTTCAAAACTGTGATAGGTAGTGAGCAGTAAAATCTAAAATTTATGCCCTTAGAAATCCTGAAGGCAGTGATTGGTTTTTGGGGCCCCGTACGCGGCTAGGCTCCCAAAAAGTCCCACACATGTGGTATCCTCATACTCAGGAGAAGCAGCTAAATGTTTTTTGGGGTGCAATTCCACATATTCCCATGGCATGTTTGAGCAATATATCATTTAGTGACAACTTTGTGCAAAAAAAAGAAAGAAAAAAATTGTCTCATTCCCGCAACTTGTGTCACAATATAAAATATTCCATGGACTTGACATGCCTCTCAGCAAATAGCTTGGGGTGTCTACTTTCCAAAATGGGGTCATTTTGGGGGGTTTTGAACTGTCCTGGCATTTTATGCACAACATTTTGAAGCTCATGTCACACATCACCCACTCTTCTAACCACTTGTGCCCTTTCTGACACTTTTTGATTACATGAAATAATTATTTTTTTTTGCAAGAAAATTACTTTTAACCCCCAAACATTATATATATTTTTAAAGCAAATGCCCTACAGATTAAAATGGTGGGTGTTTCATTTTTTTTTTTCACACAGTATTTGTGCAGCGAATTACTGCCCTCGATCTGACCTTCGCGGTGGTACCTCACATACATGGTGCAATTGCTGTTTACATTTGACGCCAGACCGACGCTTGCGTTCGCCTTAGCGCGAGAGCAGGGGGGACAGGGGTGTTCTTTTTTATCTTATTTTTAAACTGTTCCTTTCATTTTTTTTTTTAAATCATTTTTATTGTTATCTCAGGGAATGTAAATATCCCCTATGATAGCAATAGGTAGTGACAGGTACTCTTTTTTGAAAAAATTGGGGTCTATTAGACCCTAGATTTCTCCTCTGCCCTCAAAGCATCTGACCACACCAAGATCGGTGTGATAAAATGCTTCCCAAATTTCCCAATGGCGCTGTTTACATCCGGCAAAATCTAAGTCATAAAATGCTCATAGCTTCCGGTTTCTTAGGCCATAGAGATGTTTGGAGCCACTCTGGTCTCTGATCAGCTCTATGGTCAGCTGGCTGAATCACCGGCTGCATTCTCAGGTTCCCTGTTGAGACAGGAGAGCCAGAGAAAAACACGGAAGACGGTGGGGGGGCATTCCCTCCCACTGCTTGTAAAAGCAGTCTAGGGGCTAATTAGCCGCTAGGATTGCTTTTACATGAAAGCCGACCGCTGGCTGAAAAGAATGATACCAAGATGATACCTAAACCTGCAGGCATCATTCTGGTATAACCACTCAAAGTCGTGAATGGCGTACCTGAAGACAAAAAAATGGTTAACAATAAAGCACAGTAAACGGTAAAGTATAAAAAATTGCATAACTGAAAAGCAAACATGATAAAACATAACAATAAAACATTGCAGAATAGAATACAGTAAAAAAGAGCAGAACAATAGAGAGAGTAGAGAGAGAGAGAACAATAAAACGACAACAATTTTTTTTTATTTTATATTTTTGTTTGTGTTTTTTTTTTTTTTTTTTACAACTGTAACTTTTATAACTGTAACCGGTTCCAGGTTCGGGTCTCTCAAAATGCGATGGCATCTTGGGAGACCCTGTGAAAGTGCGCCTAGTCTGTGGAATGCTGTACCCTATGCTAATACTCAATTAGTGTATGGTAGCGTTCAAAACATTCACCAATGCAAAGACCAGGATTATCAGGACAGGAGGGACAATAATAGCGGGTGTCACGCCTATATCCACGCTTGCTGCAGACACAACATCTTTTTTGGGAGGTTCGTTGGGTAGGGGTACTCGGAAGGACATAAAGAAAATGCCTCTCATGCAGCCGACTGCATTTGGTTGGGGATGTGAATGGGGGAAGTATGGGCGCTGCAGAAGTGGTGGGTTCCCAATTAGGATTTGCGAATGCAGCAGGAAGGGCATTATGGGCACAACGGGCCTGTGTTTGTCTTCTTCTTGGTGGCAGCGGGGCACTACTTGTGCTTGCCACCTCACCAGCTTGAACTGCACTTATGGGACTCGCCACATCACCAAGTGTTACTGCAGTGCTGGTTTGACTACGACCGGGGTGTACTAGGCCACTGGTACTTGCCAGTTCACCAAAACGCTACCAAAAAAAACTGTTAGCGATCGCAGGGATCAGGCCTGACTCTGCGAACGCTGCAATTATGCGTTTAGTGTTTTGTAAGTGTCAGTGATCGATCGATACTACACTTGGGTGGCCTGGGCTGGGCCGGGCGGAGGGGCAAAACGCAGGTGCTAGCAGGTATCTGGGCTGATCCCGCTAACACTGCGTTTTTGGGAACCCTAAACTGCTGGGGACGCCAGTATAGATCTGATCGGATCAGATATTGATCTGTTCAGATACTATACCACTAAGGGAGGTGTATGCTGCGTGCGTGGGTGTTAGCGGTACTGCTGCTAACCTGATGCTGCTTGGGGCTGGTGCTTGCCAGTTCACCAAAATGCTACCAAGAAAACTGTTAGCGATCGCAGGGATCAGGCCTGACTCTGCGAACGCTGCAGTTATGCGTTTAGTGTTTTGTAAGTGACAGTGATCGATCAATACTGCACTTGGGTGGGCTGGGCTGGGCCGGGCGGAGGGAAAAAACGCAGGTGCTAGCAGGTATCTGGGCTGATCCTGCGCTACTAGCGCTAATCTGACACTGCCTGGGGCGACGCATATCACCGCCGGGCGATCAGGGGGCTAAACTTTTATTCGGTAATAAACGACGGGTGCCCTGACACTATAAAAAAATAAACAAACTAACCAGCGTCACCCGTAACGGTTATACGGTGATCAGTGGTTAAAGGGTTAACTAGGGGCAATCAAGGGGTTAAAACATTTATTAGGTAGTATATGGAGATCCCTGTCGCTATAAAACGCTGACGACTAACCTAAATATTTACGTCCCTAACTAGCATCACCAGGGACACTAATACAGCGATCAGAAAAATGATTGCTTAGTGACACTGGCGACGGGGGGTGATCAAGGGGTTAAAACTTTATATGGGGGGGTTAGGGGGGTACCCTAGACCTACAGGGGGCTAACACTAACTGCCCTACCACTTCTAACTGTCACAAACTGACACCATGCAGTAATCAGGAAAAAAAAACTGCTTGGTGTCAGTGTGACAGGGGGGGGGGGGTGATTGGGGGGTGATCGGGGGGCGATTGGGGGGGATCGGGGATGTAAAGTGTGCCTGGCATGTTCTACTGTGTGTGTGTTGTGCACTCACTCACATGTCTTCTCTCCTCGGCACCGGAACGGAAACTGCCGAGCCGAGGAGAGATGACATCACATCCTCTGCCTCTGTGTACTACACAGAGGCAGGGGATGATTCTCATTGGCTGGGAGCGATTGCGAGAGGGGGGCACGATCGGATGGCCTCCCCCTCCTCTCTGAACGCTCCCAGACCAAAGCCGACCGCCGCTGGCACCGGGGGGGTCCGATCGGACCCCCCGCCTGCGGGAAGGCAATCACGTACCACGTACGTGATTTTGCCTGCCCGTGCCATTCTGTTGACATATATAGTCGTTAGGCGGTCGGCAAGTGGTTAATAAAAAAGAATAAATTATAAATTAAGGAGGGAGGTCTTTATGATGTCTGGAGAAATATACATGGTACAGAAAAAGATTACACTTTTTACTCAAATGCACTAAATGTTTATTCCAGAATTGACATGTTTCTCGCGGAGCAACCCATTTTCCTTCTATAGCCTGAAGATAAAATTGGCATGATCATTTGGTCTGATCATGCTCCAACCTCACTCACACTCCATCTAGACCAGTGGTTCTCAGCTTTGCTAGTGCTGTGACCCCTTGATAAAATTTCCCAAGTTGTGGGGACCCCTAACAGTAAAATTATTTTCGTAGCGTGGGTTGTCAGCACCCAAGGCAAGACAAGTAATTTGCACCCCTAATGGACATTTAACGTTCCCTGAGTCCCGTCCTCTCGTACAGTATTGAAACCCTTTATGGTACATTTTAGGATGTACCACTCTCCTCCTTTCTTTCTCTATGCTAATTTCTTGTTTTTTCCCCATCCCTATCTCTAGCCGTCTTTCTTGCTCTTTCTCTTATTCTTTCTCTCCCTTTTTCTTTGTTCCCCCCCCCTCTTTTCCTGTCCCTTCCATGTATTCTCTATTTTTATTCCTTCTCTTACTCCTTGGTGGCGGGCATGGGATAAGTGGCAGTGCTGGTGGGGAGTTGGGGTGCATGGCAATGCTGGGGGGAGTTCTGATCAGCCAACTTAGGTGCTCTTGATCAAGGTCATCTGCTGATCTGAGAACTGTAGTGGGGACTTTAAATGGCAACTATAATCACAGGTAGTGTTACTCACTGTGTCTTCGACCTTGTGGTGTCTCGTAACAGTGACACCTATGCTGAAATCAGAAGATAGTGTCTCCTCCAGCCCCTCAAACTTCACATTGCTCACCAGTCAGCTGACCTCTAGTCTCTGTCCCCCAGCCATGCTGTGAACTGAATGGGCGGCTGCGAAGAGGCTGAGTGGATGGCCACAGGCTCCAGGAACAGCCCTGCTGAGTGGCCTGGAGCCTGTGGCCACTCAGCACAAAAAAGTCTGCGAGAGCGGTGTGGGTTTCAGGATCAACCCAGGATTCGGTGACCCCTGGCAAATCATCATTCAACCCCCAGGTTGAGAACCACTGGTCTAGACCAAAGCAATCCCACTGCTAAAATGTGGAGACTAAACACACACACCTTATTCACAACCCTATCCACAAGCAACATGTCAGAAAGGAACTAAATAATTTTTTGTACAAAATACTAACTCTGTTTGCAATGCACATACCTTATGGGCAACCCACAAGGCCTTTATGAGGATCATCTTTATAAAGCTAGGAGCACAGGAGAAGCGTAAGAGGATGCAGACGAGTCCCAGAACAAAACTCAATACTCCCCAGATAGGGACAAGCAATTGAAAGATCTTCACCAGCTCTTACAATGCTTTATGACATTTTCTTAAAACTCCTCAAACTAAATTTTTATTCGGCAAGCAACAAAACAGGCACATACCTCTCGAACCAGATTAAACACAAGACCAGCAGAAGTAGAATAGACTTCTTACCATATAGACATGAGAAAAGACTCACTAACCCTGTCCACATAGCAAACAGGTTTGCAGAATAATACAATGAACTCTACAATCTAAATTCTACTCAAGCTCTACCTGCCCCTCATAGGTGTGCGCAGCCTATTGCATTGGGGTGTGCACCACAAAGCTCAAGCACACATGCCTTTCTCTGCAGCCTCAGCTGCACAGGCCAGTGAATGAATGGGAAGTGTTCTGTACTGAGTGGCATCCTGTTCATTCAGAAATTGAAGCATAGTAAACACAGTTTACTATAAAACAGATCAATACTCTTGCAAGGTAACAAACCGTGATAAACTAAATGTGAAATAAATATAATAATATAGAAAAAACCTGCAGCTGCTGTCCACTAGGTGCTAGATACACTTGGTACAGTTTGTTATGCTTCTGTTATAAATGGACACAGTGAGCGAGTGTGTTCACTGTGTTCATTTAGAAAAGGAACTATTTACTAGTCACTTCCCCACTCTTTATCCTGAAACATCTCTGGCACAAGCCGGGGGGAGAGGAGAGCCAGCAGGGTAGGGGGGCAACAAGAGGGGAGGCCCGGGAAAGTAGGGGTAATCGGCAACGCCCATAGTGATTAGAGTGTGCCCAGGCACACCTAGCACACCCCCTGCGCACGCCTAGGCTGCCCCTACAGCCACTCAAAATCAAACCTTTCTCTCCTCAATACACCTTCCAAAAATATCCAAGGAACATCTCACTTATTTATCCTCCCAGTTCTCCATACAAGAGATCACCAAAACAATTTACAAATTACCCTTGCATAAAGCCCCAGGCCCAGATGCCTTTGGCTAAAGTATTACAAAAACTTCAGTTTAATCCTAGCCCCCCACCTATAAAATATATACAATTCGGCAGCAAAAGGAGCCTCATTCCCTAAAGAAGTCTTGGAGGCATTAATAATCACCCTACTAAAGCCCAGAAAACCCACTCATCTTCAACCTAACTTTCATCCTCACACTATATAAGGCTGCTTACATGGTGGTCGTATGTAGTGTGATGCGTGGAGGAGATTGAGAGAACTTGAGCTAGATTAGGCAGGTTAGTTAGTGGCGTGCAGGCAGTTTAATATATACAGTGGGGATGGAAAGAATTCAGACCCCCTTAAATTTTTCACTCTTTGTTATATTGCAGCCATTTGCTAAAATAATTTAAGTTATTTTTTTTTCCTCATTAATGTACACACAGCACCCCATTATTGACAGAAAAACACAGAACTGTTGACATTTTTGCAGATTTATTAAAAAAGAAAAACTGAAATATCACATGGTCCTAAGTATTCAGACCCTTTGCTCAGTATTTAGTAGAAGCACCCTTTTAATCTAATGAGTTTTTTTGGGAAAGATGCAACAAGTTTTTCCACACCTGGATTTGGTGATCCTCTGCCATTCCTCCTTGCAGATTCTCTCCAGTTCTGTCAGGTTGGATGGTAAACGTTGGTTGACAGCCATTTTTAGGTCTCTCCAGAGATGCTCATTTGGGTTTAAGTCAGGGCTCTGGCTGGGCCATTCAAGAACAGTCACTGAGTTGTTGTGAAGCCACTCCTTCGTTATTTTAGCTGTGTGCTTACGGTCATTGTCTTGTTGGAAGGTAAACCTTCGGCCCAGTCTGAGGTCCTGAGCACTCTGGAGAAGGTTTTCATCCAGGATATCCCTGTACTTGGCCGCATTCATCTTTCCCTCGATTGCAACCAGTCGTCCTTTCCCTGAAGCTGAAAAACACCTCCACAGTATGATGCTGCCACCACCTGGTATGCTTCACTGTTGGGACTGTATTGAACAGGTGATGAGCAGTGCCTGGTTTTCTCCACACATACCGCTTAGAATTAAGGCCAAAAAGTTCTATCTTGGTCTCATCAGACCAGAGAATCTTATTTATCACCATCTTGGAGTCCTTCAGGTGTTTTTTAGCAAACTCCATGCAGGCTTTCATGTGTCTTGCACTGAGGAGATCTGGCCAGATCTGTGCCTTGCCACAATTCTGTCTCTGAGCTCTTCAGGCAGTTCCTTTGACCTCATGATTCTCATTTGCTCTGACATGCACTGTGAGCTGTAAGTTCTTATATAGACAGGTGTGTGGCTTTCCTAATCAAGTCCAATCAGTATAATCAAACACAGCTGGACTCAAATGAAGGTGTAGAACCATCTCAAGGATGATCAGAAGTAGGGATGAGCTTCGTGATCGAGTCGAACCCATGTTCGACTCGAACATCGGCTGTTCGACCGTCCGTCGAATTGCGAACGTTATGGGCCGTTCGCGCCAAATTCGTGTGGCGCGTCACGGCCCATAATTCACTGCGGCATCGCAGTGCATTGCTGGCTGATGATTGGCCAAGCATGCACTATGACCCACATGCTTGGCCAATCACAGCGCCGTCAGTAGAGAGAGCTGTAATTGGCCAAAGCCAGGGTGGCTTTGGCCAATTATGGCTCAGGGGATTTAGTACACGCCCCACACTATATAAGGCCACCTGCACGGCGGCCCTGTGTAGTGTGTTCCGGTGTGCTGAGAGATAGAGAGAGAGACAGACAGTGTCATTTGATTTGAGTTAGATAGATTAGGCAGAACAGTCAGTCAGTTAGCTGCACTTACAGTGTATTTTGTATATATATGCATCCCAGGTGTTGCATATATATATATATATATACACTGTATTCAGTTTAGCTAGATCCGTTCCTGTTATCTTCTATCTAGACTATTTACATTTGGTGCAGTGCGTCCTGCTCACAGTGTTCAGCTAGATCCGTTCCTGCTATTTACATTTAGTGCAGTGCGTCCTGCTCACAGTGTTCAGCTAGATCTGTTCCTGATATTTACATTTAGTGCAGTCAGTGCGTCCTGCTCACAGTGTTCAGCTAGATCCGTTCCTGCTATTTACATTTAGTGCAGTGCGTCCTGCTCACAGTGTTCAGCTAGATCCGTTCCTGCTATTTACATTTAGTGCAGTCAGTGCGTCCTGCTCACAGTGTTCAGCTAGATCCGTTCCTGCTATTTACATTTAGTGCAGTGCGTCCTGCTCACAGTGTTCAGCTAGATCCGTTCCTGCTATTTACATTTAGTGCAGTCAGTGCGTCCTGCTCACAGTGTTCAGCTAGATCCGTTCCTGCTATTTACATTTAGTGCAGTGCGTCCTGCTCACAGTGTTCAGCTAGATCTGTTCCTGCTATTTACATTTAGTGCAGTGCGTCCTGCTCATAGTGTTCAGCTAGATCTGTTCCTGCTATTTACATTTAGTGCAGTGCGTCCTGCTCACAGTGTTCAGCTAGATCCGTTCCAGCTAATTTACATTTAGTGCAGTCAGTGCGTCCTGCTCACAGTGTTCAGCTAGATCCGTTCCTGCTATTTACATTTAGTGCAGTGCGTCCTGCTCACAGTGTTCAGCTAGATCCGTTCCTGCTATTTACATTTAGTGCAGTGCGTCCTGCTCACAGTGTTCAGCTAGATCCGTTCCTGCTATTTACATTTAGTGCAGTCAGTGCGTCCTGCTCACAGTGTTCAGCTAGATCCGTTCCTGCTATTTACATTTAGTGCAGCGCGTCCTGCTCACAGTGTTCAGCTAGATCTGTTCCTGCTATTTACATTTAGTGCAGTGCGTCCTGCTCACAGTGTTCAGCTAGATCTGTTCCTGCTATTTACATTTAGTGCAGTGCGTCCTGCTCACAGTGTTCAGCTAGATCCGTTCCTGCTATTTACATTTAGTGCAGTCAGTGCGTCCTGCTCACAGTGTTCAGCTAGATCCGTTCCTGCTATTTACATTTAGTGCAGTGCGTCCTGCTCACAGTGTTCAGCTAGATCTGTTCCTGCTATTTACATTTAGTGCAGTGCGTCCTGCTCACAGTGTTCAGCTAGATCTGTTCCTGCTATTTACATTTAGTGCAGTGCGTCCTGCTCACAGTGTTCAGCTAGATCCGTTCCTGCTATTTACATTTAGTGCAGTCAGTGCGTCCTGCTCACAGTGTTCAGCTAGATCCGTTCCTGCTATTTACATTTAGTGCAGTGCGTCCTGCTCACAGTGTTCAGCTAGATCTGTTCCTGCTATTTACATTTAGTGCAGTGCGTCCTGCTCACAGTGTTCAGCCAAATCCGTTCCTGCTATTTACATTTAGTGCAGTGCGTCCTGCTCACAGTGTTCAGCTAGATCTGTTCCTGCTATTTACATTTAGTGCAGTGCGTCCTGCTCACAGTGTTCAGCTAGATCTGTTCCTGCTATTTACATTTAGTGCAGTGCGTCCTGCTCACAGTGTTCAGCTAGATCCGTTCCTGCTATTTACATTTAGTGCAGTCAGTGCGTCCTGCTCACAGTGTTCAGCTAGATCCGTTCCTGCTATTTACATTTAGTGCAGTGCGTCCTGCTCACAGTGTTCAGCTAGATCTGTTCCTGCTATTTACATTTAGTGCAGTGCGTCCTGCTCACAGTGTTCAGCTAGATCCGTTCCTGCTATTTACATTTAGTGCAGTGCGTCCTGCTCACAGTGTTCAGCTAGATCCGTTCCTGCTATTTACATTTAGTGCAGTCAGTGCGTCCTGCTCATAGTGTTCAGCTAGATCCGTTCCTGCTATTTACATTTAGTGCAGTGCGTCCTGCTCACAGTGTTCAGCTAGATCTGTTCCTGCTATTTACATTTAGTGCAGTGCGTCCTGCTCACAGTGTTCAGCTAGATCTGTTCCTGCTATTTACATTTAGTGCAGTGCGTCCTGCTCACAGTGTTCAGCTAGATCCGTTCCTGCTATTTACATTTAGTGCAGTCAGTGCGTCCTGCTCACAGTGTTCAGCTAGATCCGTTCCTGCTATTTACATTTAGTGCAGTGCGTCCTGCTCACAGTGTTCAGCTAGATCTGTTCCTGCTATTTACATTTAGTGCAGTGCGTCCTGCTCACAGTGTTCAGCTAGATCCGTTCCAGCTATTTACATTTAGTGCAGTCAGTGCGTCCTGCTCACAGTGTTCAGCTAGATCCGTTCCTGCTATTTACATTTAGTGCAGTGCGTCCTGCTCACAGTGTTCAGCTAGATCTGTTCCTGCTATTTACATTTAGTGCAGTGCGTCCTGCTCACAGTGTTCAGCTAGATCTGTTCCTGCTATTTACATTTAGTGCAGTGCGTCCTGCTCACAGTGTTCAGCTAGATCCGTTCCTGCTATTTACATTTAGTGCAGTCAGTGCGTCCTGCTCACAGTGTTCAGCTAGATCCGTTCCTGCTATTTACATTTAGTGCAGTGCGTCCTGCTCACAGTGTTCAGCTAGATCTGTTCCTGCTATTTACATTTAGTGCAGTCAGTGCGTCCTGCTCACAGTGTTCAGCTAGATCCGTTCCTGCTATTTACATTTAGTGCAGTGCGTCCTGCTCACAGTGTTCAGCTAGATCCGTTCCTGTTATCTTCCTACTGACAGGCAGGCTTGTCTGGTTACAGTATATAAAGCTACCTGAAGAAAATTACAGGTGTTCTATCCCAGCTTAGTACAGCTACAGGCCATTAGTATGTTTGGAAGGCCAAGAAGGAGAGGCAGACAGTCACAAGCCAATAAGAGAGGGCAAGCAGGCTCTGTGTCTAGTGCTGGTCGTGGAGACGGTGCATCCTCATCAGCACGTGGCCATGGGACACGCTTGGCCTTTTTTTCGGCAGCTGGCCGTGTTGAGCCGCAACATGCGGAAGACTTGGTCGAGTGGATGACCAAGCCGTCCTCATCCTCCTCATCCTCTCTCACCCATGCCCAGGGTGCTTTGTCTGGCAAAGCAGCGGCCTCTTCCCTCAGCTCAATGTCATCAGTGACTCCTTCCCTAGCTCCACCATGTCCTCCTGAGGATTCCCTCGAACTGTTTGACCACAGTGTTGGGTACATGCTCCAGGAGGATGCCCAGCGTTTGGAAGGCTCTGATGATGATACTGAGCTCGATGAAGGCAGTAACATTAGCACGGACAGAGGGGGTGCCCAAGAAGGACAGCAATCTGGCAGTCATGCTCCCCCTGCTGCAGCATACTGCCAGGTTTGCTCCAGTGATGAGGAGGGAGGGGATGATGAGGTCACTGACTCAACGTGGGTGCCTGATAGGAGAGAGGAGGAGGAGGAGGAGGAGGCGGCACATCACCAACGAGGCAGGATGCCCTCCAGGGGCCAGCCTAAGGGCAGCACATTGACTGCATCACACCCCAAAGCTCCACATGTGCAGGGCGCTGCAGTCTCTGCGCGTTATTCAAAAAGTTCTTTGGTGTGGGCCTTTTTTGAGACGAGTGCATCAGATCGCACCGCTGCTATTTGCAACATATGTCTCAAGCGTATGTCGCGTGGCCAAAACATCTCCCGCTTGGGTACCACATGCTTGACCAGACATATGTTGACCTGCCATGCAGTTCGTTGGCAAGCATATCTAAAAGACCCACACCAAAGAACAAAGAGGATCTCTCCTTGCTCCTCATCAGCTGAGATTTCCAACCCCACTAGACCTTCAGTCCTCTCTGAGACCTGCAGTGAGAGGAATGAAGGTGTAGAATTAGGTGTGTCACAGCCAAGTACTTGTGGGCAATCTGCTTTTGGTACACCGACGTCAGATTGTACCAGGCAAATTTCCCTGCCCCAGCTGCTGCACCGCCGAAAGAAGTTTGCTCCCAGCCATCCACATGCCCAGCGGTTGAATGCTAGCTTGGCAAAATTGCTAGCACTTCAACTGCTGCCTTTTCAGTTGGTAGACTCTGCCCCCTTCCGTGAGTTTGTGGAATGTGCGGTTCCTCAGTGGCAGGTACCCAAACGCCACTTTTTCTCACGGAAGGCGATTCCGGCTCTCTACCGGCATGTGGAAGGCAATGTCCATGCCTCGCTGGACAGGGCGGTCAGCGGTAAGGTGCATATTACCGCTGACTCATGGTCCAGCAGGCATGGACAGGGACGTTACCTTAGTTTCACGGCGCATTGGGTGACTCTGCTGGCAGCTGGGAAGGATGCAGGACAAGGTGCAGTAGTGTTGGAGGTTGTTCAGCCACCACGCCTCCAAAATGCTGATTGTGACACACCTCTCTCCTCCACCCCCTCCTCTTCTTCTCCCTCCATGGCCTCTTCCTCGGAACCAGCAGTGCTCCGTAGGCGTTCAAGGGGCTACGCAAGTACGCAGGCCAAAAGATGCCATGCGGTGCTTGAGCTGGTGTGCTTGGGGGACAGGAGCCACACTGGGGCAGAGGTTCTGTCAGCTCTGCAGGGGCAGGTTCAGAGGTGGTTGACGCCACGCCAACTTAAGGCAGGAATGGTGGTTTGCGACAATGGCACCAACCTCCTCTCTGCCCTCCGACAGGGACAACTGACCCATGTGCCCTGTTTGGCTCACGTCCTTAACTTGGTGGTGCAGCAGTTCTTGGGCAGGTACCCGGGCTTACAGGATGTCCTGAGGCAGGCCAGGAAAGTCTGTGTGCATTTCCGCCGGTCATATAATGCCAGTGCTCGGCTGACGGACCTCCAAAAGGAGTTTAACCTGCCCAAGAACCGCCTAATCTGTGACATGCCCACCAGGTGGAACTCAACGTTGGCCATGCTGCAGCGGCTGCACACGCAGCAGAGGGCCATCAATGAGTACCTGTGCGACTATGGCACCAGGACAGGGTCAGGGGAGCTTGGTTTTTTTTCCCCACGCCAGTGGGCCATGATCAGGGATGCATGCACTGTCCTGTCACCATTCGAGGAGGCCACGAGGATGGTGAGCACTGACAGTGCATGCATCAGTGACACTGTCCCCCTTGTCCACCTGTTGGAGCACACGCTGCGTGGAATAATGGACAGGGCACTTGAGGCAGAACAGAGGCAGGAAGAGGAGGACTTCCTTAGCTCTCAAGGCCCCCTTTATCCAGACAGTGTTCCTGCGTGCCCGCCGATCACACAGCAAGAGGACGAGGAGGAGGAGAAGGAGGAGGAAGATTGTGTCAGTATGGAGGTGGAGCCTGGCACTCAGCATCAGCAGTCTTTAAGGGATCAGTCCCAAGGAACACATGGACTTGTACGTGGCTGGGAGGAGGTGGCTGCGGACGTTGTTGTCCTTAGTGACCCAGAGGACTCCGGACCGAATGCCTCAGCAAACCTACGCTGCATGGCCTCCCTGATCCTGCAAAGCCTGCGTAAGGATCCTCGTATTCGTGGTATCAAGGAGAAGGACCAATACTGGCTGGCAACCCTCCTTGATCCACGTTACAAGGGTAAGGTTGCGGACCTTATCTTGCCATCGCAGAGGGAGCAGAGGATGAAACATCTTCGGGAGGCCTTGCAGAAAGGTCTGTGCAACGCGTTCCCAGAGACTGGGAGGTTACAAACTCCTGTTTCTGGACAACGTGTTGCTGAGGCTTCGGTCAGTCAAAGAAGGAGCGGTGGAGAAGGTGGCCGTCTGACCGATGCGTTCAGACAATTTTTTGGTCCGCAGCCCCAAGGTATGATCGGTTCCAGCAACCATCGCCAGCGTCTGTTTTACATGGTGCAGGAATACCTAGGGGCAAGATCAGACTTGGACACCTTTCCCACCGAAAATCCTCTGGGTTACTGGGTCTTGAGGATGGATCACTGGCCAGAGCTTGCACAGTATGCAATTGAGCTACTGGCCTGTCCTGCATCCAGCGTTCTTTCGGAACGCACATTCAGTGCTGCTGGAGGCGTGGTAACCGATCCCAGGGTGCGTCTGTCCACCGACTCGGTCGATCGGCTGACCTTCATAAAAATGAATCAGTCTTGGATCACCACCAGCTACCAAGCACCTGATGCTGATGTAACTGAATAATTTTTTTCAGATCCCTTCAAAGACTGCCTATGCTGATGCTGAGTGACTATCCCTGAGTAATTATCCTCTTCCTCCTCAATCATCACCCTGATAGCTTGTAAGAACATTTTTGGTTCTGGGCGCCACCACCAGTGCCTAAGGCACAATTTTTCAGCCCCTGTTTAACAGGGGCGTGTAATTACAATTTTGATGTAATACTTTGCAGCAGGGCTCGTTCCTGCATTCCAACTAGAGTGTCTGTGAGGGGTTGCAGTGTTGTGGCACCAGCACCAGTGCCTAAGGCCCAATTTTTCTGCCCCTGTCTAACAGGGGCGTGTAATTACAATTTTTGATGCAATACTTTACAGCAGGGCTCGTTCCTGCATTCCAACTAGAGTGTCAGTGAGGGGTTGCAGTGTTGTGGCACCAGCACCAGTGCCTAAGGCCTAATTTTTCAGCTCCTGTTCAACAGGGGCATGTAATTACAATTCTTGATCTAACATTTCACAGCAGGGCCCTGTGAGGGCTTACAGTGTTGTGGCCACAGCAACACCTAAGGCCCAAATTTCTGCTGAGTATATAGGGCAGGACCCTACTTTCAAACATCTAACTTATAAACGACTCCTACTTGCAAACGGAAGGAGACAACAGGAAGTGAGATGAAATCTACCCCTAGGAAGGGAAATTCTCTCCTGTAAGAGTTAATATGGGAAAACAATTTCTCCTTTCCACTGATGCTTTCCAATCCTTGTTCCACAAAAAAACCCAAATTTTCAAAAAACATTTTTCATTGGGACAAAAAAGTGAGGTGAAATCTTCTGAAGAGGAGGAAAGACAGCAAAACAAATGTCACAGGGGTGATAACCCTTCCCTATGTTTTCCAAAAAGCTTAAAAAAGATTTTTTGGCTGGAGCTAAACACGTTAAAAATGTACCCGTTCAAAATTACAAAGAGATTCTACTTAACAACAAACCTACAGTCCCTGTCTTGTTTGCACCGCCTGTATACTGCTGTTCAGAGTATATAGGGCCTGGTGGCCCCACACCTTTCCTTATTTTAATTTGGGTGCGGGGTTCCCCTTAATATCCATACAAGACCCAAAGGGCCTGGTAATGGACTGGGGGGTACCCATGCCGTTTGTCTCACTGATTTTCATCCATATTGCCATGACCCGACATGACATTAAACCCGCAAGCAGTTTTAAATGAGATTTTTTCCTTTAAAAATGACATTTGGTGCAGGGACTGTTCTAAACACGGCAAACACGCGTCACTTTACAGGCATACTATAGACACCCCCCAGGTACAATATTTAAAGGAATATTTCACTTTTTTTTTTACTTTAAGCATCATTAAAATCACTGCTCCCGAAAAAACGGCCGTTTTTAAAAGTTTTTTTTGCATTGATACATGTCCCCTGGGGTAGGACCCGGGTCCCCAAACCCTTTTTCGGACAATACCATGCAAATTAGCCTTTAAAATGAGCACTTTTGATTTCGAACGTTCGAGTCCCATAGACGTCAATGGGGTTCTAACGTTCGTGCGAACTTTCGGTCCGTTCGCGGGTTCTGGTGCGAACCGAACCGGGGGGTGTTTGGCTCATCCCTAATCAGAAGAAATGGACAGCACCTGAGTTAAATATATGAGTGTCACAGCAAAGGGTCTGAATACTTAGGACCATGTGATATTTCAGTATTCCTTTTTTAATAAATCTTCAAAAATGTCAACAGTTCTGTGTTTTTCTGTCAATATGGGGTGCTGTGTGTACATTAATGAGGAAAAAAATGAACTTAAATGATTTTAGCAAATGGCTGCAATATAACAAAAAGTGAAAAAATATATATATATATATATAGTCAGGTCCATAAATATACACCACCACAACGGATTTGAAATGAAATGAACGACGTGTGCTTTAAATGCAGACTTTCAGCTTTAATTTGAGGGTATTTACATCCAAATCAGGTGAATGGTGTAGGAATTACAACAGTTTGTATATGTGCCTCCCACTTTTCAAGGGACCAAAAGTAATGGGACAATTGGCTGCTCAGTTGTTCCATGGCCAGATGTGTGTTATTTTTATATTTACACAGAGCAGATAAAAGGTCCAGAGTTCATTTCAAGTGTGCTATCTGCATTTGGAATGTGTTGCTGTCAACTCTCAATATGAGATCCAAAGAGCTGTCACTATCAGTGAAGCAAGCCATCATTAGGCTGAAACAACAAAACAAACCCAGCACAGAGATAGCAAAAACATTAGGTGTGGCCAAATCAACTGTTTGGAACATCCTTAAAAAGAAAGAACGCACCGGTGAGCTCAGCAACAGCAAAAGACCCAGAAGACCATGGGAAACAACTGTGGTGGATGACCGAAGAATTCTTTCCCTGGTGAAGAAAACACCCTTCACAAAAGTTGGCCAGATCAAGAACACTCCCCAGGAGGTAGGTGTATGTGTGTCAAAGTCAACAATCAAGAGAAGACTTCACCAGAGTTAATACAGAGGGGTCACCACAAGATGTAAACCATTGGTGAGCCTCAGAAACAGGAAGGCCAGATTACAGTTTGCCAAACAACATTTAAAAAAGCCTTCACAGTTCTGGAACAACATCCTATGGACAGATGAGACCAATATCAACTTGTACCAGAGTGATGGGAAGAGAAGAGTATGGAGAAGGAAAGGAACTGCTCATGATCCAAAGCATACCACTTCATCAGTGAAGCATGGTGGTGGTAGTGTCATGGCGTGGACATGTATGGCTGCCAGTGGAACTGGTTCTCTTGTATTTATTGATGATGTGACTGCTGACAAAAGCAGCAGGATGAATTCTGAAGTGTTTCGGGTAATATTATCTGCTCATATTCAGCAAAATGCTTCACAACTCATTGGACGGTGCTTCACAGTGCAGATGGACAATGACCCGAAGCATACTGCGAAAGCAACCAAAGAGTTTTTTAAGGGAAAGAAGTGGAATGTTATGCAATGGCCAAGTCAATCACCTGACCTGAATCCGATTGAGCATGCATTTCACTTGCTGAAGACAAAACTGAAGGGAAAATGCCCCAAGAACAAGCAGGAACTGAAGACAGTTGCAGTAGAGGCCTGGCAGAGCATCACCAGGGATTAAACCCAGCGTCTGGTGATGTCTATGCGTTCCAGACTTCAGGCTGTAATTGACTGCAAAGGATTTGCAACCAAGTATTAAAAAGTGAAAGTTTGATGGGTGATTGTTAATCTGTCCCATTACTTTTGGTCCCTTAAAAAGTGGGAGTCACATATACAAACTGTTGTAATTCCTAAACCGTTCACCTGATTTGGATGTAAATACCCTCAAATTAAAGCTGAAAGTCTGCAGTTAAAGCACATCGTGTTCAATTCATTTCAAATCCATTGTGGTGGTGTATAGAGCCAAAAAGATTAGTATTGTGTTGATGTCCCAATATTTATGGACCTGACCGTATATATATATATATATATATACACACATACACACACACATACTTATATACAGTGCATTCAGTGTAAACTATATATACAGTACAGGCAGTCTAGTAGATTATATATACAGTGCAGGCAGTCTAATATAGATTTTAAGTCTGGTATAGATTTTAAGGGGAACTCCATGCCAAAATTTTTTAAAAAAACAGCGTGGGGGTCCCCCCAAAATCCATACCAGGCCCTTTTGGGAACTTCATGCCAAAATATGCAAAAAAATTGCTGTGGAGCGCCCAGACCCTTATCCAAAAAAGTAGCCTGGCAGGCCAGAGAATGGAGGCGATGAGCAAGGGCCCCCCTCCTGAACCATACCCGGCTGCTTGCCTTCAACATGGGGAGAGTGCTTTGGGGTCCCCCCAAAGCACCTTGTCTCCATGTTGATGAGTCTGTGGGCAGGGAGCTTATCGGAATCTGGAAGCACCCTTTAACAACCAGATCCCACCCCCCCATGTGAATGGGTAGGGGTACATTGTACCCCTACCCATTCTCCAAAAAATTGTCAAAAAGCGAAAACTACAAGAGACAGTTTTTGACAATTACTTTATTAAAAAAGAAAAAAAAAAGTGTCCCGCAATGTCCATCCATCTTCAATCACGCTGCCCGATGGACCCGAAAAAAAAATAGCTTCCTGGTATGGACTTCTTGTCGGAACCCACGCCGATATTTTTCATCTATATTTCTGGGAGACAGCAAAACATTACAGCCGCAAGCAAGTTTAAATTAATTTTCTTCCTTTAGAAATGTCATTTTGCTGCGGCACTGTTCTACACGTTGCACAGATACGCCACTTTACAGGCAGACTAAGGGGACCCCCAGGCACAATACTTAAAGGAATATTTCATTTTTATTGTTTCACTTTAAGCATTATTAAAATCACTGCTCCTAAAAAAACGGTAGTTTTAAAAACATTTTTTTTGCATCGATACATGTCCCTTGGGGCAGTAACCGGGTCCCCATGTACTTTGTATGGCAATAACTTGCATATAAGCCTTTAAAATGAGCACTTTTGATTTTTCATGTTCATGTCCCATAGACTTTAATAGGGTTTGCATGTTCGCTCAAACTTTTTGCCTGTTCGCATGTTCTGGTGCAAACCGAACCGGGGGGTGTTGGGTTCATCCCTACTTGTTTATGTACCTTCAAAATGTAATAAAATATGATTGATAAAAAAAAAAAGTACATGAATTGTACAGTACAGTACAGTACAGATTGGAAGCAGATTAGAGTGTTTTTGGTCCCATAGGAATGAAAAACATCTGACATGAGCATTTTACAAGTATTTTATAAATATTTTGTTGCTTGTTTTCTGATCAAACAACATTTCTCCACCCATAATCTCCTCACCCTAGTGCTCTCTATTGGCTAAAAAAAAGGCTTGACTACAAATGTAAAATGCTTATAATAGACTTCTGAAATGCTGGTATACACTTGCAAAACTCTAAAATAAAAACACCTGAAAATCGATCGGTTCAGGTCTGAATGCTGCCTAAAACTAGTAGTTTAAATCTTTGCAAAGACTTGGCAGGCACAATCTCATTGCCTTTGAGCATAAAAAGTAATGAATGAGCTCGAGAAACATGCATGCTCAGACAAGCATACAGATTTTATAGAGATAAGACGATGATGAACCCACAGAATGCCTAGTCTACTGCAGGTTTACATAGGTTGGACTTGATGGAGTTGTGTCTTTTTTCAACCTCACCTACTATGTAACTATGTAAGGTTTATTTTCTGGAAATAACAGAGATCAAACAAGGTTTAAAAACCTTATCAATTCTATAACGCACAAAATGGTCCTCAGGGGCTGTTTGAAAGTTCCACAAAGAATAGATCATAAGTTAATGTGGCATATAAATGCCATATTGGAATAATATTCCTTTAATGCTTAGGGTATAAAATGCCACCTTTATGGAGAATAATGAGTGTGGTTCCCTTTTTAGTTCTTAGTAAGGAAGCCAGGTTATAGTCTGGACTGATATTTGGTGCATTTACAAAGCATTCCCTCCCCTTACTTTCCTGTTTGATATTCACGCATTTAGATATCATTCAGGAAGTATAGAAGGTAGTGGTACAATTGCTAAATGGACTGTACTAGCACATTTTTGCAGCTCTCCTGAACTTCACAGATATTTGGTGCCTGCTTTAGATTTGACCACCTTCTGCTGAGAGGATGTCTCTAGCAGCCCTTTCTGGACATCCTAGCAACTTGTCCACATAACTGTGTACAAAGAAAGGCTGCGCTGCTACAAAAGAGTGCAAAAAATAAATAAATCATTTGAATAATCCCAACTAGTGCACCCATGTACGAGTTGGGATTATTCAATGATTTATTTATTTTTTGCACTCTTTTGTAGCAGCGCAGCCTTTCTTTGTACACAGTATTAATAAGTGGAGGTTGTCTCACATTTATGGTTGCAGCAGCTGTAATTAACTCTTCATTCACATTATACACATTTATCTTCATTGTTTGTATTTAGGGATAGCGCAGTATACCTTTTGGTTTAAATTTGTCCACATAACTCCTTTATATTTGAAACAGTAAAAAAAAAAAAAAAAAACAGTAAAAAAAGGCAATGACATAGCAGGTTAAATTGATAATAAAAACATACTGTACATTCAGTAGTTTAAAAAAGCAGATGAACGGTAACAGCACATGTCAAAATGCAATTTCTTGGCGCATGCACGGCTCTTCAAGATGGCGGATACATGATCCTTGAGCTCCGGTCCAGCTCCAGCTGTGCAGGTGCTGTTCAACAGCCCCTGCACAGCTTCAACAGCAACCGATGGCAACTGGGGTAAGCTACCACGACCTCCTAGCACTACATGGGAAAAACTGGGGACCAGCGATCCTCCTACTAACGAGCCACACAAACACCGTGGCCCTCCTCCAGTATGGATCACTATCTGACTAGGCCCCAATCCCCAATCTGGATTTCACAGGGAGACCTGGAGAATTAAGTCAGTACCATGATGGCGGAGGATTGCTCTCAGCAGGCTCTCCCCCCACATATCCCCCTTCTCCTCAGCCTGTTTTAACGCCTGAGATGTGGATCTCTCCAGGCTTTGGCCCAACAGCTCACCAGGGGCATTGCCCAGGAGATGGGGAAGATCTCCAGAGATCTCAGGGGTGAGATAGACCTACTGGGTGAATGCACAGCTACCTTGGAAATTAAGTTTGATGAAACTTTGCACTATGTTCAGGCTCTAGAAGAGGAGAATGCCTTCCTTAAAAATTCTGTATCCCAGCTCCAGCTCCAGCTCCAGCAAGAGGACCTGGAGAACAGGGAATGGTGCCAAAACCTCAGAATCAGTGGTATCCCGAAGCAAGTGGCTCACAATAATATCAGACCCTACCTCCTGGACCTATTCAACACCCTGGCACCCAACATCATAGACATGACCGGGCCCATAGGTCCTTGGCCCCCAAAACCCCTGCGGGGGCAAGACCGTGTGACACAGTGATAAGGTTTCCACTACTATGAAAACAGAGGCCACTCGCAACCGATCCAGTATTGAATACAAGGGAGACAAAATTCAACTATTCAGCGACCTCTCCCCAATCACCCTGGCCAAACACCGCTCACTACGGCCCATCACCTCTCACCTTCAACTACACAAGGTCCCCTATTATTGGGACTTCCCCTTTCACCTCACTGTCACTAAGGATAGTGTCAAACATCTCCTTCGAGACATGCAAGAAGGAGATGACATTCTCAAGCGCCTAGGCCTCCCACCATTGCCTGAAGAAGAAGGTCACCCCGGCGCTCTCAACGTATCAGGCTACCTACTTGACCTACTGGGAGTCATCCTTTTTGCCCTTCTTTCTTCCCACATGGGAACCCAACTCCCCGTCGACCCCTTCTTTTTTTTTCACCCATGGAGGTGCCTTGAACTGTTTTTGCCTCTCAGGCCTACACTGGATGTTTTTTTTTTTTTTTTTGAAAAAGTTTTTTTATTATGCACAACAAGTATACATATCACTCATATTACACATATTCCATATGTTTCATTAGCATAGAAATTCCATAAATATAACAGTCATAGTGCAGGTTTAACATATGCCCTTCCCATCATCAATTCTGTCCTATGACAGTATACACGTGCATTTTTTTTCATAACAGAACAATGCACCCCCCCTCCCCTCCCCTCCCCCCTTCTTACCCCGGGATGTCTGCATTTCGGTACTTTTTGCCCATTCTCAAGAAACAAAAAAAAACCCATATCTAGCCCATCTAGGAAGGGGAAGCAAAACAGTCTATTATCATCTCTCCAGAGTTTTAACTCTATCACTCATACAACATACTAGGGCGTCTCCACATCCAGAGTATTCTCAGAGTCTATCCACCTAGACCAAACTTTCCTAAACTTCTTGGTAGCCCCTCTAGCCTCGTAAGTCATTTTATACATCATTAAATCTACGTTTATTATTTTAATCCACATCCCTAGCGTCAATTGTTCCTCATGTATCCATCTCCTTGCTATGAGCTTTTTAACACCAAAATACAGGATCCTTAGAAACAATTTAGTGTGGGCATTCAACTCCTCTTGATCAAAAATCCCAAGTAGACACCGCATAGGAGAGCAAATATTCGGTAAAGCAAACTTATCTGATATAAATTCAGTGACCTGAGACCATAACGGTCTCACCTTCATACATTCCCACACCATATGTGCAAATGTGCCCTCCTCCTTCCCACATTTATGACATATAGCAGAGTCCCTCCTATGCATTCGATGTAATCTGGTCGGTGTATAGTATTGTTGGTGTAGATATCGATATTGAATCATTCTGTCCGTGGAGGAGATAACAGACACCAAAAAAGTGTCCAGTACCTCCTGCCATAGCTCCTCCGACAACTCCGGGACGATCACCTCCCATCTCCCCCTGGCCTTGGAGGTCAGAGCTACCTGACCCGGACCCACCGCCCCGTAATATCTGGAAATCCTCTTTGACTCATCCGGGTCAATCAGTACTCTTTCCAGGTCTGTATTCTGGACACGAATCTCAGACCCTCCGAACTGAGTGTATGCCGCGTGCCTCAATTGTGCATATCGGAAGAGCCAAGACCTCGGCACTCCAAATTGCTCACGCAACTGGGTAAATGTGCACAAACGACCATCACTACAAATTTGGTGTAGATATTTAATACCGTATTTTGCCCATGACCCTGGGCCATCAGAGAGTTTCATAAACTCCCCCAATGATCGATTGTACCACAAAGGACTGTTAGGAGATAGCCATAAGGGTTCATCACCCCGTCGCTGAGAGCACAGGTGAAAAACCTTTCCCGGTAACGCCATCACCGAGCCCATCTTCCTACCCGGAACCCCCCTCCTATATAAGACATTCTGCAGGGTCTCCTGTGATGTGGCAATTGCAGCCTCCAACAAGGCAGTGGCATTAGGTGTCTGTGGAGACAACCGCCAGTGCAGGAAAGAGAGCTGTGAGGCCATAAAATAGGAGCGCAGATCCGGAAGGGCAAGTCCCCCCAATGTAACTGGTAATTTCAAAACCTTTAAAGAGACCCTGGGAGCTTTAGACCCCCACAAGAAACTTACAATAATGGAGTCAATATTCCTAAAGACCCGCAATGTCACGAAGACCGGGGAGTTCGAGAGGATATATAGAAACTTTGGCAGGAAGATCATCTTGAATAGATTTATCCTTCCCATCAAGGTGATCGGTAAATTCTGCCACCTTTGAACTTTTTCCCGAAACTTCCCCACAATTGGTGACAAATTGGTCTCCAGGAACTTGGAAATGGGGAGTTGAATCTCAATTCCCAGGTATCTGAAAGATGGAGATAATGGAATGGGGCATGCCAATGGAACAGTCACCCCCTCATCTATAGGGAAAAGAGAAGATTTTTTCCAATTTATACGGAATCCAGAGTAATCTCCAAACTTCTGTATCAGTCGGAAAGCCTCCAGAAGCGAGGGTCCTGGATCCTGCAGATATAGCAGCATGTCATCTGCATAGAGTGACACTCACTCCTCAAAATCCCCGATCCTCAATCCAGTCAACTGTGAACTAGACCTCAGCTGTACCGCTAAGGGCTCAATGGCCAGGGCAAACAGTAGGGGTGAAAGTGGACACCCCTGCCTGGTGCCCCGAAAAATGGGAAAGGGATCTGATATAATACCATTGACCCGTATTCTAATCAATGGGTCCGTATACAACAGCCGGACCCATGAGATGAACACTGGGCCAAAACCATAAGACTTCATCAATTGAAACAAATACGGCCACTCAACTGAGTCAAAGGCCTTCTTTGTATCCAAAGAGGCCACCACCCTAGTCCCGGAGTTGTCATGAACCGTCTGAAGATTCAAGAAAAGCCTCCTGATATTCATCTGAGTGCACCTACCCTGAATAAATCCTGTTTGGTCTGCGTCCACCAGCTTAGGAATGACTGACTGCAGCCTGCTTGCAATTATTTTGGCCAATATCTTTGTGTCAACATTCATCAGCGAGATCGGGCGGTAAGAATCACATTCCCGAGGATCTTTCCCCCCTTTAGGTATCATGACTACCAAGGCTTCTCTCATAGAAGGGGGCAACCCACCGCCCATCCTAGCCGCATTAAACACTCTAAGCAAGCAGGGAGCTAATCCATAACGATAGGTGCGATACCACTCTGATGGGAAGCCATCCAACCCAGGGGATTTTCCAGGGGGGAAGGAGGCAATCGCCTCCTCCACCTCCTCTACTGTAATGCCGGCCTCCAAAGCAGTGCTGTCGGCCTCCTCCAATTTAGGGAGATCAATGTCCGCTATATACGTTTCCACTGTTTCTGACCCCAGAGGAGCACAAGACTTGTATAATTGTTTATAAAAAAGGACAAAAGTGTTCAAAATATCCGCCGAGTCACAGACCTCCAACTTACAGTCGTCGAAAACCGATTTAATATGTACCGGAATGTATTCCGGCCTTGCCAAGTATGCCAGCAATCTGCCATTCTTGTCACCAAATTCAAACAAACGCCGACGTTGAGCGAGGCCAAGCTTCGTAGTATGGTCTGTTAGTGCTGTCTTGTACTCCCGTGTTGCCATCCGCAATGTCAACAGCCTCTCTTCAGTGGGATCCCTGACATACTCTGCCTCCGCCAGAGAGACCTCTGTTTCCCTATGCTGTAGTGTGGAGGCCAACTGCTTCTTAAATCCCTTTACTTCCGCCATGAACACCCCTCTCAACGTGGCCTTAAAGGCCTCCCACTGAAGCAGAAAGGACCCGGAACCGGCATTATCAGCCCAGTAATGTTTGATGGCCTCTGTGCACTTGATTGTTACATATTCTTCCTGAAGCCAACTAGCTTCCATCCGCCAGAGTCGTAACCCAGGCTTCGGTCCCAGATTAAGCTCCAACAGCATAGGGGAATGATCAGAGAGAGCCCTAGGCAGGTAAGACATCTTCTGAACTAATGGCATGCCCTCCCCTTCCGTTAGGATAGTGTCTATTCTGGAGAGTGTCTTGTGCGTTTCGGAGTAGCAGGAATATTCCCTAGTATCAGGATGGTGAAACCGACAGACATCTCTAAAGCCATGAGCAGACATCCATCCCGCCAGTGGGGCAGGAGCACCACCCGTCCCCCCCAACCTGTCCAACACTGAATCAGAGACTGAGTTAAAGTCCCCCAATATGAAGATCCTCCCCTCCGCTACCTCATATGTATCCTTCATCATATCATCCAGATGAGTTAGCGCAAAGGGAGGAGGAACATAGAGATTCACAAATGTCAATGTCATGTTCATCACTTTCAAAACAAGTATCACATATCGCCCTTTAACATCTGTTCTTACTGTTTGAATGGATATGGGCATGGCCTTGGTGACCAAAGTAGAGACCCCCCTCGCATACGAGGAGTAGCTGGAATGATATGCCCCAGCAATGTGAGCCCTTTTTAAAGAGAGAAGCCTGGAGCCCTGCAGATGAGTCTCCTGTAGGAGTATCAGGTGAGGTTTGTATTTTTTTTATATACTCAAACACCAAGGAGCGTTTGAACTTAGCATTTAGGCCTCTGACATTCCAGGCCACAACCCTCAAATTTACCTCCATGGCAGATATGAAAAAGCAAAGAAAAGAGTCGAGTGGAGGTGTTCCCTCCACCCCTGGGTATGGTCCTCTGTAAAAACGGGCTTCCAGGCTTCTCCCCTCACACATATTCCCCTACACTTAATACCTTGGGCAGTACCTAATGCAGAATCCACAAGTAAAGACAATCCCATCTGCGCATTAACATAGACCCTTTGTCCCAAATAACATCCCAACTGCCCCCACCCCCCTCCCCGCACCCAGCCCCAACATGCCAGGCACTTTTTTCCCATAACCTGAAATTAAGTAGGTAACAGAGATGCGACTCAAAAACCGTCACATGAGACCAGTCGCCAAAAGGGCGGCCAGTTCTACCCGTATTGTTCAAGAACCGTTCACCTGCTATTGAACAAAAAGGGCAAAAACAGTAAACAAAGTCTACTAATAGAAAAATATATTGCCTAGAGCATCTTGCAGACTTAGCATATATTGCTGGCAATTGACATAAACAGTCCCAATGTCAGTAAAAAACTTTTTCCCCTTTTTTCCTTCTTCCCTCCCCTCAAAACAGTACTAGGAGGTATGGAAAAAAATTAAAACAACAAAAAAAAAAAACATTCAGTTCCCTAGATTATGTGTCCCATAGGAGGATCAGCAAACTGGTATATCCGTGCCAATATAGATGTATCTTCCATATTGTGCAATATCAAGCACGACTCTAAATGACAACCTTGAGAGAGTAATGCAGGGGGTAAAAGAACTCTTTCCTCCCATTTTTCAATGCCCTTTCTCTTCCTCCCAGCATGTATACAAAAAAACTTTTTTCTATGTTTTCTCCTTCCCCTTCCCCCTTGGTAGGAGAAACCTGAACATCCCCTTACCCTCTCTCTTTATTTTTACAAAACCATATTAGGAGGTAATGGCAAAAAAAAAAGAATGAAAAAATCTTAATCAAACCAAAAAAAAACGTTCAGTTCCCCAGATTATGTGTCCCATGGGAGGATCAGCAAACTGGTATATCCGTGCCAATGTAAGTGCATCTTCCATATCTGTGTAATATCAAGCACAGCTGTAAATGTCATTCTTGAGGGAATAATGCAGGGGTAAAAAAACCTTTCCCTCCCATGTTTCCAGCATGTATGCTAAAAAATGTAGGAGAGACCTGAATATCAGTTGAGGTTGGTCTGAAGGAAACGATCAAAAAGGAGAAAAAAAAAAAACACAAGACCCCCCCCCCCCTTTTTTTCTTTCACAAAAAAACACCAAGGTTCTGCTGACATTTCTTCTTTGGGTCTCCAATCTAGTGATGTCTCCACAGGACTCACTCACGGTCGGTTGGGAGAGACTCTATTTCGTTGGCGACCACGTGTATCCAACCACTCTGAGGCCTCCGTAGGATTGTTGAAGAAATATACTTTCCCATTATCCACCACCCTCAATTTGGCAGGGTAGAGCATGCTGTATATCAGGCTAAGATCCCTTAATCTCTTCTTTACAGGATGAAAGGAAGCCCTCTGCTTCTGTGTAGTTGCAGAAAAGTTAGGGTATATTGATATACGGCATCCATCGATCGTTAACTCAGGGCCTGTTCGGGCTCCCCGCAGAATATTTTTCCGGTCACAGAAGTGCAGTACTTTTGCAATCATTGATCTAGGGGGGCTCCCTTTGGAGGTGCTCGTCCTGGAATGCGGTGTGCCCTTTCAATGGCAAACAAACTTGTAAAGGTATTGGAAGGCATATGTTCCAGCAACCACTTCTCAAGGAATTCTTCAGGATGCCTCCCTTCCACCCCTTCCGGGAACCTCACCAGCCTAATATTGTTCCTTCGCATACGGTCTTCCATATCCGCCATCTTTAATGTATGTTCAGACAGTGTCTTCTTAGTCACTTGTGCTGCAGTGTCTAATGGCCTGATTACATCCTCCAATGTATTAAGGCGGCGATCCGTGATCTGTGCCTTTTCTCTTAATTTATGCATGTCATGCTTCATGAAAGAGAATTCCACCTTCAGCTCCTCAAAGTGGTTTATTAACTTGCTCTGACATCCCTGTATGGCGTCCATGATTTGTGTTAGGGATGGCTCCTCTCCCCCCTCCACCGCTCTGTCAGCACTGGCCCTAGAGTCTCTCAGCCTGTCTAGGGATCTCCCCCTCTTCAGCACATCAGCCCTCCGGGGCTTAGGACTCACCCTGTCTTGCTGAGGAGGCGCCTGCTGTGAAGGATCCTCAGGCCTGTGGAGCGGCGGCCATTCGTCCTCCTCCTCCTGTGTGCCGGCGCCATTTTGAGAGCCCCATGCATATTTCGCCAGCCGTTCTCCGGTCGATTTTGGCCAGGGGGGGCCGTATTTCACCATCCCCAGAGACTCCCGGGGTGTCCCCGAAATCATCCCCCACCACCTGAGAAAAAAGTGGGTGTCTTTAGCCCAGGATCACTGCAGGATCTGTTGTCTGCTTACGGAGCTCCGTTCAGAGGCTCCTCACATGCCGCTCGCTGGCTCCGCCCCCTACACCGGATGTTTACATTTTTTGTGTTTTTTGGGCCAAACCGGCCTTCTTGTTACTACACTGCAATTTTTTTTGGTCCATTTTTTGGACTTTTTTCAAAAAATTTTCTTGTTGTTTTCTTTTTTCTTTTTTTTCCCTGCATTAATGTTGATCAGTTTTTTTTACTCTGTGGCATAATAGATTACTACCTGTTATAAGGCTATATATGCGTGTCTGTACCAATGGGCTATCGCCCACTATACTGAAAGTATAATGGCTAAATTTCACGGCTATACTATGGCTTTGAAACTGCTGTCTTATAACATGAAAGGTCTGAATTCCATAAAAAAACGTAGGATGGCTATAAAGGGGTTCAGGGCCTCCGGCACGGATGTGATCCTGGTGCAGGAGACTCACTTTCATGCTGGGAGATCCCTGAAATTTGCTTCAAAGTATTTCCCGGTGTCTTATATGGTGTCTGACTCATCTGGAAAGGTTGGGGTTGCAGTGCTGATCAGACGCTCCTGTCCTCTCCAGATCAAGTCCACCCATTTAGATCCCTACGGTCGTCATATAATACTGCAAGGTACCTATTTGTCTAATCCTATAACACTAATGAATGTATATGCTCCAAATATGGGTCAGATTAAATTCCTTACTGATGCATTTGAACGGCTGCAACGCTTTTTTCAGCCTTCTATGGTGACTGGGGGAGATTTTAATGTTATCCTCTCTCCCACTCAAGATCTGAAATCTTTGTTCCATATTACACCACCCCTCGCAACACAATCCTTGGCCACCTCCTTTTGTAAATTAACTCAAAGCCACCGTGTGTTTGACACGTGTTTGATCGTGACAGCCCCCTTTTACCTCATAATGTGTTATCCGACCTGGGCCCCATCACCTGGTCGGATCACGTGCCCCTGACCCTGGATCTTTGCCTCTAAGCTGCATTTCCAAGGAAGTGCCACTGGAGACTCAATGAATCTCTGCTGAAACATCCTGAAACCAAAGATAAACTCTCCCAAGCGCTAACAGAATACTTCCAGCTAAATACGGGTTCCATATCCATATCCATCCACCTTATGGGAGGCTCACAAGGTGTTCTTCAGGGGGCAGTGTATCTATGTAAGCTCATGAAGAAAGAAGGATGCAGCCCTCTTGAAATCCTCTTTACTAACCAAACTGCTAGCCGCTGAACGTTCCCTGCTCTACTCTCCCTCGGTGGTTCGACTGTGGGCAGTAACCTCGGTGCGCAATCAAATAAAATCTCTAGACATGTCAGCCATAGATAAATCCCTCTTATGGGCAAAACAAAAAATTTACGAATTGTCCAATAAGCCACATAGAATGCTGGTTTCTTTCTCCTTCCCAGATCACCTCAAACGACCAGATGGTACCCCCGCTCACTGCCAACAGACCATGACCCAGGTATTTGGTGAGTTTTACAATAAACTCTACAACTGCCTTACTCCCAACCTACACTCCCCATTTGACCAGGAGGCTTTCGAGGCGTTTATGTCAGACTTGAATTTGCCTAAACGAACCAGGTCGGATGTGCATGCACTGAGATCCCCCATTATCTGGAAGGAATTAGCCAATACTGTTAAGAGCCTACCAACCCACAAATCCCCTGGTCCAGATAGCGTCCCATACTCCGACTACAAGATATTTCTCCCAATTCTATTAACTCATCTAATATCCTTATATAACTCTCTTCTTCAGGGTGAGTCCCCCAATCAGCAGTTCTTACACTCAGTTATGCCTAAACCAGACAAAGATCCGTCGCTTCCAGATAGCTACAGGCAGATAGCACTTTTAAACTTAGATTATAAGCTATTCACAAAAATTTTGGCTAACCGCCTTTCCCAATTTTTGACAAAACTGATCGATAGAGACCAAGTGGGCTTTGTCCCCACTAGACATGCGGGTGACAATACCAGGCGCACTATTGACCTCATTGATATGTTGAAAAGAGTACATAGACCTGCTTTGGTCCTCAGCCTCAACGCCCAAAAGGCATTTGATAGATTAAGTTGGCCCTACATGTTTGCCACCCTTACTAAATTTGGTTTCCACTGTCCCTTCATCTCGGCCCTAAAAACCCTCTACTCCAACCCCTCATCCCAGGTCCAAATGGCTTCTTTCACATCCCGATCCTTTCCAATGTCTAATGGCACTAGACAGGGTTGCCCTCTCTCCCCACTTCTTTTCATCCTATGCCTAGAACCCCTAGCAGAGGCTATAAGATCCTATCCTAAAATCCGAGGGGTCATCATGCATCACAGGGAATATATCTCCATTTGCGGATGATGTACTTCTGACTCTTACCAACCTACATATATGGATAGGTAGGATTAATGTGTTGAAAATGTCAGTTATGCCAAAACTACTGTACAAACTACAGAATTTTTTTTAAACCCTGCCTATCCCTATTCCTTTGGCCCGCTCTGTGATATTTTCCCCCAGAAGCCGTGGAGGACTAAGAGCCCTGGACCTTTACAAATATTACCTGGCCTCCCACCTTCGTGCAGTGGTGGCCTTGTCCAGTTTAAGGCCGCCGAATAGGTGGACGGAAATAAAGATGGGTTCTCTGTTTCTGGTTCATCCCTGCTCTCTTGTATGTTTGTCTGCATTATTTTCAGATCCCAAACTCCATAGGCTCTGTTTGGGCCCTATGTTGTTTTCACTGAGCATATGGCGCTCAAGTCATGCCAAATTCTCCCTCTTATACCCGTGCCCCCTCTCTCTAATGTAATTCTTAATCCCTTAATTCCCGAGAGCCTATCCCACCCCTGAATGTTCCCTTGGGCACAGGCCGGTCTGTTCCAACTTCGCCACTTTGTACACCCGGTCACATGCAAATTTCGCCCTTTTGCAGACTTCCAATCTAAATATCAGATCCCAAAACATATGTCATATTTCTATCTCCAAATAACCCACTACTTCTCAACTTTCTCCCCATCCCTTACCCTTTCCAAACCAACAACTTTTGAACTCATCTGTTTCCAGGGCCCCCACCATACGTGACTAATATCTGCTTTATAACAATTGCTTCAGAAGACCCTTCCACTCTCTGTAGACTCCCACTCCTACATGTGTAAATGGACTCAAATTATACAACAACCAATCTTCCTCCAACAGTGGGCCAAAATATGGACCTCAACTTCCAAAATATCCAGATGTGTGGCGCAGAGAGAGATAGCATTTAAAGTGTTATTTTTTTGGTATAGGACCCCCGAGGTTTTACATAATTTTGACCCCTCCCTCTCCCCCCTCTGTTGGAGATGTGGTAAAACTAGAGGAACTCACTACCATATCTTCTGGCAGTGTAAATTGATTGTTCCTTTCTGGTCCATGGTGATGTCTGTGCTCCTGCAAATTTTTGAGTCCCCCTGGATCCGTTACATCTCCTCTTGGGCTTCCCATTTCTGGGTCTGGGAAAGACCTTGAATAGATTGGCTTCCTATATTTTACCAGCTGCAAAGAGAGTAATTCCATCCATCGAGTTCCGCACGTATTTCAAGGCTACTGACCGGAATGGATTCATTCCGGTCGACAGTTGTCACCATGAACAATGGCTTAGGTCTGTCCCCCGTAGCCAATTTTTGAGATTACGCCGTAATTGCACTAGTACCATTGATTTTCAGTCACAGTCACAGGTCCTTAGGGATCGATTAATTGAAAAGGGTTATGATCCCAACCATCTAGATGAGGAATTTAATAGAGCACTATCTACTGATAGACGATCTACCCTGACAGAATGTGTGAAAACCACAACTGAATCTATGCATAAATGGTAGTTTTTTACCACTTATTCCATCCAATCCAAACAAATTAAGGCTATAATTAAGAAACATTGGAAAGTGCTCCTAAACGACAATCTCCTGGGTCCGGTTCTTCCGGAACGGGCGGCTGTCATATTTAGGGGAGCACGGTCGATTCAAGGACAGATCGCTCCAAATATAATAGATCCCCCAAAAAAGTATCTTTCTTTCAGGATTGCAAGGGCTATTACCCTTACCGCAGATGCAATGTCTGCCTCCACAACATCAGAGGTAGACATAAAAGTACCACATTTCAATCTGAGGTCACCTTTCGGATATACCACATGAAGCATTTTACCACCTGTTCTTCACAATATATTGTTTATTTAGTGACTTGCCCTTGCCATAAACAGTATGTCGGCCATACTATTAGGACCTTTTCCATCCGAGTTAATGAACATGTGGCGGGCATTAAGAAAGGTAAAAGCAAACACACAGTACCTCGTCATTACTTGGAGTGCCACAATAAAGACCCTACGGGCACTTTATTCCAGGTAATTGACAGATTTGTTCCCAATTGGAGGGGAGAGTCCCGTTTGCGGGGGGGTTTCACACCTCGAGACCTACTGGATATACGAGTTGAGGTCATACTTCCCGTTCGGTTTGAACGTGGAGTGGGACCTCAACTCCTTTATCAATCACTCTTAAAACTATTTTTCATAAATCTAAAAAAAAAAAATATTTCCACTTTCCTTATTTTGCTTGATATCAATATTTACATACAAGTTAGATATCTATTTTAAGATCTGTTTTTTTAAATTTGACAGAATATGGTTCATTCCACAGATGCCTGTTACGTGGAGAGCATGATGTGTGTGAGATGTCTATGGTACTTCTTTCACACATACATTATACACTTTTTCTATTTGGCTATATTAAATTTTGTGCAACAAGTATGACATATTATTTTTTATATTTTGTGTTTATGTTCTTATCATCTTGTATCTCAATTCTGGTGTCCCCAACCTAACAGCTTCCTGTTCAGCTATCTGGGTTTTCATATCCGGATTGCTGTTAACAGCTTAATTCATAGCAGTCTGATACTGACAGGCTAGAAGAGTTTTTGGCCATATTAGGCTTCCGTTGGGCGGTCATGTGAGAGAGCCGGGACGCTTGGCGTGCTCCCAGGCTCTACATCATGTCCGTTCTCTGCACATGCTCGGTATAACAGTAGAGCGTTGTATTATACCCGTTCTCTGACTGGCTATTCAGGTCACGTGCGAGGGGGATGCCCGACACGCCTGCGGACGTGACGGCATTCCCTCCGTGTACCTAATACGCCGGACATGTGACAGAGGCTGGTTTACAGCTAGCCGCCTATTGGCTGCCTTATTCAGCATTTTTGGTTAATCCTCTCAAGATTGGCTCACCGGGCTGACAGGGCGGAACTTTGTTCTGTACTGTCAGCAGAGGAGTACTTTTGACAATTAGCAGAACATATAGTTTATTTACTATTATAGAGAGATTTTTAGGCTGTTTTCATCTTTGGGCGATTTGTTCACACCTGCTATTACTCACCAGAGTGTTATTCAGTTAGTCAGTCAAATGTCATTGGCTATAGCCTTTTTCAGTAGTTTTAGTAGCTGTATTATTATATTCAATATATTTTTCTTTTTTCTTTTTATTTCTTTGTCATTTATCTTTATGTTTGATTTCTCTGACTTAAATGTGTATAACTTGCTTTATCTGTATTCCAATAAACTTTCAATAAAAATACAATAAAAAAAATGCAATTTCTTTTACTCAGTTTTTATTGAAAAAAAGGCAGAATGAACATACAACCAGTATACATTGAGCTTTTGTATTAAATACAATTGATGTAGGTGACCATCATACAAACAACGTACTTAAGTGCCAGAACAGAACATACTCTACTTGCTGGTGAAGCTAGTAGAGGCATTTAGACAGGCGACTAAATAACCGATCAGGTAATAAAATACAACAGAATCATATTAGACCTAAGGTGTTATAACCAATAGAGACATCTGAAAAATATCACAAGAAAGGCCATAAGCAGTTTTATAATAATTGGAGATGTGAACTCCCAAACTTTTTGTGGTCTTCTGTTTGTATAATACATGTTTATTCAAACGTGGTCTAGTGGAGCCTCAAATAAACTTGAAAATAAGTCATCAAAATTCAATTTATTAAAAAAATAAAGATAATAAAAAAAGGACTTAGTAAAAAAGAGTGATTATGTCCCTTTTAGGATTATGTTGTCGCGTGTACCATATTTAACAAGACAATATATCAGGATAAATGTATAGGTCAAAATTACAACATTTAATTTATCAAACATACTCAGGGGGCCTCATTAATAGGAGAAACATGTTCAGGGTCATCTACCATAAGTTTCTACGCTTGCCCTCATTAGTGTAATGGATATCACATTAGATCATATTTTACATCATATTTTAAAATAATTTACTCTTTTAATTTACCTAAAGGACATATTTGAAAATAACTGTCTTATATATATACTGCAAAGTTTTAACTGAGAAACTGTTTCAGATATAACTAGGAGTATTTTAATAATTCAATCTAGTAATCTCTTTATTCTCTTTATTGCAAATTTTACATTATGATAAAATTACCAGACATAAAAAGACATCATTATCCTGTAAGAGCCTTCACGCTGGATTCATTGGTATACATTTGTTACATTTCCCAGTGTAGGAAAAATGTGTGGACCGGAGAAAAAAAACCTTGTTTTGAATAGGGTCTGTTTACACCAATACAGTGCTTTGGAAAAAAGTCCCGCATGCTGCATTTTGGTGGTATTGATTGTATTTTGTAATTTTGCAGATTTAATCACCCAGTAGAAGAATAAAGCTGCATGTAGCTGAGAAATACCAGACATGTAAGTAACTACAGTATACAACACTAGTTCTCTTTTCATTGACAGTCACACCATCACCAGACCCACATGAAAGAACAATGCCTATTACTCCATCTACACAACTCATCCCAATATGTGCCAAACAGGGGTTGCAAGTGTTATACACTGGAACATTTTAGAAGCCTGCAAATCAGAAATCAAACCATATCCCCCAATGAAACTGTCATGTTTACCATGGCAACATTTGACAATCTCTCCTTCCTTTTTCAGTGCATGTCAGTAGATCTAAAGTCAGCCCCAGTTTCATCCAATCTATCTTCTTTTCACAAACTTTCAACTTTGTGTGGATAGACAGAAGTCCTCCTAAAATACTGCCATCCTTTCACCTGTACAGAGAACCTTTTCTTTACATTTGTCTATCCAAGCTGTCTCAAAATTTCTATTTTTAATATAATTTACCCATGTATCCAAAAATGGCATCAATTAACCCACTATAGTACTCAAGTAGTGTTCCAAATATAGGTATGATATGTAGGATAATTACTACAAAATACAGTAGCAAAATCCAAAAAAAGAATGGATTTGTATTTTTTACATTTTCTTGTTTTACTGCTCTAACGGCATTAAAAAACATTTTAAAAATACACTAGAATTAGACTTCCAAAGACTGTAAATACTGTAGCTTGCACAGATAAAAAATATACATCAGCAAGCGACTTTCTTCACACAGATCTCAAGGCCATTTATCACATTTTATCTCAGAAAAACATCCATGTAATACATTTACTGGCAGTTGCAGTTCTCATATCCTCTCTAATAACATCCATGAATTCATTCAGGCCAGTTACACAGCTGACAAAAGCTCTGTAATAATACATACCACTGTAGACACTCAGTTTCACACTTCTTTTGGGAATTAGTAGGGGTAATTGGATATACTCCAACTTGGAATATATTGCATGGGGATTTCTGTGGTGATCCTACTGTGATCAAGAGCACTGCAAAATGCATTTTAATTGTAATTTAAGTAAAAAAAAAAAAAAAAAAAGAAGAAGCTATTTCAGATATTTCTAAAAATAACAACATGGCTAGGCAAAATAGTGTTTCTTAACTGTTTTCTCGGTTAGCGTTACCATGGCATTTCTATATTTTTTGTTACATGCTTCAAAAATTAAACACATTTAGACAGTTGCAGTTAATAACTTTGATGTAAGAATGTCACATGCATGTATTTTGCAGTCTCTATTGTATCAGTTTTTTAGATGCTACCAGTCGATTGTGTGCGACTGTGTGTGTGTATGTATTTATGTATTTTTTTCTATTGTTTATTTTTGGTGCAAAGTGGACAGTTTATATTAAGAGCTTGTCTTCCCTACTATCCCTCTCCCCCCGCCCCCCAATTTATATTCAAAACTATAGGAGCGATATAAAGAATGTGAAAACAACAGATGTAATGTCACCTTACCAGCACAAGGTTATAGATGGATAAAAATATACAGAAAATGATGTCAAGGCTTTAAAGAACATTTTCACTTAGTTAAGTAAAAGGTACCATTTCATGCAGAAAAGATTGATATCTGGAAAAGCTATATTTCTATGGCAGGGATGTTCTGAAGATGGCAGACAGCATTCCCTATATGACAAATGCTGTTATCTTGTTCAACTGCGGGTATAGGATTATGTTTATGGAGGTTTTCTATTATTTCTTTTTTTCTTCTATTGGTTAAACTCAATGGAATTTTTTCAACCTAACTATGTAAAATATATTAGGGTGCAAAGATAAAGCAAAACACATTTTCACTATATTTACACTATGGGGCTGATTTACGAAGCATTTGTGCCATGACTTGCGGTGCACGCCGATGCACAAAAGACATTTTCGTATTTACAAAGCATTTGCGCCGGTAACACAGCGCAATCCCCCATTTACTATTCTCTTCCCGGCGCACGGGAAGAGGTGATCTGTACGCCACTATAGACCTGGTGCACGGCATGTTTAACTTCAAATTTAAACAAGCTGGAAGTGCCAATAATATGGGGGTGATGTGGTGAAGTGTTGTACTAGCTGGCCAAGTCACAAATATGGCCAATATAGAACGAGAAAGTGACTCTCGGAACAAGCCGGTGTCTTGCCGAGAAAGTTCCCCCAGCGGATAAGGACCCCCCTGTACTGTGCAGGCGCAGCGCTTGCGCAGTACGAACTACTAGGAGCCACCGAAAATAGCCAAAGATGAAAAACTTCAATCAGCTGTACACGGCGCCTGCGCCCTGGGTCCAGGTTGAAGCCCCACCATCCAAGTGGACCTAGAGGGAGAATAAAAAAGTGCAGAGCGAAGCGAGGCCGTGCCCGAGGCGTGGCGAGCGAAGCGAGGCCGTGCCCTAAGCGTGGCGAGTGGCCCTCTTACAGGCGCCGTGTACAGCTGATTGATTTGTATTCTATTCCGCTTCGGCTATTTCTGCCGGCTCCTACTGCGCAAGCGCTGCGCCTGCGCAGTAGAGGGGGGTCCTTATCCGCCGAGGGGAACTTTCTCGGCAGAACACCGGCAGTGCCGGCAAATACATTTAAACTGCGGGAGGTGAATTTCTACACTGTGCATGCTCAAACGGCATTTGCGCTTGTTCAAATACTTTAGTTCAGTGCGCCGGCAAAATATTAGTAAATGTCAGGCAACGTAAAAGCATTTGCATAGGTTGAACGGGCGCACCTCTAGACTTTTTTTTTTTTTTTTTTAACGCTGGTTCACTTCGTGCGGCTCTAATAAAAAAAAAAGACGTGGGGTCCCCCCAAAAATCCATACCAGGCCCTTCAGGTCTGGTATGGATTTTAAGGGGAACCCCGCACCAAAATTTTAAAAAAAATTGGCGTGGGGTCCCCCTAAAAATCCACACCAGACCCTTATCCGATCACGCAACCTGGCAGGCCGCAGGAAAAGAGGGGGGGACAAGAGAGTGCCCCCCCTCCTGAACCTTACCAGGCCACATGCCCTCAACATTGGGATGGTGCTTTGGGGTAGCCCCCCAAAGCACCTTGTCCCCATGTTGATGAGGACAAGGGCCTCATCCCCACAACCCTGGCCGGTGGTTGTGGGGGTCTGCGGGCGGGGGGCTTACCGGAATCTGGAAGCCCCCTTTAACAAGGGGACCCCCAGATCCCAGGCCCTCCCCCCTGTGTGAAATGGTAAGGGGGTACTTTACCCCTACCATTTCACTAAAAAACTGTCAAAAATGTTAAAAATGACAAGAGACAGTTTTTGACAATTCCTTTATTTCTTCTATTTTCTATCTTCTTTCTTCTTTCTTCTATCTTCCTTTGGTTTCTTCCTCCATCTTCTTCTGGTTCTTCTTCCGGTGTTCTCGTCCAGCATCTCCTCCGCGGCGTCCTCTTCCCTTCTTCTCCTCGGGCCACTCCGCATCCATGGCATGGAGGAAGGCTCCCGCTCTTCTCTTCATCTTCTTCTCTTCTTCATCTTCTTCTCTGGGCCACTCCGCACCCATGGTGGCATGGAGGGAGGCTCCCGCTGTGTGACGCTTCTCCTCTTCTGACGGTTCCTAAATAATGGGGGGAGGGGCCACCCGGTGACCCCGCCCCCTCTGACGCACGGGGACATGACGGGGCAAGCTGGGACTGTGAGGTCATAAGGGGGTGTGGTCATGTCATCCTATGAGAGCGTTGTGTCAACATCTCTGGAAGAGAAGAGGGAAGAAGACGATCCAGATGTCCGGGCTCCTCCGCTAGCAGAAGAGCAGAATATAGCGGAGGAGCCCGGCAGAAGAAAGAAGGCACCGGAGAAGAACCAGAGAGCGCAGAGATGACACCAGAGAGAGAGAGAAGAGGCCTGAGAGACCCCCGAAGTCGGCAGAAGACCCCCGAAGTCGGAAGAAGACCCCTGGAGCTGCCTAATAAATTACTTTTAAAACCTGTGTAGTGTGTTTTTTTTATTGACACTTTTTTTCCCTAGGTGAATGGGTAGGGGTACCATGTACCCCATACTCATTCACATTGGGTGGGGGGCTGGGATCTGGGGGCCCCCTTATTAAAGGTGGCTCCCAGATTCCGATAAGCCCCCCGCCCGCAGACCCCGACACCCAACGGCCAGGGTTGTCGGGAAGAGGCCCTTGTCCTCATCAACATGGGGACAAGGTGCTTTGGGGTGGGGGGGCCGCAGGTGCCCCCTCCCCCAAAGCACCCACCCCCATGTGGAGGGCATGAGGTCTGGTACGGCTCAGGATGGGGGGCGCTCACTCGTCCCCACTGCCTTTCCTGACCGGTCGGGCTGCGTGCTCGGATAAGGGTCTGGTATGGATTTTGGGGGGCCCCCACAACATTTTTTCGGCGTAGGGGGTTCCTCCTAAAATACATACCAGACCGAAGGGCCTGGTATTCCCCCAGAGGGGAATTCCCTCTGGGGGAATTTTCCTATTGCAGCCAGCGCGAGATGTACAGTACCCTGTCGCCGAGAACCAGCGCGATGGGTTCACGCTGGAAACATTCTCGCGACCACGTACTGTAGTTTGTACAAAAGTCCGATGCTTTTGTGTACACACGATCGGACTTTGCTCCATCAGACTTTTGTTGCCGGAAAGTTTGTCCATTCGCACAGCCAACAAAAGTCCGATGGAAACAGAAAAAGTTTGCCCGATGGAGCGTACACACGGTCGGATGTTGCTCCAAAACAGCTAATTTGCATGTTTGTTGTCAAAAAGTCCGATCGTGTGTACGGGCCTTTAGAGTGTCACAACACCTCACAACACCCAAGGCCTTAACTCTCTGATAAAGAGACGCAAAGCATTTCAACATTATCATTCTCAGGGTCTTGACGTCCATCTACTTCAGGAGACTCACTTCTCTGGGAACTTTAATGCAGTATTTTTACACCATAAATTTCCCACACTATACCTAGCAAACGCAAAGGCCAAAAAAGGGGAGTGGCTATCCTTTTCTCAGAAAGAGTTTCTTTTTTCCATTCTCAAACAATTAAGGAATGGGAGGGTCGCTACATCCTGGTCAAAGGACATATTGATGGCTACCTTTACATGTTCATCTCATACTACGCCCCAAATAAGATTTCAAGTCAGACCTGACAAATTCTTTGTGAAAAAAACATGAGTAGAATGAACACAAAAGAGTCACTCCAGGAAATAAAGTGTTAAATATATTTATCACAATGCTTCCAATTCATGTACTTTTGATTTCTGGGTCACTGCACCCTTGATTTCTAGTCCCTGCTATTTAATTGTATGACTGCAATTACTTCATGAAATGTTGGCCTCCATAGGATTGCATTTGAGTGACTACTATTATTAAAATAGAAGGGACAAGAAGCAGACAATGCACAGATTCGAATCATATAGCTTCAAATCTGCACAAATGTTTTCCTTTGTAGATATATTTTGTGGAGATTTCCATTTAATTTAGAAACCTGTTTTAAAAATCCAAACGGCCCAAAGACCAGTCATTAGTTTTTACCTGGGAAAACATTGAGGAAACGCTGGACATACCAATCATCCATGCTGCCGTTTTATCTGATTCTACCTGATCCAAAATTACAGTTTCCGAATATATATATATATATATATATATATATATACTGATCTGGTGAAACTGTTGCAGTATGTGCTCAGCCCTTTGTTCTTTTTATGTCAACCATGATTTACAGCAATTTTATTTAAAAAAAAATGTTCTGTTTGTTCTGATTTTTTTCCTCTGTGCAGTCTATGATGCTGACAAATGCAAGGACTATTTTCAAACCAGATTTTCTAAACACCTCCTTCAACCCTCTTTTGTGCCTTAAAGTGAAGACTGCTGAATACAGGAAGAGTACAAAAGCTATGGAATAGGAAGGTAGGAATATTAGGGGTAGCACCTACTGAAGCTATACACTGCAACTATCCCCACCCCTGTATACCTATTGCAATTGCATACAATTAACATGTTTCTGACTGTGCAGGTCACTCCAGTGCCCACTGCTTAAGAGTGCATCGAGGATCTGAGCAAAAAAAAAAAAAGGGGACTTTTTTTATTACTGACCTGCCAGATAATGGGATTTACAGTGTTTGTAAAGGCTCAAGGTTCTTTTTACCTTTATGTATTCTATGGTGTTCTAAGAATCATGTCCTCCCATATACTATATGATTCGTTGTCCCGTTACCAGCCGACATTAAGTATGGAAATGGGAGCCTGCCTAGTAACTTTCTGTAAGTAGATGTTACAAATGTAAAAACTGTCAGCATGAAAGTTGAGGGGGGAGAGGCAACAAGAAACCATAGGCCTGTGAGGCAGAAAGAAAAAACCCGCCCTGTTAAAAAAAGAGACCTACAGCATTCAAAGTGTCTCTCATAAAAGCCCAGACTCTCATTTCAGAAATCCTATGAATACACTGTCAATATTGGCCTCATTTGAAATATTATTGCTGTATAGGGGAAGACAGGATTTTTTTATGCAGAAGAAAAAACAGGTACATATAACAGAACTTGGGAATTTAAATAGTTAAAGCTGGGTCATTGTACCCTATTCTGAGGACAATTCACAATGAGGATGAAACACTGCATAAATATTACATTCATCTTTAAATATTAAATGCATCATTAATGAGTCCATGAATTTGATTTAAATAGAAATATATCTTAGTCATATTTTTAAACTCATTAATGTGTTGCTGGCATCTCTCAAACCTCAAGGAAATAGCAATTCTCATGTGCATAAAATTGAGATGCTCACAATGTTTGATTAATGAGTGAGTTTTTAACCACCAAAACAGAAGTGCCTGATTTGGCTGTGCTGAAACTTAATAATTTATAATCTCTGTTATGTAATTACAGTATTTTGTATGCCACCTAATTACTTACCATATGTGCAATAGATTAAATGTTCTGCACTAAATGCATATTAGTACATTTATTTAGATTTTGTTTTATAACTTACCTCATTGAAAGTGTAAAAAATACTTTAAGGGCAATTCCTTGGACACGCATGCAAATCCTTTTATTTCTGTAATGTTATTCTATGTTAGTCTATACTTCTGCTGCAGATTTCAGCTAACTTAATTACAAAAAATGAGTACTTGAATTGCACAAAGCTAAATAACAATTAAAAATACTATTTTCTTTTGTGAAAAAAATGTCACAGTTCATTTATATTTCTAAAATCCACAATGATTTGCTACCTCAGCTCTGCCAACTGAGAACTGTAGAGTGGTCTATAAAAAGGGCCATCAAATAAATGTATCAAATGCATTTATTCCATCAAATGCAAGTTCAATCCTATCATATTGTACATGTACAAGTTGTTCAGAGATAAATTAGCAAAAAGATGTCTAACATTTAATGCTGTTAATTTGTCTGGTATGAATCCATTTTTTATTGCAAAGGAACTAAGACATGTATAGCAGCTTGTAATCCAGCTGCAAGTGGATCATGTTTACTGAATCTATCCTTTTTGCACACTTGTACGCTTTTGGCAAAACAATTATCCTGGTGATTACAAGTCATTTAACTTTAGGACAATAAATTATAAAAAAAAACATACCCAAACATTAGTTATTAGTAGCACTATTTGATACAAATGTTCACTTATCCTGTTCATTAGCACTTGAACTCTTCACTTTGTTACTTTCTGAATAGCTGAATGCAAGCCATTTGGTATTATTGGCAATTTTGGATTAAACAAAGGTCAAAATTAAATATTCTTCAATGACCTTGCTAGACAAGATCTTTTTGTTTCTTTGTAAATATAATGCCCATCATCTGCATTCAAAGCTTTATTGTATATATTTTTAGTTCCAATTACCGGTAATTCTAAAAAATGTTTTTCTCTGCATTGTATGCAGGGCCAATTGTATAATTTTCATCACTTAGGACAATTATCTTGGCTGCCCTCAACTGCCCTGGATGCCATTCCCTCAGCCACTATCATCACACACACACACCAAAAAGGCTGTTCCACATAGAAATTTTTATTGACAACTGTATGAAAAAATATTAGCACAAAAGCACAATACCTCAACAACATAATATTATTAATAGAAAAAAGCTTTTTTTCTTTTTTGCAAACACACACCAATTCACATTTATAGTGTGAACAAGGCACATACAGAATAATTGTTTTGTATGTGCCCTTGCATTTAAGCCTGCATTTATCAATGCAGTTCAGCACAGCTCAATACATCTGGTGTGAATTCCTCAAGGAGTGACAAGGAGTCCCGTGACTAGTGATGAAACGCGTTGGGTGGGGTTTTGTGACATCATCATGCTAAAGCAGGAAGTAAATCCTGTTATTTGATTGTCTCTAAATAAAATACAGATTTTACACAGTTTAGCACTATGTTGGCGTTTTTAATCCTTTGAGCATTACTTGCATGAGGATTATCAGAAGCAAGTCTCCCTTGAACAGGAGGAAAGTTGAGATCCCCTGTGTTTGAAGAGGCACAATGTATATGTGAAACATTGTTACCCTTTGGTCTGTTGCCATAGCCCTGATACCAGTCTTTCAATAAACCTGTTGGACCGATGTTGGTGTGCAGCTAATTATTTCTATTTGGTCTACACAGTGTCAGAAACCATGAAATCAGACCGAGACAGTAGAACAGTTAAATCACACTTGTTTAGTGATAAAAGTAAATAGAACCAACGTAGTCAAAACATAGCCAGGAACCAGAATGGATAGTCAGACAAGCCAAATATCAGGGTGCTGGAGATGAGCGTAGTAAAACAGCAAGCAGGATCTGGAGCCAGAAGGGATGTCAGCCAAACAAGTCTTTAAACAGGAATGCAGGAGAGCATCTCTGTGATGTTGACTAAGGCTAAGGCCCCTTTCACACTTGTGCGACTTCAAAGTCACGCGATTTTAACACGATTTGCCGCGATTTTATCAAGTTTTTGCACAATTTTGCCGCCATTTGGGAGAAGTACTACTTTGTACGACTTTGACACAACTTTGGCATTAACCATTCTCAGCTTGTGCTTACAAAGTTGTACTGAAATCATGTCTATATTATTCAGGTATGATTTGCATGCTACTTGAGGGTTTAACATTGAGGTCTATGGACATCAACTCGCATGGAAGTTGGACCAAAGTAGTGCAGGGACTACTTTGAAGTTGGCACAACTTAAAGTCATGCCAATATGAATGGTAGTCATTGAAAATCATTGAGAATGACATGTCATGATTTTGCAGTACAAAATCATGGGACAAGTCGTATGAGTGTGAAAGGGACCGAAGGCAGAGCTCCTCTGGACTGGACGACTTAAGTAGGTAGGACTGCATATCATCAACAGCTGAATAACTGTGGAGAGATAGGAGCTGGCAATGAGCCGACAGCTGAGTGGCCAGCTCAGAGAAGGAAGGGCTGAGCCCAGCCCAGACACATGGTTGCGAGCCGGAAATAGCACCCAGTCCTTTCTCTCTGGTGTATCATCATACTCACCCGGAGCAGAGATCTGTTTCATTGTTCCCTTAGAAGCTGCTTGCCAATGGACATAAACTCCCCAGGTCTGAATGTGAGGGGAGTGCATATATTGGCTGGTGCAAGGACACAAGGTGATTTGTCTACTAATAAAGAGTAGGGATGAGCCGAACACCCTTCCATTCAGTTCGCATCCAGAACATGCGAACAGGCAAAAACGTTGTTCGAACACGGGAACACCGTTAAAGTCTATGGGACACGAACATGAAAAATCAAAAGTACTAATTTTAAAGGCTTATATGCATCGTATTGTCATAAAAAGTGTTTGGGGACCTGGGTCCTGCCCCAGGGGACATGTATCAATGCAAAAAAAGTTTTAAAAACAGCCGTTTTTTCGGGAGCAGTGATTTTAATAATGCTTAAAGTGAAACAATAAAAGTGTAATATTCCTTTAAATTTCATACCTGGAGGGTGTCTATAGTATGCCTGTAAAGTGGCGCATGTTTCCCGTGTTTAGAATAGTCCGAGTGCAAAATAACATTTCTAAAGGAAAAAAAGTAATTTAAAAGTACTATCGCTAGCGCCGGCTATAATGAATTGTCGGTCCGGCAATACACATAAAAGTTCATTGATAAAAACGGCATGGAATTTCCCCACAGGGGAACCCCGAACTAAAATTTAAAAAAAAATGCGTAGGGGTCCCCCTAAATTCCATACCAGGCCCTTCAGGTCTGGTATAGATATTAAGGGGAACCCCGCACCAAAATGTAAAAAAAAAAATGGCGTGGGGTCCCCCCAAAAATCCATACCAGACCCTTATCCGAGCACGCAACCTGGCAGGCCGCATGAAGAGAGGGGGGGGACGAGAGAGCGCCCCCCCTCCTGAACCGTACCAGGCCACATGCCCTCAACATTGGGAGGGTGCTTTGGGGTGGCGGCCCCCCCAAACACCTTCTCCCCCTGTTTATGGGGAAAAGGGCCTCATCCCCACAACCCTTGCCTGGTGGTTGTGGGGGTCTGCAGGCAGGGGGCTTATCGGAATCTGGAAGCCCCCTTTAACAAGGGGACCCCCAGATCCCACCCACCGTGTGAATTGGTAATGGGGTACAAATGTACCCCTACTATTTCACTAAAAAAGTGTCAAAAATGTTAAAAAAGACAAGTGACGGTTTTTGACAATTCCTTTATTAATTTCTTTTTCTTTCCCCGCTTCTTCTTCCATCTTCTTTCTTCTGGTCTTCCTTTGGTGTTCTTCTTCTTCCTCCATCTTCTTCTTCCCCCTCTTCTTCCTCCGATTCTTCCTCCGGTCTTCTCGTCCGGCATCTTCCTCCGGATTCTTCTCCGCTTCGTCCTCCCCACGATCTGCCTCAGTGGGAGTCTTCCGCTGTGTGATGCTTCTGTTGAAGTGACAGTTCTTATATAATGGAGGGCGGGGCCACCCAGTGACCCCACCCCCTCTGATGCATGGGGACTTCCCTATGGCTTTCCCCGTGTTGTCAGAGGGGGGCGGTGTCACCCTGTTTACGTAAAACGTAAAAGGGGGGCTTTCAAATGCGTTCAGGAGGGGGGCCGCTCTCTCGTCCCCCCTCTTTTCCTGCGGCCTGCCAGGTTGCGTGCTCGGATAAGAGTCTGGTATGGATTTTTGGGGGAAACCCACGCCATTTTTTTTTAAAAATTTGGCGTGAGGTTCCCCTTAAAATCCATACCGGACCTGAAGGGTCCGGCCTGGATTTTGAGGGGGACCCCCACGCCACTTTTTTAAAAAATTTTGGCGTGGGGTTCCCCTTAATATCCATACCAGACCTGAATGGCCTGGTATGGAATTTAGGGGGACCCCCACGCATTTTTAAAAAAAAAATTGGTTCGGGGTTCCCCTGTGGGGAAATTCCATGCCGTTTTTATCAATGAACTTTTATGTGTATTGCCGGACCGACAATTCATTATAGCTGGCGCTAGCGATAGTACTTTTAAATGACTTTTTTTCCTTTAGAAATGTCATTTTGCACTCCGACTGTTCTAAACACGGGAAACATCCGCCACTTTACAGGCATACTATAGGCACCTCCCAGGTATGAAATTTAAAGGAATATTACACTTTTATTGTTTCACTTTAAGCATTATTAAAATCACTGCTCCCAAAAAACGGCTGTTTTTAAAACTTTTTTTGCATTGATACATGTCCCCTGGGGCAGGACCCAGGTCCCCAAACACTTTTTATGACAATAACTTGCATATAAGCCTTTAAAATGAGCACTTTTGATTTCTCCCATAGACTTTTAAAGGGTGTTCCGCGGCTTTCAAATTTGCAGCGAATACCCCAAATTGTTCACTATTCAGCGAACGGATGAACAGCCAATGTTCGAGTCCAACTCATGTTCGACCCGAACATAAAGCCCATCCCTAATAATGAGGATTCACAGGAGAGCGTTCACTTATAAGGACGCTGTGCACTTTTTCTGTTTTAATACAGCACTACTTCATACACCCAGTTTTATTGTCAGGAGGTGCCAACCATCACTTGTTTTTATTTTTATTTTATTGTCATAAATTGTATGAGTTTATGTTACCATTCAGGTATTTGCACTTTGCTTTGAATGAGTCAAGCAGTTTTGGCCATTGGGGGTTCTACCACTGTGGAATATGTTAATTTTTTTCATGTTGTATGCTAATAACCTAAACCTAAACCTTCTCTGTGCAGTGAAACATGAACCTCGTCTTCTTGCCAACGATGGCCCCTTCTCTCTGTCAGCTTCCCATGGGGGCACTCATGCGTGCTTACCCCTGAGCCTTGCTGTCTGTGTCAATGGATTCTGCCCCGACCCATGCTCCATCATCACTAGCCAATGGCCAGCAAAGCCAGTGAGACCCAGAAGTGAGGGGCTCCAGACATGCACAGCGCTGGATCAAATGAGGGCTCAGGTAAGTAAAAGGTCAGGGGGGTGATGGGGGATGCTGATGCCTAAACATTTTTTACCTAATTACAAGAGATGCATTAAGGTAAAAAATGTTTAGGCTTTAGAACCACTTTAAGATTTTTCCATTTTGCTTTTTAACACTAATATTTGCACAAATGTTTGATGGTGCTGTTATTATTCTTTTCAGTTATTTCTTAATGTATTTAATTGGACCCTTCATTACTAAAAGGTGCATTTAGATTAAACAGCTGAAGTGAAAAATGTCAAGTTGAAGCTACTTTCAGCTGCTGTCTGATAAAGTATAATTGTATTTTAATTTAAATAGAACAAAGTAAGGGTGACGAATAGTAGAGTTTGAAATACATTTGTCAAATTCAAGTGTTGATTGCATTATTCTTGTTACCTTTTCATTAAATTGACCTTTATTAGCAATATAGCAGAGGTGCACAGCTGACTTCAGTGATAACGTTAATTGTCTTGTGATGAGGATACATTTGTTGTATTTAGAAAATCATTATGTTACCACGGATTCATTTGGTTCTGCACAAAAATATCTCCTTTGGCCCATTTAAAATGTGGTTCAGATTATATCTGTTTGCAAACTCAGAGATGACAGTTGCTCATGTTTAATAACTTGCCCACTGGGTATGTATACCCCCTTCCTAACTAGGCCAATTTTCAGTTTTCTGTGCTCTCACACTTTGAATGACAATTAATCATTCATGCAACACTGTACCCATATGGTCCTATTTTTTCACACAAATTGAGCTTTCTTTTGGTGGTATTTAATCCCCGTGTTTTTTATTATTTGCACTATAAATAACATTTTGTATAAAAAAATGCATTTTTCTTTGTTTCTGTTATAAGATTTTGCAAATCAGTAATTTTTCTTCATAAATTTTGTCCAAAAGTTATACTGCTATATATCTTTGCTAAAAATAACCAAAATCCGTGTATATTATTTTTGTCTTTGTGAAGGTTACAAGCTATGGTGCGAATCGTTGAAAATTGATCTCACATGATGTACTGATGGCCTATCTCATTTCTTGAAACACTAACAAGCCAGGAAAGTACAAATACCCCACAAATTACCTCTTTTTGGAAAGTAGATATTCCTAAGTATTTAGTAGAGTTAGGCGAACGGTTCGCTTTGAGCATGAGTTTGGGCCGAACATTGGCTGTTTGGCTGTTTGCCTGTTCGACGAACACCCGAATTATCAAGTGTTCAACCGTTTGTTCAGCCCGCCGAATGATGACAATGCTCTGCATCACCGCACAGTGAAGGCCCCGGGGCACCAGGACAATGGAAATGCCCACAAAATTACCCTATTTTGGAAAGCAAACACCGCAATGTATATTCTATCAGATATAATGAGTCTTTTGAACATGTCATTTTTTTCCACAAGTTTTTGAAAAATGTGGAAAGAAAATTAAAAAGCATTTTGCCACACATTTTTACGGCACTGACGAGCGAGGATGAGGATCCACTGATAGGGTGGCATCGATGAGCACTCACTGCTGGGCACTGATGTGCACTATTGGGCAGTGATGAACATTAATAGGGCACTGTAGTGGCACCATAGGGCACTGATGAGCACTGTAGTGGCACTGATGGCACTGTAAGTGCACTGATGTGGCACTGATGGGCACTGTAGTGGCACTTTAGGGTACTGATGGCACTGTAGGGGTACTGGTGTGGCACTGATTGCACTGTAGTGGCACTGATGCCACTGTAGGGCACTGTAGTGTTACTGATGACACTGTAGGGGCACTTATGAGGCACTATGGGGGAACTGATGGGACTGTAGTGGCACTGATGTGGCACTATGATTGCACTGATGGGCACTCTGATGACACTGATGTGGCACTGATGGGCACACTAAACACAGCCATCTCACACGTTTGCACTGTGTCTCCCTCCTCTCTAGGGATGAGCTTCGAGTTTGAGTCGAACACACGTTCGACTCGAACATTGGCTGTTCGCAAGTTCGCCGAACAGCGAACAATTTGGGGTGTTCGCAGCAAATTCGAATGCCGCGGAACACCCTTTAAAAGTCTATGGGAGAAATCAAAAGTGCTAATTTTAAAGGCTAATATGCAAGTTATTGTCATAAAAAGTGTTTGGGGACCTGGGTCCTGCCCCAGGGGACATGGATCAATGCAAAAAAAAAAGTTTTAAAAACGGACATTTTTTCAGGAGCAGTGATTTTAATAATGCTTAAAGTTAAACAATAAAAGTGTAATATCCCTTTAAATTTTGTACCTGGGGGGTGTCTATAGTATGCCTGTAAAGGGGCGCATGTTTCCTGTGTTTAGAACAGTCTGACAGCAAAATGACATTTTGAAGGAAAAAACTTAAAACTACCCGCGGCTATTGCATTGCCGACAATACACATAGAAGTTCATTGATAAAAACGGCATGGGAATTCCCCAAAGGGGAACCTCGAACCAAAATTTAAAAAAAAAAAGACGTGGGAGTCCCCCTAAATTCCATACCAGGCCCTTCAGGTCTGATATGGATATTAAGGGGAACCCCAGCCAAAATTTAAAAAAAAATGACGTGGGGTTCCCCCTAAATTCCATACCAGACCCTTCAGGTCTGGTATGGATTTTAAGGGGAACCCCGCACCAAAAACCCCCCAAAAAACGGCGTGGGGTCCCTCCAAAAATCCATACCAGACCCTTATCCGAGCACGCAACCTGGCAGGCCGCAGGAAAAGAGGGGGGGACGAGAGTGCGCCCCCCCTCCTGAACCGTACCAGGCCACATGCCCTCAACATTGGCAGGGTGCTTTGGGGTAGCCCCCAAAACACCTTGTCCCCATGTTTATGAGGACAAGGGCCTCATCCCCACAACCCTGGCCGGTGGTTGTGGGGGTCTGCGGGCGGGGGGCTTATCGGAATCTGGAAGCCCCCTTTAACAAGGGGACCCCCAGATCCCGGCCCCCCCTGTGTGAAATGGTAAGGGGGTACTTACCCCTACCATTTCACTAAAAAACTGTCAAAAATGTTAAAAACAACAAGAGACAGTTTTTGACAATTCCTTTATTTAAATACTTCTTCTTTCTTCTATCTTCCTTCATCTTCTGGTTCTTCTGGTTCTTCTGGTTCTTCCTCCGGCGCTCTCGTTCAGCATCTCCTCCGCGGCGTCTTCTATCTTCTTCTCCTCGGGCCGCTCCGCACCCATGGCATGGGGGGAGGCTCCCGCTCTTCTCTTCTTCTTTTCTTTTCTTCTTCTCTTCTTCTCTTCTTCATTTTCTTCTCCGGGCCGCTCTGCACCCATGCTGGCATGGAGGGAGGCTCCCGCTGTGTGACGGCGCTCCTCGTCTGACAGTTCTTAAATAACGCACGGGACATGACGGGACTTCCCTGTGGCATCCCCCGTGATGTCACAGGGAAGTCCCGTGAAGTCACCCCGCCCCCGTTATTTAAGAACTGTCAGACGAGGAGCGCCGTCACACAGCAGGAGCCTCCCTCCATGCCAGCATGGGTGCGGAGCGGCCCGGAGAAGAAAATGAAGAAGAGAAGAAGAGAATAAGAGAAGAAAAGAAGAAGAGAAGAGCGGGAGCCTCCCCCCCATGCCATGGGTGTGGAGCGGCCCGAGGAGAAGAAGATAGAAAACGCTGCAGAGGAGATGCTGGACGAGAACGCCGGAGGAAGAACCAGAAGAGCCAGAAGAACCAGAAGAAACAGAAGATGAAGGAAGATAGAAGAAAGAAGAAGTATTTAAATAAAGGAATTGTCAAAAACTGTCTCTTGTCATTTAACATTTTTGACAGTTTTTTAGTGAAATGGTAGGGGTAAGTACCCCCTTACCATTTCACACAGGGGGGGTGCCGGGATCTGGGGGTACCCTTGTTAAAGGGGGCTTCCAGATTCCGATAAGCCCCCCGCCCGCAGACCCCCACAACCACCGGCCAGGGTTGTGGGGATGAGGCCCTTGTCCTCATCAACATGGGGACAAGGTGTTTTGGGGGGCTACACCAAAGCACCCTCCCAATGTTGAGGGCATGTGGCCTGGTACGGTTCAGGAGGGGGGGGTGCACTCTCATCCCCCCCTCTTTTCCTGCGGCCTGCCAGGTTGCGTGCTCGGATAAGGGTCTGGTATGGATTTTTGGGGGGACCCCACGCCGTTTTTTTTTTTTTTTGCCGCGGGGTTCCCCTTAAAATCCATACCAGACCTATAGGGTCTGGTATGGAATTTAGGGGGAACCCCACATCTTTTTTTAAATTTTGGCTGGGGTTCCCCTCAATATCCATACCAGACCTGAAGGGCCTGGTATGGAATTTAGGGGGACTCCCACGTCATTTTTTTTTTAAATTTTGGTTCGGGGTTCCCCTTTGGGGAATTCCCATGCCGTTTTTATCAATGACCTTCTATGTGTATTGTCAGCAATGCAATAGCCGCGGGTAGTTTTAAATGAGTTTTTTCCTTCAAAATGTCATTTTGCTGTCAGACTTTTCTAAACACAGGAAACATGCGCCCCTTTACAGGCATACTATAGACACCCCCCAGGTACAAAATTTAAAGGGATATTATACTTTTATTGTTTGACTTTAAGCATTATTAAAATCACTGCTCCTGAAAAAACGGCCATTTTTAAAACTTTTTTTTGCATTGATCCATGTCCCCTGGGGCAGGACCCAGGTCCCCAAACACTTTTTATGACAATAACTTGCATATTAGCCTTTAAAATTAGCACTTTTGATTATTCATGTTGGTGTCCCATAGACTTTAACGGTGTTCGCGTGTTCGAACAAACTTTATTCCTGTTCGCATGTTCTGGTGCGAACCGAACAGGGGGGTGTTCGGCTCATCCCTACTCCTCTCCTCACATGCTGTATCAGTGTGAGGAGAGGAGAGAGCTGAACTGGACATAGCGCTGGTTTGTTGACAAAGTGATCGCTCCATCATTGGATGGAGCAATCACAGTCCCTTCCGGGTGCACATCTCAGGGGCGTGCAAGAAGCAGGTGCATGGGAGGATGTCAATAGATGCCCCTCCAGAACTAGCCGGCCGCGCTGTATTTGGGTATAGTGCGATCAGCAGGCGGTTAAAGGGTTACTTTACCTTTGCCAAAACACTGCCTAAGGGCTGCCTGCTATAGCTCCTTGCTATAGGTGTAGACCATTTATGTACCTCCTGAAGCTGAAAACATCCCCTATCCTGCCTTGTTGGTAGTACATTGCTAAGTCACTCCCAGCCATTGCCACTCACCCCTTATCACAGAAGTTTTTTCATCGATTCCATGTGTTCTCTCTCCCAGTCCCAGGCAATATCTCTGAGCTCAGTGATTTTGCGATAGAGGAGATAGTAATCTGTGCATATACTGGAGTTTTATAGCTCGCTCCTGTGATGGGTAGTGGTGAGCAATGACAGCTGAGAGTGCCTAGCAAAAAGCCAAGATGGGGGGATGCCATCTCTGGGAGCTTTTTGGCCAGGCTTTAGGAGGTACATAGATTGCCTCCACCTATATCTCATGTATTATCACCACGCCCTAGCAGTCCTCACAAGGTCACGCTCTGCTGGACCCATCCAGATCTTGCCGGCAACAGGTGCTTCTTTGGGCCGTATACCTTTTGTTCTTTTGTCTTTCAGAGGTACACTGCACCTCGCTGCAAGGAGAGCCCCTCTCTGCATATTGGCTTTGGATTGGGTATGTGACACCTATTGTGAATACTCTAATGTCCCATACACACGGTTGGATTTCCCGACGGAAAATGTTCGATGGGAGCCTTTTGTCGGAAATTCCGACCGTGTGTAGGCTCCATCGGACATTTTCCTTCGGAATTTCTGTCACACAATTTGAGATCTGGTTCTCAAATTTTCCGACAACAAAATGCATTTGCGTAAATTCCGATCGTGTGTACACAATGCCTATGCACAAAGTGCCAAGCATGCTCAGCATAAATTACGAGACGGAAGCGCTCGGTCTGGTAAAACTAGCTTTCGTAATGGAGATATCACATGCGTCATACTGCAATTTTTTAAATAGTTTAACCACATGCCGACCGGGCCATAGCCGAAAGACGGCCACAGCGCGGTCGGCTTATCCTGGGAGGGCGTCCATGGACGTCCTCCCAGAATACTGCTCTCGCGTGCCCCCTGGGGCGCGCACCCGAGAACTTCCGTGACCTCTGGACCCGGCGCATCACGGATCACGGTGAACGGCCGCTAATCGCGGCCGTTTACCATGTGATCGCTCCGTCAAATGACGGAGCGATCACATGTAAACAAACTGGCGTCATGTCATGACGCCGGTTCCTCCCTCCCCTCTGTGTACCGATCGGTACAGAGGGGGAGGAGCGGGGGAGGGATCGGATGGTAGCAGCGTTGTGGGCTGCATCTGTAGTGCCCACAACGCTGCTCTGTGACAAATACAGTCACATCCATCCATCCCTCCATGCTCAGCCATCCCTCCATACTATAATACCCTGCAATACTCTGCAATACCCCACAATACTCTGCACTACTCTGCAATACCCCACAATACTCTGCACTACTCTGCAACACCCCACAATACTCTTCAATACCCCACAATACCCCACAATACCCCACAATACCCCACAATACCCCACAATACCCCACAATACTCTGCAATACCACACAATACTCTGCAATACCACACAATACTCTGCAATACCCCACAATACTCTGCAATACCCCACAATACTCTGCAATACCCCACAATACTTTGCAATACCCCACAATACTTTGCAATACCCCACAATACTTTGCAATACCCCACAATACTCTGCACTACTCCGCAACACCCCACAATACTCTGCAATACCCCGCAATACCCCACGATACTCTGCAATACCCCACAATACTCCGCAACACCCTGCAATACCCCGCAATACTCCGCAATACTCTGTACTACTCGGCAACACCCCGCAATACTCTGCACTACTCCGCAACACCCCGCAATACTCTGCACTACTCTGCACTACTCCGCAACACCCCGCAATACTTTGCACTACTCCGCAACACCCCGCAATACTCTGCACTACTCCGCAACACCCCACAATACTCTGCACTACTCCGCAACACCCCGCAATACTCTCCAATACTCTGTACTACTCCGCAACACCCTGCAACACCCTGCAATACTCTGCAACACCCCGCAGTACTCTGCAACACCCCGCAGTACTCTGCAACACCCCGCAGTACTCTGCAACACCCCGCAGTACTCTGCAATACTCAGTCATACCCAGTCATACTCGGCGATACCCAGTCATACTCGGCGATACCCAGCCATGCGCAGCCATACCCAGCCATGCGCAGCCATACCCAGCCATGCGCAGCCATACCCAGCCATGCGCAGCCATACCCAGCCATGCGCAGCCATATCCTGCCATGCGCAGCCATACCCTGCCATGCGCAGCCATACCCTGCCATGCGCAGCCATACCCTGCCATGCGCAGCCATACCCTGCCATGCGCAGCTATAACTAGCCATGCGCAGCCATGCTCAGCCATGCTCGGCCATATTCAGCTGTACTCGGCCTCTGTATGTGGCCAGGCTGTGGAAGTCTCACACATGGGGTATCGCCGTACTCAGGAGGAGTAGGAGAATCTATTTTGGGGTGTCATTTTTGGTATGTACATGCTTTGTGTTAAAAAAAAAAGTGTTTTAACCACTTCCCACCCGCTGGCCGTCATACGACGTCCTTGACTTTGTGCGGGGATATCTGAATGATGCCTGCAGCTACAGGCATCATTCAGATATCAGCTTTTTCAGCTGGCGATTCCCTACACCATAGGAATGATCAATGATCAAAGGGGGGAGGAAAGACCTCCCCCCTTCCCACCGCCCTCCGGTGCTTCTACCGTCTCACCGCTACGATCAAAGCCAGGATCTTTTTTTATTTTTTTTATTTCAGGCTTCCCAGCCTAGAGGTGAGATGTGGGGTCTTATTGACCCCATATCTCACTGTAAAGAGGACCTGTCATGCCATATTCCTATTACAAGGGATGTTTACATTCCTTGTAATAGGAATAAAAGTGATCAAAGTTTTTTTTTTTTTGGAGAAAAGTGTCAAACTAAAATAAATAAAGTAAAATGAACAATAAAAAAAAAAAAAATTTTTAAAGCGCCCCTGTCCGTGTGCTCGCATGCAGAAGCAAATGCACACGTAAGTCCCGCCCACATATGAAAACGGTGTTCAAACCACACATGTGAGGTATCGCTGTGATCGGTAGAGCGAGATAAATAATTTTGGCCCTAGACCTCCTCTGTAACTCAAAACATGTAGCCAGTAAAAAATTTTAAAGCGTCGCATATGGGGATTTTTAAGTAGCGAAGTTTGGCGCCATTCCACGAGCGTGAGTGATTTTGAAGGGTGACATGTTGGGTATCTATTTACTCGGTGTAACTTCATCTTTCACATTATGCAAAAACATTGGGCCAACTTTACTGTTTTTGTTTTTTTTTTAAAGCCCAAAACTGTTTTTTTTCCCCAAAAAAGTGTTCAAAAAATTGCTGCGCAAATACCGTGCGAGATAAAAAGTTGCAACAACCGCCATTGTATTCTCTAGGGTCTTTGCTAAAAAATATATATAATGTTTTGGGGTTCTATGTAATTTTCTAGCAAATAAATGATGATTTTTACATGTAGGAGAGAAATGTCAGAATTGGCCTGGGTGCTCCAGAACGCCTGGAGGTGCTCCGTGCATGTTGGGCCTCAGTATGTGGCCACACTGTGTAAAAGTCTCACACATGTGGTATCGCCATACTCGGGAGTAATAGCAGAATGTGTTGTGGGGTGTAATTTGTGGTATGCATATGTGGTGTGTGAGAAATAACCTGCTAATATGACATTTTTGTGGTAAAAAAAAAAGAAAAAAAATCTTGATTTTGCAAAGAATCGTGGGAAAAAAATGACAACTTCAAAAAACTCACCATGCCTCTTACTAAATACCTTGGAATGTCTTCTTTCCAAAAAGGGGTCATTTGGGGGGTATTTGTACTTTTCTGGCATGTTAAGGTCTAAAGAATATAGATAGGCCGTCAGTAATTCAGGTGTGATCGATTTTCAGATATTGGCACCATAGCTTTTGGACTCTAACTTTCACAAAGACCAAATAATATACACCGATTTGTACTTATTTTTACCAAAGATATGTAGCAGTATAAATTGTGGCCAAAATTTACAAAGAAAAATTACTAAATTTGCTAAATTTTATAACAGAAACAAAGAAAATCTCATTTTTTTACCGAATTTTCAGTCTTTTTTCTTTTATAGCGCAAAAAATAAAAAACCCAACGGTGATTAAATACCACCAAAAGAAAGCTCTATTTGTGTGAAAAAAAGGACAAAAAATTCATATGGGTACAGTGTTGCATGACTGAGTAATTGTCATTCAAAATGTGAGAGCACCGAAAGCTGAAAAATGGTCTGGTTAGGAAGGGGGTTTAAGTGCCCAGTTGTCAAGTGGTTAATGCAGCGCATTCTCTTCTTCTTTATAATGCTAGAAAAATTAAGTTTTTTTGCTGCTGATATTGACAGAGTTCTCACAAACTGATTTCTTCATTATTTCTCATGATCTCATGAATAATATTAATTTTGGTTTTTCGTCAGCTGTCCATAATAATGTTTCTAATTTTCTTTTCTTTTTTTTTTTTTTCTTTTTTTTCAAGATCTGCATTTTTTTTTCTAGTGCTCTCCATAATATTATTTCTCGTTTGGGGGGCGAGTTACCACAACACCATTATTATCTTGTATTTTTTAACCTCAAGGAGGTTGGCTGGTGTCCCTTGGTAATTTGACATTGTATTTTTGAAATGTACCTGCCTACTCACAAACTGTCCTTTTTGAAATAAAACACATAGCCAAGTATTTGTGAAAAAGAAATAGCCATTTATTCTGGGTCATAACAATATAAAGAGGAAGGCACTGCTGGAGAAACTGGTGCAATTTGCAAAGCCTTTGTGCCCCAGGGCACACATCAATTATTTTACAGTCAAAATTGGTGGTCTGAGAAGTCCATATAAAGTGAGCACAATCCAGTCTAGAACAACAAGAGATCAGGAACAGCAGCAGATGACATATCTGTCCCCAGGCTGTGGTCATACCACAGCCTGCATCTTTTGTCAGACCAGACTGAACTCAGACCATCACTCTCTTGTCTTCCTTACACGCTTCCTACCAGGCTGTGGCTCTGGTGTTGGAGTTGTGGCAGGAGGTGGAGGAGGACCATGGTTCAACTCACAAACGTGGCGTTGGCTTGTGAGTTTGCCTCTTAACCCCTTATTTAGGGCTTGTAAGATCACTTCCTCACATAAGAGGCGTTGACTCTCCTCCATTTCCAGAATTTTGCAGGCTGTCATGCAGGCATAGTACTCTTGAAGAATGGGGGGGTTTCTGAGGGCCGCAGTAGCCTTCATAAATAGACCAAGTGCTGCCTCCTCCAGGTTACTCCTCTTCCTGGCACTTTTTTGTGGAAGGCCAAAGGGAGGGACCTGGGATTTGGGCAGGCTACTAGGCCCGGCCACCTCCTGGCTGCTACTTACCCCCCGCCACCTCCTGGCTGCCACTTTTCACGGCCTCCTCCTGGCTGAGACTTTCCTGTGTATGAAAAAGGGACATAGTTTTATCTTTTGGTTCATCAATCACACACAATTTTTAGCTCATGACTGTTGCAAATTGAATGCTAATAAATAGAAAAGACTATCATTCTGACCCCAGCATTTTTCATTCTTGTCCCAATCATTTGTGGCCACTACTGTCTATTGATATGTAAAACACTTTGTGAAATCAGAAATTAGTTATCAAAACTAACATATTTAACATCATTAATTTGACAACCAGAAATATTTTGAAGAATGCTATACCTGACTCAAGCTGGGCTCCTCCACATGTTGCTGCCTGGAAGGCCCAGATTGGTCATCGGAAGCCTCAGCTGGGGGGGAAGGAAGCCTTGAAGGAAGACTGGAGAGTGCTGGCCTGGGTTCCCTCTGGTCTGCCAGAAAATGCAGTCTGTCATAGTACCACAGCCTGGGTACATAAATGTCATCTGTTGCAGCTCCTGATCTCTGGGAATCCTGGACCTCCTTGTGCTCCCTATTATAAGTGCTCCTCATGCCACCATTTGTGGGCGTTAAATAATTGATGTCTGCCGTGGGGATCATCGGCTTCAAATTCAAGCAGTTTCTCCAGCACTGCCTGCCTCTTTGTTTGATTATTATAAAATGGGTGGTTCACCTGCCACAGACAGGGCAGCTCCCTGAAAATATCAATGAATATTCCTAGAATATTCCTAGAAATTTTCTATCATTGAAGAGATCAATTTTCTCTACAAGACACAACACAAGACAAACCCTAATGTCAGGCGAAACTCTCCTAATCTTGACCCAATATAGGTCTCAATCTATAAGCAATATAGGCCACTGATGCACCAAGTTAAAATTGTACCTTCATTATAACGATCGTTGCTTCTGTTACTTCGTCCTCCGCTCACAGATTGTATGTACGACGCATGTGTGTTCTGCTTTATATACACTGCGCATGCGTGAAACTCCGCCCGCCCCTGACGTTCTTTCTAGTATATCGCCCCTTCTCTTTCGGCGCAGTGGGAGAGCACATGGCGGAGAGACAACAGGTGCATGCAGAGGAGAGCAGCAACAACGAAAGCCTGGAGCCACAAACGTCCCAATCCCGGAGGATATTGAAGGCCTAAATTATGTACTTTATAGGGATGGTGGAGATGATGGACATCTTGAAGAGGGCCGACTATGATGGGAAGTATGAACCTTATCCAATCCCAAATGTAAGAAAGGCCAAGATCATGCCTAAAGTTGTGAAGAGTCTGCACAGGAATTTTGGGGTATGGCGATTCAAGGATCAACTGAGGAAATGATGGTCAGACCTCAAATTGAGGGAGCACGATTAGTACAGAAAGGAAACTGCTTCTAAAAAGTAAGTATTTGTTCTGTGTTTCTATTATTATGACATGCGTGCTGCTCCATGTGCTTTTCTTTATTGTTGTACATTTTAAAATGCCAACTTTGATGTTCATGGGCACATTAATCAGTCATAGGAAACATCATTCGTTCGCCCACTTATAAGATGTTTTTGGCAGATACAGGTTAGCTACATTTTTTCATGCCTATTTGTATTAAAATAAGTTTGTTGTCTTGATGGGTTTGTAACTAGAATGAAATGTAAATTTGATTCAGTGTAAGGAGAGGACACTCAGCAGCTGTTTACACATCTGGACGCAAAAGCACTAGTGTGGGACACCAGAACAAACTTTTTAGGGTGTCCCACACAGGTACTCCAGTGGATACTAGGGGTGTCTCCATGTGTGATACTTTAACAAAAATGGAAGTATTCCAGTTTTAGAAAGGAAATAAAATGTTCTTCAACTTGGAACTCTGCCAAAACAGACAATTGTACGACACTTCCAAGCAATGTTTCATATTCCTATTTCTGCCCTTAAATATCTGTGTGCTAAGTATACCTATTTTTTATTCACATGGGGAGAAAAGACTCGGGACATCTGAGGACACCAGGGACCCCCTACCTCCTAAAGAAGGAAAATCCCAAAACCACAAGCAGTGGATGTGGAGGGAGAGGTTTATGAAGTGGGCAAAATTGTCACCACAACAGGTGAGTGTCTGAGACCACAGCTTCAGGTAATATATGTATGCCTGCATATATATAATACATGGTGTGTTTTTTTCTTTTAGGTGATGTGGATGTTGTGGAAGAAGAATCTCATTTCACCAGTGAAAGTGCCCAGATCCTCATCAGGGAGAGAATAGGGTGCAATGGTGATTTAGAAAATAAAGGAAAACATCAATGATGTTCAACAAAAAATGAAGAACATCTTTGATGTTTTAGGCAGAATATAAAAAACAAAAAAATTGTACAGTTTTCTTGTGTTTTTTTTTCTTTGAAAAAAAAGTTTTAAAGTATTTTAAAAGCCAAATTTTGAAGATGCACACAGGTGTGTCAACATGTGCTATCTGCCATCACGGGATATCAATGTACACGTTTTGTGGGTGCAATCCCTTCCTCACAACTCAATTAGGTGAGAGGAAGGGGTTGCACCCCCAAAACACGTCCATTGATCCCCCATGATGGGGGCTAGCACATGTTGACATTAGGCATGGGATCAGGAGGGAAATCTCCAGTTTGAATCCCAATTTGTGTGCATCTTCAGCATTTGGCTTTTTGGTGACATCACCCCATCTGATGAAGGCAAGATCAACACAGTTTGGACATACTCATGTCTGATATTGCCTTCACTTTATCAAAGTTGAACTTTGTAAGTTCCTGAGTTGTGTATGTTATGCTTCGAAACATGTCTGTTTAACCAAAAAAATTATATTTACAATGTGAAAAAAAATATACACCAAAGATGTTGGTTTGTTCAAAAACCCTTTTCTAACGCACATGTGAATGTGCTTTGAGTAAGATGTTTTCTACTCAACAATGTGTGGCTTCTTATTTCAATGCTCAATAGCAATTTTTGTAGTAAGTTGGTGTTTACAGTGACAATGGGGGTTATTTACTAAAGGCAAATTCACTTTGCACTACAAGTGCAGTTTCAGTGCAGTTTCATGTGCACTTTTGCAGTGCACTTGGAGTGCAAAGTGGATTTTCCTTTAGTAAAGAACCCGCACAGTGCTTTCTAATTTGCCACAATCACGCCATTTTTACAAATCCACAAAATTCATTCATGGTGCTAAAAGTGATGAATATTTTAGTCAGTAATGCATTACATACATTAACAACAAATACAAGGTGTGTGTAGCAGACCCACAACATAATAATAGTTCGCTGAAGAAGAGATTGTCACCTCATGTATCAAATAAATTACATTTGCACTCTTGAAGAAATTGGAGAACCTAGGAGACGGCTAAAAGAAACCCAGGCAGTAAATCAAAGGAAATCTTCTTTCAGATTAAGTTCAAAAATTGGTGATAAAATGTTTCTTTAATGCCCCGTACACACGATCGGATTTTCCGATGGAAAATGTCCGATCGGAGCGTGTTGTCGGAAATTCCGACCGTGTGTGGGCTCCATCGGACATTTTCCATCGGATTTTCCGACACACAAAGTTGGAGAGCAGGAGATAAAATTTTCCGACAACAAAATCCGATCAATTCCGACCGTGTGTGGCCTGTTCCGACGCACAAAGTGCCACGCATGCTCAGAAGAAATTCCGAGACGGGACAACTCGTTCTGGTAAACTTAGCGTTCGCAATGGATACAGCACTTTCGTCACGCTGCAATGTTAAAAATGGTTTAATACAGCGCACTCTCTTCTTCTTTATAATGTGACAAGAATGAAGTAGTTTTGCTGCTCATATTCACACACACTTCTCACAAAGTTTTATTTGTGTTTTTTTAGTGGGATTCCCTGAATATATAGTTATTAGTTGTCACATCTGACAGTTTTATATATTTATTTTTTTTTTTTTTGGATTTTCAGCCTTTTTTTTTCTTTAATGTTTGGATTTTTTCCAAGGCTGATCTTTGTGCAATGCTATTTTTATTTTTACTCCAGAATATTTGTGTGTGTTTTGTGTGTCAAGTTACCCCAACACCATTGATATATTTTATTATTTAATCTCCAGGAGATGGTTTGGTGTTGGTGTCCCTTGTTAATTTCACATTGTATATTTGAAATGTACCTGAATCCTCACAAAAAACTGTCCTTTTTGAAGTAAAACACATAGGAGAGTATAATTCAAAACAAAAATCCTTTATTAAGGGATCAGAACCAAACAAAGAGGAAGGCAACACTGGATCAACAGGAGAAATTAGTGAAGCCTCGGACCCCCACGGCAGACATCAATTCTTCAACATCAAAATTGGTGGCCTGAGGAGTCCATATATAAGGGAGGGCAGTCTGGTCCAGAATTCGCAGAGATCAGGATAGCAGCAGATGACATCTGTGTCCCCAGGCTGTGGTACCACAAGAGGCTGCATTTTTTGGCCGACCAGACTGAACCCAGGGCAATCACTGTCTGGTCTTCCTTCCACGCTTCCTTCCGGGCTGTGGCTGTGCAGTTGGAGATGTGGCAGGAGGAGGAGTAGGACCTGGAGGAGGAGGAGGACTGGGAGGACCTGGAGGAGGAGGACCTGCAGGAGGAGGAGGAGGACCATCGCAAAGGTGTGTTTGAGGTGTAATTTGGCCCCTCATACCTTTCTCCAGAGCCTCTGATATGAGGGCCTCACACATTACTTGTTGGCCCTCCTCCATCCTCTGCATTTTATATGCAATGACGGCAGCAATGTCCTCCTCCACGGTCTGTCGTGCACCCAGGACCTCTGTAGCCCTCCAAAAGTATCCTATAGCAGCCTCCTCTAGGGCACTCCTCCTACTGCCACTTTCTCTTTTCAGGGTGGGTGGAGGGACCTGCAGACCAGCCAGCTGGCTCGGCCCGGCCACCTCCTGGCTGAGACTTCCCTGTGTATGAAAAAGGGACATGGTTTTATGTTTTGCATCATCAATCACAATCCTAAATTAGTACTCCCAACTAACATCTAGTTAACATCATTGATTGGACAACCAGCAATATTTAGAGGAATGCTATACCTGGCTCAATCTGGGCTCCTCCACATGTTGCCTGGAAGGCCCAGGTTGGGCGTCAGAAGCCTCAGCCGGGGGGGAAGGAAGCGTGGAAGGAAGACTTGAGAGGGATGGCCTGGGTTCAGTCTGGCCTGCCAGAAAATGCAGCCTGTCGTAGTACAACATCATGGGGACATAGATGTCATCTGCTGCTCCGGATCTCTGTGAATCCAGGGCTTTCTTGCGCTCCCTTAGATATGTGCTCCTCAGGCCACCAATGAAGGTCTTTAAATAGGTGATGTCTGCCGTGGGGATCACCTGCTTCACAATTTCACACAATTGCACCAGTGTTGCCTTCCTCTTTGCTTGGTTCTTGAAATGGGGGTGGTTAATCTCCCACAGACATGGCAGCTCCCTTAAGATATCTATGAATACTGACATGAAGTCATTATCTTTGAGTAGCATATCCATGTTCACTGCAAGACACAACACAAGACAAAGCCTAATGTCAGACAAAACTCTCCTAATCTTGTTACAATATAGGCCTCAATCTAGAAGCAGTATAGGCACAAGTTTGTCTCTTACCTTCGTTCTTACGATCGGCGCGTCCAATGCTCCTTCCTCCGCTCACAGATCGTACGTAATACGCACGCGTGTTAAGCTTTATACACACTGCGCATGCGTGTAACTCCGCCCGCCCCTGACGTTCTTTCTAGTCTATTCCCCGCCCCTTTTCGTTCGGCGCAGTGGGTGAAGAGCATGATGGCGGATTTAGAGCAGGTGTGTGCTAATTATAGCAACGAGGAGGAGGAGGAAAGCCCGGATCCAGGCACGTCCCGATCCAGAAGGAGACGTTTTAAGGCCACAAATATGTCCTTTGGGGAGATGTTGGAGAAGGTGGACATCATGAAGAAGTCCGACTATGACGGGAAGTATGGGCCTTACCCCCACCCCAACATCAGAAAGGCCAAGATCATTGCTAAAGTGGTCAAAAGCCTTCACAGGAATTTCGGGGTCCGAAGATCTAAAGATCAGCTCAGGAAGCGGTGGTCGGACCTAAAGTTGAGAGAGCCAGAGCAGTACCGAAAGATCCGGAGAGTGCTGCAAAAAAGTAAGTAGTTGTGCTGTGTTCCTATTCTTTCTGTCTTTATTCCGTTCGTGCTGCTCCATATGCTTTTATTAATTTAAAGTTGCCCTTTTAAACATTACATGTTCATGGGCCCATTATTCGTTCGTATCAAACATTTTTTCTTCGGCCTCTAGAACACCATTGTTTAGGCCATATGCATTTTCCCACATTTTTTTTGGGCCTACTTGGATGCCAAATATTTGTTTGTGTAGATGGGTTTGTTACTAGAATGAAATGCAAACTAGATTCTGTGTAAGGAGAGGACACTGAGCAGCTGTTTTCACATCTGGACACTGGAGCACTAGTGTGGGACCCCAGAACACCCTTTTTATTAGGGGGGCCACACAGGTGCTCCAGTGTATACTATAGGGGTGTCTCCATGTGAAGCTTGTACTAAACAGGTAAAGTATTGCAGCTTGACAAAGGGCAATAAAAAAAAAAGACATCTTGGAACTCTGCTAAAATTGACAATTGTACCCCACTTCCAAGCAATGTTTGCTATTTCTAGTTCTGCCATCAAATATCTGTGTGCTAATTATACCATTTTTGTTTTACATAGGGGAGAAAAGACTCGGAGGACACCCCTCATCCGAGGAGACCACAGACCCCCCACCTATGGAAGAAGGTGAAATACCCCCAAATGAAGCTGAGCAGGAGGAAGAAGAAGATGTGGTGGAGATTGGCACCACAACAGGTGAGTGTCTGCGACCACAGGCTCAGTTAAGAGATGGATTGTGGCAGATTTTTGAGACCTTTTTTTTTTATTTATCTCTTTTTAGGTGATCGTGATGTGAGGGATCCAGAACGCTTTACTTCTGAAAGTGCCCAGATCCTGATCGGGGAGATCATGGGGTGTAATGCCGAACTGCAAAACATCCAGCAAAAAATCCATGATGTTATTAAAAAAAATAATAACATCATTGATGTTTTGGGGCGAATTTAAAACCCCACAAAATCACTTTTTGTATTGTGGTCCAATCTTTTAAATTTTTTTGCAATGTTTTGAAAAGCCAAATTTGGAGGATGCACACAGTGTGCCAACATGTGCTATCGGCCATCACGGGAGATCAATGGACGCGTTTTGGGGGTGCAACCCCTTCCTCAATTATAAAGTCGCGTTGAGGAAGGGCTTGCTCCCCCAAAACACGTCCCTTGATGTCCCATGATGGCAGATAGCACATGTTGACATTCGTAAATTGGTGTGCATCTTCCAAATTTGGCTTTTCCAGGGGTGATTTCCCCCCATCTGAACGCTATATCAAACACAGTTCCTAAATACTGATGTCTGATATAGCCTTCAGGTTTTACCATATGTGAACTTTGTAAGTTCAAATTTTTTGGCTTTGTTGGTTTTACAAAGGCCTGTTTTATCTGAAATGGATATTTAGAATTTTGCTAATGCTACTGCAAAAATTGTTATACAACAAACATGTTGGTTTGTTTTAAAAAACCTTTGGGAAATGCACATGTGATTGTGCAGATATAAAAAAGTTGGTTACTCAAGAATGTGTGGATTATTGTCTCAACACTACAACACTTTTGGGGTGATGTAATTATTGTTTTCAGCAAAAATGGGGGTTATTTCCTAAGGGCAAATCCTCTTTGCACTACAAGTGCAGTTTCAGTGCAGTTGCAAGTGCACTTGTAGTGAAATGTGTTTTTGCATGTAGGAAATACCAGCCAACAGTGCTTTGTATAAGGTTACCCAATCACGACATTTTCTGCACTCAAAACATTTCTGTCAGGGTCAGCTAAAACAAACACAAGCAGTAAATGTCCACAAAGAATTTTTTTTTAATTTCAAAAAGGCTTCACATATTGTCTGGCATATTGATAGCCCCCCTACCCGCAAAGAACTCCAGGTATCGTAACCGGACATCACGGGCACTCAGGGAGGGCAAGCCAGGACGGCCACTTTCAAGCGCCGTCAGTGTTGTTGGATTTTGGATTCCGGCCTCAGGCCCAACTGAGCCAGCATAGTTGGCAGAATGTTTTCGTAAAAAATTATGGAGAACACAGCACGCAAGTATTATATGGTTCAGTTTATACTCCGCCATATGGATGGGTGTCATAAATAGTCGGAACCGGCTGGCCAGGATTCCAAATGTGTTCTCCACCACTCTTCAGGCTCTGGCCAGCCGGTAATTAAAAACCCTCTGTTCTGGGGTGAGGGTCCTCATCGGGAATGGCCGCATCAGGTGGTCCCCCAGCGCAAACGCTTCATCAGCAACGAACACAAATGGGAGACCTTCAACATTGTCCTCTGGAGCTGGCAAGTCCAAGCTGCCATTCTGGAGACGCCTGTAGAACTCCGTCTGGGCGATGACTCCACCATCGGATATCCGGCCATTCTTCCCCACGTCCACATACAAAAATTCGTAATTAGCCCACACCACCGCCAACATCACTATACTATTAAACCCCTTGTAATTATAATAGTACGACTCCGAGTTGGGTGGTGGGACGATGTGGACGTGTTTCCCATCAATTGCCCCTCCGCAGTTAGGAAAGTCCCACCGCTGGGCAAAGTGGGAGGCCACAGTCTGCCATTCCTGTGGCGTGGAAGGAAACTGTTGAGGAAAAAACAATAAACATTACTATTTTTTCACAGAAACATGGCAAGCAGATTATACACAAACATTATGGGTCAACCTTCAGATAGCATTTAGTAAGGGGAATTTAACAAGGCCAAAGTATAAGGTACACCTATCATATTCCCCCTCCCCCCCTCATGGGCCATTTCTAACATTATAGGGGGGGGGGATCTTGGACAGGTAACCCTCTTCACTTCATTGAGAGATGAATGCCTAAATAATGGGTATTACTTGGAACAGCCCCTCCTTAGTTACACTATTGGCAGCCCACTGGACAGGTAAGAAGTGTCATAATACAAAGATATAAATACACACTGTACACATTTGAGGACATTTGGACATTCTGCTATTACCTATCAAGATAATAATAGGATACAAAAACTTTAAACACTACCATTGTAAAGTATACAGGCAGGCCCTTGCACTACATGCTTTGGGGAATTCATCCATAAATCTGACCAGTAAAGAGGTGGGTATAGCGTGTCAGCAGATAGATGAATGAGGATACATAGAGAATTGGGATCAGCTGACTTAGCAGTTGGGGGAGGGAGGGTTACTAAAAATTATTTGGGAACACCACAAAAAAAAGCCTCTGGCACTCTGCCTGAATTTAAATCAAAAATAAAATTTCCAAACATTTTAGGGGGTGTTTGGGGTAAAGCACTACTATGAAGCTGAAAAAATACATTGTTAAGTGACTACATGAGGTGAATATGGGCCAGGAGACACCATGCTGGGGAGGTTATTGAAGGGCAAATATGTATGAAGGACCTAAAATAATTACATAAAAATCCAGCATGCATGAGGACAAAGGGGACATTCACAGCATATTACAATCATGGTAATTAGGGAATGAGGAAAGAAATACAATATATTAGCAAACATTCAATACAAGAAAATGTGATATAAAAGGATAAAAATCTTACCTTCATATATTCCTTCTGAAGGACCTGTATGATGGCAGAACAGGTCTCTGGGATAATGATCCCCAGAGCCTGGGGGGAGATGCCTGTCGAGAACTTGAGGTCCTGCAGGCTTCTCCCTGTGGCCAAATACTGCAAGGTAGCGACCAACCTCTGCTCCGGAGTGATGGCTTGCCTCATGCAGGTATCCTGCCTGCTGATATAGGGGGTCAGCGAAGCCAACAAACGGTGAAACACGGGGTCCGTCATCCTGAGAAAGTTCCTGAAATCATCAGGATTATTCTCACGGATCTCACGGAGCAAAGGCATATGAGAGAACTGGTCACGCTGAAGCAACCAATTCTTGGTCCATGAACTCCTCCCCACCCTGTTCATGGACTGAACTTGTGTCAAGGTCAGGACCCCAACACCAAGCCCCCGCACAGCACAAACTCTACGAGGAGTATGCATACGAAACATGGCTAGAAAACGGTCGGCTGCTCAGAACGAAGTAATAGAACGCACTGAAGAACAGCAAGGCCTGTGAAGAGCGACCTGAAAACCAGTAACGAACGAACAAGAATACAATGACTACCTAAAGTCACGCGGAACTTGCTGCACGCACTGAAGAGCAGATACAAACCCACAAGCACAAACTGAATGGCAGAAAACAATCTGAAAGCCACGAGTCTGAAAAAGCGCGAATCGTCTCTCACCAAACTTTTACTAACACGAGATTAGCAAAAGGAGCCCAAAGGGTGCCGCGCTTGGTTCTGAACCGGCCTTTTCTAGTCTCGTCGTAGGTGGTGTACGTGACCGCGTGGTTGTCGATCGGAAATTCCGACAACTTTGTGCGACCGTGTGTAGGCAAAACAAGTTTGAGCCAACATCCGTCGGAAAAAATCCTAGGATTTTGTTGTCGGAATATCCGAACAAAGTCCGACCGTGTGTACGCCCTATTACAGTTTCTGGCATATCAATGGCACCCCCTACCCGCAAAGTACTCAACATACTTCTGTCTTACTTTGCGGGCGCTTTGGGGGGGCAAGCCAGGACGGCCAGCTTCAAGCGCCGTCAGGGTTTCTTGTTGAAGTCCAGGCTCAGGCCCAACTGAAGCCACATAGTTCATTGAATTTCTCCTTAAATAGTTTTGTAGAATGGAGCATGCAAGGATTATATGGTTAAGTTTATATTCCGCCGTGTTGATTGGCGTAAGGGATAGGCGGAACCGGCTGTCCATTATCCCAAAAGAGTTCACCACCACTCTTCTGGCTCTGGCCAGACGGTAGTTATAAACCCTCTGGTCCGGGGTGAGGGTCCTCATGGCTTCCAAATGGTCGGCTGGTCAGAAAGAACAGAAAAAAAAAATAAACTAAAAAACAGAAAGGCTGGAGCTGAAAATCAGAAACGAGCGGACAAGAACACACTGAAAAAAAAATACGTAATAGAAATACGAACCCAAACCCCAAACTGAAGAGCAGTAACAATCGGAAAAGCAGGAGGCTGAAAAGCGCGAATCGTCTGTCACCAAACTTCTACTAACACGAGATTAGCAGAAGGAGCCCAAAGGGTGGCGCACTTGGTATTGAACTTCCTCTTTCTAGTGCTGTTGTATGTGTTGTACGTCACCGCGTTCTTGACGTTCGGAATTTCCGACCAACTTTGTGTGACCGTGTGTATGCAAAACAAGTTTGAGCCAACATCGTCAGTAAAAAAACATGGATTTTGTTGTCGGAATGTGCGATGGTGTGTACGCGGCATAAGAGTTGTTTATCCAGCTGAATGAATCTAAATATTTAGCAAGGCTGTCCAAAGTAATTGGGCGTCTATGTGGCAGATGAGGTTTAATGTTGAGAAATGTAAAGTTATGCACTTGGGGGCTAAGAATATGCATGCATCATACATGCTAGGGGGAGTACAACTGGGGAAATCCATGGTGGAGAAGGATCTGGGGGTTTTGGTAGATCATAAACTCAATAATAGCATGCAATGCCAAGCTGCGGTTTCCAAAGCGAGCAAAGTCCTTTCTTGTATTAAGAGAGGTATGGACTCCAGAGAGAGAGATATCATTTTGCCCCTGTTCAAATCATTAGTAAGACCTCATCTGGAATATGCAATTCAGTTTTGGGCACCAGTTCTCAAAAAGGATATCGGGGAACTGGAGAAAGTGCAGAGAAGGGCAACCAAACTGATAAGAGGCATGGAGGAGCTCAGCTATGAGGAAAGATTAGAGGAACTGAATTTGTTCACTCTTGAGAAGAGGAGAATAAGGGGGATATGATCAACATGTTCAAATATATAAGGGGTCCATATAGTGAACTTGGTGTTGAGTTATTCACTTTACGGTCAACACAGAGGACAAGGGGGCACTCTTTACGACTGGAGGAAAAGAGATTTAGTCTCCAAATACGGAAAGGTTTCTTCACAGTAAGAGCTGTGAAAATGTGGAATAGACTCCCTCCAGAGGTGGTTCTGGCCAGCTCAGTAGATTGCTTTAAGAAAGGCCTGGATACTTTCCTAAATGTACATAATATAACTGGGTACTGACATTTATAGGTAAAGTTGATCCAGGGAAAATCCGATTGCCTCTTGGGGGATCAGGAAAGAATTTTTTCCCCTGCTGTAGCAAATTGGAGCATGCTCTGCTGGGGTTTTTTGCCTTCCTCTGGATCAACTGTGGGTATAGTATTGGGTATATTGGATTGTACAATATTTTTTTTTTTTATGGTTGAACTGGATGTACTTGTGTCTTTTTTCAACCTGACTAACTATGTGACTAACTATGTAACTAAGTCCATTTGAGATGACTACCAGAGAAATACAATCTCTTGTTACTAAGAAGTGTCATATCCCCTATTCTAAATGTATAGGATTATAATTCATTCAAATTATATAGTTACATAGTTACATAGTAGGCGAGGTTGAAAAAAGACACAAGTCCAACCTATGTGTGATTATGTGTCAGTATTACATTGTATATCCCTGTATGTTGCGGTCACTCAGGTGATTATCTAATAGTTTCTTGAAGCTATCGATGCTCCCCGCTGAGAACACCGCCTGTGGAAGGGAATTCCACATCCTTGCCGCTCTTACAGTAAAGAACCCTCTACGTAGTTTAAGGTTTAACCTCTTTTCTTCTAATTTTAATGAGTGGCCACGAGTCTTATTAAACTCTTCTGCGAAAAAGTTTTATTTCTATTGTGGGGTCACCAGTACGGTATTTGTATATTGAACTCATATCCCCTCTCAAACGTCTCTTCTCCAGAGAGAATAAGTTCAGTGCTCGCAACCTTTCCTCATAACTAAGATCCTCCAGACCCTTTATTAGCTTTGTTGCCCTTCTTTGTACTCGCTCCATTTCCAGTACATCCTTACTGAGGACTGGTGCCCAGAACTGGACAGCATACTCTAGGTGTGGCCGGACCAGAGTCTTGTAGAGTGGGAGAATTATCGTTTCATCTCTGGAGTTGATCCCTTTTTTAATGCATGCCAATATTCTGTTTGCTTTGTTAGCAGCAGCTTGGCATTGCATGCCATTGCTGAGCCTATCATCTACTAGGACCCCCAGGTACTTTTCCATCCTAGATTCCCCCAGAGGTTTTCCCCCCAGTGTATAGATTGCATTCATATTTTTGCCACCCAAATGCATTATTTTACATTTTTCAACATTGAACCTCATCTGCCATGTAGTTGCCCACCCCATTAATTTGTTCAGATCTTTTTGCAAGGTTTCCACATCCTGCGGAGAAGTTATTGCCCTGCTTAGCTTAGTAACGTCTGCAAATACAGAGATTGCACTGTTTATCCCATCCTCCAGGTCTTTTATGAACAAATTAAATAGGATTGGTCCCAACACAGAACCCTGGGGAACCCCACTACCCACCCCTGACCATTCTGAGTACTCCCCATTTATCACCACCCTCTGAACTCGCCCTTGTAGCCAGTTTTCAATCCATGTACTCAGCCTATGGTCCATGCCAACGGACCTTATATTGTACAGTAAACGTTTATGGGGATCTGTGTCAAATGCTTTTGCAAAATCCAGATACACCACGTCTTCGGGCCTTCCTTTATCTAGATGGCAACTCACCTCCTCATAGAAGGTTAGTAGATTGGTTTGGCAAGAACGATTCTTCATTAATTCATGCTGATTACTGCTAATGATACCATTCTCATTACTAAAATCTTGTATATAGTCCCTTATCATCTACTCCAAGAGTTTACATACTATTGATGTTAGGCTAACTGGTCTGTAATTCCCAGGGATGTATTTTGGGCCCTTTTTAAATATTGGTGCTACATTGCCTTTTTTCTAATCAGCTGGTACCATTCCAGTCAGTAGACTGTCTGTAAAAATTAGGAACAACGGTCTGCAATCACTTGACTGAGTTCCCTAAGTACCCTCGGATGTAAGCCATCTGGTCCCAGTGATTTATTAATGTTAAGTTTCTCAAGTCTAATTTTAATTCTGTCCTCTGTTAACCATGGAGGTGCTTCCTGTGTTGTGTCATAAGGATAAACACTGCAGTTTTGGTTACTGAAGCCCACCGATTCACTCGTGAAGACTGAGGAGAAGAATAAATTCAATACCTTCGCCATCTCCCCATCCTTTGTAGCCAGATGTCCTTTCTCGTTCTTTATGGGGCCAATATGGTCTGTCCTCCCTTTTTTACTGTTTACATACTTAAAGAATTTCTTGGGATTTTTTTTACACTCCTCCGCTATGTGTCTTTCATGTTCTATCTTAGCCGTCCTACTTGCACCCTTACATTTCTTGTTGCATTCTTTATAAAGTCTGAATGCTGAGGATGATCCCTCAACCTTGTATTTTTTGAAGGCCTTCTCCTTAGCTTTTATATGCATTTTTACATTGGAGTTAAGCCATCCAGGATTTTTGTTCGCTCTTTTAAATTTATTACCCAATGGGATACATTGGCTAATGCCCTTATTTATTATGCTCTTAAAGCAAACCCATCTCTCCTCCGTATTCTTTGTTCCTAATATTTTATCCCAATTTATGCCTTTTAGCAAGGTTTGTAGTTTAGGGAAGTTGGCTCTTTTGAAATTCAGTATCTTTGTATTCCCTTTATGTTTCCTATTTGTGTCATTTATACTGAAACTAATTGACCTGTGATCGCTGTTACCTAAATTGCCCCGTATTTCCACATCCGTGATCAGGTCTGTATTGTTGGTAATCAGTAGATCCAGTAAGGTTTTATTTCTAGTTGGTGCGTCTACCATCTGACCCATAAAATGCGCGGTTCGCTCCACCCAGTCTATGTCTGGATAATTAAAATCCCCCATTATGATAACACTTCCCATCCTTGCTGCTAATCCAAATTGTGATAGGAGATCTGTCTCCACTTCCTCCCTCAGGTTAGGGGGCCTATAGCATACTCCCAGTATTATTTTTCCCTTAGCTTAATCCCTTTGGAGCTCTACCCATAAGGATTCCACCTCCTCCCTAGCTCCCTCAGTGATGTCATCTCTCACATTCACTTGTACATTATTCTTGATATATAGGCATACACCTCCCCCTTTTTTACCCTCCCTATCCTTAATGAGTATGAGTTGTCGGGTCTTGGCAATATAGATAAAACTCATTGAAAAAAACATGGGTCCCCCCCCAGCCCATTACCAGGCCCTTTGGGTCTGGTATAAATATTAAGGGGAACTCCAAACCAAAAATTAAAAAATAAATTTTGTGAGGGTCCCCCCAAAATCCATACCAGGCTCTTCAGGTCTGGTATGGATTTTAGGGGGAACCCTGTGCCAAAATTTAGAAAAAAATGGCGTAGGGGTCCCCCCAAATCCATACCAGACCCTTATCCGAGCAAGCAACCTGGCAGGCTGCAGGAAAAGAGGGGGACAAGAGAGCCCCCCTCCTGAACCGTACTAGGCCACATGCCCTCAACATGGGGAGGGTGCTTTGGAGTAGCCCCCCAAAACACCTTGTCCCCATGTTGATGGGGACAAGGGCCTCAGCCCCACAACCCTTGCCCGGTTGTTGTGGGGGTATGTGGGCGGGGGGGCTTATCGGAATCTGGAAGCCCCCTTTAACAAGGGGACCCCCCAGATCCTGGCCTCCCCCCCATGTGAATTGGTAACGGATACATTGTACCCCTATCATTTCATTAAAAAAAGTGTCAAAAATAGTAAAATACACAGGAGACATTTTAGGACAAGTCCTTTATTAAAAGATAAAAAAATAAAAATGTCCCTTGATGTCCATTCATCTTTTATCATGCCGCCAATGAGCCGAAAAAAGAAAAAAACAAAAACCGCAACAGCTCCGCCTTCCTCTAATTTCACGAGGCATCAGTGGGGGGCGGGGTTCACCCGTTTACATCACCGGGTAGCCCCGCCCTCAGCTATATAACAGCTGTCACCAAAAAGAAGTGTCACTCGGTGGGAGCCTCCCATGGAGGCAGAGCTGTTGCGTTTTTTTTCTTATTTGGTTTGTCGGGCGACGTGATAGAAGATGAATGGAAATTGCGGGACATTTTTAATTTTTAATTTTTTAATAAAGGACTTGTCCCAAAGTGTCTCCTGTCTTTTTTACATTTTGACACTTTCTTTTGTGAAATGGTAAGGGTACAATGTACCCCTTACCAATTCACATAGAGGGGGGCCAGGATCTGGGGGTCCCCGTGTTAAAGGGGGCTTCCAGATTCCAATAAGCCCCTCTGCCCGCATACCCCACAAACACCGGGCAAGGGTTGTGGGGATGAAGCCCTTGTCTCCATCAACATGGGGATAAGGTGCTTTGGGGGGCTACTCCATAGCACCCTCCCCATGTTGAGGGCATGTGGCCTGATACGGTTCAGGAGGGGGGCCGCTCTCTCATCCCCTCTGCTTTCCTGCGGCCTGCCAAGTTGCGTGCTCGGATAAGGGTCTGGTATGAATTTTGGGGGGGACCCCTACACCATTTTTTTTTTATTTTGGTGCAGGGTTCCCCTTAATTTCCATACCAGACCCGAAGAGCCTGGTATGGATTTTGGGGGGACCCCCACGCAATTTCTTTTTTAATTTTTGGTTCGGGGTTCCCCTTAATATTCATACCAGACCCAATGGCCCTGGTAATGAACTGGAGGGGAACCAATGCCAATTTTTTCAATGAGTTTTATCTATATTGTCGAGACCCGACAATTCATTACAGCCGCGATCAGATTTAAATGACTTTTTTCCTTTAGAAATGTCATTTTGCTGTGGTACTGTTCTAAACATGAGAAAAACTGTGCCACTTTACAGGCATACTATAAACACCCCCCAGGCACGATTTTTATTGTTTCACTTTAAGCATTATTTAAAATCACTGCTCCCGAAAAAACAGCTATGATAACTTTTTGTTGCATTGATACATTTCCCCTGGGGCAGGACCCAGGTCCCCAAACGCTTTTTATGACTTGTACATAAGCCTTTAAAATGAGCACTTTTGATTTTTCATGTTCATGTCCCATAGACTTTAACGGTGTTCCTTTGTTCGTCTGAATTTTTTGCCTGTTCGGATGTTCTGGTGCGAACCGAACCGGGGGGTGTTCGGCTCAACCTTAGTTACATAGTCAGTAAGGCTGAAAAAAGACAATAGTCCATCCAGTTCAACCTGTGAAGGTGTATGTGTATCAGTGTCTATAAAGATTTCCCATATGCCTGTATGTTGTGTTCTTTTAGATGTACGTCTAAGAGTCTTTTTAAAAAAAAAAATCATACTCCCCATACAGTCACCACCAATTGTGGCAGAGAGTTCCACATCCTTATTGCCCTAACAGTGAAGAACCCCTTACGCAGTTTAAGGTTAAACTGCTTATCCTCCAGTCTCATTGTGTGCCTCCGTGTCCTTATATACTCCCTAGGACTGAATAGTTTAATTCCTATGCTGGGATCCCCATTGAGATATTTGTAGATTGCTATCATGTCTCCTTTCAAGCGTCTCATCTCCAGCGAGATTAAATTTAGTGTTTGCTTTCTTCGTAATTGAGGTTCTCCAGTCCCCTTATTAGTTTTGTTGCCCTTCTTTGGACTTTCTCCAGTTCCAGCACACCCCTTCGGAGGACTGGTGACCAGAACTGGACAGAAAACTCCAGGTGAGCCCTAACCAGAGTTTTATAAAGTGGCAGAATTATAGTTTTGTCCCTGGAGTATATCCCTTTTTTTCTGCATGCTAATATTCTGCCTGCTTTGGTAGCTGCAGCTTGATACTGCATGCTGTTGCTCAATCTGTAATCTATTGCACCCCTAGATCCTTCTCCATCCTTGAGTCTCTCATCAGTCCTCCCCCTAGTGAATATTTAGCATTTATGTTTTTTTCCCCCCAAGTGCATTACTTTACATTTCTACACATTCAACCTCATTTGCCATATGTCTGCCTATTCCTTTATTTTGTTCAGGTCATTCTGCAAAATTTTCATGTCCTGATGTGAATTTATTACTCTACTTATCTTTGTGTCATCCGCAAAAACTGAAACTGAACTAGTTATCCCAGACTATATACCATTCATAAATATATTAAATAGAATTGGTCCCAAGACAGAACCTTGCAGTACCCCATTGACCACTCCGGTCCAATCCGAGTACTTGTTATTAATCACTACCCTTTGGACAAGTTTTTTACCCCAGCACAAACCCTATGGTCCAAGCCTGCAGACCTCAGCTTGTAAATTAAGCGTTTATGGGGGACTGTATCAAATACTTTTGCAAAGTCCAGATACACCACATCCACAGGCCTCCCCTGTCTAGATGGCAGCTCACTTCCTCCTGGAATGTTTGAAGATTGGTTTGGCAGGAACGTCCTCTCATAAACCCATGCTGATTACCACTGATGATATTCTTCTCCTCAGTAAAACTTTGGGTATAGTCCCTAATCATCCCCTCCAATAATTTACCCACTATTGATGTTAGGATGACTGGCCTGTAATTCCCAGGAATATGTCTCTGCCCTTTTTTGAAAATTGGTACAACGTTGGCTTTTCTCCAATCAGCTGGTACCTCATTATGCTGTCCACAAAAACCAGGAATAATGGCCTGGCTATTACTTGACTGAGTTCTGAGGACTCTCAGGTGTAAGCCATCTGGTCCTGGTGATTTATTTATGTTAAGTTTTTGAGGTCTTTCCATGACTCCGGCCTTTGTTTGCCACGAGGGTATGTCATGTGTAGGGATGAGCTTCGAGTTCGAGTCGAACTCATGTTCGACTCGAACATCGGCTGTTCACCAGTTCACCGAACAGCGAACAATTTGGGGTGTTCGCGGCAAATTCGAATGCCGCGGAACACCCTTTAAAAGTCTATGGGAAAAATCAAAAGTGCTAATTTTAAAGGCTTATATTCATGGTATTGTCATAAAAAGTGTTTGGGGACCTGGGTCCTGCCCCAGGGGACATAGATCAATGCAAAAAAAAGTTTTAAAAAACGGCAGTTTTTTCAGGAGCAGTGATTTTAATAATGCTTAAAGTGAAACAATAAAAGCGTAATATCCCTTTAAATTTCGTACCTGGGGGGTGTCTATAGTATGCCTGTAAAAGGGCGCATGTTTCCCGTGTTTAGAACAGTCTGACAGAAAAATGACATTTCAAAGGAAAAAAACTCATTTAAAACTACTCGCGGCTAGGGATGAGCTTCGAGTTCAAGTCGAACTCATGTTCGACTCGAACATTGGCTGTTCGCAAGTTCGCCGAACAGCGAACAATTTGGGGTGTTCGCGGCAAATTCGAATGCCGCGGAACACCCTTTAAAAGTCTATGGGAGAAATCAAAAGTGCTAATTTTAAAGGCTTATATGCAAGTTATTGTCATAAAAAGTGTTTGGTGACCCGGGCATGGGGGGGAGGCTCCCGCTCTTCTCTTCATCTTCTTCTTCATCCCTTCTTCCCTTCTTCCCTTCTTCCCTTCTTCTCTTCTTCCCTTCTTCTCTTCTTCTCTTCTTCTCTTCTTCATTTTCTTCTCCGGGCCGCTCCGCATCCATGCTGTGGCATGGAGGGAGGCTCCCGCTGTGTGACGGCGTCTCTTCGTCTGATGGTTCTTAAATAACAGGGGGCGGGGCCACCCGGTGACCCCGCCCCTCTGACGCACAGTGACTTGACAGGACTTCCCTGTGACGTCACGGGGAATGCCACAGGGAAGTCCCGTCATGTCCCGTGCGTCAGAGGGGGGCGGGGTCACTGGGTGGCCTCGCCCCCTGTTATTTAAGAACCGTCAGACGAACAGATGCCGCCACACAGCGGGAGCCTCCCTCCATGCCACAGCATGGATGCGGAGCGGCCCGGAGAAGAAAATGAAGAAGAGAAGAAGGAAGAAGAGATGAAGAAGATGAAGAGAAGAGCGGGAGCCTCCCCCCCATGCAATGGGTGCGGAGCGGCCCGAGGAGAAGAAGATAGAAGACGCCGCAGAGGAGATGCTGGACGAGAACGCCGGAGGAATAACCAGAAGAGCCAGAAGAACCAGAAGAAGATGAAGGAAGATAGAAGAAGCATTTAAATAAAGGAATTGTCAAAAACTGTCTCTTGTCATTTTTAACATTTTTGACAGTTTTTTAGTGAAATGGTAGGGGTAAGTACCCCCTTACCATTTCACACAGGGGGGGGCCGGGATCTGGGGGTCCCCTTGTTAAAGAGGGCTTCCAGATTCCGATAAGTCCCCTGCCCGCAGACCCCCACACCCACCGGCCAGGGTTGTGTGGATGAGGCCCTTGTCCTCATCAACATGGGGACAAGGTGTTTTGGGGGGCTACCCCAAAGCACCCTCCCAATGTTAAAGGCATGTGGCCTGGTACGGTTCAGGAGGGGGGGGCGCACTATCGTCCCCCCCTCTTTTCCTGCGGCCTGCCAGGTTGCGTGCTCGGATAAGGGTCTTGTATGGATTCTTGGGGGGACCCAACGCCGTTTTTAGTTTTTTTTTGGCGCGGGGTTCCCCTTAAAATCCATACCAGACCTGAAGGGTCTGGTATGAAATTTAGGGGGAACCCCACGTCATTTTTTTTTTAAATTTTGGCCGGGGTTCCCCTTAATATCCATACCAGACCTGAAGGGCCTGGTATGGAATTTAGGGGGACCCCCACGTCATTTGTTTTTTTTTATTTTGGTTCGGGGTTGCCCTGTGGGGAATTCCCATGCCGTTTTTATCAATGAACTTCTATGTGTATTGTCGGCAATGCAATAGCTGCGGGTAGTTTTAAATGTGTTTTTTCCTTCAAAATGTCATTTTGCTGTCAGACTGTTCTAAACACAGGAAACATGCGCCCCTTTACAGGCATACTATAGACACCCCCCAGCTACGAAATTTAAAGGGATATTACACTTTTATTGTTTGACTTTAAGCATTATTAAAATCACTGCTCCTTTAAAAAACTGCCGTTTTTAAAACTTTTTTTTGCATTGATCCATGTCCCCTGGGGCAGGACCCAGGTCCCCAAACACTTTTTATGACAATAACTTGCATATAAGCCTTTAAAATTAGCACTTTTGATTATTCATGTTCGTGTCCCATAGACTTTAACGGTGTTCGCGTGTTCGAACAAACTTTTTTCCTGTTCGCATGTTCTGGTGCGAACCGAACAGGGGGGTGTTCGGCTCATCCCTACTCGCGGCTATTAATAAATTACCGGTCCGACAATACACATAAAAGTTCATTGATAAAAACGGCATGGGAATTCCCCGAACCAAAATTTAAAAAAAAAAAATGATGTGGGGGTCCCCCTAAATTCCATACCAGGCCCTACAGGTCTGGTATGGGTATTAAGGGGAACCCTGGCCAAAATGTAAAAAAAAATGGTTGGGTCCCCCTCAAAATCTATACCAGACTCTTATCTGAGCACGCAACCTGGCAGGCCACAGGAAAAGAGGGGGGCACAAGAGAGCGGCCCACCTCCTGAACCGTACCAGGCCACATGCCCTCAACATTGGGAGGGTGCTTTGGGGTAGCCCCCCAAAACACCTTGTCCCCATGTTCATGGGGACAAGAGCCTCATACCCACAACCCTTGGCTGGTGGTTGTGGGGGTCTGTGGGCGGGGGTCTTATCGGAATCTGAAAGCCCCCTTTAACAAGGGGACCCCCAGAACCCGGCCCTCCCCCCTGTGTGAAATGGTAAGGGTACCCCTACCATTTCACTAAAAAAGTGTCAAAAATGTTAAAAATGACAAGAGACAGTTTTTGACAATTCCTTTATTTAAATGCTTCTTCTTCCTTCTATCTTTTCTTCTTTCTTCAATCTTCTATCTTCCTTCGGTTTCTTCCTCCATCTTCTTCTTCTGGTTCTTCTGGTTCTTCCTCCGGTGTTCTCGTCCGGCATCTTCATCCGCGGTGTCGGCTTCTTCTTCCCTTCTCCTCGGGCCACTCCGCATCCATGATGGCATGGAGGGAGGCTCCCGCTGTGTGACGCTTCTCTCTTCATCTTCTTCTCTTCATCTTCTTGTCTTCATCTTCTCTTTGGGCCGCTCCATTTTCCATGATGGCATGGAGGGAGGCTCCTGCTGTGTAACGCTTCTCCTCTTCTGACGGTTCTTAAATAACGGGGGGCGGAGCCACCCGGTGACCCAGCCCCCTCTGACGCACGGGGACTTGACGGGGACTTCCCTGTGGCATTCCCTGTGACGTCAGAAGGGGACGGGGTTACGTAACGGGTGACCCCGCCCCCTTTGACGTTACAGGGAATGCCACAGGGAAGTCCCGTTAAGTCCCTGTGCGTCAGAGGGGGGCAGGGTCACCGGGTGGCCCCGCCCCCCCCCCGTTATTTAAGAACCGTCACACAGCGGGAGCCTCCCTTCATGCCATCATGGATGCGGAGTGGCCTGAGGAGAAGAAGGAAAGAAGACGCCGATGCCGCGGAGGAAGATGCCGGATGAGAACACCGGAGGAAGAACCAGAAGAACCAGAAGAAGAAGAAGAAGATGGAGGAAGAAACTGAAGGAAGATAGAAGATAGAAGAAAGAAGCATTTAAATAAAGGAATTGTCAAAAACTGTCTCGTCATTTTTAACATTTTTGACAGTTTTTGTGAAATGGTAGGAGTACTTTTGTACCCCCTTACCATTTCACACAGGGGGGAGGGACGGGATCTGGGGGTCCCCTTATTAAAGGGGCTTCCAGATTCCGATAAGCCCCCTGCCCGCAGACCCCCACAACCACCGGCCAAGGGTTGTGGGGATGAGGCCCTTGTCCTCATCAACATGGGGACAAGGTGTTTTGGGGGCTACCCCAAAGCACCCTCCCAATGTTGAGGGCATGTGGCCTGGTACGGTTCAGGAGGGGGGGCGCTCTCTCGTCCCCCCCCCTTTTCCTGCGGCCTGCCAGGTTGCGTGCTCGGATAAGGGTCTGGTATGGATTTTTAGGGGGGCCCCATGCCATTTTTTTTTAATTTTGGCAATGGGTTCCCCTTAAAATCCATACCAGACCTGAAGGGTCTGGTATAGATTTTGAGGCAGACCCCACGCCATTTTTTTTTAAATTTTGGCCAGGGTTCCCCTTAATATCCATACCAGACCTGAAGGGCCTGGTATGGAATTTAGGGGGACCCCCACGTCATTTTTTTTTTTAAATTTTGGTTCGGGGTTCCCCCGTGGGGAATTCCCATGCCGCTTTTATCAATGAACTTTTATGTGTATTGTCGGACCGGGAATTCATTAATAGCCGCGAGTAGTTTTAAATGACTTTTTTTCCTTTGAAATGTCATTTTGCTGTCAGACTGTTCTAAAAATGGGAAACATGCGCCCCTTTACAGGCATACTATAGACACCCCCAGGTACGAAATTTAAAGGGATATTACACTTTTATTGTTTCACTTTAAGCATTCTTAAAATCACTGCTCCCGAAAAAAAACGCAGTTTTTAAAACTTTTTTTTGCATTGATCTATGTCCCCTGGGGCAGGACCCAGGTCCCCAAACACTTTTTATGACAATAACTTGCATATAAGCCTTTAAAATTAGCACTTTTGATTATTCATGTTTGTGTCCCATAGACTTTAATGGTGTTCGCGTGTTCGAACAAACTTTTTTCCTTATCGCAAGTTCTGGTGCGAACCGAACAGGGGGGTGTTCGGCTCATCCCTAGTCATGTGTTACAAACACTACAGGCGCTGTCAGTAAACCCTTCCTTTTCCTGTGTAAAAACTCTGAAGAAGGCATTTAGTACAGTTGTCTTCACCATGTCATCTGTAACCATCTTCCCATCCTCATAGTTTAAGTGTGCAATGTGCTCTGATTTTGTCTTTTACTGTTAATATATGTAAAAAAAAATGTTTGGGTTATTTTTACTCTTCTGCTATGTGTCTCTCGTAATCCTATTTAGCCGCCCTAATTGCATTTTTAAATTTCTTATTGCATTCCTTGTAGTGCATTTTCTCCTTGATGAGCCTACTCACATTATGGTTTAGCCACCCAGGTTTAATTTTTGCTCTTCTATATTTATTGCCCATTGGAATGCACTGTTTGGATAACTATTGGATAACTATTTCTCTCAAATTGATAACCAGATAATGTAAAAGCTATCACTGTCTTTTTCTCAAATGAAGCCGTCAAGCGTCTGTGGCAGTGAGCCCTTGTAGATTGCCAACTCAGGGGTTCCCAATGCACAGAGTCTAAGCCCCATCCTGCTTCTTCACCAGAGCCCTTGATGGTGGGGATGGACTTGCAGCAAGCTGGAACCAGATTGTGGCCCCCAGGTATGCCCAGCTGAGAATGCCGAGACCACTTGCTTGTTCAGTGTCAGAAAAGGGTACTCACCGAGGCCAAGATGCAGAGAGTAGTTTACTCTTGCGACTAAGCGCACTCCACCCCCTGGAGATGGTACAGAGGGTGAATCGCACAAAGAGGCACAAGCTACCAGCAGGACGGGCAGATCTTGCATGAAGGTCAGCGAGGAACTTGATAGCCGTGCAAGGGCTGGCAGGTGTTGGACCCAGCAGGTAGGCAAGGGAACAAAGTCCAGGACACGGGGGGGGGGGACCAGCACCAGGGACAAGTCCATAGATAAGCCAGGAGCCAAGATACAGTGTCTAGAGGAAATCCAAGAGCAGGCTGAGGGTCAAACACAGGAAACAGCAGACAATCTTGAAACAGGCAGAGGGTCAAGACACTGGAGAAAGGAGACAATCCGGGTCAGAGGCTGAGGGTCTAGGCACAGAAGACTGAAGGCAAATCTGGGTACAGGCTGAGGGTCAAACACCAGAGGTAAGCAGAGTCCGTTAAACAAGCCAGAAGCCAGGTCCAGGGGAGAATCAGAGTAGGTCAAGGCAATCCAGGTAATCAATAAGCAGGAAACAGGAACAAGATCACAGGGAAGCTGACAAACCAGCAATTTGCTTGAACAGTCAGGCAGCTTTTATAGGCCAGCAGGGAATTCACGTTATGCGTGCGCCAGTGCGCATGCGCGCGCACCTTTCAGCTAAGCTGCAAACGCGCGTGCGCCGAAGCGCCATTCTGCAGTTCATGCACGCGGGGAAATGGCGAAATGGACAGGGTTGATTCTGGCTTGTTCCCTGACAGTGCCCCCCCCCCCCAAAGGGCGGCCTCTGGATGCCCAAACTGGACAACTCCGGATGTTCCTGGTGAAAGGCTTTGATCAATCGTGGAGCATGTAGATTACTAGAGGGTTCCCATGAGTTATCTTCGGGGGGATACCCCTTCCATTTTATCAAATACTGGAGTTGTCTACGCATCTTTCTGCAGTTTAGTATGGCTTCCACCTCAAATTCGTTCTCCCTATTAACCTCGACTAGAGAAGGAGGAGGAGGTTCCTCTCTTCCAGGAAATGGACTGGTTTCAGGAGAGATACGTGGAATACTGGATGTATCCTGTAGGAGCTAGGTGACGCTAACTCAAAGGCCACAGGATTCACCATTCTTTTAATCTTGAATGGCCCTATGAATCTAGGGCCCAGTTTTCGTGAGGGGCAAGGCAACTTGAGATTGGTGGCGGATAGCCAAACCTTCTCACCTATTTTGAAGACCGGGTTCCCCTTTCTTCCTTTGTCGTAGTACTTCCTGTAACTGTCCTGACACTTTTGCATAGTCTCCTGAATCTTCTGAAAGTTTGATTGAATAGAGGTTATTCGATCTTGAACAGCAGGGACTGAGGTTTCGGGGATGGAGTTAGGGAGAAAAGGGGGATGAAATCCAAAATTTGACCAAAAGGGTGTTTGGTTGGTAGCTGCATGTTGGGAATTCTTGTAAGCGAATTCCACATAGGGCAGAAGGGAAGACCAATCATCCTGGGAGCCAGAACAAAAGCAACAGAGATACTGTTCCAGGGTTTGGTTTGTCCTCTCAGTCTGTCCATTTCTCTGGGGGTGGTATGCGGAAGAGAGACAAACCTTAATTTCCAATGTCTTACAGAGCTCCTTCCAAAACTTGGAGGTAAATTGGACACCTCTATCTGAGACGATACTATCAGGTACCCCATGGAGCCTTTCTAACTCTTTAATAAAGGTGTTAGTTGTATCCAGAGCGGAGGGAGTGCCTATCATGCGTGAAAAGCGCCATCTTTGAGAGACGGTCGACAACGACCAGAATGGTGGGGAATCCTTCTCAGGGTGGCAAATCGACAATAAAGTCCATAGAAACTTCTGCCCATGGCCGTTCTGGAATAGGCAAGGGACTCAGCAGCCCCCAAGACTTGGCACTAGATCCCTTACTGCGCTGGCAAGAGATGCATGAGGAGACATAATCTTTACAGTCCCGTCTCCAACCAGGCCACCAAAAGGAACGGGAGATTAACTCTGAGGTTTTTTGCGTTCCGAAATGACCGGCCAGTTTATGGTCATGAAAAGTTTTTAAGATTAAAGGTCTTACTTCCAGTAGGACAAAAATCTTATTCCGGGCCCAAAGCAAGTCATTGCATCTCTCCATGGAGGGCACCTCTGGATCAGTACAGTGGCTGGACGCTGTTTGGATGGCAGCTGTCAGATCGGACTGAGTAAGAAGAAAAACATTTTGCGGGGATAAAATGGTACTGGGTTCCGTCAACTGGGGAGATTCTGGGAACATCCGGGAGAGTGCGTCCATTTTCCCATCTTTGGAACCAGGTCTGTATGAGATGCGGAAGTTGAACCTGGATAAAAAAGGTGCCCACCGTGCTTGTCGGGGTCTTAAGTGTTTGGCTGTCCTGAGGTACTCCAGGTTCTTGTGGTCAGTGAAAATTGGGATAGGATGGGACGCACCCTCCAGCAAATATCTCCATTCCTCCAGGGCGAACTTAATGGCTAACAAGTCCCAGTTACTGATATCATAGTTCCTCTCTGGGGGACTTAGTTTCCGGGATGCAAAGGCTACGGGATGAAGGAGGTCCTTGGGACCCTGTCTTTGAGAGAGAATGGCTCCAGTAGCTGTTTCAGAGGCACCCACCTTAAATACAAATGGCAGAACTGGGTCTGGATGCTGTAAAATTGGTGCAGAAGTAAATAGAGTCTTTAATTTGACAAAGGCTTCCTGGGCCTCCTGGGACCACTGGAATCGACTGCATTGGCGGGTTAACTGAGTGATGGGTGAGACAATGGATGAGAAACCTATGATAAATCTTCGATAGAAGTTAGCAAAGCCTATGAACCGCTGCACCCCCTTCTTATCTACCAGGGCTGGCCATTCCTGGATTGCCTTGACTTTTTGTGTCCATTGTGACCCCTTCGGTGTAGATGACAAACCCCAGAAATTGGACAACAATTTTTTCAAATTCACACTTCTCAGCCTTGAGGTACAGTCTATGTCTCCTGAGAATTGTGAGAACTTTTTTCACATGGATTTGGTGCAGTTTAATGGTGGCAGAAAAGATAAGGATGTCGTCCAGGTAGACGACTACAAAGTTGCCCAAATAATCTCAAAAAATATCATTCACTAGATGTTGAAAAGTGGCCAGGGCATTGCACAGCCCAAAAGGCATCACCAGGTATTTGTAGTGTCCAAATCTGGACCTGAAAGCGGTTGTCCATTCATCACCAGCACAAATTCGAATAAGGTTAAAGGCACTCCATAAGTCTAGCTTGGAAAAAATCTGGGCAGTCCGGAAAGGCTGGAATAACTCTGGGATGAGTAGGAGTGGGTATCGTTTTTTAATGGTGATTCTGTTGAGCTCTCTGTAGTCGATGCAAGGTCTTAGGGAGCCATCCTTTTTCCCAACAAAGAAAATACCAGCTCCAGCCGGAGAAGAGGAGGGGCGAATGAAGCCTTTCTCCAAGTTCTCATCAATGTAAGCTTTAAGGGCCTCCAATTCGGTCTCAGACAGTGGGAATATGCGGCCTGAAAGGGATCTCAGAGCCAGGTAACAGTTCAATAGGGCAGTCATAGGACCGGTGAGGTGGCAGGCAGTCAGCTTTTTTCTTATCAAAGACGTCTTTGAATTCGAGGTACACTCGAGGAACGTGCTGGAGATTATCAGGTACAGGAACTACTGTTAGGCAGGAAGCTGGAGCTTGAATGAGACAGCGCTGGGAACAATATGTAGAGGAGAAGGAGATCTCTTTCTTGTTCCAATTAATTTGAGGATCATGAGCCTGCAGCCAAGGGAGCCCCAAAATGAAAGGAAACATAGGGGAACAGATGAGGTCAAAGCGTAAGAACTCTTGGTGACCGGAGTCTGTGGTGGTAAGGATGGGTTGGGTTTCTTGTGTAACTGGTCCGGAACAAGGAAGGGACCCATCAGCCAAATGGATCAAAAGATTTTGCTTCTTAGTCTGGAACAGGATGTGCAGTCTTTGAGCTAATGAAATGTCCAGTAAACAACTGCACGCCCTAAAATCAATTATGGCCGGTAGTCAAATTTCCTCTTCCGCCAACTGTAGGGAGACAGAAAGAGTGACTTAAGACCTGTGGCTTGGTAGTTCATGATAAACTGTGAAGGCAACTTACTAGGTCTCACAGGGCAGTTGCGAAGGTAATGTCCTGTCACTCCGCAGTACAGGCATAGATTGGCTTGGCGTCTTCGTTGCCTCTCATCAGGGGTAAGAGGAGATCGGACCAGTCCTAGCTGCTTGGGTTCTCCTTCCAGAGCGGAGGTGACTGAGGGAACCGGGAATGGTGGATAGGCAGAAGAAGACTTAGGGAACATCCAGCTGGGTCGGGGGGCCTTGAAGCGCTCCCGTATGCACCTGTCTAGCTTAGTAGCTAATTGGATTAAGTCCTCCAAAGTAGCAGGGGTCTCGACCCGGGCCAGCTTGTCTTTAAGAGCCTCAGAGAGACATTGGCGGTACTGATATCTGAGAGCGGCTTCGTTCCACCCAGTGTCAGCTGACCATTTGCGAAATTCAACGGCCTCTTTCCTTGAGACAAAGCATGTAAGGTGGCTTCGGCTGTGGCCGTGTGTTGTGGGTCATCATATAGTTGGCCCAAAAATTTGAAAAAGGTATCCATGGAATTTAATAAAGGGCTTCTCTGTTCCATGAGGCTATGGGCCCAGGCCTGTGGCTCTTCGGACAGTAGAGAAATGATGAAACCAACTTTCACGACTTTAGAAGAAAAGGTCCTGGGTTTAAGAGCTAGGTACAAGGAGCAGGCATTTTTTAATACTCTGAATTTCTTTTGGTCAACCGAAAATCACTCCGGTGTGAGGACCCTAGGTTCGGGAACGGCCATCACCACAGCAGGGTTAGGCTGGACCTGAGAAGACGAGGCCCCACTGGTGAGTGCTGGAGCTGCAGTTGTTGGTGCAGGTGCCCCGGCAAGCTGCTGAAGGAGACCATCGATTTGGACGTAACCTTCCTGTAGTTTCTGGACTGCTTCCGTGAGGGTCGTGACCTGCTGGCACAGGATCTCAAGAGGAGAACACGCTCTGTTGGCCTCTGGCATGCCTGGTTTGTACTGTCATAAAAGGGTACTCACCGAGGCCAAGATGCAGAGAGCGGTTCACTCTTGCGACCAGGCGCACTCCACCCCCTGGAGATGGTACAGAAGGTGAATCGCACAAAGAGGCGCAAGCTACCAGCAGGACGGGCAGATCTTGCGTGACGGTCAGCAAGGAACTTGATAGTCATACAAGGGCTGGCAGGTGTTGGACCCAGCGGGTAGGCAAGGGAACAAAGTCCAGGACACGGGGGGAGGGGGACCAGCACCAGGGACAAGTCCATAGATAAGCCGGGAGCCAAGATACAGTGTCTAGAGGAAATCCAAGAGCAGGCCGAGGGTCAAACACAGGAAACAGCAGACAATCTGGAAACAGGCAGAGGGTCAAGGCACTGGAGACAGGAGACAATCCAGGTCACAGGCTGAGGGTCAAGGCACAGGAAACTGAAGCAAATCTGGGTACAGGCTGAGGATCAAACACCAGAGGTAACCAGAGTCCATTAAACAAGCCAGAAGTCAGGTCCAGGGGAGAATCAGAGTAGGTCAAGGCAATCCGGGTCACAACAGGCAATTAATAAGCAGGAAACAGGAACAAGATTACAGGGAAGCTGAGAGACAAACCAGCATTTTGCTTGAACAGTCAGGCAGCTTTTATAGGCCAGCAGGGGATTCACGTTATGCGAGCGCCGTTCAGCTGAGCCACGAACACGCGTGCACCGTTCAGCTGAGCCGCGAACATGTGTGGGCCGTTCAGCTTAGCCGCGAATGTGTGTGCGCCGAAGCGCTGTTCCGCCTCACATGCGTGCAACAACAATCTCTCAATTCTATCTATGCAGATGTTTCCAAGAATTTACATCTAGCAGCATCCAAGTACATAGTAGCAAAAGATTGTCATTGCAGCGTGAATCCAAAATTTCTTCCTGGTGACAAGGTTTGGCTCTCTACCAAGAATATCTGTCTCCAAGTACTTTCTATGAAATTTTCTCCCTGTTTTATTGGTCCCTTTACAATTCTGTGCCAGGTAACCCTGCCGCTTTGAAGCCCCATCTCCCTTCACATCTAAGAATCCCTAACGTCCTCCATGTTTCTCTCCTGAGGCCATAAATCATCAATAGGTTTTCCTGTCCTCCTCATCATCCTTCAACAGTCAGTACCTTGGATCAGTATGAAATCAAGCAAATCTTGGATGCAAAATTCTCCAGGGGAAGACTTTTGTATCTAATTGACTGGAAGGGATATGGTCCTATGGAGAGGTGTTAGATTCCTTCTACTGATGTTTTTGACCCTTGTTTGAAACTTCATCATCAGAAGTTTCATCTCAAACCTGGCCCTAAACGAGTGGGGAGACCTCGTAAGAGGTGGGGGGGGGGGTGGAGTACTGTCACAAGTTAGCCTTCGGTTTCCTGCTTGTGTATTCTTACCTCCTTGCTGCATTGCTTCTCTACCCTAATTCCTTTTATATGTGTGATTTGGCTGTGCTCACCTATGGGTGTCACCCGCTATTCTGTGGGCTTTTCTTTCCTTCTCTTCCACTTCCTGGGTCACCTCCTAGTTTAATAGATATCTGCTTACCAGATACCAATGACTCCTTTAACTAAAAAGAGTCATTAGCGCTTGTACAGGATTGTGCCTGTTCACATGGAAGGCTGGATGGCTGGGTGGTAATTGTAGGCATAGATTCCTCCCGTCCCACTCATTCAAGATAGGAAATGTAGGAAACAAAACAAAGTCTCCATAGCGTAAAACCGTTTAATAGATGTAAAAAAGACAATAAAAAATAGCCAAATGGCCACTTACATTGATAAGTGCCTACCCGGCACTGGGACTGCTCGTATGTCAGGGTAAATGGTGTCAGAGACCCATCGCGTTACATCAAGTTCGGCGTGCGTTCCACCCAGTCCGCATAGTCAACCAGAGGAACCGGATGTTGGTAGGCAAGGAAAGAAAGGACACGTGACCTTTCTTTCCATGCCTACCAACATCCGGTTTCTCTGGTTGACTATGCGGACTGGGTGGAACGCACGCCGAACTTGATGTAACGCGATGGGTCTCTGACACCATTTACCCTGACATACGAGCAGTCCCAGTGCCGGGTAGGCACTTATCAATGTAAGCGGCCATTTGGCTATTTTTTACATCTATTAAACAGTTTTACGCTATGGAGACTTTGTTTTGTTTCCTACATTTCCTATCCTGAATGAGTGGGACGGGAGGGATCTATGCCTACAATTACCACCCAGCCATCCAGCCTTCCATGTGAACAGGCACAATCCTGTACAAGCGCTAATGACTCTCTTTTTAGTTAAAGGAGTCATTGGTATCTGGTAAGCAGATATCTATTATTTCAAGGTGTATTTCTTCCTCTTTGGTGATGGAATCTTTTTATCATCAGCAAGAATTGACACATCTATGAAGAGTTTTGTTTTTGTGTTTTTTTGATTTTTTTTCCATTTGGGCTTTTTAAGTATTCACTGGATTGGGACAATTAATCATCACGATTGTCACTGTATTACCTTTGCACTAAGGTTTTATTTTTCTATTGTGAATGTCAATTGTATATACATTTTTTTGCATTTAGCACAGCAATTTAATGTCAATTGTATACACATGTTTTTGCATTTAGCACAGCAATTCACTGCGTTCTAGGCTATTGGTGTTTGGTTTTGTTTTTATATTTTAGCAAATTATTAGTTCTCAAGTTCTCTTTGAGAATTGTAGCGCCCCCATTATTTAATATTATCCATATTTGACCTTTTTGTTCAAATTAGGGGAGCAGCTTGGTACATATGTCTTTGGGGTTTCCCTTGGATTAATTGCAACCATTCACGGGTGGTCTACTCTGGTGTAGCTATTGCACAGAGAATTTTAATTTTATTCTAATTAACTTTTAATTTTAACTGACACCACTGGCGCGGAGGTACTGTTTATCTTATTCACCTCCTAGTTTACTTGCCTATATAAGACATGCTCAGTGTAACCCACATTGCCTGAGCAACTTCACAGTTGTCTGGGCTTCTGTTTGCTTGTTACTTGTGTATCCTGTGCCTGACTACCTGTGTACTGACCATGGCTTTGTTTATGTCTGTGCTTGTTCGCTGCCTGCCCTTACCTCAGCTTGTCTCCTTGATTTCCTGTTGTCTCTTGCTACTTGTACTCTGCACATGCAAGTGGTCTTGGCATCCTCAGCTGGGTGTACCTTGGGGCCGGGACTTTGTTCCAGCTTGCTGCAAGTCCATCCCCACCATCAGGGGCTCTGGGGAAGAAGCAGGCTGGGACTTAGATTGTGTGCCCTGGGGAACCCCATGTTGGCAATCTACAAGGGGCCAACAGACGCTTGACAGAAGCTTGATTGGGTGATAAATAGAACCGCTTTTGCTATTACAACAGGTGAAAATCTTATCTAATGAGGCACCCTGCAGAGAGTTGGGCCGTTGCCTTTCTTTTAGGACACTGGGGCTATAGTAGAACAGCAGTAGTTCAATAGGGCTGTAGTTAAGAATTAGGAAAAGTTGTGTTTTAACTTTAGGATTGTGGAATCATGCATAGGGAGGGATGGTATTTTCAATATTGCTCAGAGCATAATGTTTCCTATGGAAATTCCTATGGAAATTCTATACTAGGGCATAGAGCTCAGAATACAAAATCACAATTTTTTGGTGTCTAAAGCTCTTTACTTGCTTATTGATTGCTTGGAAAAATTAATATTGCAAGCAATTTAGTACACAGTTTGGTGAAAAAAAGTTTTAAAGATATGGTTAATATTTTATTTTGTGTTAATTAAAGTATGAAAAAAATGAATAGTATGAGTCAGTATTTGGATAGGATCTAAGTGATTTTACCAACTGCAAATCCAGTGCGGGGAATGGGGGGGGCAATTTGTTTTTTAATTTCTCAAATCACTGGCCTTAGTTTGAATTACATACATTGAATTGAATATAAAACAATTGCTTTATTATGACTTTACTGCATATTACCTTGATTTCCATAGTTGAACATCCACATTAGAAACTGAATTATTAAACTCATTATTTTATTTCAAATAGACCATGGGCATGATTACATAATAGTATACATATGCACATCATTCATTTGTTTGTGTTGGTGTTTGCAAAAATGCACATATTGCCAACTTTGGTGGTAGAGGTTTGGATAAAAAGTTAATACTTTTACAAACTGAAATGTATTAAACTAAATTTAGTGTAACTCAAACAGCAAAGTCAATTTGCAAGTCATATTTTCCAATTACCATAACATTATCTACTCATTAGTAAAATTGCTTTGTGATTGTCAATTAACTATCAGTATTGACTAAATACATGAGAAAACAATGATGCAATTAAATGAGCTACTAATTATATTAATTAAAATAACTAAACTGTAAAATAATTTAGAAGCAGCATGAGGAAATCAAAGATCCTTTGTGCAAACTCAACTCATAACAAGCCTTATATAATGTTGTTTACACATGTAACTATAAATCTCCTTTATTGCTGCAGAATGTGTGTCCTGTAGCCTTATCACAGCCCCTCCACATGCACTGTCTACATTCATAACAGACTGAATCTGTGTTCTTGAGAGGTCACAGTAGTTTACTAATCGCTTTTGTAAATCCTTTTTTTGCGCTTTAACTGTGGTCCTGTGACTGTTACATAGTTACATAGTTAGTAAGGTTGAATAAAGACACCAGTCCATCCAGTTCAACCTGAGTAAGTGTGGGTGTGTGTCTACAATTATCCCTATTTATTTAAAGTACCCATATAGTGCCATCAATTTACGCAGCGCTTCACACATACATTGGTCCCTACCCTCAAGGAGCCCACAATCCAAGGCCCCCAACTCACATTCATATACTAGGGCTAATTTTTGGACAGAAGCCAATTAAACTACCGACATGTCTTTGGAGTGTGGGAGGAAACCCACGCAGGCACAGGGAGAACATGCAAACTCCAGGCAGGTAGTGTCATGGTTGGGATACGAACCAGCGACCCTTTTTACTGCTAGACGAGAGTGCTTCCTCACTACACCACTGTGCCGCCCGACTGTTCTGTGTCTCTTTCATGTAATCAGCTTCCAGAGACTTTTAAACATTTAGAAGGAAAGACTGAGAGGAGCTGAGGAATGCAATGGATGAGGGAAGCACTGACAATGCTTGGGTGGTTGCATACCTCCCAACTTTTTGAGATGGGAATGAGGGACACGTATCAGTAAAAGTATGCAGGCATAGGACACACCCCCTTCCACGCCCCCTTAAAGGAGAATTGTACAAAAAAACAAGATTAGTTAAACCCACAAGTGCTTATTTTACCACTACTATTAATTTATATTGGCTTTTGGAATTGACAAATGCAGCAATTTAGAAATTGGATAAAAGGTTTAGCACTGGGAAACACTTTTTGATAAAAAGTGCATTTTATATACAGCTATATAGATCAGACCAAAATGAGGGACACATGAGGAGGAATGAGGGACAGAGGGACATTGTTCTAAATCAGGGACAGTCCCTCAAAATCAGGGACAGTTGGGAGCTGTGGTGGTTGGAGTCTTTCACAGAAGAATCATCGCAATAAATGGGGCTTGTCTTCCTTTTGCACTGTGCAGGATCAACAAAGCAGAAATGATTTCAATGATGGGCATGAATTTCAACAACAACTAAAAAGTGTTGTCTGTCTTTCTTCAGAAAGTTTACACACAACTGAAAACTGACAGGATCAAGAGGTAATTGGAAAGAAAGATGAATGAAAACATTGCAATAATATTAGGGTTTATGAGAAGTAATATACTATGCATATACTAGTTTTGTTTTTTACTGGAGAAACACTTTAATTCAGCAGATATGATCGCTTGTCAGCATATCAGTAACAGCCTTGCCATCTCACTGTGTTTGCTTAAAGAGTTATGGGGCGTACACACGGTCGGACTTTTCAGCTACAAAAGTCCGACAGCCTGTCCGACAGACTTTCGACGGACTTTTGGCGGACTTTCGACGGACTTGCGGCGGACTTTCTAACGAACAGACTTGCCTACACACGATCACACAAAAGTCCGTCGAATTCTTACGTGATGACGTACACCGGACTAAAATAAGGAAGTTCATAGCCAGTAGCCAATAGCTGCCCTAGCGTGGGTTTTTGTCCGTCGGACTAGCATACAGACGAGCGGATTTTTCGACCAGACTCGAGTCCGTCGGAAAGATTTGAAGCATGTTTCAAATCTAAAGTCCGTCGGATTTGAGGCTGAAAAAGTCCGTTGAAAGTCCGGAGAAGCCCACACACGATCGGATTACCAGCCAGCTTTAGTCCGTCAGCGTCCGTTGGACTTTTGTAGCTGAAAAGTCCGACCGTGTGTACGCCCCATAACTCCACTTTTGTTGAGAAAAAAAGATTCCCCTCTGGGTGATCTATGTACATTGCAGAGTATTAATAAACTTTTTTTTGCAGGGTCCTAGCTTTTTTTATTCTGAAGAAATAGCCAGTCAGTGTGCTGAGTAAATCTGTATGGGAATGGTTATCAATCAGCTGTTGCACCTGCAGGATCACACAATCACACAAGCAGAAAATTACATATCTGAGGGGGCGTTCTGTACACCATCTGTGTACAGAATGCCTCCAGGTAGCCATACTGCATTGCATTTTACGGAAAATTACATTGCTGCAAATTGAAATGGAAATGTCATTTTTAATAACATTCAATTATAAGACTTTGTCGCAATTGTATGCACGATATTATTTTTTTAATACCTCCTAAAGATGGCAGGGATGGCCTTACAAAAAAAGAATCAAAAATTATTTAAACAACGCTAATTTGTAAATACTGTAAATTAATTTTTAACGTATAAAAAATGGTTGTGGCAGGAGGTAAAATGACTGCATCTGGACCAGTGTTTGGCTCTCAGCACCATCAAAACTCAGGTTTCTGCCCTTTCTATCTTTTTAACCACTTGCCGCCCGCGCTATAGCCAAAAGACAACAGCGCAGGCTTAAAATACCGGGAGGGCATACATGGACATCCTCCTGTTCTTGTGCTCTGTGATAGCCAAATCTGTGAGACTTGGCTGATCATAGATCGGGTAAAGGGTCAATCACAGCAGGCCCTTTACTACATTATCAGCTGTCAGCCAATGATAGCTGATCATGGAAATAAACAGATGCCGTTTTTCTTTTTTTTTTTAAATCTTCAGCTGACAGTGTGAAGGAAAAAAAAGCCACTGCTTCTGTTAGGGGGATTAGAGGGACATATGTCCCCTTAGTGCCAACATGTGCTGTTAATCAGTGCCACCTATCAGTGCCTCAACATCAGTGCTGCCTATCAGTGTTGCCTACCAGTGCCTATCAGTGGCCATCAGTGCCACCTAATAGTGGCCATCAGTACCACCTATCAGTGCCCATCAGTCCCCCTATCAGTGCCCATCAGTGCTGCCTATCATTGCCCATCAGTGCTGCCTATCAGTGCCACCTCACTGTGCCACCTATCAGTGCCCATCAGTGCCATCTATCAGTGCCACCCATCAGTGGAGCCTCATCAGTGCCTCCTGATCAGTGCCCACCAGTGCCACCTCATCTGTGCCCATCAGTGCCACCTATCAGTGCCCACCAGTGCCGCCTCATCAGTGCAGCCTCATCAGCACACATCAGTGAAGGAGAAAAATTACTTGTTTGCAAAATGTTATAACAAAATATAAATGTAATAATATGTATAATATGTAGTCTTTACATCAGGGGTCTCAAACTGGCGGCCCTCCAGCTGTTATGAAACTACAAGTCCCATCATGCCTCTGCCTGTGGGAGTCATGCTTGTTACTGTCAGCCTTGCAATGCCTCATGGGACTTGTAGTTTCGCAAAAGCTGGAGGGAGGGTTTGAGACCCCTGCTTTACATCCTTACTTTAGCATGTTTTGTTCCAGGACTAAAAGGTATAGACATGGCTGGAAACAACATATGGTTGATATAACACCTATAGGATGTGTCCCCACCCTGTATGTCATTTAGCTTTGCTCAGGACAATACCCATGGCGTATTGGCTTCAGTGCATATTTCTTGCATTCCTTTTTCTCTGTTTATTCTACTCAGCTTGTATCTGACTTTGCATACACTTGCCTGGCATTCCAAATTCTGGTGAAGGGCAATATTGGCCTTCTGTGCTGGCTTGACCTTCTGAGCAACATAATGGCAGCTCAGTACCTGTATTTGTGGTGCAGTACAGGCCAAATAGAGGAACACATTAACAGCAACAAATGTCTGCTATGTGTCCTTGAGGAGGAGGAGGAGGAAAAAAAACTTTAGGAGTCAAAGAAATTGCTGATGTGCACCCTTGAGCAGGAGGAGAAAAAGTATACATTAACCAGCCCAAAAATATGGCTGCTCTACACCCTTGAGGAGAAGGAAATGGGCACATTAGCAGGTCCACACAAAAAGGGCTCTTAAGGGTTCTGGGCACCAGTCCACAGGAAGGATGTGCTGGAACTGGAGAGAGTCTTAGAACCTTAGTTATGAGGAAAGTTTACAAGCACTGAACTTGTTCTCTCTGGAGAGGAGACGCTTGAGAGGGGATATGATTTCAATGTACAAATACCATACTGGTGACCCCACAATAAGAATAAAACTTTTCCGCAAAAGGGAATTTAATAAGACAAGAGGCCATTCACTAAAATTAGAAGAAAAGTGGTTTAAGCTTAAACTGCGTAGAGGGTTCTTTACTGTAAGAGCGGTTAGGATGTGAAATTCTCTTCCACAGGCCGTGGTTTCAGTGGGGAGCATTGATAATTTCAAAAAACTATTAGATAAGCACCTAAACAACCACAACATACAGGGTTATACAATGTAATACTGACATAAAATCACACACATCGGTTGGACCTGATGGACTTTTGTCTTTTTAACCTCGCCTACTATGAATATAAATATTATGAATACTATGAAGAGAAAAAGGGTGCATGAGCAGCACAAAAAAAAAGTGGCTTGAGGAGGAGGAAAAGGACCCATTAAGTCAGGCATAGATGGACGGTTCAGCAGGGACCGCCTGAGATTCAATCTGTATATGAGCAGGCTGGTTGTACCCAAGTCAATCTATCAATCGACTTGGGTACAAACATCCTGTTTCATTTTTTACATGTGATTACTGCTGGTGGCTATATCTTCTAGCAGTAATCATTGTGTTCTGTTGGCCAGGAAGGCCCCCCGTGTCCTACTCCCACCGGAGAAACACAATGGAACTGCGGGGGGGATTTCCCCACTAACATGGGAATCAAGCGATTTTATTTCCTTCCACCTGTGGTGGAAGGAAAGTAAATTGCATAGTCTATGGGCTGCTTTAGCAACACTACTAAATTAAAGTGGTTGTAAAGGCTGAAGATTTTTTTGCCTTCATGCATTCTACGCATGAAGGTAAAAAACCTTCAGTGTGTAGCACCTCCCTAAGCCCCCCTAATACTTACCTTAGCCCAATCTTGTTTCAGCGATGTGCACGAGACCCGAGGCTCTCCCGGGTCTCTCTTTCCTGATTGGATGAGATGCAACAGCCAAAGACATTGGCTCCCCCTGCTGTCAATTACTGCCAGTAAGGCGGGAGTGGGGGACGAATTGAGCCACACTTTCTGTGTCTTATGGACGCAGAGAGCGAGCATGTACGAGTGTCCCCACAGCAAGTGAGTTCCCGGCGGGGGACCTGAGAAAAGGAGGATTGGGGCTGCTCTGTGCAAACCCACTGCACAGAGCAGGTAAGTATGACATGTTTGTTATATTTTTTTCTATTTGGCTGCTATGAGGAAGAGGAGACGGAAAAGAGTGAAAGCAAGTGGCTATTCTGCCCCTGGAAGGACTAAGAGAAATACTTAATTAGCCACTTCACTACCTCCTGTGCAATTCACCACTAACAGGGTGAACTTTAAAGCAGCTCCCCATAGCCTCTACAGATTACCTCTCTGATATGTATGAACTCTAAGAAAAACTTGGGAAAGAGCAGGCAGCCTCTGACCATAGGATTTAATGTTTATCTTTGCTGCTCCATGCTCTTACATCTGGCTATTTAATATCCTTCGCCCATTTGTAACAGTAGTACCCAGCTTGCATTGCCATCCCTGCTTGTGCTTGTTTTACCAGGGCAAGCATGGCCTTACAAGTAAACAATGTTAATTATAATAAAAGTATATATGTAAATAACATGTGAAAACATACACATACACAACCTTCAGTCTATGACAGCTGTCACATCATGACACAGACCGCCTCTATAATTTGCTTCTTCCCACACAAGAAGATTTCAGGAAGGGCAGGAAGCCTATGGCATTAGGATTCTATGCATACATTTTCTGCTGCCTGCCCTTTCATCTGGATTTATAATTTTCCCTACTCATTTGCTGCTGCCTGCCTTTAACCTTTGCCTCAGGAAATGGTGGACAGCCTTTTTTAATTATTTTTAAACTCCTACTCTTTAGTGTCAGCGCTACAATTTCCCTCCTCACTGCCAGAACCCCATTCTCACCCCATGACTGAATTAGCAATTGTGGAAGAGGAAGAAAAAGGCACATTTGCAGTCATCAAAAAATGGATTTAATGCACTCTTAAGGAGGAGGAAGAGGAAAAGGGTGCAATAAAGCTATGCATCCTTCAAAAGGAAAAAAATAGAACAATAACAGTGCATTTTTCTGGCTGAGACACTGAAAACAAAACTAAATATGCAGTTGCAGAGAACAGATAAAACAGAAAATGACAATTGACAAAAAAGTTATTTACAGATAAAAAATATGTGATTGCAGAATATGATGAGACTTGTACTGTTCTATAATACCACATGCAGCTTAACCTTTTTGCTGCCAGGCCCTACACTTCACTTTTACACTTAGCTGGCCAGACCATTTTTGCACTTTTTTCATTGCTTTTTTATTTTTCCCATACACCTATGTAAAATATCCTCCAAATCATATATTTTCTGAAAGCATATGACCAGTAGAATAAAAATCAAGTGATACTGATTAGGGCACAATGATATTTGCACAAATGTCAAAAATGTTACAAAAATACACTGAAATCATTATTAGCAGATAAAAACACAGCACATTTTACAAAATTTCTACTAAATATAAAATCTAACCTGTAATGAGTTCATAAATAAAATATTTGTAAGTTTGTAAATTGCACCTTTTTGTGAAATGGTGAAAATCGAACACACACAAAAATGTAAATATCCAAATCTCTCTAAAAATCTATAGGTTTTTATTTTTCACTTACAGCTTTCAGAGACCAGTGTAATAAAAAGTGCTACTGATTTTAAGACCCCACAATATTTGAGAAAATATTTACCAAAGCAATATTTTCCTTAAGAATGCATTAAAATCATTATTAACAGATACAAACACAACAATACAACAGACTTTACAAAATTCCTGCTAAATTCCTACCAAATATAAAAGCTTATACTGTATTGAGTTAATAATTAACAAATATTTGTAAAGTTTAAATTGCACCTTTTTGAAAATTGAACGTAAACAAAACTATAAACACCCAAATTTCTCTAAACATCTGGAGGTTTCCATTTTTCACTTACAGCTTTAAGAGTTTTTAAAAGACCCCCTAAAACTATATATTTTCTGAAAGCATTGAACAAGTAGAATAAAAGGAAGGTGCTACTGATTTAAGGCCCCGCGATATTTGCGCAAATGTTTACCAAAACAATATTTTCCCTAAAAATGCACTAAAATCATTATTAGCAGATACAAACCCAGCAAATTTCTTCTAAATATAAAAGCTAAACCTGTATTGAGTTAATAAATAACAAATATTCGACTTTAGATCAGAGCTTCAATAGTGTCGGAGGGAGGAGCCGGATGTGGGCGTCTAGCTGGGATCTGTGCTGAGCCTGGGATGCCGGGCTCCTCTCCCTCCGTGATCCTGGCCTTTAGCTAGACGCGGACCAGCCTCCTCCCCTGATCTCCCTGCGGGCTTCACAACCCGCCGCCCTTGGCCCCCCCAGACACTATGGAACCAAGTCTGGCTCTCCTGGCATGCCCAGTGCGACGGAAGTAAGCGACTGACTCACCGTCAAGGAGGATTCGCTACTCAAGCGTATCCAAGCCCTGGACGAACGCTTTGATTCTGCGCTGTATTGCTCTTCACTCGTCCCGAAGTTTAAAACCAGGACTCACGGATACAGATACCCAGCAGCGAACGCTGATGCGGGGCTCACTACCCTGCTCATCTCTCCAACCACTGATTGTCCGCCTGAGAGGGACGCTTACTTGACAACCGGGGACATAGTAGAGGAGCGTAAAGCGGAAAAACAAAAAACCTTTGACGAGTGAGAGGTTTGTTTAGAACATACGAGGCCGTCAGAGGGGGTAAGTGTGCCATTTAACTGTTTGAGGCTGGAGAAGTACCAGGAGGACTAACAGGCAGCTCAGTTTGCTGTATTACACCTTAAAAAGTACAAAAAGAACCCTGAATGTCTGGTACTAACGGTAAATATGACACACTCTGCAAAGTACATTGTACTATATGTCTAGATGCATACTGAAGCCCACTCATACAGATAAGCTGATTTAAGCCAGCCAAGGGGCTGAGGCAACTTTTGAGGGCTTGCTGGATCATACGTCTTATGCCATCCTCCACTATATCTGTGTTATATTTCTTTACTGGCTCCTAACCTATACAGATGTTTAATGGTTAGAGTCGGTGAAAACCTCCCCCCCTACTAGGATTCTGTTCAATCTCCTGCAATATCTCACACAATTACACGGTATGTGCAAAGTGATTGATTGATATAAACAATCAACTAAGCAGACTAATTGGATAGTGGGATCGTAGTTGTTTAGTCCTTGAATAGCCGACTGTCCATTGGGTAGTTTGGGCGTTAACTACTTGTGCAAGTTTAATGTATCAGAGCTCTAAGGGCCGTCTAACGAAGCATCCTATGGGGACTTTTCATGCTTATGTCACATAGCATACACAGCCAACGGTACTTGTACAGCCTGCTAAGAGACCAATAAGTACGACCCTCTACCCCTCCTGGTGGTGTGCCTATACACGGTGCCCCCTGTATGCCTAGTAGACCCTCTTAGAGTAAGGTCTAATAGCGGGGACCTGCCTTCAACGGTCCTGGAAGGGAGCGGAGGGAGAATAATTCTCGATAATCTTGCGCAATCCAGTAAAATCCGGGTACTATCCGAATTATAGTAGCGGGGGGGAAGGGAAAAAGTAAAAGGAAAGGAAGGGGAGGAAAGGGGGAAGGAAAGGAACGTAGAAAGGGGGAAAAAAATTAAGGGGAAGCCAGGGAAGGGGGCTACAGCAACCCCCCCAGAACAAGTGTAAGCCCGGGCGCTATTAAAAAGTATATGGTCCATGAAGGCGGCAAAGAAAGCCCGGGAAAGGCAACCGGGACTAAAAGTAAAATCCCAGAGTGCCCACCCAAAATTTCCACAAGAAGTCAGCTGGCCGAGATCGACACGCATATTCCAAGCATTGAGATAATAGAATAATTACCAGTGGAACCCCAGCAAGGCAAACAACTTCCAACAAAGAGTGAAATGGCAGAAATGTTTGCAAAGTTGGAAAGGTCGATAAAAGGAGAAATCGAAACAGTGCAGGAAGATATTAGCCATATATTAAAAAGAGTAGAAGAGGCTGAAACAATGATGGATAGGCAAGGGGCAGAGATAAGGGATCTCAAGCACCAGATGGAAGAAATTCAGCGAGAACATAGAAACCTTTTGTACAGACTGGAGGACCAGGAGAACCGTAATAGGAGGAAGAACTTACGGATTAGGGGTCTCCCAGAGACACTAGGTGGAAATGAGAACCTACAAGAAAAAAATCGATCAAATTTTTGGGGGTCTGTTAAATCCACTGGATAGCAGCTATAAAATCAAACTGGAGAGAGTACATAGGATAAGAAAGCCGGCAGAGATCAGCGAAGATGCCCCACGGGATGTAATTGTTAGATTCTATAACTACCAGGACAAGGAACAGGTCAAGATTAACATGAAAAAGAAACAACTAGTGAGGTTCGGCGAGATAAACCTGCAGATTTTTCCTGATTTGGCAGCGGAGACGTTAGCCAGGAGAAGAATTTTGAAACCATTACTGGCCCAACTCAAAATGAATGATGTTCAATATTCTTGGGGTTTCCCAGCCTGCCTAATTGGCTGTAAAGAAGGTCGCCCAGCTACATTAAGATTTCCTGAAGAGACGCTGAAATTTTGTCACCGCCTGGAGGTTCCCCTTGTGGAAATCCCGGGATGGTGGGAAAGAACTGTAAATCATGACCATACAGAGGAGCCACTTACTTGGAAACCAGTCTTTAAAATGAAAGGTCCATATAAAAAGAATAATTTCTTAACAACGAGATTTATAAAATTATAGGTCTTGGGCCATAAAATGTATTGTACTGAAGTGCTGGGGGAGGGAGTATGGGGGCTGGATGGGGGTTGGTGGGGATGGGGGGGAGGGGAGGAGCCGGGCAGGGCAATATCCCAATCCCAGGGGTGGACATAGGTTCCAAGGATTGCCACTCTGAGCTCAACCTCCAGGGGGTTAACCGAGGGCCTAGGTGGAGGTAGTGGGGCCACGGTTTTTTGGGCCATGGGGTGGCCTACTACTCCCAACGGGGGGGAGGGGAGGTAGGGGAGAGGGGAGGGAAAGGAAGAGAGAGAGATGCAGGGGGGTGGGAGGGGGGAGGGAGACTCGTTTACACTCCAATTGTCCCCATTTCTTAGCTCCGTAAGGATATGCAAAGTCTTAAATAAATAACAAGACGCCTGGGTTATAGTTAATCTCATACAATGTAAGGGGTCTTAATTCTCCCATAAAATGTGCATAAACATAATGGGCGAATTGAAATTCCTCAAAGCAGAGGTGGTCTTCTTACAGGAGACGCACCTTTACCTTGGTAAGAGCCAGAGAATATTCTCGAGAGAATACCCGACGTGGGTTTATGGGGACTCCCCGATAAGCAAAAGGAGTTGCGATCCGTTTTGCAAAAGATGTGAGGTTTACGTTGGAGGAAAGAATGACTGACCCAGAGGGACATTTCCTATTTCTAAAAGGCAAACTTAGTGGGTTTGAGTGTACATTGACAAACGTGTATGGCCCGAACATTAACCCTGGCAGGTACTTACTGGGAATTCTTTCAAAGTTCGAGGCCTTTAAGAAGGGGAAGGCCATTATTGCAGGAGATTTTAATTTATGCCTTGAGCCAGGGAAAGACAGTATGTTGTGTGCCCGGGGGACTGGAGGAGTATGGATGAATAAAATTAAAAAGAAGCTGCGCCAATGCCAATTGGTTGATGCCTGGAGGATACAACACTTTAACGTAAGAGACTATACCTTCTGCTCCACCGTACACGCGACGTACTCCAGACTTGATCTCTTTCTAGTGGAACACAGGCTCCTGGAGGAGGTGGAGGACACAAATATAGGTACAATGACGTTCTCGGACCACGCACCCGTGAGCTTACAGTTGAAATTAGGTTAACGCAAAAATCTTTGTAACAACTGGAGATTAAATGAAGACCTACTCCAAGATAGAGAAATCGATAAGCGCATTAAAGAGGAACTGGAATTTTACTTTAAAACCAACACGGTGGGCGAGACATCAGAAGCTATAGTCTGGGAGGTTCACAAAGCTTATATCAGAGGTATCATAATAATGCTGGGGTCGGAGAAAAAAAAGAAAACAGGTTAGAGACAAACTTACCCTACAGAAAGAAATTCAAGATCTAGAACAGCACAAGTTAACAGGGGATGGAGAGGTATTGGTGGGTTTATATAGGAGTAGAGAGGCTATGCGGGAGCTAATTGAACAAGAAAATCGAAAGATATACAACCTCGTCAAAAAAGAAAGATATTTAGGCGGTAATAAACCCGGTAGACTCCTGGCAAAATTTTAAGTAAAAAGAAAAACAAATATATCGATAAAATTAAAACCAAAAACAGGTGAGATCAGTTATAAAGACACAGATATTGCGACAACTTTCCAGTAATTCTACGAGGGGCTATATGCTATAAATAAAAACGACACCATAGAGGAAAGGGAACAAAAACGAGTGAAAATAAAAAACTATTTAAAAGATATTGGAATGGCTAAAATATCTGGAAGTGAACAAACCTCCTTAGAGGCCCCTATCTTCGAGGCCGAAGTAAGGAAGGCGCTTAAGGAGACACAAGTAGGTAAGAGCCCAGGCCCTTAAAGAAGAAGGGGGAGGAGGACACCTTAAATTCATCCAGGGATAGGTTCTGGGGAAATGGGTGGAGGGGGGGGGGAGAGGAATTTTCCACCCACTAAAGTAATTTATTAAGTTATTGTACCCCTAACATCACCCATATCATTGGTTGATTAACTCAACGGTGTGTAGCTAACAAGCTATCAGATGGTTGTTCAATGGACCATAAGAGCATATATAAAGAGAAGAAGGAAGGGGGCGAAGGAAAGCCCCCCTAAAAAAGATGGTCCGCTCAAGAACAAACTGTTATGAACCTAAAAAACTTTATTGTGTCATAATACTAAATAGAAACATAATCCACTAACCATGTGTATTTAAAAAATAGGGCAAAAAAGTCCTATTGTGTGCTGGTGGCCACCACAGACTTTACACATACATCATAGATTCATGCACTCACACTCATCAAATTAATGTCACTGAAGACCCGGGTCTGTGCAATTTTCATGGAGTTCCAGAGCCAGAGTGGCTGCATGAATATTAGACTTTCGGTCCTTCTTGGATAAAGTGCAAGTGTTAATGAAAAACAAGGGTCCCTTCAGATGTGAGCCAATAGCTGGTTAGACATATGTATGTGTCAACCGACAAGGAGGAAAGCAAGAGCGTCCTGGTTGATTGGTGAACGGTGGCAACTCCAAGGGGGGGGGGGGCAAACTCACATAAAAAGCATTAAAGATAGACGGAATATGGCCATTAATGAAGTGCCTCCTATATGTAAGGTACAATTTAGCTCACCGTCTGGCGTCTTCAATGGAGAGGTGATGGAGCCCAAAGGAGTTGCTGATGGCCGCACCAGTGTGGGTTGAGGACACGTTCATGCGGCGTGTTGGTTTGTTATGGACATGAGCTGTTGCTTCCGGGTATCCTCCAGCAAGATGTAAGGTGAGTCACAGGGTTCAAACGTATTGGCGTTTCATACCTAGTAGACTAGGCAATCAGAGGAGACGCTCAACGTCAGTGTTCACCGCAAAGGCTCAGCCTGATGTCCATGATCCGATCGAAACAATCGGGATGTTCACATCCAGTTTCGGGGTATCCTCATTGATGTGTGAGGGTCTGTGTGCCACGTGTACATGGGTCAGATGCTAGGCGCTTACGCATTTCGCTTGTTTCCAAGCTTCTTCAGAGCTAGTGTGGTATCGGTAGCTGAATGTTTAAATAGCCATATGGCTAGTGTTCAATTTCCTGTCATCATGATCAGCACCTGAATACCATGGCCTGACCATAATTGCAATCACCAAAATGTGCCAATCACACTCATGCATACATCTATGTTGCGAATTCAGACAAACCATTGATGGTAGTGGATATATAGAAATTCAATCTGATCGGCTTGTATATGTGGTCAGATTTGAATATTACATTTCCCACCATTATAAAAAATGGTAGGGAGGACTTGTCAAACAGTTGCTGTTAATGCATAGGATCCATAATCAGAGAGTGCTGCATTTTCGATCAAGTCGGTGCATATATGGCCATATACTGGACAATAATGAAATGATAACAATAATGTTATAGAAAAGTGAGAAGGAACAGTCTGTTATTCCAATTAAATTACATCTCACGCATTATATACCGTCATCCAAACAAAAGGCAAAGATATCCTAGCAATTAATTTATGGCCACATGGTGGACACACAAGGAATGAGACAATTGAAATAAAAAGCGCAACAAGCTATCATTCTGGTTAAATTGAATTACAACTCACATCTTGTGTATTGTCATCTATGCATGGGATAAAGATATTATTGCTAGTGAAATTGCAAGTAAAATCGCACATGATAGCTGGATATAGAGTAATTCCAAGTGGTCTAGACATACAGTTACGTTTGGACATTCCAATATCATTGCCCCCGCATGAAACGACAAGATAGTATGTTGTGCAAATTATTGTTTAGATATAGAGATCCATAGTCGGAGGGCACTGCAGCTTCAATCTGATCGGTTAGTGTATGGCCAGATGATTGAACTAAAGTGGGAAAAAATCACAGATTGCCACTTCGCATAGATTACATCTCACACACTGAATACTATCATCTATGCGGAAGGCAAGGATATAGTTGTAGGTCAAATTGCATACAGTCTGTTTTCTTAAAAGTTGCCGATCACAGTCAGGAGAAGATGTGGGTCCCCAACCAAAGCCCATCAGACTCCGGAAAAAAGCAATTAGATTGTTTACTATTAAATCATTGTTCCAAAAAAGGGGACAAATTAAATTCATTATTCAATCCGGAAGGTTGCATACTGTTTAAATAGAAGATCCACATCTTCTCCTTCTGGTATAGGATCTTATCGAAATCTCCACATCTATGGGGTAAGTTAAGTCTGTATATACCCTTAACCTTAAGGCCATCTGGTTTACCTTCGTGTTTTTCAAGGAAATGTAAGGATAGGGGCCGGTCATCATCCTTGTTGTTTTTTAGATCAGGAAGGGGATGCCATCCCCAGGACAGGCACCCAACCAACCACATCCATGACCAAAACCCAGGCTCAAACCAACAGAGGAAACCGGGGAAAAGGAAAAGAAGGAAGGGAAAACCAAAGGGAACTCAGGTCAGGGCCACGCAAGTTCTAGATAACGAAGAAAATCTACCCAGTGACCCCCCCCCAGAAAAACCACAACCAGATCTGAAGGTTGTTAACCTATCAGATTTCCCCTTAAACCACCATCATATTTCCCTGCTACAAAAAGGTCTAACATTCTCTCCCATTACAACGATGAGTGAATTTGAGGTTTTTAAAGATATCAATTTGTTTTTGAGGAAACTAATTTTTAGGTACTGGCACGCAAAGAGGGATACTCAAGATACAGATATGGACCAGTTAGATAAACAAGAGCGTGACTCTCTTGAGGCCCTGATTGCCCTTCTTGATGAAAATCAAGAATGGAACTCAGAAGGCGAAGCCACCCAGTTGTCACCGAGTTGCCCCCGTCCATCCCAATTGACGATTAAATCCCAAAAAATGCCCCCCCTGTCCAAACATAGACACATTCAGTTCTTCCTGGAACAGGTAAAAAGGGACCTTGCTGGGGTCAACTGGGAGTATAAAGGATATGACAATCTCAGTCGTGAAGAGAGAAGGGCCCTACGGGAATTAGAGAACGCAAAAGATATTGTCATTAAAGCAAGTGACAAGGGAGGCAACACGGTCCTTATGTCCCATACCCTATATGAGGAACAAACCATGCGTCTCCTTCGTGATGGATCCACATATTTAAGGTTACATCAGAACCCTTTTCCTCAAATGGTGTCAGATTTAAACTTTAAACTTGAATTAGCCCTTGAGGCAGGTCTAATTATCAAAAAAGAATGTGAATACCTCAGTGTTAGTGATTTCAACATCCCCACCCTATATACCATCCCCAAATTACATAAGTCCATTACCGACCCCCCGGGGAGACCGATAGTATCAGCTGTGAAGGGTCCCCTTGAAAGGGTCGGGAAGTATGTGGACTCACTGATTAAAGAACTCGTACATGAACTACCATCATATGTTCAGGATACACGGGATGTCTTGGGGCATTTGGAAGACATATCACTACCCAAGGGCATGTTACTGGTTGGAATCGATGTAGAGTCGTTATACACATCGATCCCGCACAGATGGGGGTTAGCAGCGACACAATTCTTTTTAGATAACAAATTCCCATTACTAGCAGGGCAAAATGAATTCATCATTGAATTATTGCAATTCATGTTAGAAAATAACTATTTCCAATTTCTTGGGACATACTACAAACAAATTAGAGGCACGTCGATGGGTGCCCCATGGGCCCCATCATATGCATGCCTGCACCTTGGCTTTTGGGAATCTGAATGCGTGTACCCCTCGTCGATGTACCTCAGCCACTGTCGCTTGTGGCTGAGGTACATCGATGATGTTATCATGATCTGGGACGGCCTGCCATCTGAATTGACACAATTTATTGAGGAACTTAATGACAATGATCGTAACATCAAGTTAACATATACGTATGACACCAACGAACTGTCATTTCTGGACCTCACGGTGTTTGTAAAGGATGATAGGCTACATACAAAAACCTTTTCGAAAAGACACAGCGGCAAATACTTTGCTGCTGGCGTCTAGCCACCACCCCACATCCCTTAAACGGGGTATCCCCGTGGGACAGTTCCTCCGTGCAAGAAGGAATTGCACGGAGGAAGGGGATTTCCACAGGGAAATGTATGACCTACATGGGAGGTTTCGTGATAGGGGTTACTCGCATGCATGTATCAGACGTGCTAAAAAAAGAGCACTGCAAACAAATAGATCGTCCCTGTTGATGAACTCCACCAAAGAAAAGGGAAAAACCTCAAGTCACCCTCCCCTAAGAATTATCACCAAATTCGGTACCCAGTGGGACCAAATTAAAGAAATCTTGGGCCGTCACTGGCATATCTTGTCTGAGGCCCCCATCTTGGGAAAGCTTGTCAGCAAAAAACCTCTGCTCACTGCTCGTAGAGCAACAAATCTGAGGGACCGTCTGGTACATTCAGAGTATAACCACCCCAAAAAACACAGCTGGCTCACTGACCTTCCACCCTTGAGGGGCATGTACAGTTGTGACAGATGCCATGTGTGTAGGTATGTGGATAGGACGGATGTGTTCGCCAGTTCTGACAATAAAAAACAGTATGCAACCTTCCGGATTGAATAATGAATTTAATTTGTCCCCTTTTTTGGAACAATGATTTAATAGTAAACAATCTAATTGCTTTTTTCCGGAGTCTGATGGGCTTTGGTTGGGGACCCACATCTTCTCCTGACTGTGATCGGCAACTTTTAAGAAAACAGACTGTATGCAATTTGACCTACAACTATATCCTTGCCTTCCGCATAGATGATAGTATTCAGTGTGTGAGATGTAATCTATGCGAAGTGGCAATCTGTGATTTTTTCCCACTTTAGTTCAATCATCTGGCCATACACTAACCGATCAGATTGAAGCTGCAGTGCCCTCCGACTATGGATCTCTATATCTAAACAATAATTTGCACAACATACTATCTTGTCGTTTCATGCGGGGGCAATGATATTGGAATGTCCAAACGTAACTGTATGTCTAGACCACTTGGAATTACTCTATATCCAGCTATCATGTGCGATTTTACTTGCAATTTCACTAGCAATAATATCTTTATCCCATGCATAGATGACAATACACAAGATGTGAGTTGTAATTCAATTTAACCAGAATGATAGCTTGTTGCGCTTTTTATTTCAATTGTCTCATTCCTTGTGTGTCCACCATGTGGCCATAAATTAATTGCTAGGATATCTTTGCCTTTTGTTTGGATGACGGTATATAATGCGTGAGATGTAATTTAATTGGAATAACAGACTGTTCCTTCTCACTTTTCTATAACATTATCGTTATCATTTCATTATTGTCCAGTATATGGCCATATATGCACCGACTTGATCGAAAATGCAGCACTCTCTGATTATGTATCCTATGCATTAACAGCAACTGTTTGACAAGTCCTCCCTACCATTTTTTATAATGGTGGGAAATGTAATATTCAAATCTGACCACATATACAAGCCGATCAGATTGAATTTCTATATATCCACTACCATCAATGGTTTGTCTGAATTCGCAACATAGATGTATGCATGAGTGTGATTGGCACATTTTGGTGATTGCAATTATGGTCAGGCCATGGTATTCAGGTGCTGATCATGATGACAGGAAATTGAACACTAGCCATATGGCTATTTAAACATTCAGCTACCGATACCACACTAGCTCTGAAGAAGCTTGGAAACAAGCGAAACGCGTAAGCGCCTAGCATCTGACCCATGTGCAGGTGGCACACAGACCCTCACACATCAATGAGGATACCCCGAAACTGGATGTGAACATCCCGATTGTTTCCAACGGATCATGGACATCAGGCTGAGCCTTTGCGGTGAACACTGACGTTGAGCGTCTCCTCTGATTGCCTAGTCTACTAGGTATGAAACGCCAATACGTTTGAACCCTGTGACTCACCTTACATCTTGCTGGAGGATACCCGGAAGCAACAGCTCATGTCCATAACAAACCAACACGCCGCATGAACGTGTCCTCAACCCACACTAGTGCGGCCATCAGCAACTCCTTTGGGCTCCATCACCTCTCCATTGAAGACGCCAGACGGTGAGCTAAATTGTACCTTACATATAGGAGGCACTTCATTAATGGCCATATTCCGTCTATCTTTAATGCTTTTTATGTGAGTTTGCCCCCCCCCCCCTTGGAGTTGCCACCGTTCACCAATCAACCAGGACGCTCTTGCTTTCCTCCTTGTCGGTTGACACATACATATGTCTAACCAGCTATTGGCTCACATCTGAAGGGACCCTTGTTTTTCATTAACACTTGCACTTTATCCAAGAAGGACCGAAAGTCTAATATTCATGCAGCCACTCTGGCTCTGGAACTCCATGAAAATTGCACAGACCCGGGTCTTCAGTGACATTAATTTGATGAGTGTGAGTGCATGAATCTATGATGTATGTGTAATGTCTGTGGTGGCCACCAGCACACAATAGGACTTTTTTGCCCTATTTTTTAAATACACATGGTTAGTGGATTATGTTTCTATTTAGTATTATGACACAATAAAGTTTTTTAGGTTCATAACAGTTTGTTCTTGAGCGGACCATCTTTTTTAGGGGGGCTTTCCTTCGCCCCCTTCCTTCTTCTCTTTATAAGAGCCCAGGCCCTGATGAACTGACGGCTCTGTACTATAAGAAATATCAGGAGTACCTAATACCCAAAATGTGTTCCTACATGAATGATATTGGGGATAAAGGGGAAATGAGGAAAGAAGCATTAGCAGCCAACATAGCTCTTATTCTTAAAGAAGATAAAGACTGTACACTATGCTCAAGCTACAGGCCTATCTCCCTCTTAAATGTGGATACGAAATTATTCGCAAAAGTGATCGTGGAGAAACTGAAACAGATTTTAAATAGGATCATACACCCAGACCAGGTCGGGTTTGTATTAGGACGGGAGGGATGTGACAACAGTATCAAAACCCTCCTTGCAGTACAGGAAATCAAAAGGAGTGGAGTCCCAGGTCTACTTCTGTCAATCGACGCAGAAAAAGCGTTTGACAGAGTAGACTGGGACTTCATGAAGGGCACAATGGAGGAGATCGGCCTTGGAGATAGGACCCGAAGATGGATATGGGCATTATACTCTAGGCCATCTGCGAGAGTGAGGATAAATGGGGTCCTGTCTGAACCTTTTGATATGTATAATGGCACAAGACAGGGGTGCCCACTTTCCCCTCTGCTGTTTGTTTTAGCTCTTGAACCCCTCCTTTCTAAGATTAGGAAGAATCCGGATATTAGGGGGGTAACGATAGGTAAAGATGAATACAAACTAGCTGCTTTCGTGGACTATATCTTGTTGTATGTTACACGCCCGAGGATCTCCCTTCCAATTATTATGTCTACCCTATCAGAATATGGGAAGCTATCCAACTTCAAAATTAATCCGACTAAATCTGAAACTCTAGAGATTAACACTGGTAAAACTAGGGACCACTCATATCAAAAGCACTTCCCTTTCTTGTGGGGGAAAAATGAATTAAATTACTTAGGGGTCAAAATTACTGCATCAAGAGAGACTCTCTTCCATGCAAATTATATACCGCTACTAAATGAGATAAAACAAGAACTAAATAGAATCTCACATGGACAGTTATGGTTATAGATTGAGTTAAAAATAATGTAGAAAAACACTGGGTAAAAATGGAAAATAAAATTAGAGACACTAAACTGAATAAAATGATATGGATCCCACCCCACTTAAGAAAATATAGCACGGAAACACCTTATATCACTAGACACGCACTTAATATATGGGATACCCTGCACAAAAGGGAGCAATGAGGGTTCAACTCACCGTTAATTCCACTTAAGGACTCAGACTATTTTGCACCAGGGAAAGAGGAGCTGTTTGGTAGGTGGTTATTGGAGGAGAATATACAACTAAAAGATGTAATGCACCAGGATAAAATATGTACATTCCAGGAGCTCAAAAACAGAAAAAACCTTCTAGTTATCAATATATGGCAGTATAACCAACTGAGCCACTTTATAGATGCCTTACCGCAACCAATTAGAGCAGCAGACAACTTACTCCCACTGGAGAAAATTTGTATTGATAAAGACAGGAGGGGGGTTTCTCTAGCATCTACAAAGCGTTACTAGGGCTGGGGAGTTCAGAAACCCTGGCTTTTATTGGGAAATGAGAGAAAGAACTAGAAAGAAAACTTACAACCCCAGAAGTATCACTGATACTGAGGAGAGTTTTTGCTACCTCGGTTAACTGCAAAATTCTAGAATTAAACTTTAAGTGCCTGGCTAGAATGTATTTGACCCCGGATCGTATTCATATATTTCAAAATGAATCTTCACAATTTTGCTGGAGGGGATGTAAAGTAGTAGGGTCAATGGCCCATATTTGGTGGTCCTGCCTGGATATTAAGAGATTTTGGAGGGAAGTGAGGGAATATATTAAAGATATAACTAGAGTAGACATACCCGATGACCCTTGGGTCATCTGAGAACGCTCCTACCACATCTGACCGATGCAGCCAAAAGCCTAATACCTAAGTACTGACAAAAGAAAGAAAGACCCACGTTGAGAGACTGGTTTAACAAGGTTAATGAGTTATATAGCCTAGAATACTTAAGGTTTAGTGAAGGGATGAAAATGGGGGCCTTTTAAACTAAATGGAGAGCATGGGTAGAATTTAAGGAATCCCTAAGAGCCGCCGAGATATAGACTACTTAGTCCAGAGACTGGGTTGACGTCTCATGGAGAGAAAGAGGTTAGAGAATCAGAAATGGATGTAGAAAAGAGGAGTCTGGAGGGGGAGAAAGGGGGGGAAATAAGTGAGGTATGGTTTGGGGGACGGGGGGTTGGGAGAGGGGAGGAGGAGGCGTCTCAGATGGGATTTAATTGGAAATATACATAATAAATATTGTTTGGATTATACCTGTTTTGCTAACATGCAAATCAAATTGCCACTATGATGTGAAGAAATGATGGGAAGAATTTGAATTTTAAATAATTGAAAGAATACTCCCGGAGAAATAACTCGCTGATGTGGCAAATAAATAAATAACAAATATTTGCAAATTTTAAAATTGCACCTTTTTGAGAAATGGTGAAAATCGGACATAAGCAAATATTTCCCTGAAAATCTAGGTTTCATTGTTCACTAACAGCTTTTAGAGTTTGTAAAATACCCCCCAAACCATATATTTTCTGAAAGCACTTGATCGGTAGAATAAAAAAGTGCTACAGATTTTTTGGGCCCCGCAATAATTGTGAAATAGTTCATCAAATCGCTATTTTCACTAAAAATTCACCAAAATCATTAGTGTACATAAACACAACATAGCTTACAAAATTCCTGCTAAATTGCTACTAAAGCATCATTCACATGTGGCATACTAAAGTGTATGCCCTTGGAGGGCCATGTTTACCTGCATGGGGATGCACAGGTGTTCTGTGCATCCCCGTGCAGGCAGTCCCATTTATGTCAGTTGGGATGCAACGGCTGCACAGGCATAGCCCCTGCTCCCAATCTGACATCTGTATCGGTGTGGGTGCATGACCCTGAATGCAGACAGTGTGAGCTCAGGGACATTTGCATATTAACCTGTACCTACATGGATGTCAAATTGGGAGAAATGGCTCTGTTTGTGCAGTTGCTACATCGTAAATGACATCAATGGGACTGTCTGCACAGGGATGCACGGAACACCTGTGCATCCCTGTACAGGTAAACATGGCCTTGCAGGGGTGTATGTTGTGTATGCCCTGTGTGAACAAGGCCTTAGGTCCCTTTCACAGCTGACTGATCGGGTCCACCTGTCCGTTTTTCAGGTGGACACGATCGGACCACCCATTGTTCTCTATGGAGAGGCTGATGTAAATGGACATGTGTCGGTTTACACCTACCTGCATCTGATCCGATCCGGTCTGCCAAAAACAGACAGATGGGGATCTAGCAGATCGGATGAGAATCAGATGGAAACTGTCAGGCGGTCCATTGACATCCGACCGCCTCATAGAGAACAGCGAGCTGTGTCCGTGTCTACTCTGCATCGGCGGGGATTACACAGACCTGTCATCAGCCTGCTCTGTAGGGATCAGCAAAAAGATCCCCCACTGAGTAGGTGCATCTGCTTGACGAAAAAGTGAAAGACGCCTTACTATGTATTTTTTTTTTTCATTTTATTTTTCACAATGATATATTTTTTATATTTTTTACTTTTATTTTGGGGGGGGGGGGTCTTTGGTGGGATATGAGAAGTCTAAACAGACCCCTGATATCTCGTTTTTGAGACAGAGAAAGTCCCTTTCTCTCCAGCCTAAGCTGCATGAATGAATGAATCCAGGGGAGAATTACATGAATGAATAAGGAGTCTGTATAGAGATTCCTCATTCATTCATAAACTTGGTTTACTATGCACAGTTATCAGTGGACACAGGAATGATTGATAGTGAACTCTGTCTGTGTCCATTGTAGTACAGGGAGGGGGCTGGTAAACACAGGTTTACCCAGCCCCAACCTCGCCTGCACCCACACTGCTCCCCTCTCCCCCTCACTCTCGAGAATGTCAGCATGTCATCCTGATGCATGATTTTCTGAGGAAGGGCGCGATCTACAATAGGCGGAAAGTGTTTAAATATCATGTATGCCTGATTTTATGATGTCTTATTGATGTCCTCTTAATTAATTTTTTCAAATAAATATAGTTTGTGCAGCAATCCCATTTGAAATATATATATATATATATATATATATATATATATATATATATTAAATAAATATATAAATATATATATATATTTTAGCATTTTAAATGTAACTCTCCCCTGGATCTAGCAAGCCCAGTGCAGAGTGCTGGTGTCTTCTCTTGTATTTTAATAATCCCTTGCCTACTAGCCTTGAAAATTACCAAACTAAATTTTCAAGTGGGTCCTCATTTATATTTAGTACTTATTTTAAATCCACCGACAGGAACGCATACATATCGACTGATAGTTGTCACCACAGTTCCTGGATCAGATCTGTTCCCAAAAGTCAGTTCCTACGATTACGAAGGAACTGTACTGATTCAGACACTTTTAGACTACAGGCCATGACCTTGAAAGATAGGTTCCTGGAGAAGGGTTATAACTCTGTGGATTTAGATAATGAGATCGAAAGTGCTTGTGCAACAGACCGTCAGTCATTATTAGAGGATAGACCTAGACAAACGAATGATGAATTCAAATGGTCCTTCTTAACATCTTTCTCCATGCAGCACAAGCATGTTAAAAAAATCTTTGAAAATCACTGGGATGTTTTAAAAACAGATAAAATCTTGGGACCTCTGTTGCCTAAGACCCCAAAGGTGGTGTTTAAGGGTGTTCCATCTCTCCGGAATAGGTTAGCACCTAATGTCATCAACCCACCAGAGAGACCATCCTTTTTCCACAACTTGATTGGATTTTATCCTTGTAAAAAGTGCTTGGTCTGTAAATTTAATACCTGTGGCAGAAGGGCTAGTCATAGTTTTTCTTCCACCGTGACCGGCCGTACTTACAAAATTAAACATTTCTGCACGTGTGCCACTACAGGAATAGTTTATCTTTTAACTTGCCCTTGTGGCAAGCAATATGTCGGCCGGACCATCAGATCTTTTACTACGCGGGTTTCGGAACACATCAATCTCATTAAAGCGGGCAGTACTAAACACACTGTCCCTAGACACTACAGGGAGGTTCACGATCGGAACCCTATGGGTACTCAATTCCTCATTATAGATAGGTACGTGCCCCCTTGGCGGGGTGGGTCGATTCTTAGAGGTGTCTCGCGTTTAGAGACGTACTGGGTATATGAGTTGGGGTCCCATTTTCCACAGGGTATCAACGTGGAGTGGGACATCAACTCTTTTATTAACCAAGCTTGAATATAAATATGATCTCTCTTATTGTCTAAATGACAAAGAATACTGTTATATATTTTTTTATTATACAAGATGATTATTGGTTGTCTTAATTTATGTCACGGAATCCGGGATAATTATTGTTTGAATTCAGAATGCAATTTTTGTTATGTACGCTGTTGATGTCCCCCATTGGCAGTGTCCCTTTAATATTATGGTCCATGATTCTAATATTGATCACTAATTAACCTTATTAGAATGTCCTTGTATCACCCTTATAAGGTAATGTTTTTGCTAGCATTAGCCTTGTGTAATAATTTTTATCCCCTTTTTTCTTTTTCTTTTTCAATCTGTTTTTATTTTAACACCAATGCCTTTTTTCAGTGCACTGATTTTTTTTCTCCTCTCTGCTGACACTTCACCTCAGATTGAGGCTTGGTTTCCTCCTTATGGAGTGCAGTGGTATTACTTCCTCTCTGTGTGATGGGAAGTGCATCACATATGAGAGTGAGGCTTGAGGAGCAGGCTGGCTGAAAGGGAGGCTTGGCAAGCGCTCTGACCAGTTCTTGATAGATGGACTGATTCAGGGCACAGCTTACCGTTTTTTTGTACATATTTTTTCATTTTTAATCTCCTAATTTAGAAACATGAGATACATGGTTCTCTGTTTCATTAATTTGTTCTTAATATAACTATTCAATTAGTCATCCTATGACCCTGAAAACCGGAAGTGATTCTTACTTGTTGCACTTCCGGTTTGTAGACACTCCCAGTGGGGGTCATCTTCTGTTTATAAAGCGGTGAGGTGAGGGTGGTCCATACCCCAGATGATGGCTCCTTAGCTGAAACATGTTGGGTGGACCCCTCACGATTGCCGCTATTTGAGCTCTGTTTCGTTCTTCCAAATGTGAGTTTGTTTTTTATTATTTTAATAAACTAGTGTTTTAAAACGTTATTACGCTATGTGAGTTTTGTTTGCTCCTTGCATGGCATATGAAACTACACGTTTGGCTTATGCTGGATTACCTATGGGAGAGGAAGCCGTGCGGACCCCCCCCCTTTTTCTTTCCACCATCTGTTGATGACATCTGACAAGATGCATTTCCCAGAACCAGTGGTTATTATGCTTTTTTGACTTGTCTGGCGTATGCCATTTCAGGTCAATTTTCTCCGGTAAGCCTCCTCTACTCCTGGTGTTGGCCCTGGCACTGATGTACAATCTATGCACACTTGTGGTTTCCCTTCTGCCCGCTCACCAGTTTTGGTGCGACTTTGGTGCGACTTCTGCCCACTCGCCAGATTTGGTGCGACTAAAATTCTGTGAATACCATCTGGCCATGCATCACCCCCTTTGAACTCTGATGTTTTCTTCACTATTTTTCTACACATTTTTTATGGACTTTTAAAGTTTTATTATGTTTGGTGTCTGGCTCATGGAATCAGCACGGGTTTCTACTAATCACTAGCACATTTGATGATTAAGCATTATTGTGTATTTACTTTATGTGATCAACACTGATTAATTATTTGACACTATCCATTTTATGATCATACATTTTTTGGTAGTATTCACTATTTTTATATGTCTTTATTGTAATACACACGGCTGTGGATGTGATATATAGCGCCACACTTTTGTTTCTTTTACATTTACATGGATAGCCAACAGAGCAGATACTCCCTGTAAACTTCAGTTATCCATTAATGTCTCCCACATGCCAAAAAGCTTACAAAGTAACATCGGGCTAATTAACATTAAATCAGCTCTAATTGGATCTGATTCAACAGACTTGGCTCTTAGGAAAAAATTGTCTCAAGATTTAGTGAAGTGGAAATCTGGTGCTGACATAAGGGATTGAGAAACTGTGCAGTACCCATTGTAGAGAGGAATGGGAGTTGTAAAGTAATTGGCCTCTGGAGAATTCCTCAAAATTCTCATTTGATTATATATTTTTCTTTTGCATATAGTCACTAACCATGCTGGGATGGAACAAGTCATGTAACTCAGCACAATGCATTTTTTTTAAATGAATGTCTCACCTGCTGCCAGTGACACTGTGAAGGGAATAAGAAATCATGCTGAGTAAGAATCCTATTGTGGTTTGTGCAGGTAAAGCTTTTGTAGGCCAATTCTTCACTTCATATCTGTGACTAAACTATTTCTCTTTATGTGTGTTAATGTAGGTCACCTCTCATAAATAAATAAAGATAGTATGCATGGAATTAGCAGTTACATATTAAGGTATATATATTGTGACAGGCTGAGCCTCTGTCACTGTAAAGTTGTTCAGGAAAAGGACACAGGGTTTGCACCTTTGCAGAGTGCATGGCTACCTAGCATTAATTTTGAGTGGATAAAACTGCTTTGCAGCTTTTTCCAGATTTTAATATTTCTGGATGAGGCTTCATATTTTGGAGATTTCAAATGGACTTGGGAGGGAAGAAATCTCAAATGCACTGTACTGGTTTTGTGGACAACCAGCAGGGTTGCCCTTATAATGATGGGCTGGTGAGAGTTGCAGGTGGAGTATGAGTTGTTGTTAGAGCAGTTGATGCAGCCAGGAGGGAGGGGTGCTCCTGTTTAGAGAAGGCACTCCATGTGAGAGAGAATCTGAGAAACTATAGCCGAGACAACTTGCAGAGAGTCCTGGGTAACAGAGGAAACTGAGTCTCAGAGGAGTAAAAGCCTTGGCTGTCAGGGGAACACCTTCCTAGAGGCCAGGAATGGGCCTGCAAAACATAGTATTGTGACCGAGGCTGAGTGGCATTTTCAATTGTGTATATTTTGCTGGAGAAGACCCCTGCATGGGAAACTTTATGTTTATGAGATATATATATATATATATATATATATATATATATATATATATATATATATATATATATATATATATATATATATATATATATATATATATATATATATATATATATATATATATATATATATATATATATATATATATATATATATATTAATATTAGCCTGGTATTTTCAAGCTGCGTCATTCCACTCGGTATCAGCTGACCATTTCCAGAACTCCACAATGTGATCCTCCACCGGTCGTCGCCCCTGTATGAGGGCATGGAGGGCAGGCTCAGCAGCATCGGTCCTCTGTGTGTCATCATATAAAACAGCCATGGCTTTGAAGAAAGTGGTAACAGAGTTTAGCACTACGTCCTTTTGTTCTAAGAGATTGTGGGCCCAGGACTGTGGTTCATCAGACAAGAGGGACAAAATAAAAACCAACTTTGACTCCAGTATGAACGTTCTTGGTTGCAGGGCAAAGTACAGTTCGCAAGCATTTTTAAAGGCCTGACTTTTCGTTGATCTCCTGAAAAGCGCTCAGGAGTGGAAACTCTGGGTTCTGGAGGAGGTAATATCACAGCAGATTAAACAGCGACAGAAGAACTGGTAGGTGCTGTTGTAGGGGAGAAGCTCATTGCTCGATTTGGTTCTGCGGGAGTCACAGAAGCAGCAAGGGTGTGGAGAGGTCCTTCAAGCTGGAAGTAACCATGGTAAAGTTGATCCAGGGAAAATCTGATTGTCTCTCTGGGATCAGGAAGGCATTTTTCCCCTGCTGTAGCAAATAGGATCCTGCTTTTCTGGGGTAGAGGATTGGGTATATGGGATTTTAGGATATTTTTTCTATTTTTTTTTAAGCTTGAACTAGATAGAGTTGTGTCTTTTTTCAACCTAACTATGTAACCATCTTGCAGATTCTTGACTGCTTGTGTAAAGGCCATCACCTGTTGACAAATAACCTCCAACACAAAAGCACTTCTCTCTGCCTCAGGCATGAAGGCTGATTGATACTATCACGTACATAATGCTTGTGGCCAATGAAAAGAGGGCTTCCCTTGCAGCTAATTCCAGACATCCCTGATTGGCAGTTGAAAACCTTGCTGTTACAATTATCTTCATTGTAACAACAAACAAAATGTAAAAAAACAACAAAACAAAACAAAAAAATCCCTAATCCCCCCCCCCCCCAGAGTAGTACAGTGTTACTATGGTGACACTGAACTACTCTGATACCAGGATGTAAAAAAATAGTGATAAAAAAAATAATGAAATAAAACATTATTATTATTATTATTATTATTATTATTATTATTATTATTATTATTTTTAAATACTGTTATAAGTGCACTGGTGACAGTATTTAAAAAAAAGTAAACAAAAATTTTATTTTTTTTTCAATTTCTTCATTTTCAAGTAAATTGTGACAAAAAATTACAATTTCAAAAAGCTCACCATGCCTCTTACTAAATGCCTCAGACTGTCTACTTTGCAAAAAGGGGTTATTTGGGGATACTTTGTACTATGCTAGCATTTTTAAGGACCGTAAAGTGATACTAATGTCTCAGGTTTTTTTGGTTTAAAAATAACAAATATGTTATAACAAAACCGGTCCAAAAAAATCTGTATACCCACTCTTCAAGTACCACCACTGCGCCAAAATAACCTAAATGTGCAACAGCTGCTACTTTAAATGAAATATAAAGCATTTACAGTGTAAACTAAAGTAAATAGTAGCGCTAAACAGTATAAATAAATAAACCCAGTGGGGGGGCGGAGCTAGCCGGAGACCAAGATGGCCACAGTTTAACGGAGCTCTGACTGCAGCGAGTTAACAGCGGCACACACCGGGTTCCCAGGACCTCAATCGAACACAAAAACCGGGCGTTCTAGCTTCGCACGACCCAGGAGATCAAACAGTCACCATGCCAAGACGGAAGGCAGAGGGGTCCCGGCCCCAGAAACTGACCAAGTTCTTCCAGCCGGGGCCTAGGCAAAATGGTGCCGGCGCGACCTCCACGCCAGTATCCAGATCCACACAGAGCTCAACACAGAAGGGGAAATCTCAAAAAAGAAACAGCCCACAATCCTCTCCAGCTACACCAGCCTCTGGAAGTCCAGAGAAATCCCGGGCGAGGATCGATGCAGCAGATGAAGAACATGAGGTGAGCTCTGCCCATGATTCAGGGGATGACACCAGGGAGCTGCCAAACTCCATAGATCACTTCCCTACTACCAATCAGCCGGTCGTAGATACTGTGCTTAAAGAAATGCTGGTATCCCTGAGAAGCTCTTTGCATTCTGACATGGTATCCTGTATTCACACAGTTAGCAGAGACTTACAGGAGGTATCAGAAAGAGTGACACATGTGGAAGATAAGATGGGGGAATTTGCCACTACCATTAATGCATTAGTGGATGCAAACAAAAGTAATGAGGATGACATGGCGGACATGGAGGACAGAGCCAGGAGAAATAATGTCAAAATACGCGGTATTCCAGAATCTGTCCTACAGCAAGACCTGTGTAACTACGTATCTCAGCTCTTTACCACAGTACTACCAGAAATGTCAGCAATAGATTTTACTGTCGACAGGATTTACAGCCTCACCAAACCCACTCATCTCCCCGCCAGCATACCCCGGGATGTCATTTTGCGACTCCACTTCTATCACACTAAAGAAAAGTTGATGTCAGTGTCCCTCCATAAAGAGCTAATACCGTCACCATACACAGACCTGCAATTTTATGCGGACTTATCTCAATTTACCTTACAAAAACGCAGGAACTTAGGCACCATTACCAAGGTGCTTAGAAACCACAAGCTAAGTTTTATAAATGGGGATTTCCCACAAAACTAATTGTCACCAAGGACGGAAAAGAGCACATAATGGACTCCGTAGACAAAGGCATGGGACTGCTAAGCAAATGGGGCATTATACCTGAACTGTCCACATCTTCACGCTACGATAAGGATATCAATCAAGAATCTGAGTGGTGCACTGTCAATCAGAAGAACGCATGCTCTCATAAATAACCTGGGCCCAGGTTCAAGACAAGAACACTAATACTCGCTGAGGAAGAGTCTCTTTCAATTTGAACTGTTCTCCTTTGTTGGTCCTGAAGACCACCTTTATCCCCACTAAATATTGAGTGGCTATGTGCCACACTCATCCTTTCCCTACTTATGTTAGGCTTATAGCCTTTGTTTTTTCCAAATTCTGTTATCTTCTTTTATTTTTGACAGTCAAGAATAACCTTTGAGTTATCGTACCGACCAGAATTGTACCTGCAAAGCCAATCCGGATGCCAAGAAACCCTCGAGATCCACTCTTCCATCGAAAAAAAGGCATGACCCTGCTAACAGTAAGTGGTCACTACAAAATACCCACCACACATCACTTCATCAACTTCCAAAATGGCTATTAATTTCCTAACAATCAATGCAAAAGGTCTCAATCATCCAGCAAAGAGAAGATGCCTATGGAAGGAGGCCCTGCAACACAAAAGTGATATAATATGTATCCAAGAAACACACTTTTGTGTATCATCACCACCTAAATGCTCTCACCCCAAGTAACCATTTATTTTAAATGCCAATGCCGATACTAAATGAAAGGGGGTGATAGCAATAAGAGATACTGTAACATTCAAGACCCACAAAACGATTTGTGATCCACAAGGGAGATTTATTATTTTGATTTGTGACATTAATTCCACCACTTATATGATTGTCAACATATATGCACTTAATACCAGACAAATAAAATTCTTCCATAAGGTAATACGAAAAATATGCAAGGAACAAAAGGGACTATTGGTGATGTGTGGAGATTTCAATGTTACCCCAGATCCGATGATAGACTCGACAGCTAAACCAAAACATTCTCCGCCATCTCTGAAGGCTGCACTAAGATCCTACGATCTATATGACACTTGGAGATGTATGAATGCTAACGAACGGGATTACTCATTTTTTTCCGGTGTCCATAAAACCTATAGCAGAATAGATTTAATTTTAGTGGATAAACAAATGCTATTCAAATCTAAAACAGCTAAAATTAACAATATCACCTGGTCGGATCATGCCTCAGTGTCATTAGCGGTGGGTGACCCCTCCACGCATGGACCTACCTTTGTGTGGAGGGCTAACTCTAAACTGTTTCAGGATGATCCTACCAAATCTTACCTAATGAAACAACTTATAGAATTCTTTGAGTTCAATCAGGATTCAGTCTCTTGCCCTTTTTGCCGTATGGAATGCACACAAGGTGTTTGCAAGGGGAATCCTGATTCAACAAGGAGCTAGAAACAAAAGGAGGAGGCAGCATCAAGTTGATTCACTAATATCCCAGATAGATCGCATTGAGAAACAAAACATGATACACACCTCTCATAAAATGACAGAATCATTATCACACCTTCGTAATGATCTGAGACTCCTATTTATGGAGGATTTTGAAAAGGCCACTAGAAGGCTCAAATTATCATACTACACTAGTGGAAATAAAGCAGGGAAACTTTTAGCTAATAAACTTAAAGGCCAAAGATATAAAACTCAAATTCCCTTTATAAAACACCCCATTACACATACTAAACATTATCACTCACAGCAAATAGCAGACGCGTTCAGCCAATATTACAGCTCACTCTATAACATCAAAGATGACACTACAGCACCACACCCAGAGATCATTACATAATTTCTTAAACAAATTTCTCTTCCCAAACTTACCCAAGATCATCTCACAGACCTTAATTCTATCATTGCAAATGAAGAAGTGAAAAAAAATTATATCAGCTTTACCGACAAATCCCCTGGACCTGATGGGTTCACAAGCGAATATTATAAGACATTTCAAGACATCCTGTCACCACATTTGGTGAGGATGTTTGACTCTGCTGCTGCCTCCTCCTCATTTCCTCCTGACATGTTACAGGATTTGATAGTAGCTTTGTCGAAACCGGGAAAAGAACCTGACTCCCCACAAAACTTCAGGCCTATATCTTTACTGAATAATGACATCAAGATATATGCAAAGCTACTAGCAGAACGGTTAGTAAATATGTTGCCTTCTCTTATTGATATAGACCAGTCTGGGTTTACCACAGGCAGACAGACAGCAGACGCTACGAGGCACCTGATAGATGTTATCCATGTGGTTGGGGAATGTCGAACGCCTTCTCTGCTCCTCGCGTTGGATGCAGAGAAGGCGTTCGACAGGATACAATGGAAATTTCTAGCATTGGTATTGGACAAGTTTGGATTTGTAGGTCCTATCTATAGCGCCATAATGGCTCTTTATTCCACACCATCGGCACGAGTCTACATTTCGGGTGCTCTATCTACACCTTTTACCATTACCAATGGAACCAGACAGGGCTGCTCCCTGCCCCCCTTAATGTTTAATTTCTAACCACTTGCTACCTACATACGGTCACACCCACAGATAGCAGGCATACAAATAGGCTCTAGAACTCACACCATAAGTCTTTTCACCGATGATATAATATTAATGCTTGCTAACCCGAAGGTATCTCTCCCCTCTGTTCATGAAGCACTACTTTTCTTTAACAAAGTATCATATTATAAAATCAACGAAACAAAATCCTACATACTAAACCTAGGTATACCAGATAGACAGTCAGATATTAAAACAAACATTCCCCTATATCTGGAAAAAAGATGGAATTAAGTATCTAGGTATAACCCTGACTCCTAGAACAGAAGACCTAATATCGGCGAATTATACACCCTTCTTACACTCAATGGGGGCCAGATTTAAAAAAATAGACCATAATAAATTATTATTGCTTGGCAGATTGGCAGCCTTTAAAATGCAGATACTCCTTCAGCTGCTTTATCTTTTCAGAACTCTACCAATCCCACTTCCCAACTCATTTTTTAATTCTATACAACCTATCAAACAAATTCCTGTGGCAGGGGAGAAGAGCTAGATGTGCCTTTAATAGGCTGATCAAACACAGAAAAGTAGGTGGAATAAGGCATGTGCATTTACAGGACTATTTTGCAACAATTCTCACACAGATTCAACACTGGATGCGAGCAGATTCCAACACAACATGGAAGGATATTGAAAGTACACTAATCCCCAAAGGAAATCTTAAAGATTTCCTTCTAACTACTCATCTCACCAAATCACTACACAAAAAGCTAACCCCTCCTATACTAGCATCAGTAAGAGCATGGACACACCTATGCAGTTATCAAAACTGGAGTGACAGAGTAAAACCATTGAAGTTTCCCATATCAGCATTTACACATATCATTCCGGACCTCAATCTAACTAGTTGGCAGACAAAGGGAATATATTATCTAGACGAAATTATGGAAGGCCCTTCGGTAAAGTAATTCGCTAAATTACAACAAGACTACCATCTACCTCATACCAAGCTCTACAGATATACACAATTAGCCCATCTACTCACTAGGAACTCGCACCTAATCATAACACTACCAGAAAAAATGACTCAATTTTACCAAACAAAATCAAACACACGGAAAGGCATATCACTGATATACTCGAGACTACAAGAAAAGAATATATGTACAAAAACACAGTCTATGCTAGCATGGGAACAAGAATTGGGGAAGGAATATACACTCCATCACTGGGAAAAATCGTTTTGCCTTATACATTCATCCACAAGAAGCACCAATTTAGCCGAAATGCAGCAAAAAATACTATTGAGATGGTACCTGACTCCACATCGCATAGCAAAAATATTTCCGGGAGCTTCTCCGGATTGCTGGAGAGATTGTGGAAATACTGGTACACTAATTCATATACTCTGGTTCTGTCCAAAACTGAGGGGTTTGTGGTCACAAGTAGAAAGGTTAATGATGGACATCACAGGTACAAAACAATCCTTGGATTTACACACTATCCCCTCAACATACAGAAAGGTGATTTCACATATCTTGTTGGCCACTAGAATATCTATCCTGAGAAAATGGAAAGAAATAACTGCCCCTACATTATTGGAAATAATACAAACTACACAAACTAATGGATCATACGAAGTATTACATGCATCAGCTAATGGGAATTATAAAAAGGTAAAGGAGCAATGGGATCCATGGAAAGATTGGTACAACTGTAAAGTAAAACTTTGAAATGAATAGATATCACCTTGACTGCTCTATGTTTTAGGTTTTTGGTTATGTTGAAGTTATTTTTCTACAGTTAGGCTGACTGACTCCTACCAACAATTCCATTTCACACTCTAATGCCCCGTACACACGGTCGGACTTTGTTCGGACATTCTGACAACAAAATCCTCGGATTTTTTCCGACGGATGTTGGCTCAAACTTGTTTTGCCTACACACGGTCGCACAAAGTTGTCGGAATTTCCGATCGCCAAGAACGCGGTGACGTCAAGCACGTACGACGAGACTAGAAAAGGCCGGTTCAGAACCAAGCGAGGCACCCTTTGGGCTCCTTTTGCTAATCTCGTGTTAGTAAAAGTTTGAGAGACGATTCGCGCTTTTTCAGACTCGTGGCTTTCAGATCGTTTTCTGCCGTTCAGTTTGTGCTTGTGGGTTTGTATCTGCTCTTCAGTGCGTGCAGTCAATTCGTATTGGAGTTTTCTGTGCGATCTTGTCCGCTCGTTGCTGTTTTTCAGGTCGCTCTTCACAGGCCTTGCTGTTCTTCAGTGCGTTCTGTTACTTCGTTCTGAGCAGCCGACCGTTTTCTAGCCATGTTGCGTATGCGTACTCCTCGTAGAGTTCGTGCTGTGCGGGGGCTTGGTGTTGGGGTCCTGACCTTGACACAAGTCCAGTCCAGGAACAGGGTGGGGAGGAGTTCATGGACCAAGAATTGGTTGCTTCAGCGTGACCAGTTCTGTCATATGCCTTTGCTCCGTGAGATCCGTGAGAATAATCTTGATGATTTCAGGAACTTTCTCAGGATGACGGACCCCGTGTTTCACTGTTTGTTGGCTTCGCTGACCCCCTATATCAGCAGGCAGGATACCTGCATGAGGCAAGCCATCACTCCGGAGCAGAGGTTGGTCGCTACCTTGCGGTATTTGGCCACAGGGAGAAGCCTGCAGGACTTAAAGTTCTCGACAGGCATCTTCCCCCAGGCTCTGGGGATCATTATCCCAGAGACCTGTTCTGCCATCATCCAGGTCCTGCAGAAGGAGTATATGAAGGTAAGATTTTTATCCTTTTATATCACATTTTATTGTATTGAATGTTTGATAATATATTGTATTTCTTTCCTCATTCCCTAATTACCATGATTGTATTATGCTGTGAATGTCCCCTTTGTCCTCATGCATGCTGGATTTTTATGTAATTATTATTTTAGGTCCTTCATACATATTTGCCCTTCAATAACCTCCCCAGCATGGTGTCTCCTGGCCTATATTCACCTCATGTAGTTACTTAACAATGTATTTTATCAGCTCCATAGTAGTGCTTTACCCCAAACACCCCCTAAAATGTTTGGAAATGTTATTTTTGCTTTAAATTCAGGCAGAGGGCCAGAGGCTTTTTTTTGTGGTGTCCCCAAATTTTTTGTAACCCTCCCTCCCCCAACTGCTAAGTCAGCTGATCCCAATTCTCTATCCTCAATCATCTATCTGCTGACTTTGCCAAACCCATACACACTATACCCACCTCTTTACTGGTCAGATTTATGGATGAATTCCCCAAAGCATGTAGTGCAAGGGCCTGCCTGTATACTTTCCAATGGTACTGTTTAAAGTTTTTGTATCCTATTATTATCTTGATAGGTAATAGCAGAATGTTCAAATGTGCTCAAATGTGTACAGTGTGTATTTATATCTTTGTATTATGACACTTCTTACCTGTCCAGTGGGCTGCCAATAGTGTCACTAAGGAGGGGCTGTTCCAAGTAATACCCATTATTTAGGCATTCATCTCTCAATGAAGTGAAGAGGGTTACCTGTCCAAGAGTTCCCCCCCCTATAATGTTAGAAATGGCCCATGAGAGGGGGGGGGGGGGAATATGATAGGTGTACCTTATACTTTGTTGTTGTTAAATTCCCCTTAATAAATGCTATCTGGAGGTTGACCCATAATGTTTGTGTCTAATCTGCTTGCCAGGTTTCTGTGAAAAAATAGTAATGTTTATTGTTTTTTCCTCAACAGTTTCCTTCAACGCCACAGGAATGGCAGACTGTGGCCTCCCACTTTGCCCAGCGGTGGGACTTTCCTAACTGCGGAGGGGCAATTGATGGGAAACACGTCCACATCGTCCCACCACCCAACTCGGGGTCGTACTATTATAATTACAAGGGGTTTAATAGTATAGTGATGTTGGCGGTGGTGTCGGCTAATTACGACTTCTTGTATGTGGACTTTGGGAAGAATGGCCGGATTTCCGATGGTGGAGTGATCGCCCAGACGGAGTTCTACAGGCGTCTCCAGAATGGCAGCTTGGACTTGCCACCTCCAGAGGACAATGTTGAAGGTCTCCCATTTGTGTTTGTTGCTGATGAAGCATTTGCGCTGGGGGACCACCTGATGCGGCCATTCCCGATGAGGACCCTCACCCCGGAACAGAGGGTTTTTAATTACCGGCTGGCCAGAGCCCGAAGAGTGGTGGAGAACACATTTGGAATCCTGGCCAGCCGGTTCCAATTATTTATGACACCCATCCATATGGCGGAGTATAAACTGAACCATATAATACTTGCCTGCTGTGTTCTCCATAATTTTCTACGAAAACATTCAGCCAACTATGCTGGCTCAGTTGGGCCTGAGGCCGGAATCCCAAATACATCAACAATGACGGCACTTGAAAGCGGCCGTCCTGGCTTGCCCTCCCTGAATGCCCGTGATGTCCGGTTACGATACCTGGAGTTCTTTGCGGGTAGGGGGGCTATCAATATGCCAGACAATATGTGACACCTTTTTCAAATAAAAAACAACCCAAAGAAATTCTTGGTGGACATTTACTGCTTGTGTTTGTTTTAGCTGACCCTGACAGAAATGTGAGTGCAGAAAATGTTGTGATTGGGTAACCTTATAAAAAACAGTGTTGGCTGGTACTTCCTAAATGCAAAAACACATTTCACTACAAGTGCACTTGCAACTGCACTGAACCTGCACTTGTAGTGCAAAGAGGATTTGCCCTTAGGAAATAACCCCCATTTTTGCATAAAACAACAATTACATCACCCCAAAAGTGTTGTAGTGTTGAGACAATAATCCACACATTCTTGAGTAAGGCACTTTTTTATACCTGCACAATCACATGCGCATTTACCAAAGGTTTTTAAAACAAACCAACATGTTTGTTGTATAACAATGTTTGCAGTAGCATTATGAAAAATCTAAATATCCATTTCAGATAACAGGCCTGTGTAAAACCAACAAGAAAGCCAAAAAACTTGAACTTACAAAGTTCACATTAGGTAAAACCTGAAGGCTATATCAGACATCAGTATTTAGGAACTGGGTTTGATATAGCGTTCAGATGGGGGGAAATCACCCCTGGAAAAGCCAAATTTGGAAGATGCACACCAATTTACAAATGTCCACATGTGCTATCTGCCATCAGGGGGGATCAAGGGACGTGTTTGGGGGGAGCAAGCCCTTCCTCAACGCTACTTTATAATTGAGGAAGGGGTTGCCCCCCCAAAACGCGTCCATTGATCTCCCGTGATGGCAGATAGCACATGTTGGCACACTGTGTGCATCCTCCAAATTTGGCTTTTCTAAACATTGAAAAAAGTTTGGTACGATAAAACAGGTGATTTTGTGGGGTTTAAATTCGCCCCAAAACATCAATGATGTTATTATTTTTTTTAATAACATCACTGATTTGTTGCTGGATGTTGTGCAATTCGAGATTACACCCCATGATCTCCCCGATCAGTATCTGGGCACTTTCAGATGTAAAGCGTTCTGGATCCCTCACATCACGATCACCTAAAAAGAGATAAAGACCAAAAAAAAGTCTCAAATCTGCCACCATCCATCTCTTTTACATGAGTCTGTGGTCGCAGACACTCACCTGTTGTGGTGCCAATCTCCACCACGTCTTCTTCTTCCTCCTGCTCTTCTTCTTGTGTTGGTATTTCCCCTTCTTCCAGAGGTGGGGGGTCTCTGGTCTCCTCAGATGAGGGGTGTCCTCCGAGTCTTTTCTCCCCTATGTAAAACAAAAATGGTATACTTAGCACACAGATATTTGATGGCAGAACTATAGAAATAGGAAACATTGCTTGGAAGTGGGGTACAATTGTCTATTTTAGCCGAGTTCCAAGATGTATATTTTTTATTGCCCTTTGTCAAGCTGCAATACTTTACCTGTTTGGTACAAGCTTCACAGATGGAGACCCCCCTATAGTATACACTGGAGCACCTGTGTGGCCCCCTAATAAAAATGGTGTTCTTGTGTCCCACACTAGTGCTCCAGTGTCCAGATGTGAAAACAGCTGCTCAGTGTCCTCTCCTTACACACAATCTAGTTGGCATTTCATTCTAGTAACAAACCCATCTACACAAACAAATATTTGGCATCCAAGTAGGCCCCAAAAAAATGTGGGAAAATGCATATGGCCTAAACAATGGTGTTCTAGAGGCCGAAAGAAAAATGTTTGATGCGAACGAATAATGGGCCCATGAACATTAAAGTTGCCCTTTTAAACGTTACAATTAATAAAAGCATATGGAGCAGCACGAACGGAATAAAGACAGAAAGAATAGGAACACAGCACAACTACTTACTTTTTTGCAGCACTCTCCGGATCTTTCGGTACTGCGCTGGCTCTCTCAACTTCAGGTCCGACCACCGTTTCCTGAGCTGATCTTTTGATCTTCTGACCCCGAAATTCCTCTCCAGACTCCTGACCACTTTCGCCATGATCTTGGCCTTTCGGATGTTCGGGTTGGGGTAAGGCCCATATTTTCCGTCATAGTCGGACTTCCTCATGATGTACACCATCTCCAACATCTCCCCAAACAACATATTTGTGGCCTTAAAACGTCTCCTTCTGGATCGGGACATGCCTGGATCCGCCCTTTCCTCCTCCTCGTTGCTAGAATTAGCACGCACCTGCTGTATGTCCGCCATCATGCTCTTCCCCCACTGCGCCGAACGAAAAGGGGCGGGGAGTACACTAGAAAGAATGTCAGGGGCGGGCGGAGTTACACGCATGTGCAGTGTGTATAAAGCGTAACACGCGTGCGTATTACTTACGATCTGTGAGCGGAGGAAGGAGCATTGGACGCGCCGATCGTAAGAACGAAGGTAAGAGACAAACTTGTGCCTATACTGCTTCTAGATTGAGGCCTATATTGTAACAAGATTAGGAGAGTTTTGTCTGACATTAGGCTTTGTCTTGTGTTGTGTCTTGCAGTGAACATGGATATCTTAATGAGAGATACTGACTTCATGTCACTATTCATTGATATGCTAAGTGAGCTGCCCTGTCTGTGGGAGATTACCCACCCCCATTTCAAGAACCAAGCAAAGAGGAAGGCAGCACTGGTGCAATTGTGTGAAATTGTGAAGCAGGTGATCCCCACGGCAGACATCACCTATTTAAAGATTTTCATTGGTGGCCTGAGGAGCACATATCTGAGGGAGCGCAAGAAAGTCCTGGATTCACAGAGATCCGGAGCAGCAGATGACATCTATGTCCCCAGGATGTTGTACTACGACAGGCTGCACTTTCTGGCAGGCCAGACTGAACCCAGGCCATCCCTCTCCAGTCTTCCTTCCACGCTTCCTTCCCCCCCGGCTGAGGCTTCTGACGCCCAACCTGGGCCTTCCAGGCGATATGTGGAGGAGCCCAGATTGAGCCAGGTACAGCATTCCTCTAAATATTTCTGCTTGTCCAATCAATGATGTTAGTTGGGAGTACTAATTTATGATTGTGATTGATGATGCAAAAACTAAAACCATGTCCCTTTTTCATACACAGGGAAGTCTCAGCCAGGAGGTGGCCGGGCCGAGCCGGCTGGCTGATATCAAGGTCCCTCCACCACACCTGAAAACAAAGTGGCAGTAGGAGGAGTACCCTAGAGGAGGCGGCTATCAGATTCTTTTGGAGGGCTACAGAGGTCCTGGGAGCACCCCACACCATGCAGGAGAACATTGCTGCATTCATAGCATCTAAAATGCAGAGGATGGAGGAGGGCCAACAAGCCATGTGTGAGGCCCCCATATAGGAGGCTCTGGAGAAAGGTGTGAGGGGCCAAATTACACCTGACACACATCTTTGGGATGGTCCTCCTCCTCCTCCTCCTCCCTCTCCTCCAGGTCCCCCCAGTCCTCCTCCAGGTCCCCCCAGTCCTCCTCCTCCTCCAGGTCCTACTCCTCCTCCTGCCACATCTCCAACTGCACAGCCACAGCCGGGAAGGAAGCGTGTAAGGAAGACCAGACAGTGATTGCCCTGGGTTCAGTCTGGTCGGCCAAAAAATGCAGCCTCTTGTGGTACCACAGCCTGGGGACACAGATGTCATCTGCTGCTATCCGAGTCTCTGTGAATCCAGGACCAGACTGCCCTCCCTTATATATGGACTCCTCAGGCCACCAATTTTGATGTTGAAGAATTGTTGTCTGCCGTGGGGGTCCCAGGCTTCACTAATTTCTCATGTTGATCCAGTGTTGCCTTCCTCTTTGTTTGGTTCTGAGCCCTTAATAAAGGATTTTTGTTTTGAATTATACTCTCCTATGTGTTTTACTTCAAAAATGATGGTTTGTTTGTGAGGATTCAGGTACATTTCTAATATACAATGTGAAATGAACAAGGGACACCAACAACAAAAAATCTCATGGAGATTAAATAATAAAAGATATCAATGGTGTTGGGGTAACTTGACGCACAAAACACACACAAAAATATTCTGGAGTAAAAATAAAAATAACATTGAACAAAGATCAGCCTTGGAAAAAATCCAAACATTAAAGAAAAAAAAAGGCTTAAAAACCAAAAAAAAAAAACATAAAAAATATAAAACTGTCAGATGTGACAACTAATAACAATATATTGAGGGAATCCCACTAAAAAAACACAAATAAAACTTTGTGAGAAGTGTGTGTGAATATGAGCAGCAAAACTACTTAATTCTTGTCACATTATAAAGAAGAAGAGAGTGCGCTGTATTAAACCATTTTTTACATTGCAGCGTGACGAAAGTGCTGTATCCATTGCGAACGCTAAGTTTACCAGAACGAGCTGTCCCGTGTCGGAATTTCTTCTGAGCATGCGTGGCACTTTGTGCGTCGGAACAGGCCACACACGGTCGGAATTGACGCGATCGGATTTTGTTGTCGGAAAATTTTATCTCCTGCTGTCCAACTTTGTGTGTCGGAAAATCCGATGGAAAATGTCCGATGGAGCCCACACACGGTCGGAATTTCCGACAACACGCTCTGATCGGACATTGTCCATCGGAAAATCCGACCGTGTGTACGGGGCATAAGGATTATAGCATAATGAATGTTTGATGTGCACAGCTAATAGAATACCCACGGCGACAAAATAGAGTGATCACAAGTGGGTGTTCATTGATTCTGTACAACACCACAATGTTAAAATACTAACTCTTTCTCTCACTTAAATTTTGCCAATCATGAGATCACAAAGCTATACTAGATTGTAAGAAACATCGGAAAAAGATAAGTGTTATTGTTGTTACTAAAGATGTCAGACTTGAAAATGTACTGATTACCTTATTATTTTTCTATTTCTGTCATTTAAAATTCATAAAAATTATTGATGAAAAAATAAATAAATAAACCCAGTGACAGGTGATAGTGATCAACACTAATACATAAATAAACAATTAATAATAAAGTTTGTGCAAAAAAAGTCCATAAATGAGACTGGATTGTCTCAAACAAGGAAAGCTGAATATATCCTGATGTGGGATCTTCAAAACTTTTACCACACCGCGTGCATTCAGTGTTTCCAATCCCCTCTGAATGAAAACTCACCAAATGACGATGCCTTGCACTCTCATGCTCGAAAAAACAGCATCAACTCTTACAGGGTTAGATATCCACCAATATCCAGACGTGACATCCGATATCATGGACTCTCCATATATAATGAAACAAAGTGCCCCAATAGTGCAGTATTGTGGTAAAAAGTTTATTCTATTAAAACAGCTTCAAACATTGCACTCACATAAGCTCAAATCAATGAAGCCTAGAGGCATCCACTTGCAGCAGAAAGTACTGGTGTAATGTGGTCTCAGCGGACACAGCATAGGTGAACTGAATCTCACCAGCGAAAGATCGTGATCCTCTGAGCGTCACTTCCGGTATAGCGTCAAGCGTGAAACTGGTTGACGGACAGCCATGTCCTGACTTTTCGTCATAACGACTTAGTTATGGAGTAAGCTGTCTTGATGAAAGGTTGGGACGTGGCTGTACGGCAACCAGTTTTTCACGCTTGTCGCTATACCGGAAGTGACGCTCAAAGGACCACTATCTTTTGCTGATGAGATTCAGTTCACCTATGCTGTGTCCACTGAGACCACATTACACCAGTACTTGCTGCTAAAAGTAGATCATTTATGGACTATTTTTGCACCAACTTTATTATTAGTTGTTTATTTATGTATTAGTGTTGATCACTATCACCTGTCACTGGGTTTATTTATACTGTTTATCGCTACTATTTACTTTAGTTTACACTGTAAATTCTTTAACAAATATGTTATACTTACCAGCTCTGTGCAGTGGTTTTTGCACAGAGCAGCCTTGATCCTCTTCTTCTCAGGTCCTTCGCCGATGCTCCTGGCCCCTCCCTCCTGCCCCCACAGCAAGCTGCTTGCTATGGGGGCACTGGAGCCAGCTGCTGCTCTGTGTGTCCATTCAGATACAGAGCCACGGCTCGGCCCCATCCCCTCTCTCCTCATTGGTTCACTGAATTTGATTGACAGCAGCAGGCACCAATGGCTGTGTCTCAGCCAATCAGGAGGGGAAGTCCCGGACAGGTGAGTTTCTTGTGCAACATCGCTGGATCAAGAGGAGGCTTAAGAAGGTATTAGGGGGGCTGAGGGGGGCTGCTGCACACAGAAGGCTTTTCATAAAATGCATTAAGGTAAAAAACTTCTGCCTTTAGAACCACTTTAAGAAATGAGATAGGCTGTCAGTACATCATAAATGTTTGATTTTCAAATATTTATACACCATATGGAAAAATGCAGCGCATGTACAAATGAATATAGGTCTTTAAAATGGTGAAACAGTCAAGAAATAACTAATTGACCACAGGTGCCTTGAAACACAAACGTCCATAGATGGATGTAAATGTCCAACCGCACAGGAGGTATAAGTACTCCAAGGGGTGGTGATGGTCTGATGGTTGTCAGAAAACACCTGGCATCATACAGCGACTTCCCAACCGAGAAACCGGGTCCCAATGGGTCATTCAGAGAAAGTGCAAAAAAAGCCTCTTACCAGATCCTGTGGATTCCCATGTCAGCGACAGGGAATCGCATGCGCAGTTTGTCACAAATGACGTGGAATGGGAGCTCAGGAATCGCCAATCTCTTGGATTGTGGTCTGTATGGATCTCGGCCGGCAACCGGATGGGTCCTCACAACGAACCGTCCTCACACCGAACCGTCCCAGCATGCATCAGAAGTTTCACAAACGGTCCCCCGAAAGGAGCAGTTGGAGGGACTGGATCTCATGCGGTAAATGTGGAAACAAAAAGAATGTGCCTCCACATGGTGCAGATAAAAAAGGGTGTTTTTATTGACAAAAACGACCATACACAAATAAAAGCGTGATCACGCCCCTGTTGAAGACCCCTAGGTCGAAACGTGTCGGGTACATACACCACTCTCTTTGTTGCCCATTTGTTTTTATCCACCGTGATCACGCTTTTATTTGTGTATGGTCGTTTTTGTCAATAAAAACACCCTTTTTTATCTGCACCATGTGGAGGCACATTCTTTTTGTTTCCACATTTACCGCATGAGATCCAGTCCCTCCAACTGCTCCTTTCGGGGGACCGTTTGTGAAACTTCTGATGCATGCTGGGACGGTTCGGTGTGAGGACGGTTCGTTGTGAGGACCCATCCGGTTGCCGGCCGAGATCCATACAGACCACAATCCAAGAGATTGGCGATTCCTGAGCTCCCATTCCACGTCATTTGTGACAAACTGCGCATGCGATTCCCTGTCGCTGACATGGGAATCCACAGGATCTGGTAAGAGGCTTTTTTTGCACTTTCTCTGAATGACCCATTGGGACCCGGTTTCTCGGTTGGGAAGTCGCTGTATGATGCCAGGTGTTTTCTGACAACCATCAGACCATCACCACCCCTTGGAGTACTTATACCTCCTGTGCGGTTGGACATTTACATCCATCTATGGACGTTTGTGTTTCAAGGCACCTGTGGTCAATTAGTTATTTCTTGACTGTTTCACCATTTTAAAGACCTATATTCATTTGTACATGCGCTGCATTTTTCCATATGCCTATTTTGTTGTTTTTGTCAAACTGTATGCAGCAGCTTTCATTCATTTTACTGGTTAGCGCGGTGTTTTCTATTTACCTCTGACATTTATACACCATAGTTTGTAGACTCTATAACTTTCACATATGCCAATTTATATACACTTATTGGGCTTTATTAGGATCAAAAATACACAGAATACATTTTGGCCTAAATTTATGAAAAATACTTGATTTTTTTAAAATATGTTTTATGACATAAAGTAGAAAATATTGGGGTATATACGGTATTTTTTTTTTGTTTATATTGCAAAAAAAAAAATCCCAATGGTGATCAAATACCACCAAAAGAAAACTAAATTTGTGTAAAATAAAATTATAAAAAGTTAATCTGTGTACAGTATTGCATGACCACGCAATCGTCAGTTAAATTAGTACAGCACTGAATAGCATAAAATGCCCTGGTCATGAAGGGGGTAAAACCTTTTGGCGCTAAAGTGATTAAATAGGTAAAATAGGGTACCCTAAGTGCCATAGCCTATGGGGGGGGAAGAGTCAAAGTGGTTTAGGCCAACAGTTGCCCAGCAATAGTAGCCATTCTGAGGGGTGCAAATGCCAGCTAATCGGGGAGTAGAAAGGGGCAGCAGAGCAGATCTGCTGCCTGGCAACTGACAAAAGCCAAGGAGAGAGAGTGGTAGGCTGTGGAGTAGAAAGACTGGGTGGTGCAGAGATGGGCAGTGTAGAAGGACTTTTGAGATGTATCTTTATTTACCCTAGAGAATACAGTTAAAAATATCAATATACCTGTATATATGGGTAGCACCAGGTATGGCTTCTGTATTAAGGATAAAAAATTATCATCAGACCCAGAGCCAAAGTAGAAAGTAAAAGTTAGCTTTTTAATTATGAAGACTTTTTTTCTTTTTTGATGTTACTTCGTAAAGCACATAGGAAGAAATCTGCACACCATTATGATAAGGTCACATTGGGTTTGCATAGGCAGGAATTAGCATGACTGCTCCATTTTCACAGGTTTGTGAACCAAGATTCTGAAAGACGTTGTGCACACTATTGTGAGTGTTTGATGGTTAGGTAATAGGTGCAAATGTTATCCAGCGCAAACCCTGAGATGAATAGGGAATGTTTTTTTTTTTTTTTTTTTTTTTTAGTATTTAATAGTAATGTGAAAAATGTGCGCAACAAACTTCAGCTGCTAGCACAAAAGGTGCATCTAATTGAAATTAGTGAAAAAGAAAAGTGCTTCACTATTATGACCATACAAAGCAAATAATAAACATATGATTAAAAATGATTATAACAAAAAATAAATTGGTGATAATGTTATAATAGTCCCATAAAAGTGCCAAAGTGTCTATGCTTAGTAATAATATAACAATAATTAAATAGCGATGACTATTCAATAAATGATGACCACGGTGAAACCCTGGAAGCTGATTGTTTGTTATGCGGATTGTTTTTTATGCAGAGCTGCACCAGATTTTGCACTCACCAGTTTTGGTAAATCAACCCCAGAGTGTAAACGTGTGTAGAGACATCAATATTGGATGGATCCAAGTAGGCAACCCGCAGTGTATTTGTCTCTCTCTCCTGGATAACTAATCTTATCCATACATGTTTTGTCAGAGTGACATCATAAGTGGATTAGGTGGTGGTGTCACGGTGTTCATCCTTTTTTGTGGAGTCACATTTATTTACATATGTGCATATGTTTATTATTTGCTTTGTATGGTCACAAAAGTGCAGCACTTTTCTTTTTCACGAGTTATGTTATTTATTAGATTACTGTTATTGATTTTTTTTTCCACTTTTTTTCTTAATGGTTGGATAAAGTCAAGGAAGAAACTAATGTAGCCCTCCCTGTGCCTCTGCAACAATGGTTCACTCATAAGAGTGATCTAAGTGATAAGACCCTACAGGACCCACCACAACTACCAGAACTAGGTTCCATTTTAAACAATGCTGGGACAAATAATTTAAAGGCTAAGTTCCCCTTTAAAAAAATTTATAAATGCACCTTTTATTTTTGTAGGTTACAGGTGCAATGCCAGGCTCACGCAGACTCTTCCCTCAGCTTCCTGTCTGTACTGAGGTAAGGCTTTCAATAGAAGAGCTGTAGGAAGTGTCATGATTTACAATTGTGGTGAATACTACACTTGCCTTCCATTGAGATTTACAAGTCCATCTGCTGCAGTGAAAGATGGGACTTGTAGTGCATTAATTCACAGATCTCAAACAGCAATAAGGCCTGATTCACACTTGTGCAGGTTGCAGTTTGCATATTGCAGGTGCATTTTGTGTTTTTTCAATACACATCTTTAAACCATTGAAGTCTATGGAACCAAAAACTGGAAAAAAAACCCTGTCCCTTTCCATAAAATGCACAGATGTGAACTTCATTCATAGGAAACCATGTTAAATGGACTGTAGTGTGTTTCTGCAAAACTGAAAATGCACTAAAAAAATGCATAGGTGTGAACCAGGCCTTAAACTCCTGTTCATGGGTATTCCCAATGCATGTGAGCAACTTTCATAAAGTTTTCCAACAGAATAATAAAGGAGATGGTCGTTCATGATTCTCTGCATTAATGATAGGATGTTGTTTCTTGATCTACAGGAAAGTTACAAAATATAGCCAGTAGCCAATGGCTGCCCTAGTGTTGGTTTTTGTCCTTTGGACTGGCATACAGACGAGCGGACTTTTCGACCAGCCTCAAGTCCGTCGGAAAGATTTGAAACCTGTTTTTATTTCTAGGTCCGTCTGACTTTTGGGAAAAAAAAGTCCGCTGGAGCCCACACACGGTTGAATTGTCCGATGGAGTCCGGTCCGTCGGACCTAGTCCGTCAAAGTCTGCTCGTGTGTACGCGGCATTAGACAAAGTGTTAGCATTTTGTACATATTCTGTTTTATTTTTTAATGGGGATCCTTTAGGTTTATGTGTGTTTATGACCCTTTTACTTGTGGTACAATAGTTAACTCCTTCTGGTGGAGCGTATGCATATATGCAGTCTCACAGAAGTTGGTCTTCAGACGTGGGGCCACATAAATCCATACAAGTGTTTGCTCAGAGTCCTAGCTGTCACCAACAGCTCTGGGTCTCATACTAACAATCAGAAGCCAAGAATCCTATTTCCTGATCACATTGACTATCATGGAATCACTATACAGTCACTATACAGTCTACCCCTGTGTTTTTTTTTCTCCACTTAAATGGAGAAAAAGATACAATGTATCTTTTCTCCTTAATAAATGCATAGAAATAATGTGTTGCACTGTTATATTTAAATACCCAAAATCATAAAGGTGAAACAAAACCATAAAGTCCAAAATATATATGAATTCTATATGAAATCTCCTTCACCAACTTCAGTACTCCAGCCACCACCACATAGAACTGCTTACCAGAGATTAAAGCCTCGTACACACAATGCGATTGTTGGCAGGGGATTGCCTGTTGACAGACTGTTGTCCTAAAATCTGACAGTTATGGGGCGTACACCCGGTCTGACTTTTCGTCTACAAAAGTCCGACAGCCTGCCCGATGGACTTTCGACGGACTTTTGGCGGACTTGCGGCAGACGTTCTTACGAATGGACTTGCCTACATACGATCACACAAAAGTCCGACGGATTTGTACGTGATGATGTACACCGGACTAAAATAAGGAAGTTGATAGCCAGTAGCCAATAGCTGCCCTAGCGTGGGTTTTTGTCCGTCGGACTAGCACACAGACGAGCAGATTTCTGGGTCCGGCGTAGTTTCGACGTAAAGATTTGAAGCATGTTTCAAATCTAAAGTCCGTCAGATTTGAGGCTGGAAAAGTCCGCTGAAAGTCCGGGGAAGCCCACACACGATCAGATTGTCAGCCAGCTTTAGTCTGTCGGCGTCCGTCGGACTTTTGTAGACGAAAAGTCCGACCGTGTGTACGCGGCATTAGTACGCTCCTTTTGACAATTGTTGTCCAACTTTCAGCCAACAAATGTTGGATGGCAGGCTAGTAAATTTTCGTCTGTTGTCAGATTTTCGTATAGGTCAGTACACAAATCCGTCACACAAAAGTCGAAAGTACACACACGCATGCTCAGAATCAATGCTCACCAAACACAAAATTAGCAGAAGGGGCCCAAAGGGTGGCGCTCAAGAGCTGAAATTCCTCGTAGTACGTCACTACCTTCGTGTTTGTTACACGACAGTTGTGTACCGTTAGTATGCAAGACAAGATCCTGGCTAGGGATGAGCCGAACACCCCCCTGTTCGGTTCGCACCAAAACATGCGAACAGACAAAAAATTTGTTCGAACACCGTTAGTCTATGGGACTCGAACATGAATAATCAAAAGTGCTAATTTTAAAGGCTTATATGCAAGTTATTGTCATAGAAAGTGTTTGGGGACCTGGGTCCTGCCCCATCAATGCCCTATCAATGCAAAAAAAAGTTTTAAAAATGGCCGTTTTTTTGGGAGCAGTGATTTTAATAATGCTTAAAGTGAAACAATAAAAGTGTAATATTCCTTTAAATCTCGTACCTGGGGGTGTCTATTGTATGCCTGTAAAGGGGCGCATGTTTCCCGTGTTTAGAACAGTCTGACAGCAAAATTTCTAAAGGAATAAAAGTTATTTAAAACTACTCGCGGCTATCATGAATTGTCGGTCCGGCAATACACATAAAAGTTCATTGATAAAAACAGCATGAGCTTCCCCCACAGGGGAACCCCGAACCAAAATTAAGAAAAAAAAATGTTTGAGGGTCCCCCGAAATTCTATACCAGGCCCTTCAGGTCTGGTATGGATATTAATGGGAAACCCTGCAACAAAATTAAAAAAAAATGGCGTGGGGTGTCCCTAAAAATCCATACCAGACCCTTATCCGAGCACACAACATGGCAGGCCGCAGGAAAAGAGGGGGGGTGAGAGTGTGGGCCCCCCCTCCTGAACCATACCAGGCCACATGCCCTCAACATTGGGAGGGTGCTTTGGGGTAGCCCCCAAAGCACCTTGTCCCCATGTTGATGGGGACAAGGGCCTCATCCCCACAACCTTTGCCCGGTGGTTGTGGGGGTCTGAGGGCGGGGGGCTTATCGGAATTTGGAAGCCCCCTTTAACAAGGGGACCCCCAGATCCCACACCCCCCTGTGTGAAATGGTAATAGGGTACAAAAGTACCCCTACCATTTCACAAAAAAAGTGTCAAAAATGTTAAAAATGACAAGAGACAGTTTTTGACAATTCCTTTATTTAAAGTCTTCTTCTTTCCATCTTCTTCAGGTCTTCTTCCTTCTTCCTTCCTTCTTCCTTCGGTTTCTTCCTCCATCTTTTACTTCCTCTGCTTCTTCTTCCGATCCTCTGCTTCTTGCTCTGGTGTTCTCGTCCGGCATCTTCCTCTACGGCGTCTTCTTCCCTGCTTGGTTCTTGGTTACGTAATCGGGTGACCCCGCCCCCTCTGACGTCACGGGGAAAGCCATAGGGAAGTCCCCATGCATCAGAGGGGGCGGGGTCACTGGTGGCCCCGCCCTCCATTATATAAGTGTCAGAAGAAGAGAAGCGTCACACAGCGGTAGCCTCCCATGGATGCGGAGCGGCCCAAGAACCAAGTGGGGAAGAAGACGCCGCGGAGGAAGATGCTGGACAAGAACACTGGAGCAAGAAGCAGAGGATCGGAGGAAGAAGCAAAGGAAGAAGAACATGGAGGAAGAAACCAAAGGAAGAAGGAAGGAAGAAGGAAGAAGACCCGAAGAAGATGGAAAGAAGAAGATTTTAAATAAAGGAATTGTCAAAAACTGTCTCGTCATTTTTAACATTTTTGACACTTTTTTGTGAAATGGTAGGGGTACTTTTGTACGCCATTACCATTTCACACAGGGGGGGATCTGGGGGTCCCCTTGTTAAAAGGGGCTTCCAGATTCCGAAGCCCCCCACCCGCAGACCCCACAACCACCGGCCAAGGGTTGTGGGGATGAGGCTCTTGTCCTCATCAACATGGGGACAAGGTGCTTTGGGGGGCTAACTCAAAGCACCCTCCAAATGTTGAGGGCATATGGCCTGGTACGGTTCAGGAGGGGGGGGCGCTCTCTCGTCACCCTTTTCCTGCGGCCTACCAGGTTGCGTGCTCAGATAAGGGTCTGGTATGGATTTTTGGGGGGACCCCACGCCATTTTTTTTTAAATTTTTGGTGCAGGGTTTCCCTTAATATCCATACCAGACCTGAAGGGCCTGGTATGAAATTTAGGGGGACCCCCACGCCATTTTTTTTAAAATTTTGGTTCGGTGTTCCCCTGTGGGGAAATCCCATGCTGTTTTTATCAATGAACTTTTATGTGTATTGTCGGACCGACAATTCATTAAAGCCGCGAGTAGTTTTAAATTATTTTTTTTCCTTTGAAATTTCATTTTGCTGTCAGACTGTTCTAAACATGGGAAACATGCGCCCCTTTACAGGCATACTACATACCCAGGTACGAAATTTAAAGGAATATTACACTTTTATTGTCCCACTTTAAGCATTATTAAAATCACTGCTCCCGAAAAAACGGCCGTTTTTAAAACTTCTTTTTGCATTGATACATGTCCCCTGGGGCAGGACCCAGGTCCCCAAACACTTTTTATGACAATACCATGCATATAAGCCTTTAAAATTAGCACTTTTGATTTCTCCCATAGACTTTTAAAGGGTGTTCCGCGGCTTTCGAATTTGCCGCGAACACCCCAAATTGTTCGCTGTTTGGCGAACTGGCGAACAGCCGATGTTCGAGTCGAACATGAGTTCGACTCGAACTCGAAGCTCATCCCTAATCCTGGCACGCGCCCTTAAGACAAAAATCAGATGCTCGATTGGCCAACAATTGTACTGTGTGTACGAGGCTTAAGACTTCATGCCACAGGAGGTCTTAAACTTCTTTAAACCACTCTCAGCAGGATGGATGGCTCTGTGCAAGAGAACGTTAACTGAATATGCTAGCACCAAGCCTCATGTGTGGAAAAAGAAGGAAGAATCCAAATAGTGTAGCAGTTTTCCCAATAAATATATTAAACATCAAGTTGTATACTCACAAAATTAGGGAACATAAGCCAGGCATTGGCACTAACAAACATCACCCACGATGTGACGATGCCACAGCTTAACCCCACTCGTAAAAATTTTGTTCCATAGAACATCTTCCAAGGGATGTAGGAGTAGTCAAGCCAGAGTAAGTAAGCTATGATGATATTATAGATTTACTAACGTGTCGAAGTTGCAAAACTTTGCTCAAGCCTTAAGATTTGTTTTACTGTAAAATATGTGTGCAGTGCGTACTGAGAGTAGGCTTAGACTATATTTAACCACTTCCCGACCGCGCTATAGCCGAATGACGGCCACAGCGTGGACCTACATTGCAGGAAGGCCATCATATGACATCCTCCCATGCTCAAGCGGCCTGCAGGGCGCGCGGTGCACTCTGTGATCAGCTAGTCAATGAAACTCAGCTGATTACAGATCAGAGTAAGGGGTCGATCCTGACCCCCTTACCACATGATCAGCTGTCAGCCATTGACAGCTGATCATGTGATGTAAACAGAGCCGGTAATCGGCTGTTTTTTTCTCCTCATGTTGATAGCGTGAGGAGAAAAAAAAAAGCGATCACCGGCGGCTGTCAGAGGGACATCAATCCCGATCAAGGTGAGAAGCCGCCATCTCATCTGTGCCCACCTGTTCCACCTGCCAGTGCCACCCACCAGTGCACAACAGTGCCGTCTACCAGTGCCCACCGGCTCCACCTATCAGTGCCCACAGTGCCACCTATCAATGCCCATCAGTGCCACCTATCAATGTCACCTATCAGTGCCAATCAGTGACTCATCACCAGTGCTGCCTATCAGTGCCACCTATCAGTGTCCATCAGTGCCACCTATCAGAGCCCATCAGTGCCATCTATCAGTGCCCTCCATCAGTGCCCATCAGTGCTGCCTCATCAGTGCCACCTTACCAGTGCCCATCAGTGCTGCCTTATCTGTGCCTATTAGTGCAGCCTAACAGTGCCCATCGGTGCTCATCAGTGCAGCCTTTCAGTGCCCATCAGTGCCCATCAGTGCAGCCTCATCAGCGCACATCAATGAAGGAGAAAAATTACCAGTTTGCAAAATTTTATAACAGACTATGAAAACAGTTTTTTTTTTTTCAAAATTTTCTGTCTTTTTTTGTTTGTTTAGCAAAAAATAAAAAACCCCAGTTTACCACCGAAAGAAAGCTCTATTTGTGTGACAAAATGATAAAAAAATGTAATTTGGGTACAGTGCTGTATGACCACGCAATGTCATTCAAAGTGTGACAGCGTCATTCAAATTGTCATTCAAAGTGCGACAGCACTGAAAGCTGAAAATTTGTCTGGGCAGGAGGGGGGTTTAAGTGCCCAGTAAGCAAGTGGTTAATCATGTACCTTTAGGCCACATACAATATCCAGCCCAAGTTAGCCGCGCCCACTTTATGCCATGGCACTATGTGTGCTGCATGTTTGCTCTTTTCTAGGTTGTTCATCTTTCTCAATTTCTCATGTTGGGGGGGTTTGGCTTGACCTCAGAGATGATGGCAGCTTAACTTCAGAGATTGATTTCTTCTCACAACGGAGGATTCTTAAACACTTACCTACCGGAAAACATGAGTACGGCTTCTAGAAACTCCTCTGCCTCTCGGTCCTGTTCGCCTCGTGAATTACCAGGCAGATCGACTCAAAATATACCTGAAATGTTTCACTCTACACAGGGAACACAGACAAGCGACGGGTGCTAATGGGACCACAGCCGCCTCACAGACAGCGGACTCTAACAGGGGAATTATCCTCTCCCTTCATCAACAACCCAGTTTAAATGATCTTCGTTCTGTGGCAGCCGACATAAAGGACACCTTGACAGCAGCCATCACAGAACTGCGGATTGACATTCAGGCAATCACTAGCAGAATACAGGCTGTGGAGAAATCAACAGCTCTACACACCACAGCGATCAGAAAAAAAACATCTGATTTTGGATACCCACACCAGGCAACTAAGGGATATGAACTGCCACTTAGAGGATTTGGACAATCGTGGCAGGCGCCATAATCTCCGTTTGAAGGGCTTATCAGAGACTGTAGATACAGATCACCTGCAGGAAGAAGTCAGCAGCCTATTTACTAACATGCTAGAAAGACCCAGAGACACTCCAATCAATATGGAACGGATACACCGTGCTTTGCGACCGAAAGGAAGGGAGGAAGATCAGCAGTGGAATGTGATATGCTGCATAGTGGACTATCGCCCCAAAGAGGAGCTGCTGAGGAGAGCCCGTGTTTTGGTGCCATTACAGCACAATGGTACAGAGATTCGTATATTCCAGGATCTATCCTCCATAACGCTGCAGCATAGAAGGGAATTGCGCCCTCTGCTGGATGTTCTTCGTACGAAGGGGATCACCTATCGCTGGAAGTTTCCCTTTGGTCTCGCGGCTTCTTCACATGGCCGCTCCGCTTTCCTTAGGGTCCCGGAGGACCTTCATCATTTCTGTGAGACGCTGGATATTATAAAATAGCAGCCTACGCTGACGATGTCTTGCTTTTCCTTACAGACCCAATCACCTCTATACCCAATTTACTAAAAGACCTCACTATGTTCAAATCACTCTCTAACCTCCAAATTAATTTCTCAAAATTTAAGGCCTTAAACATTTCCCTACCTACCGCCATGGTATCACAGTGCCAAGCAAACTTTCCCTTCGAATGGGAGCCCCACGCTATGACTTATCTAGGTATTCAGATCCCCAAAAACCTATCCAATTTATACTTCAGAAACTTCTTGCCTATTCTCCAATCTATTCAACAAGACCTCCAGAAATGGCACGTGGGCATATTTTCATGGTTCGGAAGAGCGTAAATCATAAAAATTAATATCCTACCCAGACTCCTATATCTCTTTCAAACCCTGCCTATCCGTCTCCCCTCAACATTCTTTGCAACCTGCAAACGACTCTGCAGAAATTCCATTTGGTCACCCAAAGCATCCAGATTAAGCTGGGATAGATTAGCCCTTCCTAAATCAAAAGGGGGCATTGGACTCCCGGACGTTTACAAATATTATTGTGCTTGCTTCTTGACCAGAGTAGTCGACTGGCAAATCCACGCAGACACTAAAGCTTGGGTTAAACTTGAAGAAACGTTTGCAGGGATTCCGATCTCTCATCTACCATGGATTTCACAGAAAGTGACCCCCAAAGAATGCACTAACCACCCATTTATACACTCTACCCTCCTCCACTTTCGGATGGCATGTAAAAAACGTAACATAGCATCCTCACCCGGGCCTCTGACACCCATCAATAAAAATCCTGACTTCCTTCCTGGCCTCTCGGAATCCAATACTGATACCCAACGACGGCTACCCTCTCTTAGGGCTGAACACTTTTTCCATAAAGATGAATTCACAACGTATGCAGCGCTATCCTCCCGTTTTCCCAATGAAACCATCCCCTTCTTTAAATATTTACAGGTTAGGCACTTCATACATAGTTCTAAACCTCTGATTAAATAGCATAGGGAACACACCCCCTTTGAAGCTATCTGCACTGCTACCGATCCCCAAAGACATCTGATTTCGACCATGTACTCGCTCTTGTTCTCAGACTGTAGCCCTAAATCTAACGCAATTAGCCAGCGCTGGGAACTAGACCTTTCATTAGATTTATCTAACGCTGAATGGGAACGGATCTTTGAACACATTCATAAAGGCTCCATCAATGTCACAGCACAAGAAAATGGAGATAAGCTATACTCTAGTCTAGATGGTACAGAACCCCGATCAAAATACATAAATACCACCCTAGCATCTCCCCACTCTGCTGGAGATGCATTTTGACTCAAGGATCCATACTCCACATATGGTGGGAGTGCCCGCTCATAAATCCTTTCTGGAAGGAAGTACACCGTCTCATCACCCACATTACTACTTACACACCAGACTTTACCCCCGCCCAATATATGCTCCACCACACATCTATACCCTACTTGGCCTACAAAAAATCCCTTGCCCTCCACCTCATCAACGCTGCCAAACAATGCATACCCATGTTTTGGAGACAGACCAATACCCCTACTACCTCTCACTGGTTTTGCCGCATAAATAACATAGCAGAAATGGAGGCCCTCATTCACCAGGCTAGAGAGAACCCAAAATTTCAACAAACCTGGGCCTGCTGGTCACACTTTAAAGAATCTACCGATTACCGCAACTCTCTATAATGACACACCTTTATTCTATCCGGGTCATTCCACAAACTGTTATCTGCCTTTAATATGCACCTGAAAGATACATGATCCCTCTTACCTCTACCCACCTTCACATACTACCCCTACCTGCTATAATCCTTTTATTATCTGGATGACATCTGGCCCATAAGAGCTTCTATTCCCTTCACTATATCGTCATTTAGTACCACAGAGGTCTTCCTGGTTATACCCTCTTTGGAGCTTACAACCCAACTTTATTTTTGTCCCACTGGCATACCATATAACAAATTATTGTACAGGTGAAATACTCCTTTACTGATATCGCCGACCGAGATTCGTAGCTCCCCTCTCCGGACACAGTTAGAGCCCAACAGGGGTGTTCGGATGTCGGGGGAGCATACGTGAGTATACCTGTACTTAACCCTCACTAAGTTATACACACAAGACATCATATCATACTCAAATAGCAGCCAGTGGAGATGTTCTCTTACCATGCAGGTCGACTTCCTTATCTGTTCCTCTCTTTGGCTTGGTTTTTCCTCTTAGTTGTGTAGTCTATTGATTACTGAACATTTTATGTTGTACTGTAATTATACTGTATACATCTAAACCGTGTTATTCTTGTAACATTTCAATGTTGCACTATACTCTCCTTGTTGTAATGAAAACTTCAATAAACAATTTGAAACAAAAAAAAATTTCTCATGTTGGGAGGTATGCATAAGGAATGAGCCGTGCAGAAACAATTTTTTCCTACACAAATAACAAGCAACGTTTATCTGTATAGATGGGTTTATCTGTCATACAGGCATTGCATGCCAAAGCAAGGGATCAGACAAATGCATTTTTGACTGCTACCATCCAAATCTGTGCATACCTATGATGTGTACAAAAAATAGGCTCCATTTATCTGCAGAGATTAATGGAGCCTGTCATTCCTGCAGGAATGCCTCTTTTATATTAGATGGAGCTCAGAGCAATGAGCTGTGACTGCAAGATGCAGCTCATTGCTCCTCCAAATGAGCCTTATCACACATCTTTTTTAATAAATATGAGAAGAATTATAGCTATTTCAATTTTTGGGGATCAGAACCTAGATTCAGAAAATGTGACACTTGTATTAAAGATATTCTGAAGAATGTAAGTACATATCTACTGTGTATAACTTTCTCTAAATATTATCCATGTTATTGCCCACTCTGGACTCAATCATAGCATATGGCATTAAAAATGCATTCAACATGGTATGCAATTAAAAAAACATGCATTGCCATTCACTTTTTCATGCAATGAAGTTGACTATTATTATTTAACCTGAATGGACACTATAGAGCATCCCACCAAAAATTGCAAGAAATACACTGCGAGGCATTGTTTTGGTGATAATTGGTTCAATTTGCATCAAAGGAACTCTGTCACTAAACCAACAAAAAAGAAAAATAAAGAAAAAGGTGTTACAGGTATGGGCACCTTTATGTAACTTCTAAAAGCCTCCCTTTATGGTTGAATATCAAGCCGTCCTAATATGCAAAGATCTAACACTCTGGGTAGTGTCAGAGCTTGTCAAAACATCCCACTTCAAATATTCTTATTGGCTTATTATGATGGGCTGGGGGCAAGAAGGGGTGAGCAATCTTTGGCACTTTCAGAATGGTCCAGTATTAGGCTCTAAAAGCTTGTTTTTGGAAGCTGCTAAAGACTATGTACAGGCAGGCTGCCTGCACTTTTTTGTTTTTTTAAATGATAGATTCGCCTTAAAAGCCTTGTATACTTTAGGGTTGATTTACTAAAGGCAAAAATGCTATGCACTTTGCAAGTGCAGTTGCACTTATTTTTTTAGAGTTTAGTGAATCTGGTGAAGCTAACTGTGTAAAAAATACTCAATCAGGTGCAAGGAAAATTAAATAAAAAATAAAAAATGTTGCTTGCATATGATTGGATGATGGAAATCTGGAAATCTGCAGAGCTTCATCTCATTCACTAAGCTCTGGGGAAAATGCACGCTCTGCGTGAGTAAGCGCTCCGCAGAGCGTGAAACACGTTAGCTGATTATCTGTACATTCTATCCATGGTGCTTTGTACATGATTTGTTCCTGACTTTACAATAAAGAAATTTCGTTGGATTATATTCTCCTGGTGTGCGGCTATCCGGACTTTTTTCTTCCCTCACAACATGTAAGCATTTACTGTAAGCATCGTGTAACCTCTCGTGGGGGCTGTCCTGGCCAGAAGGATGTTTCTACAATGGAGTGGAGCCAGAGAACGAGGGCTAGAATGCAGAAGAAGCTGGATGGTATGGAGCTGGGATGCAGCTAGGTCGTGATGGCATCACTGGCATGCTTGTGACGCTTTTCGGAGCATGCGCACTAGCAAGATGTACACCGTGAACTTGACAAGGATTGCTTCTACTTCTCTTACAAGGCTGGACCTGACTTAGTGGACTGTGTTTTACCTGTATACAGAGCTGCAAGCTCAAAGGGCTATTTTGATGGACGTTTGTTTTATTTAGATACTATTCTGGCTGTGCCACTATCCATTTGTTTGTCACTAGGGTTGTCCCGATACTAGTATCGGTATCGGCACCGATAGCGAGCATTTGCCCAAGTACTTGTACTCGGGCAAATGCTCCCGATGCTTCCCCACGATACCTGAAAGTCAGCTGTGATCGGCGTGTGGGGGAGTTACAAGATTCTCCCCCAGCGGCTTTCAGCTGCTTTAGTGACATACAGCGGTGATCGCTCACCGCTGACTGTCACTGCATCCTCCTCCATGCCCCCTCCATTCCTCTGTCCCCCTCCGCTGTCCCCCTCCGTTCCTCTCTCCTTTTCTGTCCCCCTCCGCTGTCCCCTCCGTTCCTCTCTCCTTTTCTGTCCCCCTCCGTTCCTCTCTCCTTCTCTGTGCCTCTCCGCTGTCCCCCTACGTTCCTCTCTCCTTCTCTGTGCCTCTCCGCTGTCCCCCTCCGTTCCTCTCTCCTTTTCTGTCCCCCTCCGTTCCTCTCTCCTTTTCTGTCCCCCTCCGCTGTCCCCTCCGTTCTGCTGTGCCTCTCCGCTGTCCCCTCTGTTCCCCTCTCCTTCTCTGTCCCCCTCCGTTCTCCCCCTCCGTTTCGCCGTCCTCCTCCTCCTTCCTTTGTGTATGGATAGTCAGCTGACTCTGTCCTTTCACATAACTGAAACATTTTAATCTCCTGTGATTACTATGTGTCAGTTTATGAATTGAGAGGAGCCGCTGTCTTCTCTCCATTCATTCTCAGTGCAGCTGAGGCTGCAGAGAAAGGGACTGGGGAATCTCTATCCTCTGTCTCTTTCTCTGTCTCAAGGGGAAGATATCAGAGGTCTGTTAAGACCCCTGATATCTCACCAAAGCCCCCCAACAGGTCTGATTAAAAAAAAAAAAAAACACATATTGCAATAAAGAATAAAAAAAAATTATTGTAAAAAATAAAAATTGTAAATTAAAAAAAAAAACCACACACACACTCACCCCCTCCCCCACAAAAAAAGCACTGTTAAAAAAAAAAAAAAAAAACACTGTCACGTGACATAAAAAAAAAGTATTGGTATTCGGTATCGGCGAGTATTTGAAAAAAAGTATCGGTACTTGTACTCGGTCCTAAAAAAGTGGTATCGGGACATCCCTATTTGTCACTATGTAAAACTTGTTGCAAGGCTGTTGAAGTTCCCAGAACAAAAATTAATTGGACTGAGTGCTCCTAAGCTATTTAGAGGAAGCTTTGCATTTTCTTAATGAATGAATACAAGGCTTCCTCTGACTGGCTGAGTTGGAGGGGGCAGGCAGATGATGTAATGCTCTCTGCTTCAGCCAATAAGAAGCCTTTTATTCATTCAGAAAATACAAAGCTTCCTCTGAATGGCTGAGCAGTATTCAGTTTGACTCAATTTTATTCCTGGAGTGAGTGGGAAGTCTCTGGCCAGTGCCAAAACACAGTGCTGTATACTGTACATAGCTGAGGCTACATATAGTTTACACAATGCTCCCAGCAAGCGCATCTGCTAGTGAAGAAAGTTGTTCATTTGGATCATATATATATTTATAGCATATGCAATTGCTACGCAAACCATATTGTAATTGAATGTTATTAAAAATACCTTTCCTTTTAAATCTGCAGTGCTGTAATTTTCTGTAAAATTCATTGCATATTGATAACCTGGATGGGTTCTGTACACAGTAATAAAAGTTCCTGCTTCAGTGATTGGCTCACTGATTTTGTACTAACTCTGCACTAAGATAGAAGTCAGATTTTAGACATCCTCTGGAACAAAAATGTAATCTTTGATTAGATACTCCAAAGGGTTAACCATTTCTAAAGGAATACTGACCCTGCAGGTTTCCTCCTTAGAACAATGCAAGTGCATCAGCTGAGTAAAGCGGTTGTAAACTGCTAGACTTTTTTTTTCTTCCTACCTGCAAGGCAAAGGCATAATGTGCTAGTATGCATCGCATACTAACACATTATGTGAAACTTACCTGAAAACAAAGCCTTCCAGCGATGCAATGTCATTGCTGGAGACAGCTTCTATCTTCACCCGGGTTCGCGGACTCCGGCTCTGTGACTGGATCACGGATCTTTCTTTTCCTTCAGTGTGACACTGCCATACACACTTAGTAAGCACCTCCCTAGGGAACATTTAACCCTTTGATCTTCCCTGGTGTTAACCCCTTCCCTGCCAGTGTCATATATATACAGTAACAAGTGCATTTTTATAGCACTGATCACTGTATTGGTGTCACTGGTCCCCAAAAAACAATAGTCCCTAAATCTATCCCCTATTTTGTAGACGCTATAACTTTTGCACAAACCAATGAATATGGGCTTATTGGGATTTTTCTTACAAAAATTATGTAGCAGAATACATATTGGCCTAAATTTATGAAGAAATTTGATTTTTTACATTTTTTTAATGGGAATGTTTTATAGCAGAAAGTAAAAAATATTGTTTTTTATTTAAAATTGTCGGTCTTTTTTGTTTATAGCCCAATGAAAAATAATCACAGAGGCGCTCAAATACCACCAAAAGAAAACTCTATTTGTGGGAAAAAAAGGACATTAATTTTATTTGGGTACAGTTCCACGCAATTGTCAGTTAAAGTGACGCAGTGCCGCAACAAAAAAAATGGCCTGGTCGGGAAGTGGGTAAAACCTTCACTGACAATTCTCTCACATACACTCCCTCAACTGAAACACCATGCTTACTTAAAGACAAATCAATGTCTTGTTCATCTGCAACCTAGCAAAATAGTACTACTTTTAAAACATATCTCAACACCCCATCTTTCTTTGGAATCCAGAAACGTCTGCAGTACTGATTCCATAACCCGGGGCCTACCCGTGCAGGTCGCGGACAGGTCTAAGATGATGGCCCTATATGAAACAATCATAGATAACATGTTGTTCACAGCCACGAATCACTGTGATGAATCTGGCAAAACTAGTACATAAGCAATACACAGTTCAAAATTTTACTTTACTGTTGAACACACAGACCTATCTACACACCATGTATCTGTTAATACGCAAAATATTGTTACAAGGTGAACATCTGTCTTATTATTCTATATACTGTTCATATACTACAACATATAACATCTAAATGCCATAAAATATGTACTAAGACATTGTATTTTGTATACCCAACCCTTATTTCTGTACTACCCCCTCTTCTTTTGTTCAATAAACTCTAGTTTGGAATAAAAAAAAAAAACCTTCCGGAGCTGAAGTGGTTAAGTGGTTAAAAATGAAAAAGTCACTCCTATTCAGATTTACTTTGCACATTGATTTAATTAAGCATACAGGGGTCGATTTACTAAAACTGGAGGGTGCAAAATCTCTGTCATAGAAACCAGCTTACATTTTTTTTCTTTTTTATTAAAGCTTAAAGGGGTTGTAAAGTCAGTGCATTCTATGCATTAAGATAAAAAGCCTTCTGTGTTCCTCAGCCCTCCTAATACCTACCTGAGCCCCATCTCTGTCCAGCGTTCTCCACAAATGTCTCGGCCATCCGAGACTCTCCCTCCTGATTGGCTGAGACACATCAACAGAGCCCTTGGCTCCCGCTGTTGTCAACCAAAGTCAGCTAGCCAATTAGAAGAGAAAAGGGGCTGTGACTCGGCTCGGGTGCCCCCATAGCAAGCTGCTTGCTGTGGGGGCACTCGACAGGAGGGAGGGGCCAGGAGCACTGAAGAGGGACCGAGAAGAGGAGGATACAGGCTGCTCTGTGCAAATCCACTACACAGAGCAGGTAATTGTAACATGTTTGTTATTTTTATAGAAAAAAAAACAAGACTTTGCAATCACTGACTGAACAAGCTGAACTTCGAAGCTGATTGGTTACCACGCAGAGCTGCACCAGATTTTGCACTCCTCAGTTTTAGTAAATCAACCCCACAGCTTTTTCTTTTGAGAAAAAGTCTGTTTGTTAAATCCTTGCAATGTACATTGATCACGCAGTGGATAATGTTTTTTTTTTTTTTTTTTTTTGTATTCAAAGAAAAGTGTAGTTACTGTTAAAGTCAACTGCAAAAACTAGAAAGGTATGGAGAGGTGGGGGTATCTCTGCCTTCATTCAGTTAGGATTTGAACAATACGTTTTATAGAAAAATGGCTAAAGAGTTATTGAACATGTGGAAAGTGCTCCACCTGCTGGCTACGAGTAAAAATGCCATATATCTATTATGTCATATTTTTATATTTGCCTCAGAAATTACACTCCCAGTGAACTGCATACATAGCAGCTGTTGGAGGATACAGAGAACTCAGATTAAGGCAAATAAAAAAAATAAAAACATTCTGACAAACACAGTACATAAATTGCTCATTTGTTGTCTGATATTGCTCATGTGTTATGTATTTTATGTATTACTGAAAACATAAAATAGGCCATGCTACGGGTAACACCTATGGTGTTAACCACTTGACTTCCAGAAGATTTACCCCCCTTCCTGACCAGGCAACTGCTACGGGGCAGACCTGAAGTGGTTAACTTATATTTCTTATCGGTTTCTTTTTTATTTTTTTTATTTTTTTATTTTAGTTGTCATACATATAGAGAAATAAACAATTTCATTAATCCATCAATCGTATGAGTTCCAACGAATCCATTCAAAATCCAATTAACAGCATTACTCCTATCTTAAATACATCTACAGAGAAAACAATAACATTCTCTCCTCCGTTAGACCTGCTTCTCTTGTATGCCCTGACAACCTACTTTACTAAGAAGAAAAACCTCTACATATCTGAAGAGGCAAAAGAAGAAAATAAGAAGCCCCATGAGGGAAAGATTTCCTAAAAAACAAAAAAAAAAACAAAACACTGATAGGGGAGATGTACAGAGGAAAAGGCGAGTTTACTATACCATCATCCACGAAAGTGAGGTCACCCCCAAGTCCAGACTCTCTTTTTCACATACTCTCAGGAGCAAAGAGGGAACTCCCTTCCTCCGAAAATTTAAATGTATTCCATTGGCCCCAAGTTTCTAAATATGTCTCCTTTCGATTTTGAGCCGATAATAGCAAATCCTCCATCCTATTAACCTCTTCAATTCGTGTGACCCATGTAAGAATTGTGGGAGGGTACGTATCTCTCCACTGCCGTACGATACATGATCTAGCCACGTTAATAAGATGGCACAAAATAAATTTACTATATGTTTCCCCCGGTATGTTTGAGACATGTAATAAAAATAGGGCTGGATCTTCTGGGACGTTATACTCAGTAAATTTCTGTGCTATCCGCCGTATCTCCCTCCAGAAGTACTCCAGTTTTGGGCAGGACCAAAGAACGTGGAGTAGAGTCCCTCTTTCCTCCTGACACCCCCAACATTTGTCTGGGATCTCCGGAAAGAATTTATTAAGTAATGAGGGTTACGGTACCATCTTGTCATTATTTTAAAACTAGTTTCTTGGATTCTTGTGGATATTGAAGATTTCAACGCAAGATTTACTATCTGCCTATGTTGTGCCTGGGTGAACGTCCTGTCTAATGTAATTTCCCACTTCCTTATATATGGAGGGACATAATCCTCTTGGGCGGCAACCAGTAATGCATACAGTTGCGAGATTAAATGAGAGCAAGGCCCTGTCCCCTCACATAGTTGTTCTAAGGGTGTCAGTGTTCGTTGAAATCTGTCCGGAGGTGTTAGAGTGTTAAGGAAATGTCGCAACTGGGCTGCACTCCAGGAATCAAGACAGAAAGGTCGTTGGATGAGGTTAGTTCAGGTAATGAGGGCCATATCCCAGTAGCTATTTGTATAAAATGCGAGGCCTGAAAACACTGTGAGTCTGAAAGTTTCCTGAAGGGTCCCTCCTGTAGTCCCGGAGGGAAACGAGGATTCCCTACAATAGGGTACAGGGGGGAGTTGACAGATGATAATAAAGTGGTGGAACATATTCGGGAGCAAATACGCAGGGTAGGGCCCAAGGTTGGGTGCTTTTTGAGAGCTGAACTCAGGTCTCCAAAGCACCAAACCGCACGACGCAGTGGGACCTCACACTGTGATTGCTCGATTTTTGGCCATATTTTAAAGCTTGCATGCCTACACCAGTCTACTAGTCGCGCCATATGAGCCGCCTGATAATATTTCTGCATATCGGGTACCGCTACCCCCCCATATTGTTTAGGCATTGTCATTAAATGGCGTTGAATTCTGGGCCTTTTATGGGCCCAAATGAATTCAGTTATCATCTTATTAGTCTGTTTAAAGAATTCTGGGGTATATGAATGGGTAGAGTTTGAAAAAGATAGGAAAATTTAGGCAATACTGACATTTTTATTATGTTACATCTACCGAACCAAGAGAAAAGGCCTTGATGCCATTTAGAGAGTAAGACTTTCACTCTACTCAGTAGAGGTGGGAAATTCAACTCAAAGGTTTGGTCCAATTTAGGTGGAATCAACATGCCCAGGTATTTGATGCCCGTATAGGTCCATCTAAACTTAAAATTCATTTTTAAAGCGTTAATTTGAGTCGTAGTCATAGATACACCCATTGCCTCTGACTTGGACATATTAATTTTTAAATTGGACAGTGCACCATATTGGTCCAATTCTCTTAGTAGGTTCGGCATAGATATAACAGGATTAGTAAGGCAGAATAAAAGATCATCTGCATATGCGGATACTTTATGATGTAAATCTCCAGTTATTAACCCCCTAATATCCGGGTTTTGCCTGACCTTACAAAGAAATGGCTCTAAGGTGATAGCAAAAAGGAGTGGTGATAAAGGGCACCCTTGGCGGGTGCCATTAGAAATAGAAAAAGGTTCAGATAGAACTCCATTTGCTTTTATGTGTGCCTCCGGCCTTGTGTATATGCTCGAGATCCACCCTACCATCCTCTCCCCTACACCCACATATCGTAGGACTGAGAACATAAAAGACCAATTGACCCGGTCGAATGCCTTTTCGGCATCCGTTCCCAGGAACACAGTGGATGTTTTAGAATGACCGGCTACGTGGACTAGATTCAGAGTTTTAATGGTATTATCACGGGCCTCCCGCGTTGGAATGAAGCCTACCTGGTCTGGGTGTACTAATGCAGACAAATGTGGTTGTATACGTGTGGCTAATATTTTTGTAAATAACTTAAGATCTACATTCAATAATGAAATGGGGCGATAGCTGCTACATATTGATGGGCCCTTATCCTCCTTCGGAATAACGGTGATATGTGCTTTCAGGGTTTCTGGAGTAAATCCTGTCCCGTGTCCCATTGCATTAAATGTTTGTACCATCTGCTTACCCAACTGAGGGAAAAATGTCTGGTAGTATTTATGTGTAAAGCCATCCGGACCCGGAGCTTTCCCTGGTTTGGATGTCTTGATGGCCTCTTGCAATTCCTCTAAGGTAATAGCAACGTCCAACTCTTCTCGAATCTGCTCTGTCAATTGAGAAATACCTGAAGAGGGAATATATTCCTCCATGATATTTTGAGGTTGTGATCTGGTAGGCAAATTATATAAAGATTGGTAAAATGTACGAAAGGTCGAGACAATCTGGGAGGGAAGGTGTACTTTTCTACCTTCGGGGTCCACTAAGTGGGGGACATAGGATTGAGTCCTCTGTTCCTGTAAAGCTCTAGCCAGTGAACGGCCACATTTGTTTCCTGTCTCATAATAATATTTCCGGCATCTCTGAAGTGCTGCTTTAGCTCTATGTTGGAGTAACTGTCACTTGTCTACGCAATTTAAGGAGTTCTGTCTCCCCAGTGCACCTCGTATTCTGTTTATGTTGGGAATCTAACATCTGTATATCTGTCAGTAATTGGTATAATTGGGCCTCCCTTTCCTTTTTTATTCTGGACCCATGCTTAATGAGTACCCCTCTTATTACCGCTTTGTGCGCTTCCCAAATTATCCCTGCATCTGTCTCCTCTACAGTATTATGTTGAAAATAATACTGCAATTCCTTAATAACGTCCTCAACCACCATCTTATCTTCCATCAAACTCTCATTTAATCGCCACTGTCTCCTCTTGTCAGAGGAATACTCATTCATAGTTAATGTCAGTAAGACCGGGGCATGGTCTGACCATGTGATACTCCCTATAGCCACCTCTTTAACCGCCGTTAACATACTCTGTGGAGTGAAAAATAAGTCAATTCTAGAATATGCTTTATGTGGCACTGAATAGAAGGTGTAGTCTCTTTCGTCAGGGTGATACGCTCTCCACGCGTCAGTAAGTTGGTGATTATGCAATATTTGTAAGACTCGTTTACGTAGACCTGTAGCTACCGAGGAGCTTCCCCCTGATGTATCCATCTTCGGGTCTAGGGGAAGATTAAAATCACCCCCCAAGATAAGTTTACCATCAGTAAATTTCATCAGCTTATTAATAGTAGCGCAGATAAATTGATCTTGATTATTATTGGGGGCATATATCGTGGCCAAAGTCACTTTTATGCCACCCATCATCCCTTTGAGGAACAGAAATCTGTCCTCAATATCTGTTTTTTTGTCTATTAACGTCTTGAAACCAATATAGAGACCCCTCTTGATTTAGCTGCCCTATTAAATGCATGATATGCATAGGGGTAGAAGTTGTTCTTAAGAATTGGTACCTTTACCCTCTCTGAAATGGGTTTCCTGAATGCACGCCACATCCGAGTGTGAGCGTTTCAAATCTTGCATTAAAATCTTCCTTTTCTCCGGTACATTAAGCCCTTTCGCATTTAAAGAAGTGACCTTTAAAGCCTCCATTCCCCCCACCAAAAAGCAACAGAAAAGAAAAAAAAAAAAAAAAAAAGAAAGAAAAAGGAACAATAAGAAAAAAAAAAGAACAAAAAGGGTTCTAATAACCCTAATGTGTTACGTGGGGTTTACTCTTCCCCCCCCCCCCCCGTATCTCCCTCCGACAGATGAAGGGATAAAAGAGTATCTTTCTTAACGCACTCAACTCCCCCTACCCTAAGTGAGTACTAACCTACTATGGGGGATTGATTGTGCATGAACCCGGGAGGGGAGCTCCCGGACCTCCCTCCCGCACCTGCTCCTTATATCATCTCCTCAATATGTGTTTATATCTCTAAATCAATACCTGTACATTTATATTCTCCACCGTTCTATATTATTAATTTCTTGCCCATTGCTCTATTTCATATGATCTTTATGAAAGTGAAACTTATATCAACATACCGCCCTCAAAGGAGGAGGGTCCAGGGAGAAGCGTTTCCCTCCATCGCTGCAATATGTCATGGGGTATAGTGACCCCCACCCTCGTCTCCACCCTGTCTACTTCCACAGAGAAATATGTCAACTACATAATAACCCTCCCCCCTAAAAAAAAAAGAAAAGAAAAGAAAAAAAAACAACAAAACAAAACAAAAAGGCACCCCCCTTCCTATACCCCTTCAGCCTGTCCCTCTCCCTAACACATTCCTGCTACTCTCTAATGTCACTTCTCAGGCCCTTCTGTTATCCTACTCCATTATTTGCTAGCTTCTGCTCTTTTAGCCTTCCCTCTGCCAATTCCATGCAACCTCCCCTTTGTGTCTATTTATAAATCTATAAATTAAGTAGGTGACTATGAAATAAAAACCTCTCCTTTAGTGATTATCTTTATTATTGTTCTCTTGTACATATGTGTTGTGTTCCTTTGTGTCTTAGTGTTAAACAGTGTCGGCTCTACCAAGTCTGTGTTACTAATTCCCTTTTATCCAATCTTCAAACACCAAAACTGAAAAATAAAACAACCCCACAGGGGATCTAGTGCAAGAAAAAAAAATGAGAAAAAGAAAGGGAAAAAAAAAAACATGCAGGGGGTCAAGTACAAAAAAAACCCCACAGGGGATCTAGTAAAAAGACCCACAAGGGGTCTAGTGCAAAAAAAAAGAAAAAAGAATAAAAAAAAAAAAAAAAAGAGAAAAAACCCCCACAGGGGGTCTAGTGCAAAAAAAGAAAAGAGAAAAAAAAAGTGAAAAATAGCCCCAGGGGGTCTAGTGCAAAAAAAATAAAAATAAAATAAAGGTCTACAAGGGATCTAGTGAAAAAACCCACAGGGGGTCTAGTGAACAAAAAAAGAAAAAAAAAAGGAAAAAAAAAAAAACACAGGAGATCACGCACAAAAGACCCACATGGGGTCTAGTGAAAAAACCCACAGGGGGTCTAGTGCAAAAAAAAGAAAAGAGAAAAAAAAGTGAGAAAAAACACACAGGGGGTCTAGTGCAAAAAAAAACAAAAAACAAACAAAAAAAACAAACATAAATAAATAAAACCCCACAGGGGGTCTAGTGGAAAAAAAAATTTAAAAAAGGGTGCGATACTCCGTGCATATGTGTGTAGCTAAAACCCGCATGGATAAAGATACGGGGAGGGCTGTGTTTTATGGCCTTCCTTTTTCATATATTAGGTGTAGTTTTCCTTGTGCTGTCTCGTGCAGTCCCCTCTACTCCCTACCCCCCTCTACTCCCCCCTTCCCTCCAGTGCACCCCAGATCCTCTATTCAACCATCATAACACCTTTCTTATCGTCAACAAAAAAAGAAGTTGGATAAGAATTCAAACAACAAAGAACATTTCCATCTAGGCTTATAACATGAATCCAAATATTCAGTTCAGTACCCCTGTTAGAGGAAAGAAAGAAGGGAGTGGCATATACTTATGTATTAATAAAACGAGGATCTATATATCCCCTTCCTCTTCTCTCCCAGGGAAGGTATGGTGATCCTTATGCTATCTTGTGCAATCCCTCCTGCCCCCTACCCCTTTACCCCCCCCCCCCCCCTCTCCAGCACATCCCAGATCCTCTATATATCCACCATATGACCTGTCTTGTCATCAATACATTAGAATAATAAAGTAATACAAATTCAAAACATAAACATTTCCAGCCCGACTTATAAGTCCCATAGTTCAGTCCAATACATCTGCTGGAGAAAAGAAGGAATTGGCATATGCTTATGTGTATACTTATATATAAAATAGAAAAAAAAAAAAAAACCCAAGGATCTGTATGACTCCCTCCCCCTGCATCGTCAAGAAGGGGGAGGGAGGTCCCCAACTGGGCAGAAAAGGGAATGATGAGTGAGATGGGACCACCCAATACCCCCCCCCTAAAACAAACAAAAAAAACCCCACAGGGGGTCTAGTGCAAAAAAAAAAACAGCCCCCTGGTTTCATTCTTCCAGCTTCTCCTCCGAATCTCCCCTCCGTTATATTCACAGTTTCACTTTCCTGTTTATGATACTATGTTCTCTCTACTTTCTGGGCACTCTTGGGACCAACTGCAACCAGTCTGGAACCTCAAATGGATCAACACCCAGAAACGAAAAGAGGTCTGATAAGTCTGCTCTGGAACGCAACCAGAAAGATAGAGTGCCCTTTTTTATCAGCACTGAAATTGGGAACCTCCACCGATATGTCCCACCCCAGTCTCGTACCCGCTCTAATAATGGGCGTAGTAGGGCTCTGCGCTGCAATGTAGCTCTTGATAGGTCTGGTAGAATTTTCACCTTGCCCCCCTTAAAGTCTATTGTTCCTGTCTCCCAGGCTTTCCGCAAAATGGCCTCCCTATGTGCGAAATAATGCAAACGACACACCACGTCCCGGGGGCGATTAATGTCCTTCGACTTTGGGCCTAATGCTCTATGAACTCTATCAAGTTACAAATTTAAAGGCATAGCGTCTTTTAGTATATTTTCAAAAATAGATTTTACCATGTCCTGTAGGTTTTCCTGGTCTAATGCCTCTGGGATTCCTCGCAAGCGCACATTGTTGCGTCTACTCCGATCTTCGAGGTCCTCCAACTGTAGCTGTAGCCCCACTGAAGTCTCTTTTTGAGTGTAACTATCACTCTCCAGTATGCTCACTCTCTGTTCCAGGCTTTGATATGCACTCTCCCCATCCGTCACGCGCTCCACTAGTATTTGTAGTTCACCCCGGACTAGCTCCAGTTCCTTACGGTGTGCATCCTCCACTTTTCCAATAAGGGGTTTCTATGTCTGTCCGTGTGGGGAGAGCCTGTATAAGTGTCTTTAGGTCCTCCATTTTCAACCCCGCTGCTTCCTTCTCCCCAGGTAGGTGGATCATAGGTGTAGCCCCCGCTACCGCAGCCAACGTTCTGGGGCTCTGTGGGATAGTCTGTAGCGCTTCCACGCTAGTTCTCACGGACATCTGTCCTTGGGCTGGCTGCATAGGTGTAGTCTCCCTAGGCTGCAGCAGCACGTTTGCCTTCCCTCTCTCACTTCCGGGTTCAAGTCCTGCATCCTGTACCGTGGGGAAGTAGTGGTGGATCTCTGGCTGCAACTCCCCCTCTCTGGGAAGCCGGACCAGCTGGGCTGCTTTGCGTGCGGTTCTCGTCTCCCTCTGTCTCCCCGAGTTCATACCGCTGTAGTCTCACCAAGAGATAGCCTTAAGGTCTCACCAGACTAATCCTGAAACACTGCTAGCATGTCGGTCAGTTAATCAGCCTCATAAGGAGCAGGCTGGGGCCGGGAGCTTGTGTCTCTCACTCCCTCACCTGGCCATGTGCAGACCACTCCCCTTGGGTTGACCCCTTTCTAGAAGAAAGGATTTATAATGGCACAGTGACATTCTTATCGTTTTCATAATTCGGCCTCATTGTAAGTATGTTTAGTGTTTAACCACTTGCCGACCGCTGCATGCTGATATACATCGGCACAATGGCAGCGGTGGGCAAATGGGCATACCTGTAGCCCATTAAGAGCCAGGGATAGCAGGTGCGACCGTGCCCGTGGGACCGGCAGACTTGATGTCCGCCAGTCTCTCGGTGATCGTGTCACAGAGCCTCAGAACTAGGAAGGGCATATGTAAACAAGGCATTTCGCCTTTCTGGCTTGTGTTATGACAGAGATCACCACTCCCTGTCATCGGGAGCAGTGATCGCTGTCATGTGACTAGTAGCCTATCCCCCCCACAGTTAAAATCAATCCCTAGGACACACTTAACCCTTTCATCGTCCCCTAGTGGTTAACCCCTAATGTCGCAGTCCCGATAAAAATCGCAGATTGCCGCCATTACTAATAAAAAAAAATGAAAATTGCCATTAATTGCCATCCCTTATTTTGTTGACGCTATAACTTGTGGGCAAACCAATCAATATACGCTTATTGCGATTTTTTTTTTTACCAAAAATATGTAGAAGAATACATATTGGCCTAAACTGAGGAAAAAAAAATGTTTTTTTATATATTTTTGGGTGATATTTATTATAGCAAAAAGTAAAAAATAATGCGTTTTTTCAAAATTGTCACTCTTTTTTGTTTATAGCTCAAAAAATAAAAACCGCAGAGGTGATCAAATACCACCAAAAGAAAGCTCTATTTGTGGGAAAAAAGGACGTCAATTTTGTTTGGGTGCAACGTCGCACGACCGCGCAATTGTCAGTTAAAACCACGTGGTGCCGAATCGCAAAAAGTGCTCTGGTCAGGAAGGGGGTAAAATCTTCCGGGGCTGAAGCGGTTAAAATGTTATGTGCCATACTATAAGAAATTTCAATTATGTCTCGTAGGATATACTGTAAGATTCCACCAACAAAGAAGCCAGGAAATAATCCCATATCTCCCCATTTAAGATGTGGTTACTAAGAAATACAGACTTTAGGTTGACAATCTGTAAACAAACACTAATATGTACACACATATAGCAATTATGGTATATTTTTTATTCTCAGTTCACAATAGAAATCATGAAGACTGCAGCTGCTGGGTATTCTTGTAGCACGAATGCAAAGAAAGTGATTTATTTTGTGCATCCTCAAATTTTATTACCATTAACTTCTATTTGTAGTCAGAGTCTTCACTTGGAAATGCGATAATCCTAACTAGGGATGAGCCGAACACCTCCCCGGTTCGGTTCACACCAGAACCTGCGAACGGACCGAAAATTCGCACGAACGTTAGAACCCCATTGAAGTCTATGGGACTCGAACGTTCAAAATCAAAAGTGCTAATTTTAAAGGCTAATTTGCATAGTATTGTCCTAAAAAGGGTTTGGGGACCCAGGTCCTGCCCCAAGGGACATGTATCAATGCAAAAAAAGTTTTAAAAAAGGCCGTTTTTTCAGGAGCAGTGATTTTAATGATGTTTAAAGTGAAAAAAAAAGTGAAATATTCCTTTAAATATCGTACCTGGGGGGTTTCTATAGTATGCCTGTAAAGTGGCGCATGTTTCCCGTGCTTAGAACAGTCCCTGCATAAAATGACATTTTTAAAGGAATAAAAGTCATTTAAAACTGCGTGTGGCTTTAATGTAATATTGGGTCCCAACAATATGGATGAAAATGAGACAAACGGCATGGGTAACCCCCCCCCCCCCCCCCCCGTCCATTACCAGGCCCTTTGGGTCTTGTATGGATATTAAGGGGAACCCCGCACCCAAATTTAAAAAAGGAAAGGCGTGGGGCCCCCAGGCCCTATATACTCTGAACAGCAGTATACAGGCAGTGCAAACAAGACAGGGACTGTACTGGTTTGTTGTTAAGTAGAATCTGTTTGTAATTTTGAACTGGTACATTTTTAAAGTGTAGTTCCAGACAAAATATCTATTTTTAAGCTTTTTGGATAACATAGGGAAGGGTTATCACCCCTGTGACATTTATTTTGTTGTCTGTGCTCCTCTTCAGAAGATTTCACCTCACTTTCTGTCCCAATGACAAATGTTTTTAGAAAATTTGGGGGTTTTAGTGAAACAAGGATTGGTGATAAAGCATCAGTGGAAAGGAGAAACGTTTTTCCCATATTAACTCTTACAGGAGAGAATTTCCCTTCCTAGGAGTAGATTTCATCTGTTGTCTCCTTCCGTTTGCAAGTAGGAGTCATTTGTAAGTTGGATGTTTGAAAGTAGGAGCCTGCCCTAAATACTCAGCAGAAATTGTGGCCTTAGGTGTTGGTGTTGCCACAACACTGTAAGCCCTCACAGGGCCCTGCTGTGAAATATTAGATCAAGAATTGTAATTACATGCCCCTGTTGAACAGAGGCAGAAAAATAGGGCCTTTGGTGATGGTGGTGGTGCCACAACACTGTAAGTCCTCACAGTTACTCTTGGTGGGCGCTGGAAGGGGCCCTGCTGTGAAATATTAGATCAAGAATTGTAATTACATGCACCTGTTGAACAGGGGCAGAAAAATTGAGCCTGTGGTGGTGGTGCTGGTGCCACAACACTGTAAGTCCTCACAGTTACTCTTGGTGGGTGCTGGAACAGGCCCTGCTGTGAAATATTAGATCAAGAATTGTAATTACATGTCCCTGTTGAACAGGGACAGAAAAATTGGGCCTTAGGCACTGGTGCTGGTGCCACAACACTGCAACCCCTCACAGATATTCTAGTTGGAGCGCAGGAATGAGCCCTGCTGCAAAGAACTGCATCAAAAATTGTAATTACATGCCCCTGTTAAACAGGGGGTGAACAATTGGGCCTTAGCCACTGGTGGCGGCGCCCAGAAACAAAAATATTCTTACAAGCTATCAGCATGATCATTGAGAAGGAAGAGGATAGTCACTCAGCATAACAGGATAGTCACTCAGCATCAGCATAGGCAGTATTGAAGGGATCGGACATTTCAAAAAAATTTATTCGGTTACATCAGCATCAGGTGCTTGGTATCTGGTGGTGATCCAAGACTGATTCATTTTTATGAAGCTCAGTCAATCGACCGAGTCGGTGGACAGGCGCATCCTGTGATCGGTTACAAAGCCTCCAGCAGCACTGAATGTGTGTTCTGAAAGAACGCTGAATGCAGGACAGGCCAGTAGCTCAATTGTATACTGTGCAAGCTCTGGCCAGTGATCCATCCTCAAGACCCAGTAACCTAGAAGATTTTCGGTGGGAAAGGTGTCCAAGTCAGATCTTGCCCCTAGGTATTTCTGCACCATGTAAAACCGACGCTGGCGATGGTTGCTGGAACCAATCATACCTTGGGGCTGCAAACTAAAAAATTGTCTGAACGCATCGGTCAGGCGGCCACCTTCTCCACCGCTCCTTCTTTGACTGACCGAAGCCTCTGCAACACGTTGTCCAGGAACAGGAGTTTGTAACCTCCCAGTCTCTGGGAACGCGTTGCACAGACCTTTTTGCAAGGCCTCCTGAAGATGTGTCATCCTCTGCTCCCTCTGTGACGGCAAGATAAGGTCTGCAACCTTACTCTTGTAACGTGGATCAAGGAGGGTTGCCAGCCAGAAGCGATCCCTCTCCTTGATACCACGAATACAAGGATCCTTCCGCAGGCTTTGCAGGATCAGGGAGGCCATGCAGCGTAGGTTTGCTGAGGCATTCGGTCCGGAGTCTTCTGGGTCACTAAGGACGACATGATCTGCAGCCACCTCCTCCCAGCCACGTACAAGTCCATGGGTTTCTTGGGACTGTAAATGATCCCTTAAAGACTGCTGCTGATGCTGAGTGCCAGGCTCCACCCCCATGCTGACACAATCCTTCTCCTCCTCGTCCTCTTCCTGTGTGATCGGCAGCCACGCAGGAACACTGTCTGCATAAAGGGGGCCTTGAGAGCTAAGAAAGTCCTCCTCTTCCTGCCTCTGTTCTGCCTCAAGTGTGATGAATCAACAGATACTAAATAGAGTCAGTCAATAAATAAGTCCAATAGCATTTGGACTAGATATTCATGAATCTTCTCAAAATGTAGTACGTGATGAAGACAGCAATGGGTGACATCTGTGTGATAATGTGCTCACAGAGCCCTTACCTCTATGGGCATAGGTAAATGCCTTAGTGCTCCAAATGGTGGGCAGTGATGGGGACCAATGAGTCCTCGGGTGAATGGATGTTAATCATAGGGCTGGGTCAGGCTTGTCTCCGGGTCCAGATGAATATATGCAAAAAAAGGAAAAAGGACAGCCTCCAATGGTGTAGTAAAATAAATCCCGTTTTAATGATAAAACCGTTGTACAGGGCATGAAAGGCAGACAGTACAGCACAAAGCGGCGTTCTGCCTCCACCTATTACAAAACTTCCGGTCCGCAATGTCAACAACCGAGTCAGAGTAAGAGCTTCCGGTTGCGTAAGCTAGCGTGGGTCCTACGCATTACGTCACGACCCCTCGTGACTTCCTCAGGGAATCTGATTGGCTGAGCAATCAGTTCATTTTATAATGGTTGGACAGGAAGTGGTGCGGACGCCATTTTAATGGAGTCGGAGGGATATTTACTTTTATCATTAAAACTGGATTTTTTTTTACTACACCACAGAGCCTGCTTGCCCTCTTTTATTGGCTTGTGACTGTCTGCCTCTCCTTGTTGGCCTTCCAGACATACTATTGGCCTGCAGTGAGATGTAGCTTCACAAAACTGGGATGAATATATATATATATATATATATATATATATATATATATATATATATATATATATATATATATATATATATATATATATATATATATATATATATATACACCGATTATACTGCAGCTAGCAGAATCAACTGCCTGCCTGTAGTATTATTAGTATGAGAACACCTGCACTTGTCTTCAGGTAGCTATACTGTAGGTGCAACTGTGCAGGGTACACAGTACAGTAACTGGAAATACGTCAAGAGCCCACACAAGCACCTGGCTTCAGGTAGTTATACTGTAGGTGCAACTGTGCAGGATACACAGTACAGTAACTGGAAATATGACAAGAGCCTACACAAGCACCTGGCTTCAGGTAGCTATACTGTAGGTGAAACTGTGCAGGGTACACAGTACAGTAACTAGAAATACGTCAAGAGCCTACACAAGCACCTGGCTTCAGGTAGCTATACTGTAGGTGCAACTGTGCAGGGTACACAGTACAGTAACTGGAAATACGTCAAGAGCCTAAACAAGCACCTGGCTTCAGGTAGTTATACTGTAGGTGCAACTGTACAGGGTACACAGTACAGTAACTGGAAATACGTCAAGAGCCTACACAAGCACCTGGCTTCAGGTAGTTATACTGTAGGTACAACTGTGCAGGGTACACAGTACAGTAACTGGAAATACGTCAAGAGCCTACACAAGCACCTGGCTTCAGGTAGTTATACTGTAGGTGCAACTGTGCAGGTTACACAGTACAGTAACTGGAAATACGTCAAGAGCCTACACAAGCACCTGGCTTCAGGTAGTTATATTGTAGGTGCAACTGTGCAGGGTACACAGTACAGTAACTGGAAATACGTCAAGAGCCTACACAAACACCTGGCTTCAGGTAGTTATACTGTAGGTGCAACTGTGCAGGGTACACAGTACAGTAACTGGAAATACTGTAAAAACACCTGTCTGTCAGTATATTAGGAAGAGAAGAACAGGATCTAGCTAAACTGAATACAGTGTGTATATAGATAGATATATATATAGAGATATATATATATATATATATATATATATATATATATATATATATATATATATATATATATATATATATATATATATATATATATATATATACACATATACACACACACACAACACCTGGAATGCATATATATACACAATACACTGCAAGTGCAGCTAACTGACTCGACCTGCCTACTCTATCTAACTTAAATCAAATAACACTGTCTCTTTGCCTATCTATCTCTCTCCACCGCAACACACTACACAGGGCCGACGTGCAGGCGGCCTTATATAGTGTGGGGCGTGTACTAAACCCCCTGAGCCATAATTGACCAAAGCCTCCCTGGCTTTGGCCAATTACGGCTCTCTGTAAACACGGCGCTGTGATTGGCCAAGCATGCGGGTCATAGTGCATGCTTGGCCAATCATCAGCCAGCAATGCACTGCCATGCCGCAGTGAATTATCGGCCATGACGCGCCACTCAAATTTGGCAAGAACAGCCCATAACGTTCGTAATTCGGCAAACGACCGAACACACGATGTTTGAGTCGAATATGCGTTTGATTTGAACACGAAGCTCATCCCTAATCCTAACTACCAAGGCCTGAGGTGTGCCTTGGCCTAGCTGGTCAGTATGTCTAAAAGAGGGCATACCCTGAATGAATATGTATGAAATGTAAATGAAATGATTTAAGTATGGGGGAATGGGTGGGTGGGAACACGGAAATGAGCCGACAAAGGATCTGATGGAGGAGGAGGGATATAAAGCCCTCAGACTCCTCCTACAAATTCAGGCTGGCCTGCGGCCAGCCTTCCAACTTGTAGTCAGAGTCTTCACTTGGAAATGCGATAATCCTAACTACCAAGACCTGAGGTGTGTCTTGGCCTAGCTGGTCAGTATGCCTAAAAGAGGCACTTCTATGTATCTATCTATCTAATATCAGTTGGTATATCAGTTTAGTATATCCTTTCTCACCCTGGGTTCTGTGTAACCTTAACATTTCTACAGAAGTTGCTAGGGGTTCCTTGAGCAGTGACCATTAATACATTTTAGCTATCTGTAAGGGTGGGATTCCTCTGACCACAAATGTAAGGAGCAAGGATGAGCTCAGGCATTTTGTACATTAGTCCGAACCCACCTGAACTATCCCCTCAGGAAGCTGTTAAGGCTGACAGCCAATCATAGGTGACGGAGGCATTTCCTGCCCTCTTGCTGCACATACACATGCCCCATGTATACATGTGGCTGTGGGGCAGGGAATGCCTCCATTGCCTATGATTGTCTGTTAGCCTTTGCAACTTCCTGTAGGGATAGTTCAGGTGGGTTTGAACTCATGTCTGAACACATCTGGGCTCTTCCCTAGCAAAGAACATTTTTCTACTGACCATCACAATAATGTACCATAAGCTGTAGATATAGTATTCATTAGCAGGAACCCTGGGACCAGAAAAATATTTTTAAGGCTTCCTCCATGTTAAAAAGTTTGAGAATAGCTGGTTTATCATATGCCGTAAGTTGATTTCACTTGCCCAGCTCTCATCTCACATCATTGGCAGAGATTACTCACAAACTGTGGCAGGCACTGTGACCACTGAACAAAACAGTGCGGTAATCTGACTTTTTTTTTTACATAATGTTGTTTTTGATCATATGGACAAGTTTTTAATGTAACCATACTTCCTATCTTATCATTTCAAAAAGAAGACACAACACTGATTTTATTTGGTTTTAATAAAGCCCTTCTTATTTTATAAGCTGTAATGTGGCAGATTTGTTAATTTTGTTTGTGCTTCTAGGTATAACTACAGTTATTTGATACATAATTTTGTCCTGTGTAACTCATTTACAGTGATTGGGAAGGGTCCTAACCTAGTAACGTTGATGTGACTGAAGTAGTTAACTAGCAATTTGGCTAATATAACCTATTACCTCTGGATTTTTTCTTTGTACTTGAAAGCTGTCATCCTAGACTGAGGTTACTCTGTCTGCTGCCTGCACTCATCATAGTGAAGTGTGGAGCAAACATGTCTAAAGACAAGGACTGAGAACTACAAGAGTGGGCATCTGCTTCACTTATCTGTTTACGTCAATGAATATGACATTGCATGAGATGAGTATTTGTATACAGCATTTGCACTCTGAGGAGGCATATGTTATCACTGAAGTAAGGACATAAAATATGTGCTCACTGAAATTGTACCATACAAAACATATTCATAAGAAGGCCAAAAAAAATTATGATGTACTAATATCTTAGGTTTATGTTCTTTACAACAGAGTCTTGGCAACATTCAATACTTTTCTTCCAGGCGGCAGGCTTTAGTGTTCTGACACATCCTACACTGAGTGATGGTTAGAGCTCTGCAATCAGCAAAGCTCATGTTTCCTGCTAATTACAGAGCTGTTTATAAACGCCACCCTCCCCCTTCTTTGAGAGCCAGCAACCAATATGTTGTGTGCAGTGGCAACTGGTCCATAAAGGACGCAGGGGCATTGCCCCCCTAATCCATGTGGCCGGCCCCTAATCTACATTCAGTAGGAAATTGGGACTTTAGATGAAGCAGTTGAAATACGGAGGTAAGAGTAAAAAATATTTTATTCATAACAAGTATAGTAGAAAAATTGATTTCATATATATCCATACACATATAATTAGCATAAGGTATAGGCATGATGGATAAAAAAAGTATATACAAATAAACACATAATCATAATGAATACATAATAATCAAAGTAGTAATATATAAAGCAGCAATATGGCTGGCCTGCAAGTGCCAAGGGCGGCATGCCCGGTAACTGTATCTGTAATCGCATGGTGTATATATAGGTATAATTGTACTAAAATAATGTTGGTGACATCATCGAGGCGTAATTGGTATAACTGTAGCATCAAATATAGCTTGACGCATTTTGTGGATGTTTCTCCACTCATCAGGAGCAGATGCGACAGATTCCAACCCCGGCAGTGAGTGCGACACGTGGTAAATGGCACAGAGTGAGCCAGAGGCACAAACCCCACCGCGGAAGCTGAGGCGGCATGATATGTATTGGCAGTTTTGGGTGATGTTAGAGAGTGCCTGGGTATTAGGATGGTCTCCATATAGCAACAGTGATGGTGTATGGCTCATCAGACAAGGGTATCCAAATGCTACATACCATGCAACACCAGCGGAAAAACAGCTAGTGTGCAGGAACTCCAGGAGGAGACTAGCCTTAGCTGAGGAGACTAGGCCCCTAATCTACATTCAGGGCACCGGACGCATGGATTTCAATGTTTTTTGTTTTTTTTTTGAAGCACATGATTAGAGCCCGAGGCTCTATTTGGCTTCAAAAAAGGGTGGGCTTGCAGCGCAGAGCACTGCCCCTGAGCCCACCCAGTTGTGTGACAATGGCAAATTAATATTCGCTATCGTGTTCCTGATTCTCCTCCCGGCCAATCAAGAAACGGGTCTTAAAGAGGAGAAGCGATCATATTGGCCGCCAAGGAATAGGAGGTGCAGGGTGAAGCTGCCATGAAACAGAGGAAGAGGGGATGCAGGGTGAAGCTGCCAAGTAGGAAGCTCTGCCCACAACCTAGATGAGGTAGGTGTGGGGCTGGTGGGCTGATGAGCGAGCAACAGGGGGATTTGACTGATTGACTTACCGACCAGGGGGGTGGCGGGTGGATTGTTTGCCGCCCCCCCCCCCCAAAAAAAAAGGAGCACCAGCTCTGGTTGTGTGGCTGATAGCTTTTAGGCCTCATTCACACTAGACGTTTTTACAGCTGCTGTTTTTGGCTTCAGGCTTTTTTTTTTGCAGCCAGTAAACTCCCCAACATGTTATCCTATGTGTCCATGCACACAGGCTTTTATCAGCGTTTTTTGCAGGGGTGTTTACTGGCTGGAAAAAAAACCCCAGAACTAGTGGGTTTGGAGAGGAGTTTTTCAGCTGTAAAAATGCTCTAACTCGCAGCTATGCAGCGTTTATGAGCGTTTCTGTGCAATAAGCTTTTGTGGGAGTATATTTTTGCTAAAAAATGCTAAAAAAAGCTACAAACAATGCTACATTCTACAGCTAAAGCTACTGGCGTTTTTAGAACCTTTAGTGTGCATGAGGCCTTAATCTTAGCTCAACAATTATAGCATTCAAAATGATAAATTCATAAAAAAAAGGAATAAAGGAATAAAGCAGCACAGTGACACTTCTGCAGCACTACTTTACTTCAAATCCCAAACACAGAGTTTGCATTTTGTCTTTGTGCTTGCCTGGCATGCTGGTAGGTTAAGTTGCTCCTGTCTAAACTACCCCCAGTATGTGTATGTATGCATGTGCAGTAGGGACCAGAGACTGTTAGCACCCTGAAGAGAAGGAATGATGTGAATGAATAAATATTTGCACTAAATAAATACCTGACATTAATAAATAAAGCTAAATGGCAGTCTTCAAGAAAATGCCATGTGGGTGTACTAATTTTGTTCAAGAATTAGTTTCCATCAAACTTTCTGGAGCTTTTTAACATATTTGACCTCTGGGCGCAGAGCTCACGCAAATATGCAGCCTCTCGGCAGGTGGGCCTTGGTGCCAATTGGCTGCATATTTGTGTGCATTAGTGAAAATAGAGCTGTGCTGACAGCATGCTCCCTGCTTGTTCCAGACACAGTTACCAGCAGCTAAAGGAAAGCTCTCAATCGAAGTTTGAGATCATGAGCTTTCTGATCATATGACCACCGTGATAGCCACGGCAGGCACATGACCATAAGCCCTGGCCTGCCTCCCGGCATTCTAAGCCCCTTAAAGGGCCAGCAGGAGCTGGCTCCAAGGGTTTTAAAAATGATATAGAGTTTAGGATTAAAAGTAACATTTTAGTGTTTTCAGATGACACCAAGTTATGCAGTGTAATACAAGATGTCTCCAATTTACAAGCCAACCTCAATGCACTATTTAACCCCCCTAGCGGTATTCCTGAGTCTGGCTCGGGGTGGATTTTAAATACCAAAAGCGGTAACCCCAAGCCAGACTCAGGATCTCATCGCAGGATCCATATAGAGGTTACTTACCTTGTCCCCTGGATCCTGCGATGTCTCCCCGCTGTGATCTGCGAGCCGCCGTGTCTCGCTCGATTCACAGTGCCGAGCTCAGTTCCCTGCGAGCGTTGCGACGCACGGGGATGGAGTTCGGCGCCAAATTCAAAAAGTAAAACACACAGTACAGATACAGTATACTGTAATCTTACAGATTGCAGTACTGTATCAAATAATTACACATCCCCTTTGTCCCTAGTGGTTTGTCCAGTGCCCTGCATGCAGTTTTATATTATAAAAACTGTTCTTTCTGCCTGGAAACTGGAGATTGTCCATAGCAACCAAAACCGTCCCTTTACATCAAAAGTGGACCAGCTAGAAAACAGCAATAATAAATTAGAATCACGTGCAGAATTGAGTGATAGTGATTTGTGGGGAGATCCGTCATCAAACACTGAAAAGTAATGACAGTGACAATCCTGCAACTGAGCAAATTTTAGTGTTTTTGCTTTGATTACATTATTGAATAATTTTTATTATTATTTATATTATTATTTGGTATAATTATTTATAGTTATTTATTATATTATAATTTATGATTTCATTTTTCAAACTTTATCATACCCAGGATGTCTACTAGACTCTGGTTTGGACAGATTTAAGTGAATTATTCCTAAGAATTACAGGTCTACAATATAAAACGCCAAATTTCCATGCAAAATAATTATACCGCTTTCAGCACCTAAAATTTGAAATAATCATACCGCCAGGGAGGTTAATTGGGCAACTACAGTATGTGGCAAATGAGGTTTAATGTTGATATATGTAAAATTATGCTCTTGGAAGCTAAAAACATGCATGCATCATGCATACTAGGAGAAGAACAGCTGGGGGAGTCAATGATTGAGGATCTGGGTGTTCTGGTAGAGCATAGATGTATTAATAGCATTACGCTTAATTTGCTAAAGGCAAATTGGCTACTTACTTTGCAAGGGAAGTTGCACTTTGCGAGGGAATTTGCCCCAGAGTGTGAATGAACTGAAACTGCTGACTTTCATTATCCAACTTTTTTCTTCTTTTTTTTTACCTCCATAAGTGATTGGGTATTCTTTGCAAAGTGAAACTTCACCACATTTACTAAGTTCTGGGGCAAACTCCCTAAGTGCCTTCAATAAATCAACTCCATTGTCTGCCCACTTTTGGGATGCCAAAAGGTGCAGTAAGTGGAAATTCTTGGATTTTATGGATAATACATACATTTTGAAACATAATTAGGCATAAGAAATCATAAATATTACTTTAATAGATTAGAGGATGTTATTGAACACGAATACTCACAATTATAGCTGGCACAACATCCCATATAGTAGAAATAGTGAATGAAGAGATTGTGGGATTTTTAAGGTGCAGAAAAAGGAAATTATCAATTGTATAAAAAATATATATTTATTTGAAAAAATAGAAATTCATCCAACAACCAGCAACAAGTCCCCTACCTATAGGAGATATGGGTAAGCAGCAGTGCCCTATTCTTGGGGGACGCATTTGCATATATACTTTTGTAAGATTTGTAAAATGAGAATCACATATATAGACCCTTGAATTATTCTAATCTATTTAATTGTCCATTTATTTCCTGTCAGAAGGTACTGTACCATGCATGTGACCAGCATCCCCTGAAGAAGCCCGATATAGGGGTGAAACATGTAGGGAAGTCCATCCTATACTGCTGTATAACTGTTATTGTATTGAACTGTACTTTCCATAATTATCTCCTATTTTGTGTTTTTATTGGATGAATTTCTATTTTTTCAAATAAATATATATTTTTTATACAATTGATAATTTCCTTTATCTGCACCTTTAAAAATCCCACAATCTCTTCCTTCACTATTTCTACTTTAATAGATTGTCTACAGAGCAGCTGTAAATGTATTTTTCTGCAGAAACATATAACATAGAAAGTCCCACAAACAGGTATTTAATACAGATTCCTGAACTTATAAAAGAGCAGTTGTTTAACAAAACCTTGTCATGAAGTACATTTATACTTTGATTCCACCTAATTTATATCAAGAATCAGAACAGTTTATTTTTCTGAAGCTGTCCAATGCAAAGCAATTTTTCTGGCTCCTAGCTAACCAATAGTATCTTAGATAATTAGAGCTGACATAGTACATTGCCTTTTAGCAGATTATGTATTTTTTTGCAGAAGTTGCATTGAAAAGGATATGGTTGAAATGTGTTTCAAAACTTCAGTGGCCTTGTCCTGACTATATTACAGGTTAGGGGAATGTTAACATCAATTATGCATAAAGACTGTCTTGTCCAAATGAATAAATAATTCACATAGGTTATATACAGTATAAACAAGCTATATAAGGTGATCTACTTATGTAACGTTAGCACAACCTAAAACATTTTGTTCAGCCTTTTTGTTGATAAAAACTACAGATATTGCTCAATAATGGAATGTCATTACAAATAGAACAGAGATTTTACATTCTTCCCAGACTGACTTAACTTAGCCATTACTTTATTTATGGAGCTCATTTAAAATGTTTGTTTTAAATGTTCCTTGCCAATCTCCATTCCAATTATTATAAATGTATTTAAAATGTCATGAGTAGAGTGTTACAAGGGCAGACTGTAACAGTGAGACTGTTTCCTTCAAAAGGTATATGTTTTCTCAGCTTAAACCTAGGTTCACATTGGAGCGATTTGTCATGCGATTTGAGAGATGAAATTGCATGACAATTCAGTCTATTGGCGGGAATGGCACTGTTCCAATCGGTGCGACAACGGTTTTGCGGTGCCACACCGATTTTGCAAAAGTAGTTCCTGCACTACTTTTGCTGATTTCAGGTGCGACTTCAATAGACATCTGTGTATAAAGCCACACAGACGTCTATCAACTAGCACCTGAAATTGCACTGACCTTGCTACTTTGAAATTGCGCTACTTCAAGTGACGTAGCGCAATTTCAATGTAGCATCAATGTGAACCAGGGCTTTCACCTTCGTCCTTCTGAGTGGACATCATATGGTCACACAGCCACAGGATTACACAGAGGCGTGGTCTGTCTCCGGCTGTGTCCACCAGACACAGCTGATGACTAATCATTATACTGGCCTGCTGACAGTATCATGTAATCGCTGTTACCAATCACAGCAGATCACACGACAATTGTATACAATTGTCTTCCACTGTAATCCATCCATTGTATACAATTGTGTTGCTAGCTGTGATCGGTCAGTGATCACATGGTACAGAGAAGGCCAATCGCAGCCAATCTTTTTTTTATTTTTTAATTTTCCAAAAAATTGTGACAAAAATGACAACTTCAAAAACTCGCCATGCCTCTTACTAAATACCTTTGACTGTCTACTTTACAAAAATAGGTCATTTGGGGGTATTTGTACTGTCCTGGCATTTTTGGGCCTCAAGAAATGAGATAGGCCATCAGTACATCAGGATTGATCAATTTTCATATATATATATATATATATATATATATATATATATATATATATATATATATATATATATATATATATATATATATATATATATATATATATATATATATATATATATATGTGTATATATATATGTGTATATATATATATATATATATATATATGTATACCATGCTTTGTGGACTCTATACCTTTCCTATATCCTACATCCTATATCCATAACATCTAATCCTGCGGTGGATGAGTTGCCAAATCAAAAATGAAGCCTGAGAAAACCTAAAGGAGAAAATAATATGCACCTCCACAAAACTCAGGGACATGTTCACAAATGCCAGGAGCCATCTAACAAAATGGAGGAACTGGAGCTGCTATTACACGAGGAGGATTTAGACTTTGTGGGAATAACAGAAACTTGGTTTGACAGCTCACACCACTGGCTGGCAAATATCCAGGGGTATTCATTGCATCGGAAAGACAGCGAGGGTAGAAGAGGGGGATGGGGTGTGTCTATGTATTAAGAACGATTTAAGGGTGGAAGGTTGGAGTGACATTGTAAACGGGGCAATAGAGGAGGTGGAATTCATGTGGGTGGAACTTCAAAGTCAATAAGCAAGTGGGAAATTAATAGTGGGGGTATGTTACAGGCCCCCCACCCTAAAGGAGGAGGAGCTGGACCTCCTATCACAATTAGAAATGGCAGCGAGACAGAGCAATGTCATCAACGTTACATAGTTGGTGAGGTTTAAAAAAGTGAAGTGTGTGCTTTTATGGCAGTATTACATTGTATATCCCTGTATGTTATGGTCTTTCAGGTGCCTATCTAATAGTTTTTTGAAATTATCTATGCTCCCTGCTGAAATCGCTGTCTTTGGAAGAGAACATTTAACGCTCTACGCCATTTTAAGGTTAAACGGCTTCTCTTCTAATTTTAGTGAATGGTGTATCTTTTTAAATTCCTTTTCGCAGAAGAGTTTTATCCCTATTGTGGGGTCACCAGTATGGTATTTGTACATTGAAATCATATCCCCTCTCAAGCGTCTCATCTCCAGAGAGAATAAGTTCAATGCTTGCCAGTCTTTCCCCATAGCTGATATCCTCCAGTCCCTTAATTATCTCTGTTGCCCCTCTCTGGACTCTCTCCAGTTCCAGCACATCCTTCCTGAGGACTGGTGCCCAGAACTGGACGGCATACTCCAGGTGCGGCTGGTCCCGAGTCTTGTAGAGTGGGAGAATTATCGTTTTATCTCTGGAGTTAATCCCATTTTTAATGCATGCTAATATTCTGTTGACTTTGCTTGCAGCAGCAGATTGGCATTGCATGCCATTGCTGAGCCTGTCATCTACTAGGAACCCCAGATCCTTTCCCACCCTAGATTTCCCCAGAGGTTCACCCCCTAGTAAGTAGATTGCATTCATGTTTTTGACACCCATATGCATTATTTTACATTTTTCTACATTGAAACTCATTTGCCATGTAGTTGCCCACCCCATTAATTTGTTAAGATCTTCTTGCAAGGTTTCCACATCCTGCAGAGAAATTAAATCGCCCTGTTTAGCTTAGTATCGTCCGCAAATACTGAGATTGAGCTGTTTATCCCATCCTCTAGTTTGTTTATGAATAAATTAAATAGGATTGGTCCCAGGACAGAACCCTGGGGGACCCCACTTTCCACCCTGGACCAATCCGAGTACTCCCCATTTATCACCACCCTCTGAACTCGCCCCTGTAGCCAGTTTTCAATCCATGTGCTCACCCTATGGTCCATGCTGACAGACCTTAGTTTGTACACTAAACGCTTATGAGGAACTGTATCAAATGCCTTTGCAAAATCCAGATACACCACGTCTATGGGCCTTCCTTTATCTAGATGGCAGCTCACCTCTTCATAGAAGTTTAATATATTGGTTTGGCAATAACGATTCTTCATGAATCCATGCTGATTACTGCTTTTATTAATGATCATGTTCTCTTTACTAAAATCTTGTATATAGTCCCTTATCATCCCCTCCAAGAGCTTGCAAACTATTGATGTTAGGCTAACTGGTCTGTAATTCACAGGGATATATCTTGATCCTTTTTTAAATATTGGTACTACATTGGCTTTTCTCCAATCTTCTGGTACCATACCAGTCAGTAGACTGTTCATAAAAATTAGGAACAATGGTCTGGCAATTACTTGACTGAGTTCCTTAAGGACCCTCGGGTGCAAGCCATCTGGTCCTGGTGACTTATTAATGTTACGTTTTTCAAGTCTACTCCTAATTGTATCCTCTGTTAGCCATGAGGGTGCTTCCTGTGGAGTGTCATCAGGATAAACTTTGCATCATAATGGGGGACTTCAACTCACTCATTAAAGGCCCGTAATTTCTTAAATGTCATACAGGACAGCTTCATGTCCCTATTGGTGGATTCCTCGACTAAAAAGAATGCATTACTAGATCTATTGATTGCAAATTATTCAAATATGATCACAGATGTGGAAATAAGGGACAACTTGGGATCCAGCGTTCACAGGATGATCACATGAGGGTAGTACAAAAACACTAAATCTCAAACGAGCCATCTTTTCTGAACTGCGCTCAATACTACAAGACATCAATTGGGACCAAATCCTAGAAACATTGAACATGGAGGAAAAATGTGAATGCTTTAGGAACATATTAAACAAAGGTATCACACAATGTATTCTAATGGGTAATAAATATAGAAGAGAAGAGGGAACAGTGGCTGCAATTGACGGGGAACAGTGGCTGCAAATGATGGGGCACAGTGGCTTCATGTGATGGGGCACAGTGGCTGCAATTGACGGGCACAGTGGCTTCATGTGAGGGGGCACAGTGGCTGCAATTGACGGGCACAGTGGCTTCATGTGACGGGGCACAGTGGGTGCAATTGACTGGCACAGTGGCTTCATTTGACGGGCACAGTGGCTGTATTTGACTGCCCCTTGGCTAATTTTAAATAAATAAACTTGGTCAGTGTGTGTCAGGTAGATCAGTGTGTGTCAGGTAGGTCAGTGTATGTCATATAGGTAGGTCAGTGTATGTCATATAGGTAGGTCAGTGTATGTCATATAGGTAGGTCAGTGTATGTCAGGTAGAGCAGGTAGGTCAGTGTGGGTCGGTGTATGTCAGATAGGTAGGTCAGTGTATGTCAGGTAGGTCAGTGTGGATCAGTGTATGTCAAATAGGTAGGTCAGTGTATATCAGCCAGGTAGGTCAGTGTGTGTCAGGTAGGTCAGTGTAGGTCAGCCAGATAGGTCAGTGTGTGTCAGATAGGTCAGTGCATGTCATGTAGGTCAGTGTGGGTCAGTGTATGTCAGATAGGTAGGTCAGTGTGTGTCAGGTAGGTCAGTGTATGTCTGCCAGATAGGTAGGTCAGTGTATGTCAGATAGGTAGGTCAGTGTATGTCAGATAGGTAGGTCAGTGTGTGTCAGGTAGGTTAGTACGTGTCAGGCATGTCATGTAAGTCAGTGTATGTCAGATAGGTAGGTCAGTGTGTGTCAGTGTGTGTCCCGATTTTCCCGGGACAATCCCGATTTTGGGACCCTCGTCCCGATTTAAGCTTGTCCCGATTATTTTCCTGGGATTTTGCTTTTGTCCCAGGAAAATCGGGAATGTTTTTGGCTAAAAACGGCACTGAACACAAGGAAGTGATCAGCCCCCACCCTCCGCCGCCGCCAACCCTCCGCCCCCGTGTGTCCAACGAGCGGAGACACTGATAGAAGGACCGGTGCTCCGCTGGCTGGGGACACTGATGGTCCTGGCCCCCCCTTTCACAAGGCTCCATTTGGAAGACTCCTCGAACCCCCAGCTTGGCCTAGGTCGGCCCCACATCCTCACGCACCGCAGGTACCATCTTCTGGACATGGTAGTGGTAGTTTTGTGTAGTGGTAATCAGTGTAGTGTAGTGGTCAATGTAGTGGACAGTGTGTAGTGGACAGGTAGGTCAATGTACTAGTCAGTATAGGAATCGGGAAGGTCAGTGCAGTGGACAGGTAGGTAAGTGTAATGGTCCATGTAGTGGATAGGTAGGTCAGTGCAGTGGACAGGTATGTAAGTGTAATGGTCAGTCTAAGAATCATGTAGGTCAGCGTAGTGGTCAGTGTAGAAATCAGGCTGTGGTAAGTACTATTGTAGGAAGGGAAGGGACCCGGGGAGTGCTAAAAGTCCATAAGTTAGGGGGTGCAAATTTCTTGCCTTGCACCGGGCCCTGACAACCCACGCTACACCACTGCTGCTGGGGGCACCTGATGCAAGGACAGACTCTGCTGGGGGCACCTGATGCAAGGACTGACTCTGCTAGGGAGGCACCTGATGCAAGGAAGGACTCTGCTGGGGAGGCACCTGATGCAAGGAAGGACTCTGCTGGGGAGGCACCTGATGCAAGGACGGACTCTGCTGGGGAGGCACCTGATGCAAGGACGGACTCTGCTGGGGAGGCACCTGCTGCAAGGACAGACTCTGCTGGGGGCACCTGATGCAAGGACAGACTCTGCTGGGGATGCACCTGATGCAAGGATGGACTCTACTGGGGAGGCACCTGATGGCATCTGGCGGCAGGCGACGTGGCAAGTGACACGCTCGGGGCTTCCACTGATTCTGCATTATGGTGAGTTGAATGATTTCATTTTATATTACAATGTAGTAATAGAAATAATGCGCTTCAATCACCCTGACACCATAACAACCATGGTGCCGGGATGATTGATGCGCTAACCCCAGGTGTTTGGAGTATCTTTATCTGCTGATTTGTTAAACTTTCTGGAATACACATATTTCTATTGTGTTGTAGGATCTGGGCCTGCTGTCCTTTCTTTCTCCCTGCATCTCTCATTCAACTCAGACTCTAACCACACCCCTTTTGAGCCACGCCCATTTAAGCCACACCCACTATTCCGCATAAACCATGCCCAATTTTTGCCACCTAGCAACGCCCCTGACTATAAGGAATGCAATAACAAGTGTAAAAACACAATCGGGGCGGCTAAAAAATGCTACGAGAGACACATAGCAGTGGAGAGTAAAAAAAATCCCAAAAGTTTTTTTAGATATATTAACAATAAAAAAGTGAGGTCAGAACACATTGGCCACATAAAAGACGATGAAGGGAGGATGGTTACAGATGACACAGAGAAGGCAACTGTACTAAATGCTTTCTTTTTCTTAGTTTTTACACAGGAAAAGGAGGGGTATACCGACCATGACTGTATTGTTAGTAACAGGTCGGAGGATGTACCCTTGTGGCTAACAGAAGCTGGTGTCCAGAAAAGACTAGAAAAGCTTAACACAAACAAATCACCAGGACTGCATGGCTTACAGCTGAGAGTCAGATTATAGCTAGACCATTATTCCTAATCTTTATGGACAGTATATTGACAGGAATGGTACCAGCTGATTGGCGGAAAGCCCATGTGATACCAATTTTATTAAAAAGGGCAGAGACATATACCTGGAAACTACAGGCCAGTCAGCCTAACATCAAAGGTATGTAAACTATTGGAGGGGATGGTAAGGGACTTTATCTAATAATTTGCTGATGAAAACAGTATTATTAGCAGTAATCAGCATGGGTTTACGAATGGGTCATTCCTGCCAGACCATCAGTTAACATTCTATGAGGAAATGAGCTGCCATCTAGATAGGGGAAGGCCTGTGGATGTGGTGTATCTGGATTTTGTAAAAGCATTTGATGCAGTTCCCTATAAACGCTTAATCTACAAGCTGAGGTCTGTAGGCATGGAACATAGAGTTTTTTCGTGCACTGATCAAAATTATTCTGTTGGCTTGTAATTTTACCATAAAAATGTTATAATTTTCAACAAATAAATAAATGTTAATTAATTTACTTTGATATTTTAAGTATCTTACCTAATTTTTATTAGTTCTTAAAACACACCTTTTACATTTACAAAAATAATGTAAAATATTGAGTAATCTAGACAAAACTTTTAAGGTATGTGCATTTCCATGTGCTAATTGAGCTACATTTACTTAAAAAAAATATCTTTTTATTTGACTGAAATTGCGGAAGCAGATGTTTGCCAAAAGTGCAACTGCATGAGTTTTGATGCTGTAATTTTAAAGAGTTTGACGTCTTTTGGAACTTTGAAAACCTGCACAAGGCAGTTCCCATAGTTTGAGGCCCATCAGGACAAAAGAGTGCCACCAGTGACAAGAATTTTTCATGTTCACATGCTATAAATGTAGCTTAACATACCATCCAAAATTATTATTTTATTTGCCGATTAATATACTTATAATAAATGGACATACGTCCATTGTATACACCTATTGAGACAACTCACTTGTGTGCATGTAAAGCTTGCGCTTACTGCATTCGGCAGAACGCAACCAAGATGCAGGTTGAGGGACCGTCACCTGTTAAGCTTAAAAACTGTTTTATGCCACAAAAATTATTGTTTCTGCCATTCGGTTTTGAAGTTATTGCAATTTTAGATTATGTAACCTAAAGCCCCGCCCACTTTGCACTATGTTATTACATTTCAAAAACAAATATACCATAGGTTTGTGCTGCATTTGTGCAGCAAAAACAAGCATATAGTGTATGTTTTCACATAACGCTCTAATTTTGTATCAGAAAGAATGATTATGGGACTCATTTATGCTTTTAACCTGAGCTACCTTAAAAACCTAAAATATACCTTTGAAATTTTTCAGAGGATCTTTTTAGAGCTATATGTGGGGAATCTATCTTCAAAACTTCACACTTTAAAGTGCAAATTACTTTCCTAAAAGGCTTAAAAAAAAAGTTATCACATTTTCTGTTCTATGTTCTTTACAGACATACTGTATGTTACATGTGTGTTTCAGTTTGATTTGTTATCTGAGAAAGAGGCTTTTTTTTTTTTTTAAGTTGTTTACATTTACCTTTGATGCTGCTATAACCACTTCAGCCCCGGAAAGGATTTACCCACTTCCTGACCAGGCCATTTTTTGCAATACAGCACTGCATCGCTTTAACTGACAATTGCGCTACAATTTTGAAGAAAAAAAACTATATTTTTTACCTTTTGCTGTAATAAATATCCCAAAAGTGATCAGCAATTTTTAGGGGACTGCGACATTGCGGCAGATAAATCGGACACTTTTGACACTTTTTGCGACCACTGACATTTATACAGCGATCAGAGCTAAAAAAAAAAACTGATTACTGTATAAATGTCACTAGCAGGGAAGGGTTTAACACTAGAGGGCGATCAAGGGGTTAAGTGTGTCCTAGGGAGATGTTTTTTTTAACTGCGGGGGGGAGTGTACTGAGTGGGAGTACAGAGAGATTACTGTTCCTGATTACTAGGAACAGCAGATCTGTCTCTACTTCCCTGACAGAATGGGTATCTGTCTGCTTACATTGACAGATGCCCTTTCTGGCTCTCTGAGAAGTGATCGTGGGTCACCAGCGGACATCATGGCTGCCGGCCACACACACCAGCCCCAGCGTCACACTGTGGGTGCGTGCGCATGCTCCTATAGCTCTTAAAGTGCCCGCTGTACAGCTATGGCGATTCGCGCAGGGGAGCCAACCTGCTGCCATATAATTTCAACCGTTTAGGGATAATGACCGCTATTATGATAGCGGATATTACCCACATAGGGAAATCCAATATGGAGATCACTACACACCAAACCGCGGTAGAAGGCCCAATACCCCAGTGAGGAGCAGAAGATCTGACCAACCCTCTTGGTATCAGTCAGCACGCTCACGAAATAGGGACCACAATCAGAGCCCTTCTCACTATCCGCAACGGGATGAGTACCACCAATCACAACCTTGGGGTTTTCCCAGGGTAGAACAAAAAACACAAAGACCCATAGAACGCGAAGAGGAGTCCGAGGGGGGCGGAGGTCAAAACGCAAAAAGGAAAAGGGAGTGAAAGGACAAGGAATTTTTAATCTGAGTAATGTCGCCCTCACTGAAGAAGAAATTTCCCTCCTAGTTAAAGGCCTTAAATTCGCGCCCCCTAGGGCCCTAAACAAATTTGAGACATACATGGATATTCACAAATATACCAGGAAGCTCAATATTAAGAGATATGTTATCCAACCCTATTAGTACCAGGAAGTCTAACCCCACCAATATTAGACACTCTGACCTTGCCAATGCCTCCCTCTTTAATCCGCCATGTGGCCTCTCCTCATGTATTAACATTTCCAGGGATGTAGTTCTGAGAGATTTGAGTAGTGCAGGAAATATGTGTCAGGTAGGTGAGTGCATGTGTCAGGTAGGTGAGTGCATGTGTCAGGTAGGTGAGTGTAATGGTCAGGTAGGTGAGTGCATGTGTCAGGTAGGTGAGTGTATGTGTCAGGTAGGTGAGTGTATGTGTCAGGTAGGTGAGTGTATGTGTCAGGTAGGTGAGTGTATGTGTCAGTTAGGTGAGTGTATGTGTCAGTTAGGTGAGTGCATGTGTTAGGTACATGAGTGCATGTGTTAGGTACATGAGTGCATGTGTTAGGTAGGTGAGTGTATGTGTCAAGTAGGTGAGTGTAATGGTCAGTGCATGTGTCAGGTAGGTCAGTGTATGTTGCACTGTGTATTCTGAGCACAATGCATTCCTGAACTGTATTTGTACATTTTTGGTCCCTTAGGGCTAATTCAGAGGGATGATCAGTCCCATCCTCTGTACAGAGCCGCTGGTAAGTTTAATTCTGTGTTGGCACTTTGAAAGAAAATAAGTAGGTTTTGTTTTGTGGTTTAGGCACTCGGGCTCAAAAAGCTTTGCCATCACTGGTCTAGAAACTGGAAAAATTGAGTTGGGTTTACTTAAAACTATAGTTCCAGACAAGTTAACCTCCCTGGCGGTATGATTCTTTCGGATTTTAGGTGCTGAAAGCGGTACAATTATTTTGCATGGAAATTTGGCGTTTTATATTGTAGGTCTGTAATTCTTAACAATAACACACTTAAATCTGTCCAAACAAGAGTCTAGTAGATATCCCGGGTATGATAAAGTTTGAAACACAAAAACATAAATTATAATATAATAAATAAAAATAAATAATTAAAAAAAAAAAAAATAATAAAATAAATTTCCCCACGATTCACTATCGCTCAATTCTGCAGGTGTTCTAATTTACTATCGCTGTTTTCTAGCTGGTCTAAAGCCACTTTTGACGTAAAGGGACACTTTTTGGTTGCTATGGACAATCTCCAGTTTCCAGGCAGAAAGAACAGTATATATAACATAAAACTGCATGCAGGGCATGGGCCAAAGCACTGGGGACAAAAGGGATGTGAAATCATTTCATACAGTACTGTAATCTGTAAGAGTACAGTACTGTATGTGTTATGATTTTTAAAATTTTTTGAATTTGCCGCCAGGCTCCGCCCCCATGCTTTGCGACGCTCGCAGGGAATGGAGCCTGGCAAGGAGAGGCTTTGGAGGAGGACAGAGCCCACAGACACAGCGGGGGACATCGCAGGATCCCGGGGACAAGGTAAGTAAAGCCACACCAGTATCCTGCGATGTAATCCCGAGTGTGGCTCTGGGTTACCGCTAATGGTCCTGAAATTTTAACCCCGAGCCACACTCGGGAAAACCTCCAGGGAGGCTACGGTATGTATTCCTAACTTAAAACACTATGGTCTATAAACTGAAAGAAAATTTAGTTGGCTTTAGCTAAAACAACAAAGTTGAAAACATGAAAAGTCTAATGAGTCAGACAAGAATAAGTTTGGCTGACAGTACTTAAAATGCTGATGCAAAATAGTTGCCTCAATTTTTTTGAGTAGACCCAGCACAATATTTTTTACAGTGTGGATAGAAAACTGGTTACAAGGGCGTGTCCTAAGGGTGGTGATAAATAACGTGTACTCACACTGTTCTGGAGTGGTAAGTGGGGTACCTGGCTCTGTCTTGGGACCAATTCTATTGAATGTATTCATAAATGATATAGAGGTTGGTATAAATAGCTCAATCTCAGTTTTTGCGGACGACACAAAAATAAGCAGGGCAATAACTTCACATCATGATATAGGAATTTTACAGGAAGACCTGAATAAAATAATGGAGTGAGCAACTACATGGTAGATGAGGTTTAATGTGTAAAAATTTAAAGTTATGCACTTGGGGACTAAAAATTTAAAAGCAAACTACTCACTAGGGGGAGAACCTCTGGGGGAATCAAAGATTGAGCAATAGCAGACAATGTCAAGCTGCAGCAACCAAAGCCAGCAGATTATTAGCTTGCATAAAAAAGAGAATTTACTCCAGAGATCAAACAATAATGCTGGCACTTTATAAAACTCTGGTTTGACCACAGAGTATTCCATCCAGTTCTGGTCACCAGTCCTCAAACGATGTGCGGAGAGAGTTCAGACAAGGGAAACTAAATCAATAAGTGAACTGGGGGACCTCAATTATGAGGAACGACTACAGGCACTAAATTTATTCTTCCCGGAGAAGAGACGCTTGAGAAGATATATAGTAGGTGAGGTTAAAAATAGATACAAGTCCCATAGTTGCCAACATTGCAAAAAAAATATGTGGGACACTTTTTTGGCCGTAGGCGGGGCCGTATAATAATTAGGGGGCGGGGCATGCGTTTGTAGGCGTGATTTAGCAATGACAAATAAGACTGCGGTGGGCGAAGCGCGCCACAGTGAAAACTGGGCATGGTTTATGTGAAATAGTGGGTGTGGCTTAAATGGGCGTGGCTCAAAGGGGTGTGGTTAGAGTCTGAGATGAATGACAGATGGAGAAGGAAAGGGGGAGAGAGGAATGAAGGGACAGCAGCCCCAGATCCTACACAACAATAGAAATATGTGTATTCTAGAAAGTTTACGAATCAGCAGATAAAGATACTCCAAACACCTGGTGTTAGCACTTCAATCATCCCGGCACCATGATTGTTATGGTGTCAGGATGATTGAAGTGCATTATTTCTATTGTTACATTGTAATATAAAATTAAATCATTCAACTCGCCATAATGCCGAATCAGTGGGATCCCTGAGCGTGTCACTAGCCACGTCGCCTGCCACCAGCAGAGTCCATCCTTGCATCAGGTGCCACCAGCAGAGTCCGTCCTTGCATCAGGTGCCACCAGCAGAGTCCGTCCTTGCATCAGGTGCCACCAGCAGAGTCCGTCCTTGCATCAGGTGCCCCCACCAGAGTCTCTCCTTGCATCAGGTGTCCCCAGCAGAGTCTGTCCTTGCATCAGGTGTCCTCAGCAGAGTCTGTCCTTGCATCAGGTGTCCTCAGCAGAGTCTGTCCTTGCATCAGGTGTCCCCAGCAGAGTCTGTCCTTGCATCAGGTGTCCCCAGCAGAGTCTGTCCTCGTATCAGGTTCCCCCAGCAGAGTCCGTCCTTGCATCAGGTGCCCCCAGCAGAGTCAGTATAGACCCCCTCAGTGCAGACTCCCTCAGTGCAGACTCTCCTCCATCAGTGCAGACCCCCTCAGTGCAGACCCCTTCCTCAGTGCAGATCCCCTCAGTGCAGACCCCCCTCCATCAATGCAGACCCCCTCAGTGCAGACCCCCCTCCATCAGTGCAGACCCCCTCAGAGCAGACCCCCCTCCATCAGTGCAGACCCCCTCAGTGCAGACCCCCCTCCATCAATGCAGACCCCCTCAGTGCAGCCCCCCTCCATCAATGCAGACCAACTCAGTGCAGACCCCCCTCCATCAGTGCAGACCCCCCTCAGAGCAGACCCCCCTCCATCAGTGCAGACCCCCTCAGAGCTGACCCCCCTCCATCAGTGCAGACCCCCTCAGAGCAGACCCCCTCCATCAGTGCAGACCCCCTCAGCAGACCCCCCTCCATCAGAGCAGACCCCCCTCCATCAGTGCAGACTCCCTCAGCAGACCCCCCTCCATCAGTGTAGACCCCCTCCATCAGTGCAGACCCCCTCCATCAGTGCAGACCCCATCCATCAGTGCAGACCCCCTCAGAGCAGACCCCCCTCCATCAGTGCAGACGCCCTCAGAAGACCCCTATCCATCAGTGCAGACCCCCTCAGAGCAGACCCCCCTCCATCAGTGCAGATGCCCTCAGCAGACCCCCCTCAGTGCAGACCCTCCCCTCCCATAATGCCCCCCAGGCCCCAGCACATGTCCATTACAGCGGCCGCTGGTGCCGTGTGTTCAGTGGAGAGGGGATTGGCCGATCCGTGCGAGAGGAGAAGCCGATTAATTGGCTACACGGATGGAGCCCCCTTCCTCTCTCCACTGAACACAAGGGGGAGCGATCTAGTGGCGGCGGTGTCACCGGCGGCCATTTTCCTGAAGCCAGGTTCCAAAAAGATGTAAAATGCAAACATTCCCGATTTTCCCTGGGCAAATCCCGATTCGGGACAGCCTCCGATCGGGACAAGGGTCCCAAAATCGGGATTGTCCCGGGAAAATTGGGACTGTTGGCAACTATGAAGTCTGTCAAGTCCAACCTATGTGTGTGATTATATGTCAGTATTACATTGTATATCCCTGTATGTTGCGTTAGTTCAGGTGCTTATCTAATAGTTTTTTGAAATCATCGATGCCCCCAACTGAGAACACAACCTGTGGAAGGGAATTCCACATCCTTGCCGCTCTTATGCCCCGTACATACGGTCGGACATTGATCGGACATTCCGACAACAAAATCCTAGGATTTTTTCCGACGGATGTTGGCTCAAACTTGTCTTGCATACACACGGTCACACAAAGTTGTCGGAAAATCCGATCATTCTGAACGCAGTGACGTAAAACACGTACGTCGGGACTATAAACGGGGAAGTAGCCAATAGCTTTCATCTCTTTATTTATTCTGAGCATGCGTGGCACTTTGTGCGTCGGATTTGTGTATACACGATCGGAAATTCCGACAACTGATTTTGTTGTCGGAAAATTTTATAGCCTGCTCTCAAACTGTGTGTCGGAAAATCCGATGAAAAATGTGTGATGGAGCCTACACACGGTCGGAATTTCTGACAACAAAGTCCTATCACACATTTTCCGTCGGAAAATCTGACCGTGTGTACGGGGCCTAACAGTAAAGAACCCTCTACGTAGTTTAAGGGTAAACCTCTTTTCTTCTAATTTTAATGAGTGACCACGTGTCTTGTTAAACTCCCTTCCGTGAAAAAGTTTTATCCCTATTGTGGGGTCACCAGTATGGTATTTCTAAATTGAAATCATATCCCCTCTCAAGTGTCTCTTCTCCAGATAGAATAAGTACAGTGCTTGCAACCTTTCTTCATAACTAATGTCTTCCATGGGGACAGTGTTGCATGACCATGCAATTGTCATTCAAAGTGTAAAAGCGTGTAACGGCGCTGAAAGCTGAAAATTTAGGAGAGATTTTTCCCATGCTAATTGCTAAATACTGATGCACAAAAATAAAAATTGCTATAATTATATACATTGTTAGCTCAAAGAATTTTGTTGAAAAACCTTGGGGTGATCAATGTATATTGCATGGATTTTAACAAACTGTTTAGCAGATTCCTACCTTTTTGTTGGTGTGAAGAATTAGCTTGTTGTTTCACTAGGCTCATGGCATACTCATTATGAACGGGAGGGTCTGGTTCAATATTAGCTGATGTACTTTTTGTGTACTAGTGAGGAAAGCTTCAGTGCCTGCATAACTTGATCTGCATCAAGTAATTAACAATTGGGGAATATATGACCACAACTTACATTTCTGTTGCATTGAAGCCCCATCCATGACAATGTCTGTGTAGAAGAAATATGTTGAGTGGAGTTTGGTCAGCGACATGATTATGCACACAGGCAGGACCCACAGCAGCTCTGTGTGTGTCTCTGTGTACTACTGATTTAATTTTCTCATGTGAGTGGCTTTTTATTAATAAATTAAGATGTGCCCTTTTATTCTTCTTATGCTTGGCTTATGCAGAGTGCTGCTTAGCCAAGGCAATGACTTTATAGATGTGTGATAGCCAGGCGCATTTGATCTCAATTTTCTGAGCTCATACTATCTGGTAAGAAACTTAGGAGCACTAGTGGCACATTTTGGAGCACAACTTGGGTTTGCATTGGTTCACTGTCAGTATGCTATATCTTTCGGAAAAATATTTCACGGGAGTTGTATATAAATTATGTGGCGCTAACTAACCTGTGTATAAATAGCACCCTTTAATGAAGTCACGTGTGCAGTGACGCAACACATCAGGGAGGAGCCAGGTGTCGTCACTTCCGGTCACGGCCGAGACAGGAAGTACTTGTTCTTATTGCTGATATTCATTATTTTAAATGTAAGTTACTACGTGTGTTGGATCTAATACTTTTTTAAAATTACTACACAATGGAGCCACCCTTCTTTTTTTATTACATGCCCCCACCATATCTGTTGAGCTTGGAGATCGAGGCTGTATGCTGAATATCATTTGTTCTGCTGAGGTTAATGCTGGAGGTCGATCAACTGTGGAAATTTGCATCTATGGCTGATCTGAGCTCGACTTGGCCCCTAGGGGCCGCTGCTAGAGGTGAGAGGCTGGAGGAAACAGGTGACGCACTTCAGATGGTGATTGGATGAAGTGGACACTGATCATTTTTTTCTGCACATTGATCGTTTTTTGCACATGCACTTTTATTGATTGCTGCAAGGATATTTGATTTTTATATCTCGTTGGGAGCTTTATCATATTGTTCTTTGGATTTCCATTTCACTTACTGAAAGTTGCACATTATTGGAATTTTTTGAACATTCACTGGATACAATTACCCAGCTGGGTCACATATTGTATTTTTGCACTTTGAAAATTGATTGTAATATATTTTTTATATTTTTTTTCTGTGTTATCTGCTACTTTGCACATTACTGGTACATTTTTATTTGTTTATTTTTATAATTGATTGTGTTTATACAGATTTTTATCTTCACATTATTTAGATTTAATTTATATTCATTTTTATTTTTGCTGTGTGGGAACACTTTTATATGTTGGCGGCTTCTGTTGCACCTATTTATATTTATTTTTGTTTTTGCGCATTAGTTTACCCCACTTCCTCATTTCACGGGAGTTGGTTGCAAGATCATATACTTTATGTGGACTTTTTTATGTGGACTATTCCCATATTTATTATTAGAATACACTTCAATTTATTTTTGCACATGATACTCACTTGTATATGAAAACATTTTTTGTAATTTAATTTAATTTTTTTAATGTATTTTTTTACACATTCTATTGAAGTCCTATGTTATATTAAAAGAAGTCAAACAAAATCTCCTGCGCTCAACAGTGGTGCAATGGTAGTGCACGAAATCTGGAATTCCTATGGCTCCCAGTACATGCACAGGCCTTGCTGCCCTCCAGGGGGCAGGGGATACCCAACGGGAACACTGTAAAAGAATGAAAAGATGGCGCACCAACCTTGTGCATTACCCAAGTAATATTTATTAAAATCAAGAAGAAGGAAACATACTCACAAACAAGTTGATAGTAAAAGCATATCAAAGTCCACAATGAACAAAAAGCAACCAGGTCACCAGGACTGTGTCCGACACGCCTGAGGACCTTCCAGATGGCTGACGTGTTTCAAGGGGAGATCCCCTCTTCCTCAGAGCCCCAGATCCCCTCTTCCTCTTCTGAGGTCCTCCAGGGTGTTGGACACAGTCCTGGTGACCTGGTTGCTTTTTGTCCATTGTGGACTTTGATATGCTTTTACTATCCACTTGTTTGTGACTGTTTCCCTATTCTTGATTTTAATAAATATTACTTGGGTAATGTGCAAGGATGGTGTGCCCTCTTTTCATTCTTTTACAGTATACTAAAAGAAGTGCCTGCACCTTAGCACATGAACAGGTATTAGGAGGTCTTAAGGACATACTGTCCACACACTAGGACCTCATTTACACTGGCACTGTCCAACCTGCATCTAGAAGGTATCCCCAGATGACAAAGGCTATGTTCACACTTTTTTTAAAATTCTAAAACTAACACGAACCAAAGTACCTATAGAATTAACATGTTTAAGCCGCATTAAAAACGCACCCCAAACACCCTTTAAGTGTTTTTTTTTACATTAAAGTATACTTAAAGTTAAAACTTTTTTTTGTGTTGTATAGAGTGGAGAGGGATTAGAAACCCTGTCAGTTTTTATGCCTGTCTGTTTCACCGTTAGAGAGTTTCACCCTCTATATTTGTCCTGTTTACATTATAACTATTGGGTTGTCACCAGAACAAGAATAAAGGGGAAATTCTCCAATGGGGGCACTAGTTCTGGTGATAACCCGGGATTCCCTCACTTTAGGGCACATCTCTGTTTTGGCTATGGGACAGGAAGTGAAGGGAAATCTCCCCAATGGGAGGCAGATTGCAAAAACAATCCTTACAGATGTTATAACTTTCCCTTACTCTATCCAAAACAATAAAAACAAGGTTTGCCTTTGTTCTACTTTAAGGGGGAAGTGTTTTTTTTTCCACCTCATTAATATTTGATAAAACGCTTGTCAACTACACTGTAAACATGCTGTAAATGCTGAAGGCACCTTACCATAGACCTGAAAGGAAGGAGTTGACAAGCGTCAACTCCTCTGAGACTTAACATGTAGTTTTGTTTTTGCCACACAGCTATGCGAAGCTACGCAAACTTTACATGTTTCTGAAATGTGCATAGCTCTGTCCACGGTCCATATTATCCATTGTAAGCTGCTTTGCTAGTTGTTTGGGAAGTGGCAAAACATGCCCCAAATGTTTGTTTCTAATGCCACTGTAAACAGGGCCTTAAGCAGGAAAAATGATTTGGGAATAAAAAAAAATTGTTTCTGCTTCCCAGATGACTTCTCCTGCATTTAGAACATCTAAACTCTAGAGTGTTAGTGTGAATGAGGCAAGGCCCGGCGCCAGCCAGCTGCCTTAGGGTGCCAGGATGGGGGGGTAAAAATGCACCTTTGCCTATGTAGACAAAAATTCTTGCATGGGCCTGCCCGTTGTCAATATATCTTGTGTTGCAGCTGCATTTTGGCCAGATGAGCAGTGCCTAAAGTCACTGTACACTTCTAGCCTAACACAGGACGTTATGGAAGCAAGGGTAACCAGGAAGCCCTGCACCACTAGTTTGAAGACATACCATATGCTAGGCAAGGACTATGTGTGAACTTTTCCTGAGGAAGGGCAGCTACCAAGTTAGTTCTATTTCACATAAGAATTTACCTGGCACAAGAAGGCACGGAGTCAAGTCAACTCTCAGCTTGGCCTGGGAGAGCTTCCAGGATCTCTGGCCCAGCGTGCCATACTGCAAAATAATATGGTAGCATTTTGCCTGGATCATTTCATAGGCTCTGAATGCATTGAGTAGACTGAAGGTTACTAGGAGACAGGAAACAAGGCTACTGAGTTCACTGATACAAAGGTGCAGGACATGCAGCACCACCATCAACTCCAAGAGTGGGTCCCATCCCACCTTCTTTGCAGCAGCCAATAAATTCACCCAGTGTGCTGTGATGGAGATGTAACATTGGTAGCATGCTTACTCATGCTTACTGGATCATGCATCTGTGGTTATGTGAACACGACTGCAAACAACATTAACTAGTAACCCAAACACATTACTTTCCATATGCTGGAGGAGGGCAGGGATAGTTTTTTTGTGCAAAATAATGTCAGCTGGGTATCTGTCATTGTGGTGTAGCACAGGCCAACTGGAAAGTCAGCAGCTGCTGGACACAGCAGAGTATGGTTAGAAAATTTTATATTCCTGACACTCTCTTTGTCATCATCTGACATGAGAAATTCATCATGCCCCCATATCAAGTGACTAATTTGCTAAAATAAATTAGGGTTGTCCCGATACCACTTTTTTAGGACCGAGTACAAGTACCGATACTTTTTTTCAAGTACTCGCCGATACCGATATATTTTTTTTTTAATGTCACGTGACTTTTTTTTTTTTTTTTACTATTTTTTTTGGGGGGGTGAACGTTGTATGTGTGTGTGGTTTTTTTTTTGTTTTTTTTTTACAATTTTTATTTTTTCCAATAATATTCTTTTATTCTTTATTGTTTTTTTTTTTTTTTAATCAGCCCTTTTTTGGGGGCTTTGGTGAGATATCAGGGGTCTTAACAGACCTCTGATATCTCCCCCTTGAGACAGAGAAAGAGACAGAGGATAGAGATTCCCCAGTCCCTTTCTCTGCAGCGTCAGCTGCACTGAGAATGAATGGAGAGAACACAGCAGCTTCTCTCCATTCATAAACTGACACATCGTAATCACAGGAGATTACAATGTTTCAGTTATGTGAATGGACAGAGTCAGCTGACTCTCTCGATACACAAAGGAAGGAGGAGGGGGATGGAGGAACGGAGGGGGAGAACGGAGGGGAAAGATAAGGAGAGAGGAATGCAGGGGACAGATAAGGACAGCAGAACGGAGGGGACAGATAAGGAGAGCAGAACGGAGGGGACAGATAAGGAGAGAGGAACGAAGGGGACAGCGGAGAGGCACAGAGGAACGGTGGGGGCATGAAGGAGGATGCAGTGACAGTCAGCTGTGAGCGATCACCGCTGTATGTCACTAAAGCTGGTGAAAGCCGCTGGGGGAGAATCTTGTAACTCCCCCACGCGCCGATCACAGCTGTCCTCTAGGTATCGGGGGAAGCATCGGGAGCATTTGCCCGAGTACAAGTACTTGGGCAAATGCTCGGTATCGGTGCCGAAACCAATACTAGTATCGGTATCGGGACAACCCTAAAATAAATCTTCTGACTCCTTCATGCCAATTTGCAGGGCAATAGAAGGAAAAGTAGAAAAAGAGGAGGATGTAGAAGTGGCAGATTTACAGAAACTGCAGACAACTGTTTGTGCCTGGAGTAAGTAAAAAGAGGAGGCTTTGTCAGCCACTGAACTACTTCCTCTGGGCTGCACCTAACTTCTGGTATGTGAGCATCTTCCAATCAGTGACCAGTGCTGCCGACATTAGGCAATGCCAGGTCTAACTTTCTACACAGATTGATACACTCAGAGTGGACTTTTCACTGCTTAATGCCCTGTACACACGGTCGGACATTGATCGGACATTCCGACAACAAAATCCATGGATTTTTTCCGACGGATGTTGGCTCAAACTTCTCTTGCATACACACGGTCACACAAAGTTGTCAGAAAATCTGATCGTTCTGAATGTGGTGACGTAAAACACGTACGTCGGGACTATAAACGGGGCAGTAGCCAATAGCTTTCGTTTCTTAATTTATTCTGAGCATGCGTGGCACTTTGTGCGTCGGATTTGTGTACACACTATCGGAATTTCCGACAACGGATTTTGTTGTCGGAAAATTTTATAGCAAGCTCTCAAACTTTGTGTGTCGGAAATTCCTATGGAAAATGTGATGGAGCCCACAAACGATCGGAATTTCTGACAACAAGGTCCTATCACACATTTTCCATTGGAAAATCCTATCGTGTGTACAGGGCATAAGACTGATGTCCACAAGATCCGCCATCAGGTTTCTAATGCTGAGAAATGTATTAGCACAGTGGAAGATGATATAACCAGGGCTGTCTTTAAGGCAGGGCAAAAGGGGCAGCTGCCCTGGGCCCTGTCATTTTTGTGGGGCCCAAAGCAGATGCCTCATACTTGCCAACTATCCTGGTTTAAATTCCCTTGTCCCTTGAAGTTTCAGTCCCATGCTGTGTCCTGATATCTAAGTGTGGATGGCTGATACTAATGCTGCCCAGCTCTGCCCTATTGTCGTGTACAGATGACTCACCTGCAGACCATGTGTTTACATGTACAAAGCCGGCATTGATATGTAAATAGCATCAGTATTCATATGTAAATAGTGGTGGCATTGATATGTAAATAGAGACGGCATTCATATGTATATAATGCTGCCCACTGAGGAGACAAAGGGACATGCTTGAAAGTCCTGCCTGCAACTGTGGTCATTAAGCCTAACATCAGCCTGTTTTGCAAAGGTAAGCAAATTGGTGTGGAGGGGGGTTGTGTGGGGTGTGCAAAGGTAGGCAGAGAAGGAATTACAGTTTGGGGTGTACAGGTGAACAAGGAGAGGATGTACAGAGGTAAGAAAGGTGGGTGCAAAGATGAGCAGAGGAGGCAGGTAGGGTTGAAGGGGGAGGCTTGGAGTGGAGAGGATGGGGGAGGTTTGGGGTGCAGAGGTTAGCAGGGGTTTTAGTAGACAAAGGTGTACTGACAGGGTGGATAAAGATGTAGGTCGCGTGTAGGGCAGCCCATTCATTTCAATGGGCTGCTCTGTGCGCCAGAAATGCGGAAGAAAGTCCCTAACCCTTTTTCAAAATCACACGGTGCCAAGGCACGTCAGCAGATGCATGAGTGTGTCATTAACAATTGATGGCACTGCTGTGTATCTGCTGAAGGGCAATACATTTCTATGGTGTCAAGAAAGTGACTTTGCGTTTCCCAGTTCATGGTGTGCAGGCAGTGAAGAGATGATGTGCTGTAACCTCTAGCAACCAATCAGTGAGCAGTAACGATGTGCAGTAACCTCTAGCAACCAATCGGTGAGCAGTATTTAGGTACAGTAATATCTAACAACCAATCAACCAGCAGAAATCATGTGCTGTAACCTCTAGCAACTAATCAGTGAGCTGTAATGTCTGCTGTAAACTCTAGCAACCAGTCAGTAAGCAGTGATGATATGCTGTAACCTCTGGCAACCAATCACAATCAACGCCTGATCTGATTCAGTAAACTGATTTTGAGTATAGCTGCTATTTATTGTATGTCTCAGAGCATGTGGAAAGCAAAATTTCATGGGGGGGAGGCAAGAAAATGTTTGCCCAGGGTCCAATCAATATTAAAGTTGGCCCTGGATATAACCCCTCTTATGGTCACTGGTCGTCATGTGGTGACAGGCAATAAGTCTCAGGCTGCTAAGCTGGGGGACCTGGAAGACCAGTTTCACAGGAATAATCTCCATTTGGCTTTCCAGAGGGATTGGAAGGGAAACATGCAGAGGACTTTCTTCTGGACTGGCTGAAGCAGATCTTTGGACAGTTTCTCAGCCCCCTTTGCCATTGAGAGGGCTCATCGAGTCCCCTTGCGGGCTCAACCACCAGGTAGTCACCCTAGATCCCTGCTAGTAAGATTCTTTTATTTCAAAGACAAGGAAGTTATCCTGCAACGTGCTAAGAATATGCCTGAATTGATTTTCAACAATAACACTCACAATGTTTCCAGATTTCTCGGCTACTACACAGAAGCAGAGAGCTGCTTTTCAAAGTATCAAGAAACAGCTGCGAGAATGCTATCTTTCATATAGTATGTTGTATCCTGCATTTCTTTGGGTTGTGAATAAAGGCAAGGTTCAGTTCTTCACTTCTCCAGCAGAGGCAGACCAGTGGTTGGAATCCCTGGGTGGCACTTGCTCCTGATCGTGCCTTGTTTCCTTCTGCTTTTGGCTGAAAGCCTGGACCCCCCTTTCCAAGGGTGCCTTGGGGCAAATTTGTGTGATTCTGCTAGTCTCCCATGCTCCTGATGTCTTCAGTTCTAGGCTGAATGCTTTTTTTTTTTGTTTGTTTGTTCAAGTCTTTGCAGTTGGCTGTCTTGATAACTGTTAGACTCTTTTGCTAAAACTTTTCTGTTGTATTCTTTCCTCCTCAGTGGATGAAGAAGAAATCCCTACCCTCACCCGTTTGGGAGGGGTGGAATACCTGTTTGGGGTGTAAAGCTTGTAGTGATTTTGAGACTATGGGCAGGGTGGGGTTATGCTTTTTGTTTGTGAACCATCTGTTGCTATGTTTCATTTGTTTTAATTTTTTATTTCTTTCTCTGTACTGCTGGTATACTGAGATAGGCATATGGTATGGATCTGCTGAATATTTATTTTTCTATGTCAATGACTGGAATGTCTCTCCCTCCTCTTGGAGGCTACCCTTTGCCATCTTGTCCTCTTTTTTTGATGTCCTCTATGATTATTTTTTTTTAATCCATTCTATGCAGAGTCATAAACTTATCTTGTGGAATGTTAGGAGTTTTAACTCTAAAATTAAGCGCTCTTTAGCATTTGATTTTTAAAAAAAACATAAACCTCATCTTATTTTCCAACAGAAAACATCTTAAGGATCCAAAGCTTTGGTCCTCAAACAAGCGTTTATTGCTCATACCCTGCATTCCACTTACTCTAATTATGCTAGGGGAGTTTTGTTACTAGTAGTCAAAACTCTATGCTGTTCCATCAAAACCATTGTTACGGACCCTTTTTGGGAAATATGTTATTGCTGTTCTCCTCCAAAATAATGCTCCATATGCTTCTGTAGCGGTATATGTTCTGCCCCTGTGTATGGTCTCTTTTTGGGAGACATTGATGGTAAGGGTGCTTCAGGTGGTGGAGAGATCGATAATTCTGGTACGCGACTTGAATATGGTACCTTCTCCAGAGCCTGATCAATTTAAGTTGGATGCTTGGATGCCATTGGCATCTTGTATAGCTAAGTATAATTTTTTGGAGGGTTGGAGATAGAGTGGGGGTATGTTACAGGCCCTCTAACCCGAGGGAAGAGGTGCAGTTGGATCTCCTTTCACAGTTATAAATGCAGCAAGACAGGGAAATGTCATCATAATGGGGGACTTCAACTATCCTGACATTGACTGGGTGGAAGGGACAACCCACTCATTAAAGGCCCGTCATTTCCTCAATGTTCTACAGGACAACTTCATGTACCAATTGGTGGATTCCCCCAATTGGGGGAAACGCTTTGCTAGACCTTTTAATTACAGATAGTACAGATCTGATTGCAGATGTGGAAATATGGGACAACTTTTGATCTAGCGACCACAAAATTATTACACTACTCATAAGTCACAGGAAAGGGAGGCACTAGTGGAGTAAAAGAATACAAAATTTCAAAAGAGCCAACTTTTCTAAACTGCGCTCAATGTTGCAGGATATTAAGTGGGACCAAATCCTTGAAACATTGAACACAGAGGAAAAATGGGAATTCTTTATGAACATTTTAAATAAATGTATCACCAAGTACATTCCAAGGGGTATTAAATATAGAAGAACAAAGCCTTTAAAAAGTACAAAGCGGAGGGGTCAGTATAGGCATTCCAACACTACAAGGTATGCAATGTGAGGTGTAAGAACGCAATCAAGGCGGCTAAAAAAAGACTATGAGAGACACATAGGGGAGGAAAGTAAAAATAATCCCAAGAAATTTTTAAAATATATTAACAGCAAAAAGGCGAGGACTGAACAAATGGGCAACATAAAGGACGAAGAAGGGAAGAGGGTTACAGATGACAAGGAGAAGGCAGCTCTGCTAAATGCTTTCTTCTCCTCGGTCTTCACACTGGAAAAGGAGGGGTATACTGACCATGACAGTATTATTAGTAACACGTCACAGGATCTACCCTTGTGGCTAACAGAGGCCGGAGTCTGAAAAGCATTAGAGAAACTTAACATAAATTAATCACCAGGCTATGATAGTTTACACCCGATAGTCCTTAAAGAACTCTGTTTATAGCCTAATCTTCATGGAGAGCATACTGACAGGATTGGTACCAGCTGATTGGCGAAATGCCTACTTGGTACCAATATTCAAAAAAGGGCAGAGATCAATTCCAGGGAACTATAGGTCTATCAGTCTAATGTCGGTAGCTTTTAAAGTATTTGAGGGAAGGATAAGAGACCATATCCAAGAATTTGCTGATGAAAACAGCATCATTAGCAGTAATCAGAACGGGTTTACAAAAGTCATGCTTTCCAAACCAACCTATTAAGCTTCTACGAGGAAGTGAGCTGCCATCCGGACACAGGTAGGCTGGTATATGTGGTGTATTTGGATTTTGCAAAAGCATTTGATACCGTCCCCCACAAACACTTAATCTACAAGCTGAGGTCTGTAGGCATAGACCATAGGGTAGGTACCTGGATAGAAAACTGGCTACGGGGGCATGTCCAAAGGATTATGATAAAAAATGTATACTCAGAATGGTCTAGAGTGGTTAGTGGGGTACCCCAAGGCTCTGTCCTGGGACCAATTCTGTTTAATTTATTTATAAATGATATAGAAAATGGGATAAATAGTTTGATCTCAGTGTTTGCTAATGACACACAAATATGCACGGCAATAACAACACATCAGGAAATAGAAACGTTACAAGAGGACCTGAATAAATTATTGGGATGGGCTACTGTATGGCAAATGAAGTTTAACACTGGTAAATGTAAGGTAATGCACTTGGAGCTAAAAATATAAATGCAAGTTACTCTTTAGGGGGAGAGCCCCTAGGGGCTTCCAGGATGGAGAAGGATCTAGGGGTCCTAGTAGAAGATACTGAGAAAAGAGACTGAGAAATAGCATACAGTGTCAAGCAGCGGCTACCAACACCAGCAGAATATTAGCATGCATTAAAAAAGGAATTTACTCCAGAGAAAAAACGATTATTCTGCCACTTTATAAAACTCTGGTTCGGCCGCATCTGGAGTATACCATCCAGTTCTGGTCACCAATTTCCTGTTTGCAAATTTTTTTAACAAACTATAAAAAAACGTTTTGTTTTGTTTTTTCACAATTTTTTTTTTGTTTATTTAGCAAAAAATAAAAAAAACCCAGTGGTGATTAAATATCACCAAAAGAAAGCTCTATTTGTGTGAAAAAAATTATAAAAATGTCATTTGGGTACAGCGTTGCATGGCCGCACAAATGTCATTCAAAGTGCGATAGCACTGAAAGCTGAAAATTGGCCTGGGCAGAAAGGGGGTGAAAGCGCCCAGTAAGCAAGTGGTTACTTATTTACAAATTTACAAACCCCTGGTCCCAGTCCTGACATGAGAGCGGTGTGTCACTGGACACACATAAGGCATTTGATTCTATTGAGTGGCCTTACCTCTTTGAGATCCTTGAGCGGATGGATTTTGGACCTAATTTTATTGCTTGGGTCAAAATGCTGTATCGTACACCTGTAGCTCAAATTAGAGTGAATGCTTAAATTTCTGATTCTTTCTGTATCTACTGAAGCACACGGCAGGGGTGCCCTTTGTCGCCCCTGTTGTTTGCCCTTACCATTTAGCCTTTGGCGGCTTTATTAAGGACCAATCAATGGTTAAGGGCTGTCAGAATAATTCTTTGGAGGAGAAAACTTCACTTTATGATGACGATATGTTATTAAATTTAGATGATGCTGCCACTTCTTTGGACACTGCCCTAGCGATTATCTCTCATTTTGGTGAGTACTCAAGGTTTTAAGTGAAACGGAGTAAATTTCACACTTTTTCATTTGATCCAGGGAATCTTCTTGTTTTACCCTCACATATGTCCTTTCAAGTAGTATCCAATTTTAGGTACTTGGGGATCGAACTGCAACTACCGCTGGAGACCTATATTGATAATACGCTTCTCCCCCTTTTTCATCCTATAAAGTATAACCTCTCAACTTGGTGAAAGTTACCTTTGAACTTATTGGGCAGAGTAAACATATTTAAAATGATCTACCTCCCTAGATTTTTATATATCTTATGGCATGCACCGGTGTATGTGCCCAAGAAGGTGTTTACAGAAATTATTGCGTTATTGTCCTTTTTTTTTTTTTTTAATCAAATCGATGAAACGAGAATTAGTAACATAACCAATCTATCCGAAACAAAACAAATTTTTCCTGTCATCATTCGATCAACCAATCTTTCCTGTCATCAATCGATCCTTCCTGTGATAGGTCAATCGATCCTTCCTGCGATTAATTTACTGATCCTTCCTTACTTTGACCCTTCCTACAATCGACCGACCGATCCTTTCAGCGACTAACCAACCGATCCTTCCTTGGTTTAATCCATCCTGCGATCAACTGACCAATCCCTCCTATCGAACAATAATTTGATTCTTTTTTGGTTCTGGTACACTAAAAATGTGATGATTTGTCACACAAAACAGCACATCAAAGAGGGGGAGTGGCAACCGTGATCCATGATGGTCGCTCATTGACAGAGCTCCACTCTACCGTGGATTGCTGCCTGATCCGGCTGCCCTACCACTGACAACAGGCTGCTACTTCACAGCTACCTATCCCCCATTCCACAGAGATGTCTTGAAAGCAGAAAGACTGGACACAGCCGCAGAATGTATTGACCTTTTTCCTGCCCACCAGCCGTGGCCCACAACAAAATGGGCCTTAGCAAAATGGCGGTGAGCTGTGTGCCCGAACACAGCTGCTGTGGCCTCATCAGAGCAGGGTCACCGACCTTCTGCACCTGCTAACTCTGGGTCCTCTACCCCTTCCACCAGAGCCGTGGATGACAGCACTGACTCTGGCCATGCAGAGAGAAGCACCAGGGGAGGTAAGCAACCAAAGTAACAATATAAAGGATTCCAGCCCCCATACAAATCCCATAGCTGACTTCCCTACCACCAACACCCCTATGCTTGACTCCACAATGAAGGAAATGTTGGTGTCCATGCGAGCCTTTCTACATGCCTACATGACAGTACCACTTCCCTGAGAAAAGTCAGAGCTGACATAGATGACCTAAGTGAAAGGATGGGCTATGTGGAGAAAAAATGAAGGAATTTGCCTTCTCCTTTAATTCCTTAATTGACCCAAATACTGATAAAGGAGAAGACTTTGCCTGGCTAAATCTAAACTCGTAGACTTGGAGGACAGATCCAGGCAGAACAACCTAATATTTATGGAATCCCTGAGTCTGTGCTTCCAGATCAACTATCCACATATATTCAACAGATGTTTCACTCCATCCTCCCCAACATATCTGCCACAGAAATAGTTGTGAACAGAATTCACCATCTCCCTTCCTAACAATATCCTGAGGGACGTGATTATTTGAGTGCTTTTTTTTCTAGATAAAGGAACAAGTTTTAACGCTCTTCAGAAGCCCCAACTCCTCTCGATATACTGTGCAGCTGAGGAAAAATATGCTTATGATGACCAAAGCTCCCCATAACCACCATATTCTGTCCAAGTGGAGATATCCAAACTATTTGCTAGTCTAATGGGACCACAGTCAAACTCTCTACACTGGATGAGGGACCACAATTCCTTAGGCAGAAGGGTATCCTTCCGGAAGCTTCATCTCATGGCCTGGGGTCTACCCATCCTACCAATCTGTCAAAATAAATTGCGCCAAAATTATAAAGACTAGAAAAAGGAAAAACGATATGTGCTGCCCTTAGTAAGCAATCACATCCTTAATTCTATTTTATCAGGTACCTAATTTCAGTTTTTTCCTTCGTCCAGTTTTTATGAACGCTGCCCAGTAATGTTGGCTATTGTCCAGTATTAGTGTCCAAACTGAATAGGTGCAAAGAGAGTGTGCTGCTTACCTACAAGGAGATGGTTACCTCCTCAGTAAGGTTGGCTATTATGGTGCAAAGTGCACCATGTTATGTCAGACAGAGCACTCCCTGACTTTTTTAACTTATACGTATCAAAAAAAAAGGGGGGGGGGGGGCGAATGCACTGCCTAACAAAGGATGGTGCACTGTAATAGACAATCTTACTGGGCAGGTACAAAGGGCACCATCTTGTGGAAGGCAGCACACTCACTGTGTTCACATGTGCTTAATTTTCAATTAATCACAGAATTAAAATAAAACAATCAACTGAAAAATTACTAGCCAGGAATACACTGACTTTTCTTTAGGCTAGGTTCACATCTGAGCAAGTGCGAGAAGGTGTGTAATTGCACACCTTCCTGCACTGGCAGAGGAAAAACACACTGCTGCTTAGGAGATACGCAGAGGTACACTAGAATGCTGGAGACCCTCAATCCAAGCATGTTTCATGCACCTCATTCAAATTGCACCCCCTTGCAATCTGCAGTGGATGTCAGTGCTATCTTAAATGGTAAGTTCACCTTTGTATAATTTTTTTTTCTTCAAAATTCCAGTTCCCCTATGCATCAATATAGTATTCATGTACTTTTTTTGCACAAATATCAAAGCTTTCCATTAAATCTACAGTCACTTACGTTTCTTGTCCTAATCCACATCTCCAGATGTTTCCATTAGTAATGTCTTCTTCTTTACAGACTTTAGGTCATGACACAGGAAGGAGATGACCAGCTGACCTCATTAGCACACCCTGCATCATTCAACCACCCATTCCCAGGTGCACGTTTTTTAAATGAAATGCACAAACAAGGGGATTATAAGAGGGGAGGTTGGGACTTTATATGAAGCATGATGTACTAGGGAATTTTTTTTAGGTGGTATCTTGAGTTACCATTATTTAACTTTTTACCCTGTTTATCTTTCTATTAATTGTATGAACAATATTATCATGAATGTTTATTATACGACATTATGTACTTACCTGTTCTATCTTTTATGCATCTTGCGATTGTAACGTATGTGCTCTGGTATTATGTCAATAAATTCCTCTATGTTCATCTTATTACCTGCTTGCTGGTACATGCTTCATATAAAGTCCCAACCTCCCCTCTTATAATCCCCTTGTTTGTGCTATAGATTGGGATGGAAACGCTTGACCTTACCAGGTCCTGGTTTCATTTAAAGTCCCTAGGGATGGAAATGGGTGACCTTACCAGGCCATGATTTCCTCAAAGTCCCTAATACAAAAACTCCCTTTTCTTGTTTAAATGAAATGCAATAATTCAGTGATCACTCTTCTCACTAAATACACAATCAGATTGCATAGTGCATGGTCATCTTTATACAAGTACATAGAAGGGAGTGGACAGAAACACTCAGCTGTCAGGCCCAGTTCACAACTCTGCATAGCGGGAACTCACATTCCCACATGCATTTTTCTTTTTTTTTTAGCGCGGCGGGGGGGGGGGGCATTTTGGAGCATTTTCACTCATCCCACATTGGGCAGACCATCCACCTGAATGGGTGTCCTACATGCAGCAATCGCCCTAAAGAAGCTTCAGAACTTTTTTTAGAGCGGAGCTTGGTGCATTTTTTACTGCGATTTTTGGTGCAGAGCATTTCTGAGATGCAAGGAAACGCACAGATGTGAATGGAGCCTCATTGTTCTTGTGTTACTACACCAATTTCACTTTCAGGCCCCATTCACATCTAGCATAGTGGGAGCGAATGTTTTGTGTCTCGTTTTTTCCTGTGACACGCATAGGGCAGCCTGTTGATTTCAGTTGGGTGCATTACATGTAGTTAATGGGACATTTTGGCGTTTTGTGGGTTGCCTGTTTTTTACTGTGTGTTTTGCAGCATTTGCCCCTTGTTTTTTCACACAAATGTGTGTTTGCTTCTGTGTTTGGTGTGCCGTTAACAATTAATGGCACTGAAAGTGCAACTAGTAATTTTAGGTGTATAAACATGGCCATACACTATAAAATCTGATTGTATATTGTGTATTTAGTGAGAAGGGTGACCACTGACTGATTGATTGCATTTCATTTAAAAAATGTGCACCTCGGAATGGGAGGGGTGGATGATGCAGGGTATGTGCTAATGAGGTCAGCTGGTCAACTCTTTCCTGTGTCATGATCTACAGTCTGTAAGGAAGAAGATATTACTAATGGAAACATCTGGAAACGTGGATTAGGACAAGAAAGGTAAGTGACTGAAGATTTAATGGAAAGCTTTGATATTTTTGCAAAAAAAGTACATGAATGCTATATTGGTGCATAGAGGAGCTGGAATTTAGAAAAAAAAAGTGTACAAAAGGTGAACTTACCCTTTAACGACACCCCAAACAAAGGTTGATTGCCTGCACTGGATCACAATCACAAAATGACCATACAAATCGGTTGCAATGCGTTTCCAAAATTGGTGCATGCATGACTTTGGTGCAATTTGAGCCCATTAAAAATGAATGGGCCTTGATTGAACCGCAATCAACACAGTAAGCCTGGTTTCACACTATAGTTTGCATGTGAATCACACAGCAACTGCACTGCATTTCCTGTGCAATTCACATGCTATTGTGTGTGTGGTGTGATTTGAGCCCATTCATTTTGAATGGGTTGAATCACACCACATCGCCCCAAAGAAGTGCAGGCACCTTTTTTTGAAACCCAACCATGCGATCTGGTTCAGATGAACACTGCATTTGCGATCTTCTTTTAGGGAGTTTTTAACTTTGAATTGACACCTGTTGCAGATCAAAAACACAATGTGATTGCAATGTGGTGCAGGAAACGCACAGGGATCGCAGCGTTTCCTGCACCACATATGTATGAACAGTTACAACCTTTTGTACCACCTGCCCCACCCTATTAGATTGTAAGCTCTTCTGAGCAGGACCCTTTAATCCTCTTGTATTTTATTGTATTATAACTGTATTGTCTCCCTTTTATATTGTAAAGCTCTGCGTAAACTGTTGGCGCTATATAAATCCTGTATTATAATAATAATAATATGAACCAGGGGTAAAACAGGGCCAATGCATGCCACTGAGGGCAGCAGAATGACCAGCATGGCTCTGGCATTGGCAGACATGTTGTGGTGCCAACTGTTGAATCAGTAAGCCGGTGAGCACCACAACAAGCTTGCCAGTGCCAGGCTGGACTGTCAGTAACACAAGCAATAGAAATCTCAGCTTAGCCTCTGTCAGTAACACAAGCAATGCAAAATTTAGCCCAGGCAGACTGAATCACTAACTTTGCCAGTTGCCACACAGAATCACAGACAGTCTCTCACTGACTCACGATTACCTAGTATGAACAGCAGAATGCCAGCAGCAGCACAGCAGTCTGAGCTGTGGTAAGTGTGAGGTCACTCTCTGAGACTAGGCCAGAAGAGAAATAGGGACATAACAGGACAGCAGCCATTCATCCATGTGGGAGGCCGGCTGCTACACAGCACTGTACAAGCACTTTGCACTCCAGGGCCCAGGGTAAGCCCTCCCCAAGCCCAAGGTGGGAGTGGCACTGCAAGCCAATGGGAATACAGGGTGTAGCTTGAAGTGGGCAGGACTAAATGCACCACTGGCTCCCACTGTGCTCAGTGTGCTGCCTGGTGATAGATCTGTCAGCCTTCAGCCCGATAGACTGGTCTGGCAGTGTACCACAAAGTGCGTGCGGGTATGCCTAATGAACTATTACACTTGCTGCAACAGCATTATTACACTCTGTGTGCCACTGACTGCAGTGCTGTCTGTCGCTGGTGCCATGTGCGGCTGCAGAGCAGGGACACCATGCATTTCATTTTGGCCCTGGGAACACCCCTGCCCATAGCCGGAACTCACCGGAACTGTGTTCCGGAACCTTTGGCAGAGTTCAACTTCTCATGAGTGCCCTGCGATCTCCCGGCAGGGCGACCCTCCGTGAGATTACAGGATGGGGGCGGTGTCAGGCTGTCTGCTGTAGTATAATCTTCCGATCCTGGTTGGTTCCTCTGCCTTCAATCCACACCTCTCCTCTCTTATTGGCTCTGGAGAAGCTCGGAGAGAGGAGAGGAGCCGAGGGTGTGAAATGTCAGCACAGCACTGACAACTAGTGCTGTCACACAGCTGAGCGAGGGAGGGAGAAGGGGAGTGTTACACCACAGCCTGGACATGCCACTGTTCAGATAACACACCCCATCCCCTCGGGTCCATGGATAAGGAGGAGAGGCTTGAGAGCATTGCAGAGTAATGTCCAGAAAGGAGAAGCTGATTTCTGCCTGTCTTGTGTTCCTGTCAGCACCCTCCTCCCCAGGGATGACAGAGCAAACAGTAGAACACAGTCAGTCATGGGAGCTTTCCCCAAGGTAAGATAACAGGCTGGATAACAGATGACATTCTTCTCCTGTGAGTCCCTATTTTTGTGCCTTCCACACTGTATAAATCTGTGCTGAAAACTTGTCCTGTACCTCAGCAGGACAGGTCTGGTGAAAGTGAAAGTAAAATTCCTGAATGTGTTAGGAATATAATGGGACTTTTCAGGTAGATGCATTTCACAAAATCATTCTGTTTAATATATGAGGATTAGGGATGAGCTTCGTGTTCGAGTCGAACCCATGTTCGACTCGAACATCGGCTGTTCGGTCGTTCGCCGAATTGCGAACGATATGGGCCGTTCGCGCCAAATTCGTGTGGCGCGTCACGGCCCATAATTCACTGCGGCATCGCAGTGCATTGCTGGCTGATGATTGGCCAAGCATGCACTATGACCCGCATGCTTGGCCAATCACAGCGCCGTCAGTAGAGAGAGCTGTAATTGGCCAAAGCCAGGGTGGCTTTGGCCAATTATGGCTCAGGGGATTTAGTACACACCCCACACTATATAAGGCCGCCTGCACGGCGGCCCTGTGTAGTGTGTGTTCCGGTGTGCTGAGAGATAGAGAGAGAGAGAGACAGTGTCATTTGATTTGAGTTAGATAGATTAGGCAGAACAGTCAGTCAGTTAGCTGCACTTACAGTGTATTGTGTATATATATGCATCCCAGGTGTTGCATATATATATATACACTGTATTCAGTTTAGCTAGATCCGTTCCTGTTATCTTCTATCTAGACTATTTACATTTAGTGCAGTGTGTCCTGCTCACAGTGTTCAGCTAGATCCGTTCCTGCTATTTACATTCAGTGCAGTGCGTCCTGCTCACAGTGTTCAGCTAGATCCGTTCCTGCTATTTACATTTAGTGCAGTGCGTCCTGCTCACAGTGTTCAGCTAGATCCGTTCCTGCTATTTACATTCAGTGCAGTGCGTCCTGCTCACAGTGTTCAGCTAGATCCGTTCCTGGTATTTACATTTAGTGCAGTGCGTCCTGCTCACAGTGTTCAGCTACATCCGTTCCTGCTATTTACATTCAGTGCAGTGCGTCCTGCTCACAGTGTTCAGCTAGATCCGTTCCTGCTATTTACATTCAGTGCAGTGCGTCCTGCTCACAGTGTTCAGCTAGATCCGTTCCTGCTATTTACATTCAGTGCAGTGCGTCCTGCTCACAGTGTTCAGCTACATCCGTTCCTGCTATTTACATTCAGTGCAGTGCGTCCTGCTCACAGTGTTCAGCTAGATCCGTTCCTGCTATTTACATTCAGTGCAGTGCGTCCTGCTCACAGTGTTCAGCTAGATCCGTTCCTGCTATTTACATTCAGTGCAGTGCGTCCTGCTCACAGTGTTCAGCTAGATCCGTTCCTGGTATTTACATTTAGTGCAGTGCGTCCTGCTCACAGTGTTCAGCTAGATCCGTTCCTGCTATTTACATTCAGTGCAGTGCGTCCTGCTCACAGTGTTCAGCTAGATCCGTTCCTGCTATATACATTTAGTGCAGTACGTCCTGCTCACAGTGTTCAGCTAGATCCGTTCCTGTTATCTTCCTACTGACAGGCAGGCTTGTCTGGTTACAGTATATAAAGCTACCTGAAGAAAATTACAGGTGTTCTTTTTGATCCTATTAGTACCACGGTCAGGCAGCTAGACTATTTACATTTAGTACAGTGTGTCCTGCTCACAGTGCTCAGCTAGATCCGTTCCTGTTATCTTCCTACTGACAGGCAGGCTTGTCTGGTTACAGTATATAAAGCTACCTGAAGAAAATTACAGGTGTTCTTTTTGATCCTATTAGTACCACGGTCAGGCAGCTAGACTATTTACATTTAGTACAGTGCGTCCTGCTCACAGTGTTCAGCTAGATCCGTTCCTGTTATCTTCCTACTGACAGGCAGGCTTGTCTGGTTACAGTATATAAAGCTACCTGAAGAAAATTACAGGTGTTCTTTTTGATCCTATTAGTACCACGGTCAGGCAGCTAGACTATTTACATTTAGTACAGTGTGTCCTGCTCACAGTGTTCAGCTAGATCCGTTCCTGTTATCTTCCTACTGACAGGCAGGCTTGTCTGGTTACAGTATATAAAGCTACCTTAAGAAAATTACAGGTGTTCTTTTTGATCCTATTAGTACCACGGTCAGGCAGCTAGACTATTTACATTTAGTACAGTGCGTCCTGCTCACAGTGTTCAGCTAGATCCGTTCCTGCTATATACATTTAGTGCAGTACGTCCTGCTCACAGTGTTCAGCTAGATCCGTTCCTGTTATCTTCCTACTGACAGGCAGGCTTGTCTGGTTACAGTATATAAAGCTACCTGAAGAAAATTACAGGTGTTCTATCCCAGCTTAGTGCAGCTACAGGCCATTAGTATGTCTGGAAGGCCAAGAAGGAGAGGCAGACAGTCACAAGCCAATAAGAGAGGGCAAGCAGGCTCTGTGTCTAGTGCTGGTCGTGGAGACGGTGCATCCTCATCAGCACGTGGCCATGGGACACGCTTGGCCTTTTTTTCGGCAGCTGGCCGTGTTGAGCCGCAACATGCGGAAGACTTGGTCGAGTGGATGACCAAGCCGTCCTCATCCTCCTCATCCTCTCTCACCCATGCCCAGGGTGCTTTGTCTGGCAAAGCAGCGGCCTCTTCCCTCAGCTCAATGTCATCAGTGACTCCTTCCCTAGCTCCACCATGTCCTCATGAGGATTCCCTCGAACTGTTTGACCACAGTGTTGGGTACATGCTCCAGGAGGATGCCCAGCGTTTGGAAGGCTCTGATGATGATACTGAGCTCAATGAAGGCAGTAACATGAGCACGGACAGAGGGGGTGCCCAAGAAGGACAGCAATCTGGCAGTCATGCTCCCCCTGCTGCAGCATACTGCCAGGTTTGCTCCAGTGATGAGGAGGGAGGGGATGATGAGGTCACTGACTCAACGTGGGTGCCTGATAGGAGAGAGGAGGAGGAGGAGGAGGAGGAGGAGGTGGCACATCACCAACTAGGCAGGATGCCCTCCAGGGGCCAGCCTAAGGGCAGCACATTGACTGCATCACACCCCAAAGCTCCACATGTGCAGGGCGCTGCAGTCTCTGCGCGTTATTCAAAAAGTTCTTTGGTGTGGGCCTTTTTTGAGACGAGTGCATCAGATCGCACCGCTGCTATTTGCAACATATGTCTCAAGCGTATCTCGCGTGGCCAAAACATCTCCCGCTTGGGTACCACATGCTTGACCAGACATATGTTGACCTGCCATGCAGTTCGTTGGCAAGCGTATCTAAAAGACCCACACCAAAGAACAAAGACGATCTCTCCTTGCTCCTCATCAGCTGAGATTTCCAACCCCACTAGACCTTCAGTCCTCTCTGAGACCTGCAGTGAGAGGAATGAAGGTGTAGAATTAGGTGTGTCACAGCCAAGTACTTGTGGGCAATCTGCTTTTGGTACACCGACGTCAGATTGTACCAGGCAAATTTCCCTGCCCCAGCTGCTGCACCGCCGAAAGAAGTTTGCTCCCAGCCATCCACATGCCCAGCGGTTGAATGCTAGCTTGGCAAAATTGCTAGCACTTCAACTGCTGCCTTTTCAGTTGGTAGACTCTGCCCCCTTCCGTGAGTTTGTGGAATGTGCGGTTCCTCAGTGGCAGGTACCCAAACGCCACTTTTTCTCACGGAAGGCGATTCCGGCTCTCTACCGGCATGTGGAAGGCAATGTCCATGCCTCGCTGGACAGGGCGGTCAGCGGTAAGGTGCATATTACCGCTGACTCATGGTCCAGCAGGCATGGACAGGGACGTTACTTAAGTTTCACGGCACATTGGGTGACTCTGCTGGCAGCTGGGAAGGATGCAGGACAAGGTGCAGTAGTGTTGGAGGTTGTTCCGCCACCACGCCTCCAAAATGCTGATTGTGACACACCTCTCTCCTCCACCCCCTCCTCTTCTTCTTCCTCCATGGCCTCTTCCTCGGAACCAGCGGTGCTCCGTAGGCGTTCAAGGGGCTACGCAAGTACGCAGGCCAAAAGATGCCATGCGGTGCTTGAGCTGGTGTGCTTGGGGGACAGGAGCCACACTGGGGCAGAGGTTCTGTCAGCTCTGCAGGGGCAGGTTCAGAGGTGGTTGACGCCACGCCAACTTAAGGCAGGAATGGTGGTTTGCGACAATGGCACCAACCTCCTCTCTGCCCTCCGACAGGGACAACTGACCCATGTGCCCTGTTTGGCTCACGTCCTTAACTTGGTGGTGCAGCGGTTCTTGGGCAGGTACCCGGGCTTACAGGATGTCCTGAGGCAGGCCAGGAAAGTCTCTGTGCATTTGCGCCGGTCATATAATGCCAGTGCTCGGCTGACGGACCTCCAAAAGGAGTTTAACCTGCCCAAGAACCGCCTAATCTGTGACATGCCCACCAGGTGGAACTCGACGTTGGCCATGCTGCAGCGGCTGCACACGCAGCAGAGGGCCATCAATGAGTACCTGTGCGACTATGGCACCAGGACAGGGTCAGGGGACCTTGGTTTTTTTTCCCCACGCCAGTGGGCCATGATCAGGGATGCATGCACTGTCCTGTCACCATTCGAGGAGGCCACGAGGATGGTGAGCACTGACAGTGCATGCATCAGTGACACTGTCCCCCTTGTCCACCTGTTGGAGCACACGCTGCGTGGAATAATGGACAGGGCACTTGAGGCAGAACAGAGGCAGGAAGAGGAGGACTTCCTTAGCTCTCAAGGCCCCCTTTATCCAGACAGTGTTCCTGCGTGCCCGCCGATCACACAGGAAGAGGACGAGGAGGAGGAGGAGGAGGAGGAGGAAGATTGTGTCAGTATGGAGGTGGAGCCTGGCACTCAGCATCAGCAGTCTTTAAGGGATCAGTCCCAAGGAACACATGGACTTGTACGTGGCTGGGAGGAGGTGGCTGCGGACGTTGTTGTCCTTAGTGACCCAGAGGACTCCGGACCGAATGCCTCAGCAAACCTACGCTGCATGGCCTCCCTGATCCTGCAAAGCCTGCGTAAGGATCCTCGTATTCGTGGTATCAAGGAGAAGGACCAATACTGGCTGGCAACCCTCCTTGATCCACGTTACAAGGGTAAGGTTGCGGACCTTATCTTGCCATCGCAGAGGGAGCAGAGGATGAAACATCTTCGGGAGGCCTTGCAGAAAGGTCTGTGCAACGCGTTCCCAGAGACTGGGAGGTTACAAACTCCTGTTTCTGGACAACGTGTTGCTGAGGCTTCGGTCAGTCAAAGAAGGAGCGGTGGAGAAGGTGGCCGTCTGACCGATGCGTTCAGACAATTTTTTGGTCCGCAGCCCCAAGGTATGATCGGTTCCAGCAACCATCGCCAGCGTCTGTTTTACATGGTGCAGGAATACCTAGGGGCAAGATCAGACTTGGACACCTTTCCCACCGAAAATCCTCTGGGTTACTGGGTCTTGAGGATGGATCACTGGCCAGAGCTTGCACAGTATGCAATTGAGCTACTGGCCTGTCCTGCATCCAGCGTTCTTTCGGAACGCACATTCAGTGCTGCTGGAGGCGTGGTAACCGATCACAGGGTGCGTCTGTCCACCGACTCGGTCGATCGGCTGACCTTCATAAAAATGAATCAGTCTTGGATCACCACCAGCTACCAAGCACCTGATGCAGATGTAACCGAATAATTTTTTTTGAAATCTCAGATCCCTTCAAAGACTGCCTATGCTGATGCTGAGTGACTATCCCTGAGTAATTATCCTCTTCCTCCTCAATCATCACGCTGATAGCTTGTAAGAACATTTTTGGTTCTGGGCGCCACCACCAGTGCCTAAGGCACAATTTTTCAGCCCCTGTTTAACAGGGGCGTGTAATTACAATTTTTGATGCAATACTTTGCAGCAGGGCTTGTTCCTGCGTTTCAACTAGAGTGTCTGTGAGGGGTTGCAGTGTTGTGGCACCAGCACCAGTGCCTAAGACCCAATTTTTCTGCCCCTGTCTAACAGGGGCGTGTAATTACAATTTTTGATGCAATACTTTGCAGCAGGGCTCGTTCCTGCGTTCCAACTAGAGTGTCTGTGAGGGGTTGCAGTGTTGTGGCACCAGCACCAGTGCCTAAGGCCCAATTTTTCTGCCCCTGTCTAACAGGGGCGTGTAATTACAATTTTTGATGCAATACTTTGCAGCAGGGCTCGTTCCTGCGTTCCAACTAGAGTGTCTGTGAGGGGTTGCAGTGTTGTGGCACCAGCACCAGTGCCTAAGGCCCAATTTTTCTGCCCCTGTCTAACAGGGGCGTGTAATTACAATTTTTGATGCAATACTTTGCAGCAGGGCTCGTTCCTGCGTTCCAACTAGAGTGTCTGTGAGGGGTTGCAGTGTTGTGGCACCAGCACCAGTGCCTAAGGCCTAATTTTTCAGCTCCTGTTCAACAGGGGCATGTAATTACAATTCTTGATCTAATATTTCACAGCAGGGCCCTGTGAGGGCTTACAGTGTTTTGGCCACAGCAACACCTAAGGCCCAAATTTCTGCTGAGTATATAGGGCAGGACCCTACCTTCAAACATCTAACTTACAAACGACTCCTACTTGCAAACGGTAGGAGACAACAGGAAGTGAGATGAAATCTACCCCTAAGGAAGGGAAATTCTCTCCTGTAAGAGTTAATATGGGAAAACAATTTCTCCTTTCCACTGATGCTTTCCAATCCTTGTTCCACAAAAAAACCCAAATTTTCAAAAAACATTTTTCATTGGGACAAAAAAGTGAGGTGAAATCTTCTGAAGAGGAGGAAAGACGCAAAACAAATGTCACAGGGGTGATAACCCTTCCCTATGTTTTCCAAAAAGCTTAGAAAAGATTTTTTGGCTGGAGCTAAACACATTAAAAATGTTCAAAATTACAAACAGATTCTACTTAACAACAAACCTACAGTCCCTGTCTTGTTTGCACCGCCTGTATACTGCTGTTCAGAGTATATAGGGCCTTTCCTTATTTTAATTTGGGTGTGGGGTTCCCCTTAATATCCATACAAGACCCAAAGGGCCTGGTAATGGACTGGGGGGTACCCATGCCGTTTGTCTCACTGATTTTCATCCATATTGCCATGACCCGACATGACATTAAACCCGCAAGCAGTTTTAAATGAGATTTTTTCCTTTAAAAATGACATTTGGTGCAGGGACTGTTCTAAACATGGGAAACACGCGTCACTTTACAGGCATACTATAGACACCCCCCAGGTACGATATTTAAAGGAATATTTCACTTTTTTTTTTTTACTTTAAGCATCATTAAAATCACTGCTCCCGAAAAAACGGCCGTTTTTAAAAGTTTTTTTTGCATTGATACATGTCCCCTGGGGTAGGACCCGGGTCCCCAAACCCTTTTTAGGACAATACCATGCAAATTAGCCTTTAAAATGAGCACTTTTGATTTCGAACGTTCGAGTCCCATAGACGTCAATGGGGTTCTAACGTTCGTGCGAACTTGCGGTCCGTTCGCGGGTTCTGGTGCGAACCGAACCGGGGGGTGTTCGGCTCATCCCTAATGAGGATGTAGAATATCTCTGTAGCTCTGTAGCACCTGAAAAGTCCCAGTATATTCCTAACATATTCAGGAATTTGAGCAATAACAGCAAAGGATGTGGTTCCATAATACAGCCCAACTCCAGGTTTAAAAAAAATAAAAATCCAATCTTGGTGTGTGTGCGCGTTTTCAGGAACGGGTAAGACCCCTTTTACACTGGGTTGTTTTGCAGGCGCTATTGCGCTAAACATAGCGCCTGTCTATTAGTTTTAAATAGCTCAATTCAGACCACATTTGTATGTGCAGGCAGCCCCTCTCCTCCTTTTTTGCTTTTGTTTGAGCCCATTAGTTTTAAACATAGCGCCTGCAAACTGACATGAAACAGCCGCTGCTATGTCTCCAATGTGAACGCCTGAGGGCTTTCACACTGGAGCGGTGCTCTGGCAGGACGCCAAAAAAAGTCCTGCTAGTAGCATCTTTGGAGCGGTGTATACACCGCTCCTGGCTATTGAAATCAATGAGGCAGTGGCGCTTTTAACCCTTTTTCGGCCACTAGCGGGGGGTAAAACCACCCCGCTTGCGGCCGAATATCGCTGCTAAAACGACGGTAAAGTGCCGCTAAAAATAGCGGCGTTTTACCGCCGACGTACCCACTGCCCCAGTGGGAAACTGGCCTAAGTGAAAGACTCTATTCTTTCTGACTATGGGGTGTGACCATAATCAGTAAGACATACACAGGCACTGTGGGGAACCAGCAAGGAATTCGGTAAACTTGAGTACACACATCTAAATTCAGTTTAGCAGGGAACGGCCAAATATTGATCTCTGTGTAGCCCTCCGTGTAGACAGAAGCCAATCATTAGACCACCTTAGTATATTCATGCCATCCCTCATACTGACTCCTACCACCTTGACCACTTCAAATCACTGAAGTGGTCATTGTGGTTAGAGTGTTCCTTTAATATCTTTCAGAAGAAGTAAACCTGTGTATACTGATTCCATTTCATTCGATCATCCTCTAGATGTGTTAAATTGGGGGGGGGAGCGTTGCGAGGCGATGCGCCACCTGCCTGAAATTAGTTTGCCACCGCCCTGAAATGAGTTTTGTCAGGTTGGGATGTCTGCTTTGGCAGCCCTCTCCTCTCCAGCCTCATTTAATACTGAAGTCAGCAGAGGAAGTTTTCTGCAGAGCTCACTTCCTCTGCTGGCTTCTCTGTGCTAGCGCTGCACAATCAGGGCTGCTGCCCTCGATCACTGGTCGGGTCCCAACCTTCATCTCCTGCAGTGATTCTGGAGGAAGCTTCCATCCCTGCCTGCTGCCGCTACTCAGACTTTGTAGTACGGAGCTGAGGAGCCCTAAAAACACCTCCTCAGCTCTGTGCTACAGTAGGGGAGCTCTCCGGTCCACTGCACTGTGCAGGAAAAAAAAAAACTGCACATACCATGGAGAGCGGTGATGGCAGAAGAAGTGAGGGACCTGTCACAATGAGAGAAAGCTTTGCAGAGACTGAGTTCATTCAGAGAGGAGTGCACTGTGAAAGTGTGTGGGGGAGTGGGAATATGTGGAGAGAGGTAAAGTTTGTGTGTGTTTAGTAGAGGGGAGAGCATTGTACACAAAAGAGAGCCTTGGGGGATTTGTGATGAGAGGGGAGCTGAGAAAGTATGTATGTGGAGGAGGGGGAGGTCAGCAGAGAGGAGAGCTGGGGAGATTTGTCATGAGAGGAGAGCTAGGAGGGGATTTGTCATGAGAGGAGAGCTGGGAGGGGATTTGTGATAAGAGGAGAGCTGGGAGGGCATTTGTGATGAGAGGAATGGTAGGAGGGGATTTGTGATGAGAGGAGAGCTGGGGGCATTTGAGATGAGAGGAGAGCTAGAAGGATTTGTGATGAGAGGAGAGCTAGGAGGGGATTTGTAATGAAGAGAGCTGGGGGGGATTTTGGAGAAATTGCCTTATGTGATACACAGTTCTAAGCCTTAACTCATTACAATTTTTTGGCGCCGCTGTAATTCTCTCCTCCAAGGAAGGTGTGGCTGGGGGTGTGGTTGGGGCGGAGTTTGGGCATGGTTGGGGCGGAGAATTGGACAGAGGATGAGTTCCTGCACCTTTTCTCTGAGAAAAAAAGCCCTGCTCATAGCTATTACAGATTCATTGTTGTTTAGTCTGAAAATCTTTTACATAGACCAGGATGGTAGATTTATTATTTTGGTGTGTACTATTAACTTCCACCTGTTCACTCTAGGTAACATCTATGCCCCTAGCAGCCATCCAGTTTGCTTCTTTAAACAAGTTCACAAGAAGATATCTACAATTAAAGAAGGATCTCTGATCATTTGTGGGGAATTTAATTATTTTATGGACTTATAAAAACCCTACCTAATGGCAAATCCCCGGGCCCTGACGACTTTGTGACTGAGTACTACAAAACTTTTTTTAACACACTCTGGCACAATACCTTATGACCCTATTTGATACAGTGGCCACCTCCTCCGCTTTCCTATTGGAGATACTCAAAGCACACACAGTAACCATCCCAAAGTCTGGCAAAGACCACATGATCCCTCAAAATTTCCACCCTATATCAGTGAAAATCTACGCAAATTAATAGCACAACGCCTCATAAAGATACTTCCTCTAATGATTAAGTCTGACCAATTGGATTTTACTGCTCTGTTGATGCTGAGAAAGGCATTTGACCACATTCATTGGTCCTACATGTCTCATACTCTGACTAAGTTTGGTTTTAGCCGTTATTTGTATCATGCCATTCATGCTCTCTATTCAAATCCCTCAGCACAAGTCTATACATCAGAAATATTGTCAAAGCCCTTTTTTGATTACAAATGGTACTTGCCAAGGGTGTCCCCTATCACCAACTATAGTTATCCTTCTCTAGCCGTTAGCAGAAATGATCACATCACACCCAAAAATCTCAATATTCCTCACTAGAGAATAACATACCATTTAATTATTTGCTAACAATGTAATCTTACTGCTCACTAATCCACACTCTTCCCTCCCTTATGCTTATTAGGTCTTGCAACTTTTTAGTAATCTATCTTACTATAAGGTGAACTTCTCCAAGTCCTTTATCTTAGACCTAAGTGTCCCAGAACCCTTAAAATCTCAGTTGCAGTTAAACTCGCTGTACACACGGAATGATAAAGGAATCCCATACCTAGGTGCCCCACTTTCCCCTAGTTTAGAAAATCTGTAAAAATTGAAATACAAACACTTAATAGGGAAAATCACCAACAAACACCCAACTATGGACTATTAATTTGTAATAGACAGAGAGACAAGCCTCTTTCAAAATTAATATTTTACCCCAAATTTTGTATGTGTTCAGAACACTTCCAGTCCCGATACCCCCTAAATATCTAGCAACTCTTACTAGACTCTATAAACAATTTCTCTAGAATGACAAAAGCCTAGAGTGTCAAATTTGATTATCCTTAAACACAGATGGGAGGAGCTGGCTCTGTTGATTTTGTAGACTACTTAGTTGCTATCCATTTAGGCCAGCTTAGAAGCTGGTTTCATCAGACCACAGATATACCTTGGGTAGACCTTGAGACTTCCTTAGTTCCCAGGGGGGCCCCTCTCATTCCTTGTTATTAGATGTCTGGAAACCCTGGAAGCAGAAAACTCATTCACCTATCCATAGTATCCTACTGGCCTGGAGAATGTTGCTAGCCAACTCTCCTGTAACAACTCATATCTCCTTATTAGCATTCCTGATAAAACTTATGGAATTTGTTATTCCTTTTTTTTACCATTCAACCATGGATAGAGAAAGGCCTTATGAGTATCTTAGACTTATATGACAATAATAAACCTTAAAGCTGCAAACCATTTCAGGACGAATTTGGACTCTTTCGTAAGGAAAGATACCAATACCAGCAGATAACCCATGCCTAACATACTCTCCCTACAAAGCTTAACTGGTGACCGGATAAAGTCTGGACAGCCCTGACGTCTCACAAACTTCCCAGCAAATCGACATCCTATTTCTATAACTCTTACAGGATAAATTTACTATTATCAAGAATACTGCTATACTCCAATGGGAGTTTGAGCTATCAGCACAATTCTCAGTAACACAATGGAAAACAGCCCTTAGGTCCTTATACAGTGATTCTAGTTGTAAAGATCACTGGGAGATGTCCCTAAAAATAGTTACACACTGGTATTATATACCTGACCAACGTGCCAAATTAGGCCCTCTCCATTCCCCACCTTGTTGGCGGAACAGCGGTTCCGTAGGTACATTACCACACATTCTATGGTATTGCAAGAATCTCTGTAGTTTCTGGAAGAACATTTTCCAAATTATTTAAGGGGTAACTGGCATAATTATAAAACCCACTTCAGCCCTTGCATTAGAAAATCTAGGGATAGACAATATATCCCGTCATTTCCATGTATAGATCTCTCACATACTTTTGGACTACCATCGCTAGATGCTGGAAAAATGTTGCATGCAACTAGGGATGAGCCGAACACCCCCCTGTTCGGTTAGCAGCAGAACTTGCGAACAGGCAAAAAATTAATTCGAACACGCGAACACCATTAAAGTCTATGGGACACGAACATGAATAATAAAAAGTGCTCATTTTAAGGGCTTATATGCAAGTTATTGTCATAAAAAGTGTTTGGGGACCTGGGTCCTGCCCCAGGGGACGTGTATCAATGCAAAAAGAAGTTTTAAAAATGGCCGTTTTTTCGGGAGCAGTGATTTTAATAATGCTTAATGTGAAACAATAAAAGTGTAATATTCCTTTAAATTTCGTACCAGGGTGTGTCAATAGTATGCCTGTAAAGGGGCGCGTGTTTCCCATGTTTAGAACAGTCTGACAGCAAAATGACATTTCAAAGGAAAAAAAAAACTACTCGCGGCTGTTAATGAATTGTCGGTCCGACAATACACATAAAAGTTCATTAATAAAAACGACATGGGATTTCCCCACAGGGGAACCCCGAACCAGAATAAAAAAAAAATGAGTGGGGGTCCCCCTAAATTCCATACCAGGCCCTTCAGGTCTGGTATGGATATTAAGGGGAACCCCGCGCCAAAGTTTAAAAAAAAATGGCGTGGGGGTCCATCTAAATTCCATATAATATAAAAGACAGTGTAGCGCTGGACTAATGAAAAAAACGCATATATTGGAATATGCGATTAAACCAAAACCCACACAATTTTGAGTGAGTGATGTAAAGCCAAAAATCTGTATGGCACTATTCCAAAGAAATCAGGTGCACATATATAGATGTATAAATCATAATGACATTGAAAAATAATCAAGTGTATGTGTATCGAAATGGTAAGTGATATACAGCATTCATTAAAGAAAAAAAGGCAAAACTGTGTATTATAGCTAAAGTAAATAGTGTACACCAATATATCAACACAAGAAATAAAAATAATAATTATATGTGATAGGAAACTATGTCAAGCAATATACCATTGATTATTCCTTAAACATAATCACCCTAAAAATATGATAAATTAAATACAAGGGGAAAGTAAATTAGAACAGTCCCAAAAATAATTGTATAATGAAATAAAGTTCCAAAACGTGGTTAAATTCCAACAGAAATCCTGATTCCGTGTTCCACCGCAAGTGTTGCCCACCACCAAGGGAATATAGTTGGAGGCTTACCGGACAGCCTGCGACCGCCCTTATTCAGGGGGGTCAAAACAGGCTCAGTAGAGATGTATTGATCCACTAGGTATCTCCCAGGAAAGCTCTATAGAAGTTCCACTGGTAGCGCGGAAAGATTTGCCTGTAGTTTCCAGATGTCCTCCAGGAACGCTCCTCTTATGGCAAGCCAGGGATGCTTACAAGCAAAGGGCAGCAAAGATTGTCCATAGGTGCCCAAAAAGAAAGAAAGGGGGGACTTCAATAGTGCAGAGCAATCTCGCAAATTTATTTAAAACTTATACAAGCAGGTTTAAAAACGAAGCTTCTGACAGGGAGAAACAAAATGTCAGAAGCTTCGTTTTTAAACCTGCTTGTATAAGTTTTAAATAAATTTGCGAGATTGCTCTGCACTATCGGAGTCCCCCCTTTCTTTCTTTTTGGGCACCTATGGACAATCTTTGCTGCACTTTGCTTGTAAGCATCCCTGGCTTGCCATAAGAGGAGCGTTCCTGGAGGACATCTGGAAACTACAGGCAAATCTTTCCGCGCTACCAGTGGAACTTCTATAGAGCTTTCCTGGGAGATACCTAGTGGATCAATACATCTCTACTGAGCCTGTTTTGACCCCCCTGAATAAGGGCGGTCGCAGGCTGTCCGGTAAGCCTCCAACTATATTCCCTTGGTGGTGGGCAACACTTGCGGTGGACCTAGTATGTATGAATGTGAGTTAGGGACCTTAGATTGTAAGCTCCTTGAGGGTAGGGACTGATGTGAATGTACAATGTATATGTAAAGCGCTGCGTAAATTGATGGCGCTATATAAGTACCTGAAATAAGTAAATAAATAATAAATAAACACGGAATCAGGATTTCTGTTGGAATTTCACCACGTTTTGGAACTTTATTTCATTATACAATTATTTTTGGGACTGTTCTAATTTACTTTCCCCTTCTATTTAATTTATCATATTTTTAGGGTGATTATGTTTAAGGAATAATCAATGTTATATTGGTTGACATAGTTTCCTATCACATATAATTATTATTTTTATTTCTTGTGTTGATATATTGGTGTACACTATTTACTTTAGCTATAATACACAGTTTTGCAATCCTTTTTTTCTTTAATGAATGCTGTATATCACTTACCATTTCGATACACATACACTTGATTATTTTTCAATGTCATTATGATTTATACATCTATATAAGTGCACCTGATTTCTTTGGAATAGTGCCATACGGATTTTTGGCTTTACATCACTCACTCAAAATTTTGTGGGTTTTGGTTTAATCGCATATTCCAATATATGCGTTTTTTCATTAGTCCAGCGCTACACTGTCTTTTATATTGTTTTGTCTATGTGCCCTTGTATTGGGGTTATTGTGTTTTAGCTGCAGGATTTCCTTCACGGTTTTTTTATTTCAATCATTTGTTAATTATTAATAATTTTTATTTTTTTTAAAAAGTTTTTTATTATGCACAACAAGTATACATATCACTCATATTACACATATTCCATATGTTTCATTAGCATAGAAATTCCATAAATATAACAGTCATATTGCAGGTTTAACATATGCCCTTCCCATCATCAATTCTGTCCTATGACAGTATACACGTGCATTTTTTTTCATAACAGAACAATGCACCCCCCTCCCCTCCCCTCCCCCCTTCTTCCCCCGGGATGTCTGCATTTCGGTACTTTTTGCCCATTCTCAAGAAACAAAAAAAAAAAACATATCTAGCCCATCTAGGAAGGGGAAGCAAAACAGTCTATTATCATCTCTCCAGAGTTTTAACTCTATCACTCATACAACATACTAGGGCGTCTCCACATCCAGAGTATTCTCAGAGTCTATCCACCTAGACCAAACTTTCCTAAACTTCTTGGTAGCCCCTCTAGCCTCGTAAGTCATTTTATACATCATTAAATCCTCGTTTATTATTTTAATCCACATCCCTAGCGTCAATTGTTCCTCATGTATCCATCTCCTTGCTATGAGCTTTTTAACACCAAAATACAGGATCCTTAGAAACAATTTAGTGTGGGCATTCAACTCCTCTTGATCAAAAATCCCAAGTAGACACCGCATAGGAGAGCAAATATTCGGTAAAGCAAATTTATCTGATATAAATTCAGTGACCTGAGACCATAACGGTCTCACCTTCATACATTCCCACACCATATGTGCAAATGTGCCCTCCTCCTTCCCACATTTATGACATATAGCAGAGTCCCTCCTATGCATTCGATGTAATCTGGTCGGTGTATAGTATTGTTGGTGTAGATATCGATATTGAATCATTCTTTCCGTGGAGGAGATAACAGACACCAAAAAAGTGTCCAGTACCTCCTGCCATAGCTCCTCCGACAACTCCGGGACGATCACCTCCCATCTCCCCCTGGCCTTGGAGGTCAGAGCTACCTGACCCGGACCCACTGCCCCGTAATATCTGGAAATCCTCTTTGACTCATCCGGGTCAATCAGTACTCTTTCCAGGTCTGTATTCTGGACACGAATCTCAGACCCTCAGAACTGAGTGTATGCCGCGTGCCTCAATTGTGCATATCGGAAGAGCCAAGACCTCGGCACTCCAAATTGCTCACGCAACTGGGTAAACGTGCACAAACGACCATCACTACAAATTTGGTGTAGATATTTAATACCGTATTTTGCCCATGACCCTGGGCCATCAGAGTTTCATAAACTCCCCCAATGATCGATTGTACCACAAAGGACTGTTAGGAGATAGCCATAAGAGTTCATCACCCCGTCGCTGAGAGCACAGGTGAAAAACCTTTCCCGGTAACGCCATCACCGAGCCTATCTTCCTACCCGGAACCCCCCTCCTATATAAGACATTCTGCAGGGTCTCCTGTGATGTGGCAATTGCAGCCTCCAACAAGGCAGTGGCATTAGGTGTCTGTGGAGACAACCGCCAGTGCAGGAAAGAGAGCTGTGAGGCCATAAAATAGGAGTGCAGATCCGGAAGGGCAAGTCCCCCCAATGTAACTGGTAATTTCAAAACCTTTAAAGAGACCCTAGGAGCTTTAGACCCCCACAAGAAACTTACAATAATGGAGTCAATATTCCTAGTTAATTATTAATATTGAGTACCGAGCGCAATTTCCCCCCCCCTTTTTCTTTCATCTAAATTCCATACCAGGCCCTTCAGGTCTGGTATGGATATTAAGGGGAACCCTGTGCCAAATGTTTTTAAAAAATGGCGTGGGGTCCATGCGAATTGGTAATGGGGTACAAATGTACCCCTACCATTTCACAAAAAAAGTGTCAAAAAGGTTAAAAAACACAAGAGACGGTTTTTGACAAGTCCTTTATTAATTTCTTCTTCTTTCATCTTCTTTCTTCTGGTCTTCCTTCGGTGTTCCTCTTCTTTCTCCATCTCTTTCTTCATCGTCTTCTTCTCCATCTTCTTCTTCCTCCGCTCTTTTCATCCCGCATCTTCCTCCAGGCTTTTTCTCCGCCCCGTCCGCACGATCGGCCTCTGTGGGAGTCTTCCAACGTGTGATGCTTCGGTTCCTCTGACATTTCTTATATAATGGAGAGCGGGGCCACCCGATGACCCCGCCCTCCTCTGATGCACAGGGAACTTCTCTGTGGCTTTCCCCGTGTTGTCAGAGGGGGCGGGGTCACCCGGGTACGTAAATGGGTGACCCCGCCCCCTCTGACAACACGGGGAAAGCCACAGGGAAGTTCCCCGTGCATCAGAGGGCGGGGTCGTCGGGTGGACCCACCCTCCCTTATATAAGAAATGTCAGAAGAACTGAAGTGTCACACGGCGGAAGACTCCCACTGAGGCGGATCGTGCAGACGGAGCGAAGAAGAAGCCTGGAGGAAGATGCGGGACAAGAAGAGTAGAGGAAGAAGATGGAGAAGAAGAAGATGGAGAAGAAGAAGATGGAGGAAGAAGAAGATGGAGGAAGAAGAAGATGGAGGAAGAAGAAGATGGAGGAAGAAGAAGAAAACTGAAGGAACACCAGAAGAAAGAAGATGGAAGAAGAAGAGGAAAGAAGAAGAAATTAATAAAGGACTTGTCAAAAAACCGTCTCTTGTGTTTTTTAACCTTTTTGACACTCTTTTTGTGAAATGGTAGGGGTACATTTGTACCCCATTACCAATTCACACAGGGGGGGCCGAGATCTGGGGGTCCCCTTGTTAAGGGGGGCTTTCAGATTCCAATGAGCCCCCGCCCGCAGACCCGGGCAAGGGTTGTGGGGATAAGGCCCTTCTCCCCATCAACATGGGGACAAGGTGCTTTGGGGGGCTACCTCAAAGCACCCTCCCAATGTTGAGGGCATGTGGCCTGGTATGGTTCAGGAGGGGGGCGCTCTCTCGTCCCCCCTCTTTTCCTGTGGCCTGCCAGGTTGCGTGCTCAGATAAAGGTCTGGTACGGATATTTGGGGGGACCCCATGCCATTTTTTTTTAAATTTTGGCGCGGGGTTCCCCTTAAAATCCATGCCAGACCTGAAGGGTCTAGTATGGATTTTGAGGGGGACCCCCACACCATTTTTTTTTTAATTTTGGCGCGGGGTTCCCTTAATATCCATACCAGAATTGAAGGGCCTGGTATGGATTTTAGGGGGACTCCCACGCCATTTTTTTTTAAATTTTGGTGCGGGGTTCCCCTTAATATTCATACCAGACCTGAACGGCCTGGTATAGAATTTAGGGGGACCCCCACGCATTTTTTTGGTTCGGGGTTCCCCTGTGGGGAAATCCCATGCCGTTTTTATCAATGAACTTTTATGTGTATTGTCGGAACGACAATTCATTAATAGCCGCGAGAAGTTTTAAGTGACTTTTTTTCCTTTGAAATGTAATTTTGCTGTCAGACTGTTCTAAACACGGGAAACATGCACCCCTTTAAGGCATACTATAGACACCCCCACCCCCCAGGTACAACATTTAAAGGAATATTACACTTTTATTGTTTCACTTTAAGCATTATTAAAATCACTGCTCCTGAAAAAAACGGACGTTTTTAAAACTTCTTTTTGCATTGATACATGTCCCCTGGGGCAGGACCCAGGTACCCAAACACTTTTTATGACAATACCATGCATATAAGCCGTAGACTTTTAAAGGGTGTTCCGCAGCTTTCGAATTTGCCGCGAACACCCCAAATTGTTCGCTGTTCGGCGAACTGGCGAACAGCCAATGTTCGAGTCGTACTCCTGTTCGACCCGAACATAAAGCCTATCCCTACATGCAACTAATCATTCAGAAACCATAAAGATTCTGAAAACAAATTTCATAAATGAACGTTTACTGGTTTTAAGAAATGATAGTTTTCCTATATATTATTTAAACAGTGGAAAGTCTGGATATGTTGGTATGACGATACATAATTGTTCTTTTTTTTTTCAAAATAATTTATTGAAGAACTAGTCATACAGATATATAGTGTGAGCGACAGGAGAAACTCCACGTCGCCCAATAATATTACATTTTAACATTTCAAAAGTGAAGATAAAGTACAAGATAAAATTAAAAAAAAAAAGTAAATAAATAAATAAAATATACTGATACTGGTGTAATACTGTGTATGTATATATATATATATATATATATATATATATATATATATATATATATATATATATAGATAGATATTCGGACCCCCTTAAATTTTTCACTCTTTGTTATATTGCAGCCATTTGCTAAAATCATTTAAGTTTATTTCTTTTCCTCATTAATGTACACACAGCACCCCATATTGACAGAAAAACACAGAATTGTTGACATTTTTGCAGATTTATTAAAAAAGAAAAACTGAAATATCACATGGTCCTAAGTATTCGGAGCCTTTGCTCAGTATTTAGTAGAAGCACCCGTTTGATCTAATACAGCCATGGGTCTTTTTGGGAAAGATGCAACAAGTTTTTCACACCTGGATTTGGGGATCCTCTGCCATTCCTCCTTGCAGATCCTCTCCAGTTCTATCAGGTTGGATGGTAAACGTTGATGGACAGCCATTTTTAAGTCTCTCCAGAGATGCTCAATTGGGTTTAAATCAGGGCTCTGGCAGGGCCATTCAAGAACAGTCATGGAGTTGTTGTGAAGCCACTCCTGCGTTATTTTAGCTGTGTGCTTAGGGTCATTGTCTTGTTAGAAGGTAAACCTTCGGCCCAGTCTTTCTTTTTTTTGCAAACACATTGTCAGCTCTCCCCTACTACTCTCCCCAACTAACACACACTGACTGCTAGGAAGTTGCTGTTGGGAACCCTGCATTTTAGTGAACATAACAAGGTCCCATTATTGACTATTCTAAGTCACCTAAACCAAGTTTAAAGACTAGAAAGGGCATTATTGATTGATGATTGCTATGGTAGTGAATGGCCATTTTCCTGAACTGCAAATGAGTTAGGTTTGTCTCAAATCAGTGCTCTACCTGAACCTCATTCTTACTGTATAGTGTTTAAAGTTAAACAGCATGCTCTTGCATGGAGTATTGCATTTGTGTTGAGATACTTTAGGCAATACATACTGTACATGCATAAAGTGATGCTAAGTAGTGATGAGCTTTCAATTGATGAGTTAGACTCAAACTGCCTTTTTGTCCACCCCCATGACCCGCCTACTGGAAACTCACACCAACAATCGTCTCGTGCTGGACTCTTTTGCAAAGTACAGTTCCTTGGTGGGCCATTGAATGTCAACATACTGGCTGATGTCATTGACCAATAAACTTTGTTTAGAAACAGAAGAAGGCCAGAGATCAGAATTGTCATTCCGCATAAATTATTTTAGTTTTCCCTAATGTTGCTTTTGCAAGGGTACATCCTACAGGTGTGTCATTTCACATGCAGATTTAAGGCATACCCAAAGCATGTTAGGTAAAGAAATTGTGATTTTTAATGTTGCTTTTTAAATCTTTTTAAAAAACCCACTCCCTGGTGAATAGCATTTAAAAAAGAAAAAAAAATTCCATTGGTATACAGTGCCTTAAAAAAGTATTCTATGTGATAGACCAACACAAAGTGGCACATAATTGTGAAGTAGAAGTAAAATGATAAATGGTTTTCAAATTTTTTTACATATAAGTATCTAAAAAGTGTGGCGTGCATTTGTCAGCCCCCTTTTCTCTGATACCCTTAACTAAAATCGAGTGGAACCAGTTGCCTTCAGATGTCACCTAATTAGTAAATATAGTCCACCTGTGTGTAATTTATTCTTAGTAAAAATACAGATGTTCTGTGAAGCCCCCAGAGGTTTGTTAGATAACCTTAGAGAACAAAGAGCATCACGAAGGCCAAGGAACACACCAGACAGGTCAGGGATAAAGTTGTGGAGAATTTTAAAGCAGGGTTAGGTTATAAAAAATATCCTAAGCTTTGAACATCTTATGAAGCACTGTTTAATTAATCATCCAAAAAGGGAAAGCGTATGGCACAACTGCAAACCGACCAAGACATGGCCGTCCACCTAAACTCATAGGCCGGGCAAGGAGAGCATTAATCAGAGAAGCAGTCAAGAGGTAACTTTGGAGGAGCTGCAGAGATCCACAGCTCAGGTGGAAGAATCTGTCCACAGGACAACTATTAGTCGTGCACTCTGCTAATCTGGCCTTTATGGAAGAGTGGCAAGAAGAAAGCCAATGTTGAAAGAAAGCCATAAGAAGACCCTTTTGCAGTTTGTGAGAAGCCATGTGGGGGACACAGCAAACATGTGGTAGAAGGTGCTCTGGTCAGATGAGACCAAAATTGAATGTTTTGGCCTGAAAGCAAAATGCTATGTGTGGCGGAAAACTATCACTGCACATCACCCTGAACAAACCATCCCCACTCTAAAACATGGTGGTGGCAGCATCATGGTGTGGGGATGCTTTTCTTCAGCAGGGACAGGGAAGCTGGTCAGAGTCAATGGGAAGATGGATGGAGCCTAATACAGGGCAATCTTAAAAGAAAACCTGTTAGAGTCTGCAAAAGACCTGACACTGAGGCAGAGGTTCACCTTCCAGCAGGACAATGACCCTAAACATACAGCCAGAGCTACAATGGAATGCAATCATCAAAGGAGCTAAGCATATTCATGTAGTCCAGACCTAAATCCAATTGAGGATCTGTGGCAAGACTTGAAAATTGCTGTTCACAGATGCTCTCCATCCAGTCTGAAAGAGCTTGAGCTATTTTACAAAGAAGAATGGGCAAAACTGTCACTCTCTAGATGTGCAAAGCTGGTAGAAACATACCCAAAAAGATTTGCAGCTGTAATTGCAGCGAAAGGTGGTTCTACAAAGTATTGACTCGAGGGGCTGAATACAAATGCACGCCACACTTTTCAGATATTTATTTGTAAAAAATTTTGAAAATCAATTCGCATTTTCCTTCCACTTCACAATTATGTGCCACTTTGTGTTGGTCTATCACAGAAAATTCCAATAAAACACATTTACATTTTTGTGACATTATGACAAAATGTGGAAAATGTAAAGAGGTATGAATACCTTTTCAAGGCACAGTATATATCATATTGTAAGAGACTTGGCTGTCCCGGGACTCCCTCTCCTCATTGGCTGAGAAAGCAATGGGTGGCCATTGTCTCCCTCTGCTCTCAATCACAGCCAGTGAGCCAATGAGGAGAGAACGGGGGGCCAAGCCACGGCTCCATGGGTCTTATGGACAGTTGTTTGGGAGTGAGCACGCAGTGGTACCCCTCAGGGAAAGCTCTGGGGGCACCTCGAGGGGGAGGAGCCAGGAGCGCCACTGAGGGACCCGAACAGAAGAGGATTGGAGGCATGGAGCATAGAGCTGGTAAGTATGACATGTTTGTTTTGGTTATTTATTAAACAAGCTTTAATATCACTTGAAGTTTTACTAAAAACAGAAAAACAGTTAAACAGCTTGGATCATGTTTTTATCTATGCTTAGCGTTTGAATCAGCTTAAAGCTGGCCATACACCTATAGATTATCTGCAGATTTTCTATGGTTAGATGAAAAATGTGGGAGATTCCTCCATCCACACAGTTTAGCGAACATGGAGAAATCTGTTGCACTTTTTCCATCTAACCATAGAAAATCTGCAGATAATCTATAGGTGTATGGCCAGCTTAAGCCAGGTCAGATTTGAGCTCAACAGATCAATTTGTTCATCTTCACAGTGGTACCTGTCACTTTCCTTCTATTGTATATTTTATAATCTCTACCTAAGACTAGACATGTGCATTCGTTGTCGTCCGAATGCATTTTCAGACGAATTTCTGGGATTTTCGTGTTCGTTTTAACAAAATGAGCACACACAGAATCCAAAATCCGAAAAGATCCAAAAAAAAAATGCTTTATTTTCGTAGTCATTATATTTTCGTATTGTTGCAACAACAGTTCGATATAGCTTGAATTTCGATACAACGCAATTCTATTGACTGTTGGGCTAGACCGTTCGACATGAACAGAAATAAAAAAAGTATTGTATCATTCGATACGATCAAAAATATGTATAATACCATTCGACGAAGCAGCAAAAAACATACGATCGCCGCTAGCGAACATTTACGGTCAAATGCTTTGCCCATAGGCTATAGAAGAATTCTAATGTTGTTTGACTAGTAATAATAATTAATAATTATAATTGTTACTAGTCAAACAACATTAGAATTCTATTATAGCTTGTGGGCGGAGCATTCGACCGGAAATGTACGATTGCGGCATCGTACAGTTTAGCTGCTTCGTCGAATCTTCTTAGAACATTCGACAGACACCATAAGTCTTCAATTGACAGATTCGACCTTAATTAATTCGGATTTTCGTACGACTGCTTTTTTTAACAAAACAAAATAAAAAAAAACGAATTTCGGGAGTAACTAAATAAATGTATTTTTCGGATGAAACTGAAATTTTTTAACACAAAATATTTCAGTGAGCACATGTCTACACAAGACCCCTTTCACACTGAGGCGGTTTTCGGGAATTTTAATGCTAAATAGTGCTAGAAAAGCACCTAAAAACTGCCTCCCATTCATTTGAATGTATGCTTTCACACCGGGCCGGTGCACTTGTGGGATGGTAGAAAAAGTCCTGCAATCAGCATCTTTGGGGCGTGTTTGGAGCCATGTAAGTAGCACACCAAAAACACCCCTGCCCATTGAAATAAATGCCTTATAAGGCTTCGAAAGCGCCGCAAATCAAGGATTTTTTTTTTTTAAGGTCCCGTTGTCACAAGACCTTAACCACTTGCCGACCGCCTCACGCCTATATACGTGAGCAGAATGGCACGGGCAGGCAAAATCATGTACCTAGTACGTGATTGCCTTCCCGCGGGCGGGGGGTCCGATCGAACCCCCCCCCCCGGTGCCAGCGGCGGTCGGCATTTGTCTGGGAGCGATCAGAGATGAGGGGGAGGCCGTCCGATCATGGCCCCCCCCTCGCGATCACTCCCAGCCAATGAGAAACATCCCCTACCTCTGTATAGTACACAGAGGCAGAGGATGTGATGTCATCTCTCCTCGGCTCGGCAGTTTCCGTTCCGGCGCCGAGGAGAGAAGACATCTGAGTAAGTGTAAAACACAACACAGTAGAACATGCCAGTCATACATTACACCCCCGACCCCCCTGATCGCCCCCCAATCCCCCCCAATCACCCCCCCCCCCTCCCTGTCACACTGACACCAAGCAGGTTTTTTTTTTTTCCTGATTACTGCATGGTGTCAGTTTGTGACAGTTAGAAGTGGTAGGGCAGTTAGTATTAGCCCCCTTTAGGTCTAGGGTACCCCCTAACCCCCCTAATAAAGTTTTAACCCCTTGATCACCCCCCGTCACCAGTGTCGCTAAGCGATCATTTTCCTGATCGCTGTATTAGTGTCACTGGTGACGCTAGTTAGGGAGGTAAATATTTAGGTTCGCCGTCAGCGTTTTATAGCGTCAGGGACCCCCATATACTATCTAATAAATGTTTTAACCCCTTGATTGCCCCCTAGCCAACCCTTTCACCACCGATCACCGTATAACCGTTACGGGTGACGCTGGTTAGTTCGTTTATTTTTTATAGTGTCAGGGCACCCGCCGCTTATTACCGAATAAAGGTTTAGCCCTCTGATCGCCCGGCGGTGATATGCGTTGCCCCAGGCAGCGTCAGATTAGCGCCAGTACCGCTACCACCCACGCACGCAGCATACGCCTCCCTTAGTGGTATAGTATCTGAACGGATCAATATCTGATCCGATCAGATCTATACTTGCGTCCCGAGCAGTTTAGGGTTCCCAAAAACGCAGTGTTAGCGGGATCAGCCCAGATACCTGCTAGCACCTGCGTTTTGCCCCTCCGCCCGGCCCAGCCCAGCCCAGCCCACCCAAGTGCAGTATCGATCGATCACTGTCACTTACAAAACACTAAACGCATAACTGCAGCGTTCGCAGAGTCAGGCCTGATCCCTGCGATCGCTAACAGTTTTTTTGGTAGCGTTTTGGTGAACTGGCAAGCACCAGCCCCAGGCAGCGTCAGGTTAGTGCCAGTAGCGCTAACACCCACGCACGCACCGTACACCTCCCTTAGTGGTATAGTATCTGATTGGATCAATATCTGATCTGATCAGATCTATACTAGCGTCCCCAGCAGTTTAGGGTTCCCAAAAATGCAGTGTTAGCGGGATCAGCCCAGATACCTGCTAGCACCTGCGTTTTGCCCCTCCGCCCGGCCCAGCCCAGCCCACCCAAGTGCAGTATCGATCGATTACTGTCACTTACAAAACACTAAACGCATAACTGCAGCGTTCGCAGAGTCAGGCCTGATCCCTGCGATCGCTAACAGTTTTTTTTGTAGCGTTTTGGTGAACTGGCAAGCACCAGTGGCCTAGTACACCCCGGTCGTAGTCAAACCAGCACTGCAGTAACACTTGGTGATGTGGCGAGTCCCATAAGTGCAGTTCAAGCTGGCGAGGTGGCAAGCACAAGTAGTGTCCTGCTGCCACCAAGAAGAAGACAAACAGGCCCGTCATGCCCATAATGCCCTTCCTGCTGCATTCGCCAATCCTAATTGGGAACCCACAGCTTCTGCAGCACCCGTACTTCCCCCATTCACATCCCCAACCAAATGCAGTCGGCTGCATGAGAGGCATTTTCATGTCCTCCCGAGTACCCCTACCCAACGAACCCCCCCAAAAAAGATGCAGCAAGCGCGGATATAGGCGTGACACCCGCTATTATTGTCCCTCCTGTCCTGACAATCCTGGTCTTTGCATTGGTGAATGTTTTGAACGCTACCATTCGCTAGTTGAGTATTAGCATAGGGTACAGCATTGCACAGACTAGGCACACTTTCACAGGGTCTCCCAAGATGCCATCGCATTTTGAGAGACCCGAACCTGGAACCGGTTACAGTTATAAAAGTTACAGTTAAAAAAAAGTGTAAAAATAAAAAAAACACAAACAAAAATATAAAATAAAAAAAAATAGTTGTTGTTTTATTGTTCTCTCTCTCTCTCTCTATTCTCTCTCTATTGTTCTGCTCTTTTTTACTGTATTCTATTCTGCAATGTTTTATTGTTATTATGTTTTATCATGTTTGCTTTTCAGGTATGCAATTTTTTATACTTTACTGTTTACTGTGCTTTATTGTTAACCATTTTTTTGTCTTCAGGTACGCCATTCATGACTTTGAGTGGTTATACCAGAATGATGCCTGCAGGTTTAGGTATCATCTTGATATCATTCTTTTCAGCCAGCGGTCGGCTTTCATGTAAAAGCAATCCTAGCAGCTAATTAGCCTCTAGACTGCTTTTACAAGCAGTGGGAGGGAATGCCCCCCCCACCATCTTCCGTGTTTTTCTCTGGCTCTCCTGTCTCAAGAGGGAACCTGAGAATGCAGCCGGTGATTTTGTCAGCTGACCATAGAGCTGATCAGAGACCAGAGTGGCTCCAAACATCTCTATGGCCTAAGAAACCAGAAGCTACGAGCATTTTATGACTTAGATTTCGCCGGATGTAAACAGCGCCATTGGGAAATTGGGGAAGCATTTTATCACACCGATCTCGGTGTGGTCAGATGCTTTGAGGGTAGAGGAGAGATCTAGGGTCTAATAGACCCCAATTTTTTCAAAAAAGAGTACCTGTCACTACCTATTGCTATCATAGGGGATATTTACATTCCCTGAGATAACAATAAAAATGATTTAAAAAAAAAAAAATGAAAGGAACAGTTTAAAAATAAGATAAAAAAGCAAAAAAAAAAAAAAAGCAAAAAAAAAAAAGCACCCCTGTCCCCCCTGTTCTCGCGCTAAGGCGAACGCAAGCGTCGGTCTGGCGTCAAATGTAAACAGCAATTGCACCATGCATGTGAGGTATCACCACGAAGGTCAGATCGAGGGCAGTAATTTTAGCAGTAGACCTCCTCTGTAAATCTAAAGTGGTAACCTGTAAAGGCTTTTAAAAATGTATTAATTTTGTTGCCACTGCACGTTTGTGCGCAATTTTAAAGCATGTCATGTTTGGTATCCATGTACTCGGCCTAAGATCATCTTTTTTATTTCATCAAACATTTGGGCAATATAGTGTGTTTTAGTGCATTAAAATTTAAAAAAGTGTGTTTTTTCCACAAAAAATGCATTTGAAAAATCGCTGCGCAAATATTGTGTGAAAAAAAAAATGAAACACCCACCATTTTAATCTGTAGGGCATTTGCTTTAAAAAAAACATAGAATGTTTGGGGGTTCAAAGTAATTTTCTTGCAAAAAAAAATAATTTTTTCATGTAATCAAAAAGTGTCAGAAAGGGCTTTGTCTTCAAGTGGTTAGAAGAGTGGGTGATGTGTGACATAAGCTTGTAAATGTTGTGCATAAAATGCCAGGACAGTTCAAACCCCCCCCCCAAATGACCCCATTTTGGAAAGTAGACACCCCAAGCTATTTGCTGAGAGGCATGTCAAGTCCATGGAATATTTTATATTGTGACACAAGTTGCGGGAAAGAGACAATTTTTTTTTTTTTTTTTTGCACAAAGTTGTCACTAAATGATATATTTCTCAAACATGCCATGGGGATATGTGACTTTACACCCCAAAATAAATTCTGTTGCTTCTCCTGAGTATGGGGATACCACATGTGTGGGACTTTTTGGGAGCCTAGCCGCGCACGGGACCCCGAAAACCAAGCACCGCCTTCAGGCTTTCTAAGGGCGTAAATTTTTGATTTCACTCTTCACTGCCTATCACAGTTTCGGAGGCCATGGAATGCCCAGGTGGCACAAACCCCCCCCCCAAATGACCCCATTTTGGAAAGTAGACACCCCAAGCTATTTGCTGAGAGGTATATTGAATATTTTGCAGACCTCACTTTTTGTCACAAAGTTTTGAAAATTGAAAAAAGAAAAAAAAAATGTTTTTCTGGTCTTTCTTCATTTTCAAAAACAAATGAGAACTGCAAAATACTCACCATGCCTCTCAGCAAATAGCTTGGGGTGTCTACTTTCCAAAATGGGGTCATTTGGGGGGGGGGTTTGTGCCATCTTGGCATTTTATGGCCTTCAAAACTGTGATAGGTAGTGAGGAGTGAAATCAAAAATGTATGCCCTTAGAAATCCTGAAGGCGGTGCTTGGTTTTCGGGGCCCCGTACGCGGCTAGGCTCCCAAAAAGTCCCACACATGTGGTATCCCCGTACTCAGGAGAAGCAGCTGAATGTATTTTGGGGTGCAATTCCACATATGCACCTGTGTGAGCAATATATCATTTAGTGACAACTTTTTGTAATTTTTTTTTTTTTTGTCATTATTCAATCACTTGGGACAAAAAAAAAAAATATTCAATGGGCTCAACATGCCTCTCAGCAATTTCCTTGGGGTGTCTACTTTCCAAAATGGGGTCATTTGGGAGGGTTTTGTACTGCCCTGCCATTTTAGCACCTCAAGAAATGACATAGGCAGTCATAAACTAAAAGCTGTGTAAATTCCAGAAAATGTACCCTAGTTTGTAGACGCTATAACTTTTGCGCAAACCAATGAATATACGCTTATTGACATTTTTTTTACCAAAGACATGTGGCCGAATACATTTTGGCCTAAATGTATGACTAAAATTGAGTTTATTGGATTTTTTTTTAGAACAAAAAGTAGAAAATATCATTTTTTTTTCAAAATTTTCGGTCTTTTTCCGTTTATAGCGCAAAAAATAAAAACGACAGAGGTGATCAAATACCATCAAAAGAAATCTCTATTTGTGGGAAGAAAAGGACGCAAATTTTGTTTGGGTACAGCATTGCATGACCGCGCAATTAGCAGTTAAAGTGATGCAGTGCCGAATTGTAAAAAGTGCTCTGGTCAGGAAGGGGGTAAATCCTTCCTGGGCTGAAGTGGTTAAAAAAACGACCTGCTGGCGCCCCGAAAGTCACCACAAAATTGCCACAAAAGCACAGCTAAAACGCCGACCAGTATTTTAGTGGCTGTTTTAGCAGTGTTAAGGGGGTCTTGGCAGGGCCGGTACAAGGCAGGGGCGGAAGGGGCACGTGCCCTGGGCGGTACCATTTGGTATGGGGGGGGGCGCAGCCTGCAGGTGAATTTCTGCCATGCCAGTGTGTACAATAATACTGTACAGTGCATGTACAGCGCCCAGCGGCACTGTACAAATCCCCCTTGTGCGCTCCTGCATGATCCTCCCTTCCCTCAGCACACAACTACAATGTTTACTCCCCTACGGAGGAGTCCCGTAGTCTCTGCCAGCGCCGTGACGTCACTCACGGCCGGAGACGAGGTGGGAGGACACAGACGAGCGCAGGGAGGCGGGAGCGGTGAGTTGTGTCGGCGCGCTGTCTGTTACATCAAGCGGAGCAGAGCTGAGGAGCTGAGGAGCTGCTGGCTGGCTGGCTGGCTCAGGCTGCTGGATCTGAAAGGTAGAAGAGTGCAGTGCCAGTGTCATGTGTGCCAGTGTTCTGACTCAGATCTTCAGCAGTGGTGGTCACTGGTCATTAACCTCGCCTCAGCCTCCCCCCCTCCCCCAGTCCAGCCATTTATTAATCTTTTTTTTAGTGTTTACTTACACAAGTTCAGACTCATAACTTCTGAGTCTGAACTTGTGTAAGTAAACACTAAAAAACAGATTGATAAATGGCTGGATTGGGGGAGGGGAGGAGGCTGAGGCGAGGTTAATAACCAGTGACCACCACTGCTGAATACCCCACAATACTGTGCAATACTCTGCAATACCCCACAATACTGTGCAATACTCTGCAATACCCCACAATACTGTGCAATACTCTGCAATACCCCACAATACCCTGAAATACTCTGCAATACCCCACAATACTCTGCAATACCCCGCAACACTCTGCAATACCCCACAATACTCTGCAATACTCTGCAATACCCCACAATACCCTGAAATACTCTGCAATACCCCACAATACTCTGCAATACCCCGCAACACTGTGCAATACTCCACAATACTGTGCAATACCCTGCAACGCTGTGCAATACTCTGCAATACCCCACAATACTGTGCAATACTCTGCAATACCCCACAATACCCTGAAATACTCTGCAATACCCCGCAATACTCTGCAATACCCCGCAACACTGTGCAATACTCTGCAATACCCCGCAATACTCTGCAATACCCCGCAACACTGTGCAATACTCTGCAATACCCCGCAATACTCTGCAATACCCCACAACACTGTGCAATACTCTGCAATACTCTACAATACCCCGCAACACTGTGCAATACCTTGCAATACCCCGCAATACTCTGCAATACCCCGCAACACTGTGCAATACCCCGCAAAACCCCGCAATACCCAGCCATACTCTGTGATACTCTGCCATACTCTGCAATACTCGGTGAGACCCAGCCATACTCTGCCATACCCAGCCATACTCTGCCATACCCAGCCATACTCTGCCATACCCAGCCATACTCTGCCATACCCAGCCATACTCTGCCATACCCAGCCATACTCGGCTGTATTCGGCCTCTGTATGTGGCCAGGCTGTGGAAGTCTCACACTTGTGGTATCGCAGTACTCAGGAGGAGTAGAAGAATCTATTTTGGGGTGTCATTTTTGGTATGTACATGCTATGTGTTAGAAATATTGTATAAACGGACAACTTTGTGTTAAAAAAAAATGTGTTTTAACCACTTTCCGCCCGCCGGTTGTCATATGACGTCCTTGACTTTGTGCGGGGATATCTGAATGATGGGTGCAGCTACAGGCATCAATGAGATATCAACTTTTTTAGCCGGCTATTCTCTACACTATAAGAACGATCATAGCGGCTGTTCTACTGCTTGATATATTCTTGTTTTGAAACGACATTGATTCTTTATTAAAAACGGGGGGGGGGGGGCGCAGTTTGCCATCTTCGCCCTGGGCACCAAATGGCCTTGTCCCAGCACTGGGTCTTGGGGACAAATTGGCAAAGAACATAGAGACACTGGGGCAGAACTACAAAAGCTATTGGAAATTAGTGAACAGTCATTTCCTTGAGTGCACTCTTTAATGTGTGCTGGAAAAAAATTATATTTGAATTCAATAGGTTATTATATACTCTTTGCTTCAGTTTTCATAAACACATCCTTATAACATTCTGCTTCTTATTAAAGGGAATGTGTACTGGATTGGTGCATATTTTCTTGTGCTTCTTATTTTTTCTTTATTGCTTTATGTTTTTCTTTATTTATCATGGAAAGGGGCTAAAAATACTAGTTTGGAGCTTTAGGGTTCTTTTCAAGATTTTACCCCTTTTCTTTTTAGCCTATTTTTATAAAAGCCTGACATTACATTCACAAGTGCATCTCAACTCATCACAGTGACTCAACCCTAAACTTTCATTTAATTAAATTAATTACATTTTATTTAATTACAATTTCATTATAATTATATTAGAAAAATCACTGACATTATTAGGTATAATAGTAATCACTATCACAAATTATTTTATTCACTGGAAAGTTGAATTCTATGATCATTCTGCAATATTAAACTGTTGTACATAATGATGACCTTTTCAGACACAAGTACCAATATAGAGACAATAAAAAAAGGGGGTACCAATATATAGGTAGATCTGAACATTCTGCTCTAAGACTGAGACTGGTGTACATGTTAGATATCCAAAGGATCCCTGAATATGTAAATGTTCTAGGCATGCTAAGCACTAAAACATAAATTAGTCTGCACTTATCTTTAAAAGAGACTTTGATGGCAATATTAAAGCAGAACTATACTTATATACCCAACCCAGTGGCTTCTGGGAAGCAATCCCCAGCTGTTTCCATTGGCTGGGCTGAGATGACATCACTCCCATGCATGCGTGGAGCTCAGTATTTTCAGCATTGCCAAAATTTTCACACTGAGCTGTGCATGCAGAGCTCAGTGTACAGTGCAGACAGGCAGGTAAGAAACTTAAATGCAGAAGGAACATAGTATAGGGTTGATTTACTAAAGGCAAACAGACTGCCCTCTGCAAGTGCAGCTGCTCCAGAGCTTAGTAAATGAGGCAAGGCTTCACTTTGCAAAGAGAACCCAACCACATGCAAGGAAAATAAAAAAACAGCATTTTTGCTTGCACATGATTGGATGATGGAAGTCAGCAGAGCTTCTGCTCATTTACTAAGCTCTGGAGCAACTGCACTTTCACAGTCTTTTTGCCTTTGGTAAATCAACCCATATGCTTCTTCTGCATTAAAAATCCTGTCTGATGTTTTTTTGTTTTGTTTTTTCTCAAAGTAAAGTTCCACTTTACTTAGAGAAATGAAAAAAAAAAGATGAACTAGATGTGTTCTAAACTAATGGGTCAACCAAAAGTAGCTGAGGTTGATGGATAGACTGGTGTACGTTATGGTTTTCCTTCAGTTTTTCTTTCTTAAAATGATGTAACTGCATTGCATTCTTCATCTTAAAATATAGCAGTTGTAAAAATGTGGTTTCAGAGCTGGTATCACCGAATGGCTGCAAGTGTGTAAAAACACTGCCATACTAATTCCAGCATGAGAGCCCTTTATTCCTGGGCATATGCCTCAAGAAACAGGCCATAAAACTGCCACCAGAAGACTCTCTGCCAGCTACAACTTTGATGGGTTTAGGTCAGATCTTTAGGAATCTAGCTGCTGTTTCCTATTTTTATTATAATCTTTATTTTATTCATCAAATTTTAAACAGCGTAAGGAGAAAAAAAACATATATGGACTTGATACACCAGCACAATAAGATGGGTTACAAAACTGACTACAAAATAACAATTCAAAGTTTTTACAGAGTCAGTAAGGTCCGTCAAGCCAGGTTCACACTGCTCCAACATGGAAGTCGTGCGACTTCCGATCCGACTTCGCCCTATGACTTCATGTTCGACTTCCATGCAACCTCAACAAATGGGATCTGACTTTGATCCAACCATACCAGGGCCTTTGAATCTAGTATGAATCTTGAGGGTTTCATACATTCAGTCTGGTGTGGATTCCTTTGAAGGGAAACCCCACGTCAAAAAAAACAAAAACGCTGTGGGGTCCCCTCCAAAATCCATACCAGACCCTTATCTGAGCACGCAGTCTGGTAGGTCAGAAAAAGGGGGAGGTGCTCGCTCCCTCCTGGACCATACCAGACCACATGCCCTCAACATGGGGGGTGGGTGGGTTGATGGAGACAAGGGTCTCTTCTCGACAATCCTGGGCGGTTGTTGTGAGGGTCTGCGGGCAGGGGGCTTATTGGAATCTGGAAGCCCCCTTTGACAAGGGGGCCCCCAGATCCCACCCCCCATGTGAATGGGTATGGGGCACATTGTACCCCTACCCATTCACCAAAAATGTGTTAAAAATAGATAAAAACAGTACACAGGTTTTTGACAAAGTCCTTTATTAAAAATGAAGAATTTCACCCATCATAGCTCCAACGTGTCTTCTTTCTCCGGTGATGTCTTCTCCCTTCGGTCTTATGACTCCGGTGATATCTTCTTCCTCCAGTTCTTCTCCCTCCGCTTATGTCTTCTTCCTCTGGTTCTACTCCCTCTACTGTCTTCTGTTGTCTCCTGGTTCTTCTGCCAGCTCTTCTCCCTTCACTGATGTCTTCTCCCAACACTAGCTCCATCTGTTGTGTTAGCTCCGGTGTGCGTCATTTCTTATATAGCCATAGGGCATGGCCATTCAGTGACATAATCTGGAGACCCTGCCCCCTTGTGACATCACTAGCCAGGGCATGATGAGGCAATGACATCACAAGGGGGCGGGGTCTTCGGATTACATCACCGGATGGCCATGCCCCATGGTTATAAGAAATGGCACACACCAGAGCTAACACAACAGCGGGAGCGACTACAACGGAAGGGGAGAAAAACTGGCAGATGAACCAGAGGAAGAACAGAGGGAGAAGAACCAGATGAAGAAACAGAGGAAGAAGACTTCAGCAGAGGGAGAAGAACCAGAGGAAGAAGAACCGGAGGGAGAAGATCAGTGGGAGAAGAACCGGAGAGAGAAGACCAGAGGGAGATGACATCACCCGAGAAAGAAGACACGTTGGAGCTACGACGGGGATATTCTTCATTTTCAATGAAGAACTTTGTCAAAAACCTGTATACTGCCCCAAAGCACCCAACCCCCATGTTTAGGCTATGTGGCCTGGTAGGGTCCCTCCTTTCCTGACCTGCAGGGCTGCGTGATTGGATAAGGGTCTGGTATGGTCTTGGGGAGGACCCCACACCATCTTTTTTATTTTGGCATGGGGTTCCCCTTCAAGATCCTCAGAGCACAAGTTTCATGCCACAAGTCGGATCAGTTAAGATGATAATCCGACTTCGATGTGATTTACATTCAAATCAATAGGCTGAAATTGTGCCCAAGTCGGATCAAAGTAGTTCAGGTACCTTTTTCAAAGCCAGACCAACACAAGTTGGACCAGTTAAGACAGCTCTCTAAGGAAACCATTGATTTATACACGTCATGTGACATATCGCACCAGTGTGAACCAGGCCTAAATCGTGAAGCTCATGGGGTATAAAAATGGAGACAAATTCTGAAGAGACCACATAGCTCAGGCCAAGCAGGCTACCTTGTCAGGATAAAAAGCAATAAAATCCCCATCACTGTGCAATTATCATACAGATTGAGAAAAACGACAATAACAACAAAAATGACAATAACAAGTAATGGGAAAGTGGACCAGTAAAAATGACAATGACTGTAGTTAAAACATTTTAACAGTAAAACTAAAACATCTATTCAGATTAACCATGTAATAAAGTGTCCCCCAAAAATAGATAAACAAAATACCAAAATTATCACCATTATCCTAATTCAAAAGAAGGAACAATAAAACAAAGAAGGACGAGAGGAAAAAAAGGAGGGGGGATAGATAAGAAAAGGAGGGATAAAAAGAGGGGGAGGGAGAGGAGAAAGAGAAGGAAAGGGGGAGAGGGAGAGTAAATAGGAGGGGAAGGGTAGGAGGAGAAGGAGGGTGATTTCAGAATCTGTATATAAAGCCCTCCTAGGTCAGCAAGGAGAGTGGAGGGAAAAGGAGGGGACGGAAATTTACCATCCTCAACCCTCATAAATATTGTGAAAATGTATACGAGGTGTGAAAGTATTTCCATTGCAACCACTCTGTTGGGGAGCATTCTTCAGCATGAATCATCTGTTCCAGAGACTGTATTTCATTCATCTCACACACCCATTCTGCCATCAAAGGTCAGACAGGCTTACGCCAGTTATGAGATATAATGGTCCATAAGTAAACACACTAACTCGCTAGTAGCAAACTGAGCCCTGCTTTATCTATCTCCATTCCAAAATCAGACTGCAAAAGCTTCCTGGGGGAAGAAACCTTTTATAGTGTGTGGTGGGACTATGAGCACTGAGCCGTGATCGTCATCATCAATTTGTTCAATCAAGGTTTTGACAGTGCTCTGTGTCCTAATTGGCAAAGCCAGCGGTCAGGTGCAAGGCTTCATCCAATTAGGGCCCTAGAATGCACTGTGCAGTGCCCCGCAAATGTCAGGTGTTATCCCTGCTAGGGAATAACTGAAATATGTGCTTCAATGCCTTGTGGAGCAAAGGCAGAAATGGAATTAAAGGTTCTAGTTTAAATAGCAGGGAACGTTCCCAAGAAAGCTCTCCCAAGAAACGAAATGTGAGGTGAATCCTTCTGGACATGGACTCTTACCTAGGACCAGTGAAGCTTTACCAGTTTGCACCTCCTCAGCTGAGAAATTGGTTTCTAAGCCTTCTACTACATCCGTGGATGAAGTAGGTAAAGAAGTTTCCAGAATGTATTGACGTACCTAGAGGCGGAATGCCTCAGGATCCATATTTGAATATTGAGTAGGAATATTGTAAAGATTGGAGTAAAAGGCATACAATGCCTTATAAATTTCTTTAGGATCATGTGTCATTTCCCCAGAGAACTTCTGAACTCTTGGTATAGAAGTCAAAGGGAGTCATTGGCATAAGTTCCATGTGAGAAGGCAGCCTGTTTTTGTACCATGTTGATAGAAAAAAGTGCGGGTTTTGTCCCAAAGACGAAGAGTATGTTAACACATGTTTGTAGTTCAGTACGTCTGTTCAAAAGAGCCATCAAATTATCAGGGGTAGGGTTCTGCTTGTGAGCAGTTTCCTTTAAAAGAGAAGATACAGTATCTTAAAGGATTTGTCTGCTTTCAATCTAGCACCATTGGTAAAAAAGACACATTTCCCACTGCAAAGGAAGAGGGATTTGGATGCACAGACTGAGACTTTTAGAAGATTGTCATTTAGTCTCCAAGACCAGCGTGATGTTGGGTGTTCCGGGATGGTCAGCCCAAAAAGATTGCAGAGTGATTGGACCAGAGGAGACTTCCAATTGAGGAAAGAGGGGCCATAGTCAGACCAAGTTGGCTTATGAGAAAAAAGTCTAATCTATGATAGCTATTATGCAATATGCACCACCGAATAATAGGAATAATCTCTGCTTGTCGGGTGTAAATCCCTCCAGACATCTACCAGTTGATGGGGTTAAAATCTTTCAGTTAAATAGTGGCATGAGGAGGGCAGGAAGCAGTAGTGTCAAGTCTCTGATCAAGGGCAGTTAGAAATCAGTTAAAATCACCCCCAATGAGAAATTCCACCTGTTCCAGGAGATCTGTGAGAAATTGAATACCAGTCCTGATTTGGTCCTGATTTGGCAAGTGTAAGTTAATAATAGTATATATTTTTCCATAATGAAGAGTTTTAGGAGCAGAGATCATCCGTCCTGACCAGTGTAGGTATCTAGTATTTGGTGAGGAAGAGGTTTATGGAACACAATATAGACACCCCGGGATTTAGATGAATGAAATGGACCATGATGCCATAATGGGTTATATTTATTGCATATAGTGGGTATGTGATCTGAACGAAAATGCTTTTCCTGGAAGAGAATGACACTAACCTTTTGTTTGGGAAGAGTATATAGGGCCTGAGACCTTTTAGATGTAGAGTTCAAACCTCTGGCATTAAGAGAACAGATCTTGAGTAGACCCATGGCTACATATTTGGACTCAGAAGGATGAAAAAAAAAGAAAATAAAGGGGGAAAGGAAGACTAAAGAAAAAGCAAAGAAGGTGAAATAAGTGAGCAAGATGAGGGATAGCAGGACCCTCTGTCCTAGAGACTCCAATTGAGTCCTAAACTGACAATAGTAAGATTCCTACAGGGGGAACATGGAGGACACCTAGCCAGAAGTCATGCATTACTACCCCAGGTATAACTATGAACCTTATAAACAAAACCGTCCAGATCCCTGACCATTGCCTAAAAACAGCATAGAAAATTGGGGAAGCCATCATCTTCGTTGTGGTACAAAACGTACAGAGAGGGAGACAAGGTAATTCCCAGTGAAAAAGCAAAAGGTGAAGGATGCCAAGCCTCTATATCAGTTGCAACAAACAAGACAAGCAGTATGAAATAAATACCTAGAACACGCTAAGGATACTTATGCGCTACCACCTATTTTACAACTTGGGATAAATAGTTAGCTGCTGCTAACACCTATGTGTCCCCACATGTACTAAAAAAAAAAGAAAATATATAGATGTTGTAGCACAACTTCTTACACAACGAAAAAATATTATTATAACAATCTGTGGGTCTCCTTGTGTTCCATTCAGTGAGATACTTTACAAAACAACTGGTAATCCTCTCCACTTGCTACGCATGTTTTAATAGGTTAATTAATCCATATCTCCAGTGTTACAAACTAAAAAAATAAAAACAAAAATCAACACCACAGTGTATTACATTAAACCACATGTGAAGATTTTTCAAATATAGACACTTTGCTGTAAACCCAGTAGCAAAGACAAATAAAAATCACAGTATTATTAAATAGGTTAATAAACAACAATAAAGGTATTGCGATTACAAATCTCAGTGTTAGTGATCTACTATTAGCAAATGGTGAATAAGTACTATAATAATCCACAGTCCAATAGTATTGATGTCTCTTGACCCACACTATTCACAAGTCCTAGTTGGATATGTGATCAAATGTGTTAACCCCATTACACAAAGCTACATATAAATCTATGCCAAAAGGCATATGAAGAAAATCAACATGAAGAAGGAAAACAGAACATACCCCATAATTATCCGTAGCTTTAGCAGTAATCAGAAACAAAATATAGTTGTCCATATGAGTCACCCAGCCAACTACTGCAGCATTCCCTTAAGGTGATCAAAAAGAAAAGTGAAGGGGTCTATGGCCCAGTCTGGAACGTCTAGGTGGCAGACCAAAGCTAGGAAGATGGTTGATGTTACGGAACACTAACAGTTGCCTATTGTGATGCACTTGGATCAGAAATGGAAACCTCAATTTTTAAGGGAAGTTTCTATCTCCAAGAGCCCCCAAAAAGGGTTTTACTGCTTTCCATGGGGCTAAGGTACAGTATATCTGGAAAGGTCAGGCAACAGGATAAACGGAGCACCACTAAAGTTAATGGTTCATTGCTGGTGGGCAGCCGCAATGATCTCTTCCTTAATATGAAAGTAATGCACTCTACAAATACCATTGCTTGGCTTGGTGGGATCAGGGTTTTTAGACCCAAGTGATCTATGTGCTTAGTCCATGAGAACCTCAGTGGTTGGCGGACATTGCAATAAGGTGGTAAAGATGCCCCACAGAGTAGGCATTAAATCCTAGGGACCTGGACTTTAGGCTGGCCCCTAACTCTGATATTATTCCGCTGATTCCTATTTCCTAAATCAGGGGTCTCAAACTGGCGGCCCTCCAGCTGTTGCAAAACTACAAGTCCCATCATGCCTCTGCCTGGAGGTGTCATGCTTGTAACGGTCAGCCTTGCAATGCCTCATGGGACTTGTAGTTTTGCAACAGCTGGAGGGCTGCCAGTTTGAGACCCCTGTCCTAAATCTTCTACAGTGGTAATGGCGTAGTCTAAACTGTGAACATGCTCACTGCCCATAGCCTTAGATTGAGAGAGCTTGTGTTCAAGGGCAGAGGTCCTGGCTTCTAAAGCATCCATCCTGTCCTGAGTATGTTGCAGGGATGTTTTCAGTGAGTGCAGCTCTGCCATATAAGAAGTTTCCAATTTGTACACATACCAGTCAATGTCCTCTCTTGTAGGCAAAGAGGATATAAGTTGTCCCAGGCCACATTCACTGGTGCAGATGTTGCAGCCATGGCAGGTTGTGAAGATGGCAGGGAGATGCAGCTGGAAAGCTCTGCCATGCCATCAGTAACCATTGGAGCTGGGAGTGGATCCTCCATTTTGACTGTCTTGGGTGGGAGCGGGGGCTGTTGAAAGAAGTTGTTGATGCCAGTAGACTGATACCCTATCAAGCTCCTGGTTGCAGCTAGTGCTGTCCCTTTCTTTTCCAGCTGTGGCGAAGGGGTTTTAGCCTGCATGGAAGCAGATTGGACTGTGAGGATGAATGCCTGGGATCAGAGCACAGCTAGGAAGCGTCCTCAGTCTGCAATGTGAAAACCATGCTCCTTCCTGTTCCCTAGTTTTAACCAGTGTTGTTAACATAGTATAAGAGAACACTGGACATTACTATTTGGTCTTATGCCATTCCAGCCCTCACTCTGACCCTTAGGCTATGTTTCCACTAGTGCGACTTTTCATGCGACTTGGGACTGAAAAGTCGCATGACAAATTGTATCCCATGATTTCCAATGAGTACCGTTCATATCTGTGCGACTTCAAGTCGCAGCGACTTCAAAGTAGTCCCTGCACTACTTTGGTCCCACTTTGATGCGACTTGAGGTCCATAGATACAGGCATTGTTTCAAATCGTGGTAAAAAGTCGCGGTAAAATCGCGGTAAAAAATTGCGGCAAAATCGCGCGACTTTGGGGACGCAATAGTGGAAACATAGCCTTACTCCACACATCCAACTACAACTCTTTTCCTTATCACTCCTATGCCTCTCATTTACTTGATCCCTTGTCCTTTAGGGTTTCCTCTTCTGTGCAACGACCAGATTGATAAGGAACAGAGATATGAGCATCCATATTAACAGTAAAACTCAAAATATACTAACAGGATTCACAACAATTTATATTTAAATAGTAAAGATTTTTTTAAATTAGTAGATTTTTTTTGAAATGGTAAAGATATACTAATTCCAGTTGTAACTGCAATATTGCATGTACTTTTTTACGCTACTAGACTTCAGAGTCCAGTCACTTGAAAATCTATAGGTCTCTCCTACATTGTTTTATATATTTTAAACCAATATTTATTTCAGTTTACTATATTCAAATACTTATTTTGTGATGGTTCATAAACCAGTCAGAAGATATGTTCTCTGCAAAATAAGCAATAGTAAAAATTTTTAGATATTTTTTTTTTTGCAGTCATAAATCTGCAAATTTTTAATACTCCACACTCCATGTTAAATTATCTGCATTTAAATTAAAAATGCATTATTAAGAGATCCATATTACAGCTTCAATATCAATAGAATGATTGCAATTAAAATAAGCATAGAGGTAGAAGAAAAAAATGCAGTATAATTCATACCGGGATTAAATATTAATTTCTTAGTAAAGTTAAGATAATCACTAATACTAAAAATGTAAATATTGGAGAACAATTTAAAAAAATGTGGTAGATATGTTGACATTTTAGTGTACAAAATATTGTGTAACCCAGTTGATGATTTGTATTTCTAATGCCCCGTACACATGGTCGGACTTTGTTCGGACATTCCGACAACAAAATCCTAGGATTTTTTCTGACGGATGTTGGCTCAAACTTGTCTTGCATACACACGGTCACACAAAGTTGTCGGAAAATCCGATCGTTCTAAACGCATGACGTAAAACACGTACGTCGGGACTATAAACGGGGCAGTGGCCAATAGCTTTCATCTCTTTATTTATTCTGAGCATGCGTGGCACTTTGTCCGTCGGATTTGTGTACACACGATCGGAATTTCCGACAAAGGATTTTGTTGTCGGAAAATTTTATATCCTGCTCTCAAACTGTGTGTCGGAAAATCCAATGGAAAATGTCTGATGGAGCCCACACACGGTCGGAATTTGCGACAACACGCTCCGATCGGACATTTTCCATCGGAAAATCCGACCGTGTGTACGGTACATAATAATGCCAAAATATTATTTTTTAATAAATGATTTATTTATGAAGAGAGCAGAGCAACCGTACATAACACTGAGTACAATTGAAATCAGAACAAGTAACCAGACCTAGGTTCTATTAACATATCAATGAAGAATATTATTATAATGCCTTGCACACTAAATTTTTTTTACCAAGGAGCCAGAACTATCCTATATAAAAATGGTATATCAATGTTGTTGAGCAAACTTTGATGTGATCCGCAGTAGTATGTGCACTGTGTACACTGCCTCTTTCTTATATATAAATCAGACAGGAACATGAGCAGAAGATAGGAATGAGAATTGAATGTTAGGAGAATAGATACAAATTAGACGTAAAAGGCAATAGAAAGGAAGGGGTCAGTGGGGGAGGTAAAAGAGATGGAGAGAGGAGTGGACTAAAAAGGAGGGAGGGAGATAAGCAATTGAACAAGGAAAATGTGAAAGGGGTGGGTAGATTAAAAAGGGTGTCCCTAAAGACCACAGGGCCCTACTACATCTACGAAGGGCTCAGGATATCTTTTGTAGTAAGGTTTTATCTGTTTTCTCCTATGTTGATAAAAGTTAGGCTTTATATTTCTGAGAAAAGGTGAAGTCTACCCCAAAGTTAAAGTGAGACTTTCGTAGTACATAGTTCTTATAGCCTTGGAATCATGATGAAATTGTGGTCATTTTGAGCCTGGGAGGCCTTAAACTGGCAAATATGTGATTCAGGGGCCAAATTGTCCATTTCCATAGTAGAAGAAGCACCAGCTAGCCCAGGTCTCAAATACTCTGTTCCTGACTGAACTGTTAGTTGCTGGCTTGTTACGAATTCTGGCAATGCTTTGTGTCTGTCTGTCCAAAATGAAGACTGGGAATGGCACTGTCTGCATTTAGAGGTGCAGGGTGTCATATTGGGCTCACAGTCCACTTCCTGGGACAATGTGTTTGGCTCAAAAAGCTCTGGATTGCTGGCTCATGGGATCCACTGTGGAGAATTTTGCCCTTAAAGTGATTGTAAAGTCTATTTTTTTTCCTATAAAAATAACAAACATGTTATACTTACCTGCTCTGTTGCAGTGGATTTGCACAGAGCAGCCCGGATCCTCTTGTTCTGTGATCCTTGCCCCTCCCTCTTGTTCAGTGCCCTCACAGCAAGCAGCTTGCTATGGGGCACCCGAGCTGAGTCACAGATCCCTGTGTCCATGCAGACACGGAGCCCCGCCCCAGCCCTGCCCCCTCTCTCCCCTGATTGGCTAGCTGACTTTAAAAGCAGTGGGTGCCAATGGCACCACTGCTGTGTCTCAGCCAATCAGGAAAGAGAATATTGGATGGCTGAGACACTCGTGGATATCGCTGGACAGAGAGGGACCTCAGGTAAGTGTTAGGGGAGGCTGAGGGGGGCTGCTGCACACAGAAGGCTTTTTATCTTTTTCATTATTAAAAGGGATCTAATAGACATTGAAGTTCCGTGAAACAGAAAATTCCAGGGCGTCAACTCCATTAGTCCAGAGAATAGCTTTCCGACCCATGGAGCAATCGCTCCCCAAAACACCCTAATCCTAGTGCAAGACCACCATAGGTGGAGAAAGGCGCCTTTTTGCCCACACCCTCTCCAACATCTGGTGTCTGCTGTCGGGTACATCTGTGCCATCCTAACTGGGGTCCGATACCACCTGGTCAAAAATGTATACGACATTTCTTGAACCTGTGAGCTTATAGACGAGTGCATCAAGTCAATAAGCTTCTTAATTTGTGCCGTGGTAAAACTTTGTCCTAATTCTCCTTCCCATTCTCTGATAAAATGTGGAACCGCTTGGTTTTGTGTCGCGAGAACCAATCTATACATCTGTGACAACAAATGTCTTTCACTGAGTGTATTTACACACATAGATTCAAAAACAGTAAAAGAATTTGATGGTCTCATCCAGGGTTTCAGTTTATTGAAAAAAAACACCAATTGATGGTATCTCCGCTCCTCCATAGGTACCTCACCATTTTCAATGTCAGATTTTGCAGGGGGGTTAACATTCCATATGGGGCTAATTTGCCACATGTCGTGTCCCCATCCCTTCCCCAGGCTCCCAAAAATCCTACCTCCTCCCCCGGAGGAACCCATGGGTACCCCTCCAGTGGGGTCAGAGGGGATATCCGCGGGGCATAGTCCCCTGATTGGTTTAGTTTATCCCATATCAATAGAGTGCTCTTGCTTAATGGTGACGTCCATTTTGAAAGACCCCTGTCTACTCTCGGAATCCACGGGGTTCCTGCCAACTTTCTGCCTGCCATTATCTGTTCTAGAGGGACCCACATTTTCTTTAAGGGGTCATGGCACCAGTTCAGGATCCACACCAGGGACATTGCCCTGTAATATAAGGCTACATCTGGTAGTCCCATTCCTCCTTCCAGTTTGCCTCTATGTAAAATATCATGCGCCAATCTAGGATGTTTGTCACTCCATACAAATGATATGAAGGCCTTTTGTAGGGTTTTAAAAAAACTTTGTGGAAGTGTAATTGGCACCGTGTAAGAAATAAATTATTTTAGGTAATACACTCATCTTTATGGCGCTGACCCTTCCAAACCATGTTGGAAACCAGCCCTTGAAGTGATTGCGGTGTGATGTGACGCGCTAGAGTTGGGGGAGGGGTCTGACGGCGGCACTGTGAATAAGGGCGGCGGAGGAGCTCGCGATGGTGACGGGAACTGCACAGGGTGAGAGCTCGTGGATGACCCGGTGATCTCCACCCTTGTGCAGCGGGAAGAGGCACCCTGGAAGAAGCGGTCAGAGCCTGACGGTAACGGCGGCTGCAACATCACTGGAACAGCGCACAGTGAAGGCGCCTGGGTCATCCAGAGACGTGTCGAGCCCGCTGCTGCTTCCTACCTGCATCCACCCTCCTGGTTCTGCTCCCAGCTTGAGCCTTCCCCACACTATCCCCACTATCCCACCTTGTGGAGCCGTATAAGCATCACAACCATTGGATTCCATCTGTAAAGTCTCTCCAGAGATGCCATGGACTCAGATGGACCCCTGTGAACGGAACAAGACGGGTTCAGTCTACAGTGCCTATGGTGCTCTCAGCATCTCCTTGGAGGCCAAGCAGAGGGCCGAGGTAAGCCCCTGAAAACAGCTGTGATCTCAAGGTAAGATCGGTGGATGCCCAGATATATACATTTCTTTGTACAGTTTATGTATAAATACCTAGCAAAGGAGGCATTGGGTTATTATCTCGCACTAATGTCTATTTGAACAAGCTCAGCGGCTGCCGCTAAGATTCATATTGTTGAGACTGTATCATCAGCAATGTGGGTCAACTGTAGAGAATGACACTGAGAGCAGGTGTTTAGAAACAAGCTTTGCCTCTGACTCGGGACGGGAGGGACATTGTATGATTGAAACTGCAGAGATTTCTATCCTACTCCTGGACTTCAATTGGTCTCTTGAACGCTCTGTATTAAATATCTCATAATATGCAAAACTAACAAACGATCTACTAGCAGCCAAAACCAATCGACACTATTCTGTACTACTACTCCTGGACCTCTCTGCTGCCTTTGATACGGTTGACCACCCCCTCCTCCTCAAAAAACAACACGCCTTTGGTCTCCGTGACTGTACACTTCGCTGGTTCTCTTCCTACTTATCCAACAGCACCTTTAGCGTTTCTTATAACTCTACTTCCTCCTCTCCTCTTCCTTTCTCTGTTGGGGTCCCCCAGGGTTCTGTTCTTGGACCTCTCCTATTTTCAATCTACACCGCCTCCCTGGGTCAACTGATAGCCTCCTATGGCTTCCAATACCACCTCTACGCTGACGACACCCAAATCTATTTTTCTACCCCTCAGCTCACTCCCTCTCCATCTCCTCACGTATCACTAATTTACTATCAGATATATCAGTCTGGATGTCACACCACTTCCTCAAACTCAATCTATCCAAAACCGAACTTATAATTTTTCCTCCCCCATATGCCCCTTCCCCTGATCTCTCTGTCAAAAACGATGGTACAACTATAAGCCCATCCCCACATGTCAAGGTTCTAGGTGTAGTCCTAGACTCTGAACTCTCCTTCAAGCAACACATCCAATCACTGTCCAAATCCTGCCGCCTCAACCTCTGCAACATCTCCAAAATACGCCCCTTTCTAACCAATGACACAACAAAGCTCTTAATTCGCTCGCTTGTCATCTCTCGCCTCGACTACTGCAACTCCCTTCTCACTGGCCTGCCTCTACAGAGTCAATCACCTCTTCAATCTATCATGAATGCTGCTGCCTGACTCATCCACCTTACCAATCGCTCTGTGTCTGCCACTCCTCTCTGTCAATCCCTCCACTGGTTTCCGCTCGGCCAAAGAGTTAAATTCAGAATTCTAACAACTACGTATAAAGCCATCCACAATTTCGCCCCCATCTACATCACTAGCTTAGTCTCTAAATACCAACCTACTCCTTCTCTTCGTTCCTCTCAAGACCCCCTACTTTTCCAAACCCTCTCCAATCCTATGGAATGCCCTACCCAAATCTGCCTGCTTATCTCCTACTTTATTAGCTTTTAGACGATCCCTGAAAACCCTTCTCTTCAGAGAAGCCTATCAAACCCACACCTAACAACTGTATTTTCATTTTTTCCATCAGCTCATCCCCCATAGTTATTACCTTTTGTTTCCACTTGACCCTCCCTTCTAGATTGTAAGCTCTAACGAGCAGGGCCCTCTGATCCCTCCTGTATTGATTTGTATTGTAAGTGTACTGTCTGCCCTCATGTTGTAAAGCGCTGCGCAAACTGTTGGCACTATATAAATTCTGTATAATAATAATTATTAATAATATGTGAACAGCCTACCTGCCATTATAAATAATAAAAAAGGATGCTTTGAAAAGGTAAACAAGAAAACAGTTGCAGACGCAAAGCGTGTGTGGGTGATGAAAACAGTGTCAGGGGAGGTGCAAGGAGTAATAAGAGAGAGCCACAAATAAGGAAGAGAAAGTGAACAGGGTGGAGGAGAACATGAGAGGTCGCTCTCAAAAAGTTGTTGAATCTAAAAAACCTAGAGAAAGCCTAAATTCAAGCTCGATCCAGAAATACCTCAAAGAAAAGCCCGGTCATGGATAATAAACAACAGGGGGGAAAGGAAAAGAAGAAATAACCAGCTAAAAATGAAGGCGCCCAAGGAGGGATACCTAGAGGGGAGGTGTTCCCTGAAGGGTATCTTGACCTCAGTACTGAGGAAGAGAGTGTCAGGGATTCACTCCCAACCAAAACAGAGATGCTGGATATGTTTGCTAAACTAGAAAATTCAATTAAATCACAGATCCTCAATGTAAGGACGGATATGAGCCACCTATTGAAGCGAGTAGAAATAATGGAGGAAATTTCAGAGAAACAGGCTCAAGAAATCATAGAGTTAAAAACTCAAATAAGAACGCTACAAGTAGATCAACGTGATGCCCGCTATAGCCTGGAAGAACAAGAAAATCAAAATCGTCGGCAAAACTTAAGGATCAGAGCCTTACCAGAACAAGGAGAGGACCTGATAACTAAGATGAAAGAAATTTTCAACCCCTTATTAGACAGAAGTATAGGCGAGGAATTAAAAATTGACCGGGTACACAGGATAAGAAAACCCCCAAGTGTGAGAGAAGATATTCCCAGGGATATTATCATCAAATTTCATCAATATGAAGACAAAGCAAAGATCTGGAGTAAACTCAGAGGAATTCAAGCCTTGAAATTTAATAACATTGATATTCAAATCTTTGCCGATCTCTCAGCAGGGACTTTATTTAGGAGACGACAATTGAAACCCCTATTGGAGATGCGGAGGGCGGCAAATTTAAAATATAGCTGGGGATTTCCAGCATCTTTAAATGTTGTGAGAGAGGGTAGAACTGTTAGATTGAAACATATAGAGGACTTACAAGACGAGAGGGGGGGGGAGGGGGGTGAGGGGGGGGACCCTATTCTGCAGAAGCACTGTAAATGGATTGTAAAAGGTGTGATTGGCATTTGGATGAGGCCCTTCCTATGAATATATGAGATGATGGAGATTAACTGCTTGACTTACAATGTAAAAGGGCTTAATTCTCCTACTAAGAGACATAAAGTGCTTAGAGAGTTGCAACATTATGGAGCAGATGTGGTATTCCTGCAGGAGACCCATTTGAACGCTGGATACAGGTATTAAGTTGTATTCTAGAAATTTCCCGAATTGGATCTACTGCAATTTACCTATTAAACGGGCCAAGGGAGTGGCAATCGGGTTCTCAAAACGGACCAAAGTTGCTCTTATAGAGAGGAAAACAGATCCTGAGGGCCGTTACCTATTTTTGAAGGTGAGGCTTGGAGAAAGGATTTTTACTTTGGCAAATGTTTATTGTCCAAATAGAAATCCGATTAATTTTCTCTCACAGATCTTGAACAGGCTGATGGAATTTAATGCGGGAGAGGTGATATTAGCGGGTGATTTTAATTTTTGTTTAAATCCAGTTTTGGATAGTACGTCTAGTGCACAGGGAGTAAGTAAAAATCTCTTAAATAACATTGGGCGCAAATTGCATAACTGTCAAATTATAGACGCATAGAGGGTGCAGCATGCGAAATCTAGGGATTACACCTTCTTCTCTCCTGTGCATGGGACTTATTCAAGACTGGATTATTTAATGGTGGATCATAGCCTGTTGGATTCAGTAAGGGATACAAAGATAGAGATAATCACGCTATCAGATCACTCTCCTGTCTTAATGAAAGTCAGAATTATGGGGCTCCAAAAGTACCCGTTTACATGGCGCCTTAATGAAAATCTTAATAATGATAAGGTAGCCGAAAAAATACAGCAGGAAATTGACTTGTTCTTTTTGTTAAATGATATGGGGGAGACATCAGGAACAGTCTTATGGGAGACCCTAAAAGCGTATATCAGGGGTGTTTTGATATCTATTGGGGCTGGTGAGAAAAAGAAAAATTAAAAAGGAAGGAGAATCTTATTGCTGAAATACATAGACTTGAACAAGCACATAAAGCCTACAAAGGGAACCACAAGATCCTTCTGCAGCAATTGATAACTAAAAGAGAAGAACTCAATGATTTAATGGAGACTGAATCAAATAGGATTTTGAATAAATATTTAAAAGATAGAATTCGGTGGGGAAATAAAGTAGGTAAGCATTTGGCATCAGTGCTGAAGAAGAAAAGAGATATAAACTTTATTGATAAAATTCAAAATAAAAAAGGGGAATTTAGGCATACATCTAAAGAGATAGGAGAAGAATTCCGGCAATATTTTAAACACGACGCCCGATTTGCTGACGAGCCTCCGGGGAGGCGGGTCGCGTGGATCTGCAGCTGGAGAGGCTGAATGGCGGGAAGACGAATTCTCTCTGAGATCATATTCTTGCACGCAGAGGAATCATGATTAAAGCAGATAAGCAGGAGCCCTCCCTTTCTTTCTTCCCATGATGACAACACTAGGCTGAGCCCTTTTTTTGTGGACCCATCCATCTCCATCTTAGTACCCGACGTCCTTTCCAGCTTCCATCTTTGCCCCTGGGAGTTCCGGACTAGCAGGATCTCAAAGCCCATCTAGACCCTCTGTAACGGGGGGCCATGGGGTTCTGGTAAGCGGCCAGGCTCTTACTATTGGTGGTGGACCCACACATCTACGGTTCCATGCGGTTGAATGACCCGGGATTGTCAGTCACTGCTTTGGGTTTTTTTCATATGGACTATTCCTTTAACCATTCACATTTATTTTCTATTACATTTATTACACATGGACTCAATTTGAAATTTGTTTGCACTAATTGTGATATATTACTGCACTGACTGTTTATGTATCCACTAAATACCTGCTGTATATAGATTTTTCTGGTGCGGCATCCCTTAGCCACACATTCACTAATTCGTTTAGCGCAAGTCACCAATTTTTCTTACTTATGTTGTGTGTTTGTGTCACATTTAGGACTTCGCAGCTTTTTTATTATATTGTATATACCTTTGAAGCGCAATTATTTTTCCCCCTTTTTTCCGGCAATATTTTACTGCCCTTTATTCAGTCAGACAAAATGAAAGTGGTCATTGAGGAAGAGAGGAGAGGGTGATAGATTTTCTGAAAGCTGCTGGGCTACCCACTTTGTCTGAAAATGACAGTCTAGAATTAGATAGACCTATTACTGAAGAAGAAATGTTTCTAGCTCTGAAAGCATCTCCTCCGATGGTTTTACATCTTACTAATTTAAAAAAATTTAAAGATTCTTTGGTCCCGAAGCTCTGTCAGGTGTGGAATGGACTGGGGGTGCAAGGGGTTCTATGTGAGGGAGCACTGACAGCATCAGTGACCTTAATATTAAATGAAGGCAAGGATAGCACGCTTTGCTCCAGCTACAGGCCGATAGCGTTACTGAATGCAGATATTAAACTATATGCAAAGGTACTGGCATTACGGCTAAAGGAAAAAATGTCCTACTTGGTCCATCCGGACTAAGTAGGCTTTATTCTAGGGAGAGAAGGGAGAGACAATGGCATGCGGTCTCTTCTTATTTTAGTGGCTATTAAAACTAGTGGGTCCCCAGGTCTATTTCTGTCAATTGATGCTGAGAAAGCATTTGACAGAGTAGACTGGGGATTCATGATTAAAACGCTAGAAGCCATGGGAGTAGGCCCAACTATGTTGAAATGGATTAAAATTTTGTACAATCACCCTTCAGCATTTGTTAAAGTAAACAATATAGCATCTGCCCAGTTCAAAATTGAGAACGGGACTAGGCAGGGTTGCTCGTTGTCTCCTGTTCTGTTCATCTTGACATTGGAGCCTTTATTGGCTACGATTCGAAATAACCCGGACATTAGTGGTTGTACGGTGGGAAGAGAAGAGCACAAATTGGCGGCGTTCGCCGATGATGTGCTATTCTTTATCACTAAACCAAGGACCTCGATCCCTAATTTGCTGTCCATCTTGAGGAAGTACGGAGAGCTTTCAAATTATAAAATCAATCTCAGTAAGTTGGAAGACTTAAATATCAATATAGATAGACAGGAAGCAGCTCAGGAACGTGTTTCATTTCCCTTGGAGAAAAAACATAAACTATCTGGGGGTTAAATTAGCCAATTTGCTAAGGAAAATCTATCTGTTAAATTACATCCCATTACTTGATGAAATCAAACAAGAAATGAAAAAAAATTCTAATCGCCCGATCTCTTGGATCAGTCACATAAACACAGTTAAAATGGTCTTAGCCCCTAAAATCTTTTATAAGATGCAGATGCTCCCAAGTCCACGGGCCCAAACATATTTTAGAATTTTAAATGGTTTAATAAATAGATTTATATGGAATAATAGGAAACCACGGATTGCACACACAGTGTTGAGTAAGGAGAAAGCACATGGTGGTCTTGCTATGCCAGACTTTAAAAAATACTATAATGCGATAGTATTATGACGGGTACTAGATTGGGTGAAAGATAGGTTTAATAAAAGATGGGTTAATTTGGAAATGGTTTTAAGTAATTCACAGTTAAATCACTTGATTTGGAATCCCCCACACTATAGGAATTTAGGTCCAAGCACACACGATATAACACTTCACACATTTAAAATCTGGGATCAGATTTATTCACAAAATAAATGGGAGTATAATTCACCATTAATTTATTTAAAAGATAATTAGTTCTTTCTTCCAGGGATGGAGGCAGTAGGAGGCAATTGGATAAAGAAAAGGGAAACACAACTAAAAGACATCACTAAAAACTGCAAAATTATCACTTTTCAGGAACTATCCGCACTCACAAGCTTAATGAAAGTGGATGTGTGGTGGTACTGCTAGCTCGCTCATTTTGTCAAAAGCCTTCCAGGGCCTATAAGAGATGGAAAAAAAACTGCAGGCCTATGGAGAAGCTCTTTTTAAGGGAAAAATCAAAGAATAATATATCAGCGTTATATAAGATTCTGATGAGTGGAGGGGAGCGGGATGTGCCGCCATACTTTAAAAAGTGGGAAAATTAACTGGGATTAATCTGTAGTAAAAGCACATTAGAGACTATCTTTAAGGCAACGCATAGCTCAGCAGTAGATATGAGAATGATAGAGACAAATTACAAACGTCTGGCTAAGTGGTATGCGACACCTGATAAAATCAGCAAATTCCAATCTGATAAATCCTCAAACTGCTGGAGAGGGTGTAGGGCCTTGGGAACGATGGCACATCTCTGGTGGGATTGCCCTATCATTAAAAAATATTGTCAGGAAGTTATTCAGCTTATTGAGGAGATTACGGGCAAAACCACTCCGGAAGTCCCATGGACCTGTCTGTTCCATGGGTCAGAGGGATTAAACAGAATGTATAAATCTTCAAAAATTCCTATTCTTTTGAACTCAGCAAAAAGCTTAATACCAAAAAAATGGCAGGAGGCTGAGAGACCAAAAATTCGGGACTGGATTGCAAGGGTTAATGAAACCTACATCTTAGAGAAAACTGAGGCAGTAGACTTATTGCCCGGCGAAGGTGAAGTCAATGGGGATAAATGGGCCAATTGGGTATCTTTTAAAAAATCTAAGAGATTTGCCAAAGTGATCATGAGTTAATGTATGTGAATTTTTTGGAGTGTTTCTGGAGGATGGGGGAGGATGGGGGAGGAGGGGGGAGGAGGGGGGGAGGGTTGAGTTAAGGAGGGATGGTAGGGGTAATAATGAAATGTTAATAAGGTTGCGATTTATTGAAGTATGTAACTTTTGTATTTTTATATAATATTAAATAAAGAATTAAAAAAAAAAAAAAAAGAAACCAACCTTTCCATTTCTGCAGGTCCCCTATTACCTCCTTCATTAGAGAGCCATAATTCAAATCATACAGCAGTTTGGGATCTGCTGTGATATGTATTCCCAAATATGCCAGTGAGTTTTTATTCCAAATACAGGGATAAGAATTTCGCAAAGTCGTTTTCATCCCTGGGGGACATGACTGGGTAAGAGTGCAGACTTTTCAAAATCTATTTTGAAGTTAGATAAAACTCCAAACTTAGAAACCTCTGCCATCAAAGCCGGCAATGATGTCTGTGTTGAAGAACGGTAGAATAATAAGTCATCGGCATATGCCGAGACTTTATATTCAACTGGTCCAATCCATACCCCCTGAATCTCAATACTTTTCCTTACTTTACAAAGGAATGGTTCTAGTATCACGGCAAACAGCAACGGGGATAATGGACACCCTTGTCTCGTGCCATTGCATATTTGAAAGTAATCCGACAGTGTGCCGTTCACCTTTACTCTCGCTCTCGGAGTCGCATATAATGCTGAAACCCAACCCATCATGCGTTCCCCCAGACCCATCCCCCTCAACACTTCAATCATAAATCCCCAGTTCACCCTGTCAAACGCCTTTTCGGCATCCATTGACAATGTCACTCTTGGGGCCTTATCAGGGCCATGTTGCATCCAATGAAGGGTGTGTAATGCCAGGATGGTGTTGTCTCTGGCCTCACGACCCTTCATAAAGCCCGTCTGATCAGGGTGAACTAGCTTCACTATATGGTCCTGTAACGGAAGGGCCAAAATTTTTGCTAGGAGCTTGGTGTCTGAATTTAGCAGGGAGATGGGTCTGTAGTTCGCACAATGTTGGGTGTCTTTCCCTGGTTTAGGAAGTATCGTAATGTACGCCAACAAGGCTCCTGGGGGTAATGGATTGGAGGCATTAATTGAATTATAATAGCTACATAACGGGCCCCCTAATCTGGTAATACATTTCTTATAGTATGAATTTGTGAACCCATCTGGTCCTGGACTTTTACCTTTTGGCACACTCGATATTACTTCATTTATTTCATTAATGGAGATTGGTCTGTCTATTTCTTCGATCACCATGGACGGCAGCGAAGGCAACGCCGAATCTTCTATGTAGTCTCGGATAGAATGCATTAAATCAAAAACCTTCTGCCTTTACAACCCCTTTAAGCACCTGGAAAAGTAGTAGGGTATAATGGTATTGTATAATGCCTGTGCACCTCTATCGCTGAGGTTGCCACAGACCTCCTGCAATGTGTGTCTTCACACCACTATGTCCAGACCATGCCTGTCAAAAGATATTTTCTATAATAAAGGTCTAGGTAGATTTTTGGATTTTGCCATTAAAGTGGCAAATTGTATTACTGCAGTCAGAATAACTATTATAAAAAATATGTTAGACCATCTTGCTATATTTTAAATGTGATCTCTTGGAAATATCTATCCAAAGCTCTGTTTCTGTTGAAGCAGACTACATAGGCTGTTGTGCTTACAGATGCCCACAATGCATAGGTAAAACATTTGTGCCATGGCTATACGTACAGTATATTATTGACTTTAAAATTATATATAACAGTACCATTTCATCCTCACATTGCTTATAGTAAAATTAGACATGTAATTAGCTATTGTTGTGTTTCTTGGGATTTGCCTATTTTTATATATTTGGACTAAATCACATTTAAATAAAAGCAAAAATTTTTGTTTTCCACAGATATTGTCATAAAATACTGCTTGTCATTTGAAAGCCTTCAAAGTTTAAAATAGTTTTTGTAAGCATAAAATATAAGAAAACGTAAAGAACAACATGTTACTGGGAGTTATTGTAACAGGACATAAGGGTTGCATGCTTCAATTGCTGTAAAGAAACGTTATAAATTAAACTTACAAAACATGTGAAGGTTTGCTGAGTTCCTCAGCTATTTATTGGAAACTATGGGTGGCTTGAAGCAAGACCCCCACTTTTACCGAGAAAGCTGTAGGACAGCTTTTAGAAGTAAATGTCAGTGAGAGTGAAAATTAACCTCAGGCACAGTCCAAAGTATGCACAAGAGTGCAAAAAAATGTAATTCTTTTATTCTTCAGAAATGCCAAGATACGTAATATTCTTATTATTCTCTTTGCTAAAAAGGAAGTAATGGCTAATTTGACATAAAGCTGATTTCCTGACAGACTCCATGGCAGCATATGTTTGGGTAGCTCTGCCTTGCTCCTACCCCAAAGGAAACCACTCCCATACATTTTCAGACAGAGGCCGCATTTCTTTTTTGTCCACCAATTTTGTTTGCCATTTTCTTACCTTTTGGAAGTGTTGGCGGCTGGGTCTCATGCGGGAGCAATTGTGTGGATGTATGGAGCGTCCTGAAGTATCCCGAAATCATCCAGGATGGCTTGAGGGGTCACCAAGACCTCAGCTATTAGCAGGGTGGTGTTCGGCAAACATATACAGAGGATTGATGCCTGGAGAGAGAGCCCTGCCATTGGAGGGCCTTTGAATTGGCCGGGAGCCCTTCTATTAGCAAGCGGCTGTTAAGTATGCCCTCCATGGATACTCAAATGATTACCTTGTCCCCAGCTATCATCAGGGTGGTGTTATGGCACACATATGTAGAGGATCAATGCCTGGAGAGTGGGCCCTTCCATCTGCGTTTGCCATAGCTCCCAACTGTCCCCGATTTTGAGGGACTGTCCCTCATTCAGAACAGTGTCCAGCTGTTCCTGTTTGCTCCCCATTTGTCCCTCGTGTTGGTCTGATCTATATTGTTGTAAATAAAATGCACTACTCATATATTATTAGTTGTTTCGCAGTGCTAAACCTTTCATCCAATTTCTAAATTGCTGCATTTGTAAATACCAAAAGTCAATTTAAAGGTATAGTAGTGGTAAAAAAAGCACAGGTGAGTTTAATTAATCTTTTTTTTGTACAATTTTCCTTTAAGTGGGGCGTGGCAGGGGGTGTGTCTTATGCCTACATACTTTTGCTAATAGGTGTCCCTCATTCCCATCTCATAAAGTAGGGAGGTATGGCATTTTCATTGGACAGGAGCCCTGCTTTTAGAGGGTGGCCGTTAAGTGTGCCCAGCGTGGATACAGCAGCTGCGTTCCTACCTCTAGGAACCCAGTCACCCTGGGGATGCATTAATTGCCCTGCAGAAGAGGTCTAGGATATGTGAGTATGTTTGGCATGAGGTCAGCAGAAGGGACCAAACACCATGTGAGCTGTTAGGGGGTTACTCCACTGTTAAAAAAAGTAACCAAAACAAAAAGATATGGAGATGACTATACTGTGGGTGATTGATAAACATTGCTGCATTTTATGAAAGTCTGGCGCAGTCACCTACCTTTGTCTTTTTTTTCTATCCTGAACAGATAACTGTTTGTTTCAGCAAGGCTGGCTTTCTGAATGAATCAAGGAGCTCTGATGTGAGAAGCCACAATGTCAGTATTCTTTTAGCCGTTGTTAACCCTTTAGGGTTTTTTCTCACCTAGCAAATAGCTAGGACAGCTTGGGAAACTTCAGCAGCTGCAGTTTCAATTGGGAAGGTTATTTTTTAATTACTACATGGCTTGAATAGGAATTGTACATGTTATAATATCTTGCTTTTCTTTTTTTGTATATTCTATTTTTATTGGTATAGGTTATTCAGGTTAAACAGCCTTGTTAATTATTACATTTTTACAAAAGTTGGTATCTCCGCCTTACATTTTCAGTACATTAATCTATATTAGACATACTATCCCTCATCACAAAATCTGAAAAGAAAAATTCAAAGTTTAGTAGATAATTAAATAAATCCCATAACCACCCCTCCCTCCCCCTTCTTTCTCTCTCTCTCCACCCCCCCCCCCCCTCATGCATCCACCTTCATGACTACTCCTAACACTCCACCATCTTCTATTGATCTCAACCAATCTTTTACTATCCATTCTTTCATTGAGGGGGGATCAGGAATTCTCCACACTCTTGGGATCAGGCTTTTGGCTGCATTCAGAAGGTGGGGTACCAAGGTATTCTTGTATTGAGCTACTGTCGAACATGCTCTCCTGTTATTTGGTAAATGTTTTCTATGATCCTTTCCCAATAAGGCTGGATCTTCACGCAGTCCCACCATAGGTGTGCAAAGGTCCGCAGGGCGCCACATCCCCTCCAGCATGTTGGTGAGGTCTCTACACTATACTTCTGTAATATTTGCGGGACAACATACCATCTCGCCATCAGTTTATAACACATTTCTATTGTCTTAATATCCCTAGAGATAGAGCACGCTACCCTAAGAATCTTACACCTATGTTCCTCATCCCGAAGGTCACCTATTTCCTCTTCCCATTTCCCCAAATAGGGTGGGTATTTAGGTTCTGTTTCTTATACCAATATTATATATATTTTAGATATACTCTGGCCCAAGCACCCCGCGGAAGAGTAGCCTCTCTCGACAGGCCTTATATTACCTCTTCCCCGTAGTGGCTGGGGGAGTGTCTGTGAAAAGTGCTGTATTTGTGCATATCTCCATCTATCTAGTGGTCTGTTTCCCCATTTTTGTGTTTTTTCAGAGAAAGTGCATAATCTATTTCCCGTCATTACATCTTGTAAAGTTACGTCATCCTTCTTTGCTTATCTAATAAAATACATGTGCTCATCTTTCCCAGGTTTAAAATAATTTGTGTCTAGTAAAGAAATTAAAGGGGAGTTATATTGCCAGTGATATAATCTACTCAAACCATCCCATATCCTAAAAGTGTTTTTAGTTAGTGGATTTGTGTTATTTGATAATTCGCTATATTGATGTGGGATCCACACCCTTTTCCCTAAGTCTACTTTGCTTTGGGCTTTTTCAATATTCACCCACCCTTTCCCATCTTTATCATGTATCCAACCTGTTATCCGTGAAATAATAATTGCCTGGTAATATTTTTTAAAATCCGGTGCTGATAATCCCCCTAATTGTTTCCCCTTTACAAGTGTTGCATATGAGATTCTAGGGTGTTTGTGCCTCCATATATATTTTATATATTTTATTACTAGAGTTCTTAATTTTGCAAAGAAATCTTGTTGGGATCATTTGGAATATGTATGTTAATTTTGGCAGGATGAACATTTTTAAAGCATTGATCCTCCCTAACCACGAGAGGGGTTTGTGTCTCAGATAGTTTAGTTGGTCAGTATAGGGATATAGTTAGCCGCATAGAGAGTTGACAATGATGCTGTAAGTTTTACGCCCAAATAGCCAAGCTCTTCTCTACACCAAACGGAAGGAAATGTAGGTTGAATTGCCTGCTGTTCTTCTTTTGATGTAGTTATGTTTAGAATCTCTGACTTTGATGTATTTAGTTTAAAATTTGTCATCTTCCTGTATCTACTCAGTTCCTTTATTACGATTGGTATTGTTGTCCTGGGGTTTGTGATATAAAATAGTATATCATCTGCAGCATCGTATGCAGCTACCTTATATTCCTTATCACCTACTCTTACTCCTCTTATGTCGTTCTTTTCCCAGATCGCGGCTAGCAGGGGTTCCAATGCCAGTACAAATAGCATTGGTGAAAGGGGGCAGCCCTGTCTAAACAGTTCCAGGGAGGGAGAGAGACTTCCACTTATTTTTATTTTAGCTGTTGGGTGATAGTAAAATGCGGATATCCATCATCATCATCCTTTCCTTTATTCCCAAATGCCTCAGTGTTCCCATCATGAAGCCCCAGTCGACGTTGTCGAAGGCCTTTTCGGCATCTATCGACAGTAGTACAACCGGGTCCCCACTCTCTCTAGCCTCATGTATCAGGCACAGGGATTTAAGACTGTTGTCTTTCCCTTCCTTATCTTGTTTTTCTTAACAATGTGGAGTTCTCCCTTAGACTTACACAGTGTCCCTGTTTAGCAGGGATTTATCTCTTTAGTGTTACAGGTCCTTGTGTAGCCAGCAGTCAAATCCCTCTATGCTGTGACTTCACTATGCAGGTTAAAGCTGGAAGGGGTAATGTCTTCCTTACTGGTACCGTTACCTGGATTGTCAGCCCTTCCCAGCCCTTTTCAGGCCTCTTAAAGCTGTAATCTCCTTACCTTCATACATTTCTTATTGCTCGTATTTTACCAAGACGTGTGCTTACTGTTCAGAACTTCATCCTTGTAGTCAGTCATTGCTAAGAAAGTAAGACGTTTTGTCAAAAAAGTTTTCTTTTAAGTGTTTGGAAACCTGTCTAATGGGCACTTGCTATTAAGCTTCTCCAGATCTACATGCATTATGTACACCGTCTTTTAGACCCTGGATGTCTCATTAAAGAGAACCTGTCACCAAAAAATCATTCCCTTTTTTGTACTTTTTCACCTATGTAATGAAAAAAGTTTAAAACATTTTTTTAAGCCCCCGACCACGTATGAATGTAAACGCATTTGTCAGGGGTGCCTAGACATGAAAACAATATTCCTAGCACTAAACCTCCTCCGTAACACCAAACTGATGACCTATAGGTTTAATACACCTGGTCCCCATTCACACCCGAGACCTTGTAACACTAACGAGTCACATAACACTGGGGAGGAAAAATGGCTAATTGAACTCAAATTGGACATTTTCACTTAGGGGTGTACTCACTTTTGTTGCCAGCGGTTTAGACATTAATGGCTGTGTGTTGAGTTATTTTGAGGGGACAGCAAATTTACAATGTTATACAAGCTGTACACTCACTACTTTACATTATAGCAAAATTTCATTTCTTCAGTGTTGTCACGTAAAAAGATATAATAAAATATTTACAAAAATGTGAGGGGTGTACTCACTTTTGTGAGATACTGTATATATATGTATACTGTGTATATATAGACTAGCTTAATATATAAGTATATTTTACAAAAGCATACTGTGCTGTACACTCGTGTATAAGATATAATATAATGCATATTTATGCTAATGTTTATATAATTTGTTAATTTACTGCCATCTTGTGGTTATTTTGGTTATTGCATATTTGTGACGTATTTCCTGTTCCTTCTTCATTTTGCTTATGGGATGGCCACTCTTCTAGGCCTTTCATGCAATCTGCTCGCATCCGGGAACACATTACCATGTTTTGACCTTCAAATACTGTCTTTCAATCATCTACCGCATCCTATTGTCTGCTGTAACTGCTGTGGTCAATAAAGATATTGTGTATGGAAAAACGTGTTTGGTGAGTTCAGCTATCAGATAAGACTGTCCTCGGTGATTATATCTGCTTATACATGCCAGGCATAGGTCTCAACAAGGGATATGTCACTATTACAACAGTTGGAAGCAGAATAATCCAAACGTGGTTTTAATGCCAAGTTTTTTATTTTGGCATGGGGGCTCCCCTTAAACTTCATACCAGACTTAAAGGTCTAGTATGGATTTTGGGGGGACCTCACGCCATTTAAAAAAAAAAGTGTCCCCTTAAAATCCATACCAGACCCAAAGGGCCTGGTATGGATTGGGGGGACCCCAAGCCGTTTTTTTTTCACATTTTTGTATTGCCAGCAATGTTTTTTTCTTCATTCCCCACTAAAAGCTGATGACTCATCCGATGTTAAGGATGCATCAGCCGGCTTCCCAGCCCGCTACTTAACAACCAGCTATTTACTGTGCCATCATTGGGCAAAGACTTGCACCTGACCAGTGGTCAGGTGCATTGCTTCTGCCAATCAGGGCTTAGAATCCACTGTGCAGTGAGCAGTGCATTGCGATCCGCTCGGCGGGTAAATATTCCGCAAAGTGCTCCCGCAAATTCGGGTGTTCAGCCATCACTACTCTAAATTACAGAATCCCCCCACCTTGTTTCAAATAGTACACATGTCAGAAAGGATTCCAGGTGATGTCATTGACCAAGTATGGTCCTGTCCAAATTTGGTCAATAAGATCACTCTGTTTCCCCAGCACTGAGTATCACAAGACTACCAGTGTGATAATATTGTCATGTTGTCAGCCATCCCTCGTATTTGATTGTTGTAGAACATACATCACTGGATGACATGGCTGACATTGGATTTACATTGTGGCCCTTTTTTTTTTTTAATAAAGTCTTTTTATGGTATAGGTTTTTTTTTCCTAGTCATTATTTTTTTGTGATTAAGCAATCAGTCCCGGTTCACACTGGTGTGGCTTAAAAATCGCACTACTTCAGCATGATTTAAAAGTTGCACATCAGTGTGATTTGCACTGATGATTTGATTGCGACTTGCAACTTTATTTAGCAGAAGTCTATGCAAGTCACAATTAAATTGTCAAAAACTAGTGCAGAAACCTTTTTCATAATCACTGTGACATGAGTTGCGGTGATATGAATGATTCCATTGCCGAAAATAGGCTGTGACTTGTCATTCGATTTGGAACTGTCAAATCACATGACAATTTGCACCGGTGTGAACGGGGCTTAGAGATACTTTGTACCCCAACTCATTCTCATTCACAGGAGATAGGAGGACCACCTTATTCTAAAGGGGGCTTCCAGATACCAGATTCTGAGAAGACCTCCAAATCTTTTTGGAGCATTAGATGTTGGAATGAGGTCCTTGTCTGTATCAACAAGGTGCCTTGCAAGCTGGGAGGGGAGCTTGGTCACCTCAATGTCTACAATCCATTCTAAGTCACCAGTCTTACATATCTTATTATAACTGCGCATGGGAAGCAAATGCCTTTACCTGCCCTGTCAACTCCATGGTGCTTGCAGCTGGTGCAACCATGAGCTTCCACTGCAATTTCTCCTCTGTAGACAGATAATGTACCAGACCTGCTTCATTGAAAGTGGTGTTTTACAGTACTGGAAAAAGCTGAGGAAGCAGTATGTTGACAACAATTTAGTTGTGTTGATGATATCTCACTATTGGAGTTTCTTTGTTTTTCATGTCCATCTGGGGGGGAATGGAGAAGTAAAGATGGAGTGAGAATTGAACACTGGCTTTTATTGTGATCATACGAGCTGTGCTTGCCTATTGTAAGAAAATTTATGTAAGGTGGAGAAAGCACTTTTGGTGATATCTTAAAATGCAGTGAAGAGACGCCTGGTAGAGGAACATTTTGGATGATTCACTATTGGACTTTTGCAACTTTCATTTTAGTTTTCAGGCATTTTAGCGCTAGAAATAGCACCTGTAAAGCACATGAAAACTGCCTCCCATGCCGCCAGAATGTGAAAGCCCGAATGCTTTCACACTGGGGCGGTGCGCTTGTGGGACATTAGAAAAAGTCCTGCAAGCAGCATCTTTGGGGCAGTTTGGGAGCGCTGTATACAGCGTCCCAAAATCCCCCTGACCATTACAATGAATGGGCAGCGTTTCCAAAGCACCTGAAAAGCGATTCGGAAGGGCTGCAACACGGGTGTTTTTAACCCCTTCTTTGACCATTAGCGGGGGTTAAAAGCGCCCCACTAGCGGGCGAAAAGTGCTGCTTAAACAGCAGTAAAGTGACGCTGAAACGAGCGGTGCTTTACCGTGAACGCACGGGCAGCCCCATATGAAAGGGGTCTAAAGGCTTATGTTTGAACACAAACAGAAATTGCTGACAAAAGAATGTGAATGTTTGATCTACTATAGACTGTGTGTACAGGGCAAAAAATGACACCATGGAACTATATGATCAATGTCCATCCTATTCAGGTGCAAAGGTGCAGCTAGGAAGGTTTAGAATTACTGTAAAAGATTTGTGTCTTTTTTAGTTGTACTTTTTACTCTTTAAGTCACATTAAAAGAACCTCTCCTTGCTAAACAGTATTTTAAAAAAAACAAAAAAAATTGCATTGATACATGCCCCCTTATGGCAGTGCCCAGCTACCCATGCTTTTTTATCAAAAGCATGCAAACTGTCCTTGAAAAAGGCCATAACAAATTAACAAGATTTTACTTCTATAGACTTCAATAGGGTTCAGCACGATGTGTAGGTTTAGCGGATATTTTCATAGGTTTGCTGAAACTCCCACTAATCTAGTCATTGGTATGAAATATAGATTGGAAATGTACTCATTAAAATTTTCAGCATGTAAAGAGCCATGTGGATTTTTCTGCACAGTAGAAAATACTCATATGTGAGGCTTCCTTGGTTACAACTCTAGAGAGACAACTAAATAAACTTGTTTTCTTTTATCAACAGTATATGCACACTTGGACACACAGGAAAAACTTGGACAAACAAAATGTGAATATGGGATAGTTAAACTGCTTTACAACATACATGTGGGCAGTAGTATTAAATATATACATTGGACATTTTTTCTGACACTTAATGAATTTAGCATGTAAAGAGCCACATGCATGTACTTTCCAGCACAGCAGGAAGTACTGTATTGAATTTACCACAATTCTTTGGGTTCCTGGACATGCCCAGGGAGTAGATTTCTCAGCTTCTTTTCCTCAGTGGCTCATAAATGACACATGAAATGACAAACTGGCAAGTGATTGCAACTAAGTGTGATATCCCCCCCCCCCCCCAGCGCCTCCACACACATACACACACTTTGTGGGCCAGCAGGGCTGAAGCCTAAGACCAAGCTTCTTCAGAAGTCTAATGCCCCGTACACACGGTCGGACTTTGTTCGGACATTCCGACAACAAAATCCTAGGATGTTGGCTCAAACTTGTCTTGCATACACACGGTCACACAAAGTTGTCAGAAAATCTGATCATTCTGAACGCGGTGACGTAAAACACGTACGTCGGGACTATAAACGGGGCAGTAGCCAATAGCTTTCATCTCTTTATTTATTCTGAGCATGCGTGGCACTTTGTCCGTCGGATTTGTGTACACACGATCGGAATTTTCGACAACGGATTTTGTTGTCGGAAAATTTTATAGCCTGCTCTCAAACTTTGTGTGTCGGAAAATCCGATGGAAAATGCGTGATGGAGCATACACACGGTCGGAATTTCCGACAACAAGGTCCTATCACACATTTTCCGTCGGAAAATCCGACCATGTGTACGGGGCATTAGTTACTTCTGTGTTTCCAAAGCTACCATCGAATTCACTGCGAGGGATGCTGTTTATGAGGATAATCACAAGTTATGTTTTGAATTGTTTTACTGAAGTAGTGATTCTCATCTGACTCTCTCTCTCTTGGTATAGATTTTATGCTATTTAGCCACATGCTACCCTGATTGAGTCACATTGCTGTGAGGAGTGCATGTTTATGCAAGTTTTTTGCCATCCTGAACCTGTTTTACATTATTCTGCAGTAAATCTACGTTTTCTCATCAAATTTGTTTATTATTTTTTAAATATAACAAAGATTGACAAATTGAGTACATACAAGGATGATGGTACAATATACAAATAGCAATAAAACTAAACGTATCGATTTATGAACAGGATGAGTACATAATGAAAAAATGTAACAAGTAGAGCAACGAATAAACCAATAAAGTATTACATCGAAAGCATTTGAAAATTACATCAGAAGGAAAAAAGTAAGCTAGTGACTACTGGTTCATTTTGCAAGAGCAGTAATTAGGACATCAATCTAATAGGTATATGATAAAAACAGAAGAGATAATGGGGGTTATTTACTAAAGGCAAATCCACTTTGCACTACAAGTGCAAACTACATGTGCAAAGTGCACTTGAAATTGCACTGAAAGTGCACTTGGAAGTTCAGTCGCTGTAGATCTGAGGGGGACATGCAAGGAAAATAAAAAACAGCATTTTAGCTTGCACATGATTGGATAATAAAATCAGCAGAGCTTCTCCTCATTTCAGATCTACCCCTCAGATTTATAGCGGCTGCACTTCTAAGTGCAATTTCAAGTGCACATTGCACTTGTAGTTTGCACTAGTAGTGCAAAGTGGATTTGCCTTTCGTAAATAACCCCCAATGTGTTTATAAGTTCCACACAATATTAAAAGAAAGGTAGAAAACAAAAAAATATGAGTAGACAGAGAGAATTGGATAGAAAAAAGGGGGGTAGGGAATGGGGAGGGGGGTGTTTACAAGTGGTGATGCGATCCCAATTGAATAGATAGTATAGTCAAGGCAAATAGAGTAAAATTACCAAGGCAAAATAGTGTGTCATCAAAGTCTGGAGGTAAACAGTGCTTAACCCAAGGAAGCCAGAGTTTCTCAAATTGACAAATTTGGTCTCTTTCAATTGCTTCCATTTTAGCATGAATAAGAGCTTTATTATTTCTATGTATGGTTTCACCTACAATTAAATATTGAGTTTTCCATGCCTTAGCAATGGTTTGTTTGCAGCGGTTAGGAGCTGTAAAAGAAGGCAAAATTGATTCTGTGTGATCCCATCAGGTTACAGGTTTAATAGGGCTGTAGCAGGATTGGGCTGTATAGGTATATCAAAGATTTTGGAAGCTAAGTCAAAAACTGCCCACCAAAAATGAGGTTGAGTGCCAGACTCTGAACAGCCGCAAAAACAAGCTCCAGGGTAATCAGAAGCATATTTCGATATTCTAGCGGGGACAAATACCAACGAGTTGTGAATCTAAGCTTTCAATTGTTTAGTTCGAAGCAGTAAGGAGACTATTGGATAAGTGCTCAGAGGAGGACTATGACCTGGGCTACCCACAGAAAAGAACCCTTCAATCCAGGCTAGATATCAAAGTATACCTCCATACCTCTACTAAGAAGTCAAACATATGCTAGGACAGATGATGCAAAAAAGGGGTAATTATAGAGAGTAAGAGCCCAAGGGCAGTTCCAATGTCAGCTTTTATCAAAGAAGGAAGACACCCTTCACTTTTCTGTGGACTTCGGGTATATGATTATTCAGGTATCTGAGTATTACACAAGGGACGCCTATCCTATTCCAAGGATTAAGGAATCCCTTGCCAGTGCCACCTTAGGACAGACAAAATTATTCCTCACACTCGAACTTGCCAGCAGGTACTGGATAATCCCTTTCATCACAGTGGATTGGGGTTGTGCCAGTTCAAAAGGTTTCCCTTCAGCTGAACAATGCACCAACCAAATTCCAGAGAGTGACGGAACACTGCCTTGAAGATATAAAACTAGAAAGTTTTCTAATCTATCTAGACTATTTAATGGTGTTTCCTGCCACATTTGAGGACCAGATTGCACAGTTAGATACTATGTTGGCACAGTTGAACCAACGTGGGCTAAAGCTCAAACCAAAGAAATGCCATCTTTTCAAGCTTGAGATTGAGTTCCAAGGACATAAGAATATGAAAATAGGTAAGTGTGGAGCTCACATTATTTCCAGTGGTATTAATCTGGAGAAAATATGTCAAATTCTTAACTTTTGTTTTTAAGTAGATTTATATTTTCATCAAAATATTTTTAGGTTTGAAGAGTGTGTAGTAACATCTCATCTACAGAAACATTATGGCAAAATATTATGGCCGAACTCAACAAAATAAATAGTAGGTCCAAGCTATTGGGTAGCAATCACCAGTGGACACTTTTAAGGTGGAACATTCAAGACACATTTCGAGAGTAGGAACATGTATGTTCCTAACAAAACTAGTAGATATAGGGCACTGTGGGAGAACTGACCAACAAACACTAAACCACAATGTGGGGGGGGGGGGGGACAGGCAAGTAGTCCTGGAAAAAAACACTTGAGCAGCACTCCAAGAAGAGGGAAGCAACTCTCTGGTGAGGACAAAAACACAAGCAGAAGGTGCTTCTAAAGTGCAGTAACATCAGACAGATTAAAAACAGATTAACCACTTGACCACTGGGCACTGAAACCCCTTCCTAACCAGACCAATTTTCAGCTTTCGGTGCTCTCACGTTTTGAATGACAATTACTCAGTCATACAACACTGTACCCATATGAAATTTTTGTCCTTTTTTTACACAAATAGAGCTTTCTTTTGGTGGTATTTAATCACCGTTGGGTTTTTTTATTTGTTGCGCTATAAAAGAAAATTCTGTAAAAAAATGAATTTTTCTTTGTTTCTGTTATAAAATTTAGCAAATTAGTAATTTTTCTTCATAAATTTTGGCCAAAATTTATACTGCTACAAATCTTGGGTAAAAATAAGTACAAATTGGTGCATATTATTTGGTCTTTGTGAAAGTTATAGAGTCCACCAGCTATGGTGCCAATATCTGAAAATTGATCACACCTGAAGTACTGATGGCCTATCTAATTTCTTGAGACCCTAACATGCCATTAACAGTACAAAGACCCCCCAAATGACCCCTTTTTGGAAAGAAGACATTCCAAGGTATTTAGAAAGATGCATGGTGAGTTTTTTGAACTTGTCATTTTATCCCACAATTCTTTGCAAAATCAAGATTTTTTTTTCTTTTTTTTTTTCACAAAACTGTTATATTAGTACGTTATTTCTCACACACAGCATATACATAACACAAATTACACACCAAAACACATTCTGCTATTACTCCCAAGTATGGCGATACCACACGTGTGAGACTTTTACACAGCCTGGTCATTGTTACGATAAATCAGGATTTCACTACAGGTCGGACTTGTTGTCACTGAGCTTCACACAGTAGATGGTACATTATCATAGGTTTAAACACAGGACTCCTTCTCACAATGGCAGGGTTACTTAGCCCAGACAACAATGGCTGAAAGAGAAGCCACACTTCTGTGCAGAGTCTAGCAGCTGTCTGTAGGCGATCTCCAGCTCCCATTCCTGAATGGCCAGAAGCTCCAAATCTTCCTGTGCCCAGTGCCCTACCGAGACATTCAGTCTTCGCTCTCTGTACTCCATTATTTCCTCCAAACGCCACTGCCGGTCACTCCCAAAGTCAGGGTCCCTGGACAGCCTCCAATACAACAATCCCAGGCCATCATAGTCAAAGCCTTTCGTGGGGCTGTCATCTGCTGATCACAGGCACTTTTGGGCTACATACCACCGGAGGGCTCTGTAGCTCTCGTCCAACCGCATCTCTGCCCAGATCAGCCTGCTTAACTCAGCTGTCCCCTCATGCTTCGGCTGTTCCCCCAATAACAGCATTCATACTTCATACTGCGACCAGTACCTTACATGGATGGAGGGGAGAACTTTTCCCTGGTGTCGCTGCTCACAGGCTAGCACTTCCGTCCAGATTTCGCATCGGATAGAATCAGACCATCCCAGCAGGACCTGCTCTGATACTGGTCCTCTATGCTGTATCTCAATCTCTTGCAACCTCCTTCTGAATTCCTCTTCCATGGTGGCTAGTATCTGTACCTCTCCTCTCCTTTCAGTTGGTGCTGCTGTGACTTCTGCTGCTGCAGCACCTCTTTGCTGTAGCCAAGTTGCATCCACAGACGCTATAACTAGGTCTATGATCTCCGCTGTAGGGTTAGGACCATAATGTGCCAGTCTTATTTTAACAGCCCAATCAAACCATGCCTCTTCGGGTGTACTGTCTGTTATGCTGGGCCTTTCGGTTATGTTGGGTCTTTTCGGCTCTATCCATTTCGACTAGTTCTGCGATAATGTCCCTCTTCTTACGGTTGTTGGCCGGTCGGCCCTGGTTCTCCAGTAAGTCCTTGAGGGAAGAGAGCTTTAGCCGTTCATACTGTGCTTCCATTGTCCTGTGTCCTCTTGTAGCTGTCCTTCTGGGCTGTGGGAATGATCCCGCTGCTTGCCACCAGTTGTAACGACTCCCCGAGTATGAAAGGGGTTAAAGTCGTTTAAGACATTCCATTCCTTAACACAAAGGCAGCTACCGAACACTCCGATCAGCTGAACAAGAAACCCATTCGAATAATTCTCCCCCAAGTACGAGACAAGATGCTCTGTCTTGAGGTTCAAGCAGGAATGCATTTTTATTGAAACAAATACATTCTTATATACAGTAAAAGGAGGAGGTGTATACCTCCTGCTCATATTACTCTGAAAATACACCTGTGACCAGACCTAATTAACATGATCTTATTAACTAATCCCTTTAAGCAGCCTGGTCATTGTTATGATAAATCAGGATTTCACTACAGGTCAGACTTGTTGTCACCGAGCTTTACATAGTAGATGGTACATTAACATAGGTTTAAACACAGGACTCCTTCTCACAATGGCAGGGTTAATTAGCCTAGACAACAATGGCTGAAAGAGAAGCCACACTAGACTCATTTACATTATAGAAGACAACAGATAGGTGGCTGGAATTGACATCAGCATCTCCTCATGGTATGTGTCCCAACAGTATGAATCAGTCACTATTTTAATATGGCATATCCAGGGTCCCCAGAGCCTGTGTGTCTTGGGGGACATGGACCCGAATCTAAAGTAACGCCACCTCAAGGGTCCCCAGGCATACAGCTCACAAAGAGCACCGTTCCCCCAAATGCCAGGGCCCATAATCGGTCGGCAAGAGGCTAGCATTCAGTACCCTCCAAAAGCCTCTGTCCCGGCTAGGTCTGTCACAGGTTAGATGGGGTTTCTTGTACTCTAAAGCTGGGTACACACAGGCCGAATTTTGGGAGACCAGCTTCTGTCTGACGAGCATGCTGGAAAACCAGCAACTGACCAACTCCCGATCAGCGCTCTCAGCCAATGGCAGAGTTTGCTGATCGGAGTGTTCTGGCGGGGGGGGGGGGGGGTGGCGTGTCCCTCTGTCAGAACAAAACAGCTCAGCGGGGGAGATTGCTGTACTCACTTTGCATAGTGAAGCTGACAACATGCTGGGTTGAACAAAAAAAAAACCTATAGTGTGTACCAGGCTTTAGGCAGTCCACTCTAACCCTAACCCTAAACATACCTCAAGTGTGAAGATAGTTTTAAAGTAAATACATTTTTAATACGCTAAACGTTTCTAAGAGTATTTGTTTGCAATTTTTATTCATATATGAACATGGGGGCTGTTAAGTTTCCTTCTTAGATTTGCATGATATGCTAACTGTTTAGCATACAATGTTGTATAGTGATCACAATTTCATGTTTCTTTCATGCCTTTTTAAGCTCCTACATGTTGTTATATTTTAATAAAATTAGATTGCATACAGTATAAGCATTCCATAGATATTATTACTCCCATACAAGATGCCTTATTAACAGTATTATATATGAAATTACCAGTGCAGAGTGGAAAATTCATGTAACATGTAATTTGCTTTAAGGTGCCATCACCGTTGTTTAAGTTATTTTAAAATATATGTTTATAAAACATTAAATGGATTTAACTAGGTTTAACATTCATGCTTCTATGAAATCTAGGTCCTAGACGTTTACTGAAAATCAAGAATTTATTTTTGTTTTTATTTATATAGCAAGGGGGTATGTATGTAATAAAAAATAATTTCCCGTGTTTCTCCCAGGCATTCCTTTCAGCATTCACTACACAGCAGCTATGCAGAGTTTGAAGAAGTCACACATTAAGTCCCCATAGGCTTCCCTCTAGCAGCTTTTTAAATGTGTTGAACTGACAAGTCCCAGAGAAACAACAGCTAAGATCAGTCACAGATTGTAGCCAATAGGTTTACCCTCATTTTAGGGTGTGGATATGTTTTTTTTTTTACATGTGTTGAATTGACAAGTCCCAGAGGAACAGCAGATATGATCAGTCACAGATTTTAGCGAATAGGTTTACCTTCATTTTAGGGCGTGGATGTATTTTTTAAAAATAAATACTTTAAAGAATGCAGCAAGGATGATCACTGAAAAATCATGCATCTCAATAACGTGTTTTTATATAGAATTGAGGAGCCAGAGAGTATACATTGCCATATTAAATTTTATGTCGTTTTCTACATTACGAGTTGTAAAATTGACAATAACAAAAACAGTTGTACAAGAACCTAGGCTTCTGAGTCAGAATCTCTCCATCCGTCATATCTGAAGTGGAATGAAACTTGTTATGTGCAGCAGTTGATGGAAGCTGCCATGGTATGAGGTGGAATAAGTGGAGAGAAAGAACTGAGTTTAAAAAGATACAAATAGGATAGGAAAGAAAGAAAATTGATGGATAAAGAAAAGGGCAGGTAGAAAAGAGTTTTGAAGGTAAAAGGTTGTGGTAAGGCAGAAATAGAGAGAAATAGTGGAGCAGACTGGCGTATGATTTCTTCAGATCTTAAGAACTGTTGTAATATGGAAGTGGAATCTTGCTTGCTCCAAAAGTACTGGAATGCAGGCTCCAGTGGCAATCACAAGGTAGATTAAAAGGGAGAGTTTATCATGGAAAGGCATTTCATTGGAGCAAAAAAATAAAAAGGCTGGATTGTGATGTGTTGATGTAGTGTTTTTTTTTACTTTTTAAAAAAAAAGATTTTGATTTGACCTTCCAGTAAAACTTAAATGTTGGGGCACTCTCACAGAATAGTGGCTTTCCCTTCCACACAATGCCAACAGTTCTTCATGAAGGATGGGAAAAATGAATGCAAGACACTTGGAACCCTGTACCAGAATAGCAGAGGTTTTTTTACCCTGCTTCTCGATAATTATTTTTGATCAAGGATTTGTGTGAAATATATAGTATTTTATCTACAGTATTTGTTCCTGTGTGAGTGTTTTTTTTAACCATTTTTATAGGAAAGGAAGAGGACATATTGCATCATTAGTATTCAACATGTGTGAGCTGGGAATAAATAGCAGGTACAAAAGCTCCCTGGGGTGAGCACACTTTCAGGCACAGATACCAGCCCAGTAGAGTAGAATCAAACAGTGCTGTATTTATTTGTGCTACTTACAATTTCATACAGATGCTGTACATTGTTCCATAAAATGAACAGGGCAAAAACTTCAAAACAAAATCCTAGCCATGTCCCAGCACTAAATACACAGACACCCTGCTACACATGGAATATGGTTTAGAAAGAGCATGTTAGGGTTCAGGAATGCAGAATCAGAAAGGGAGAAGGGATGGTCCAGACTCACAGACATGACACCGTCATAAACAAGTTCCTGTTACACAGTTTGCAGCAATTCATATTCTGACTGGATAGCGCTCTGTCATGACAAGAAATGGCAGTACGAATGCAATTTGGCATATGAGGAATCCCTAACCAGGTGTGAGACTATTTGGCATGGTTATAGATAGTATTTGTGTGCATGTGCTGACTGTAAGTGTCCTTTGTTGCTAGAGTGCAAGTGGCTGCTTGCATCCTAGAAACTGAGGATGCTGTGTGGGCCATCCACCTTCGTCCAAGCAAGTGATGACATCATTGGTTGCAAGGACGCCATTGGTGCCAGTTAGGATAGTCATTGGTTGTTATGGTGCTCCAAAAAATTGAATTACGCTGTGCAAAAATATGTGGGCTTTCCAACCACCGGAGATAATGATCTACACCAACAAACAAGTTGCATAAAGGGCATTTCCCCAGCTGGAAGCTGAATGTTACTAAAATCATAGTTAATGGTCATCACCATTTCTAGTAAAGGACGTCAACCAGAAACCCTCACCCCTTTTCTTACAATCAACTAGTGGCTAGCCAAATGTCATTCATGGTAAGCAGTCGATCTGGAGTGGATGTAACGGTGGTTCAGCTTGTTTTTCTTCTGGTGGGTCTGCAGGCATCATTCATCATAATTGATTTGGATGACATGAGTGACAATGGATTTATGGAGTATTTTTTTTTTCATTTAATAAAGAACGTTGTCACCAGTGTTTGTATTTTTTCCCAATAAAGGTCTTCTGGGTAAGATGCCCATGTGTTTATTTACTATTTTACTTATTTTGTGAATGAATACCAGGGGTACTATGTAACACCTTTTTATTAAGCTGGGGAAGTAGATATCTAAGGGGGCCCATTATTTTAAGGGACACAGATGTAGGGAAGAGACCCTTGTGCTTATCAACATTGGTATAAGGTGCTTTGACAGGTGGGACCCCTGGCAATGTACCGTCCCCATGTTGACAGCATGTGGCCTGGTATGGTCCATGGGGGGGGGGGAGGACTACATACTTGCTGATCTCTTTCCTGGCCAACCAGGTTTGGCATTCTGGGGGGGACCCCACACCATTTTTTTTGTGTGGAATTCTCCTTAAAATCCTTACCAGACCCACTTCTAGAAGAGGAGTACAGCATACATTTTTTGGTGAAGCCCCATACCTTTTTTTGCATTTTGCATTTTTATATTGGCCTTTGAACTTTATGGAATGAGTTGCTTTTCACTTAACTGTATTTCATTTTTGTTTTTTTGCATTGCTACATGTGAAGTGCCCCTTCCCCTGTGACCTATTTTTGGGACCCTTTTTTTCAGCAAGTTGGTAGGGAAATGTAGATAGCAGCACATGTTAGTTTTTTCTTTGTAAATGTCACTTTTCCTGGAGTACATCATACAGGTGTGCTACTACATAAGAAGATTTAAGGCACCCCCCAACATGTTATTTTTATAGATTTTAAGTGTTTAACTTTAAGCCTTATTAAAGGAGCTGCTCCCTGCCGAATACAAATTTAAAAAAACAATTGAAATGCCCTTTTTTTAACAATCCCTTGGTTATTAGGCTTATAAATTAAGAGATTTCGATGGGGTCCACATTAAAGTTCCAAGTTTGTAAATTTTTGGATGTGTTTGCTGTACTTGCCCTCAAACTGAACCTAAAGCAGATTTGGCCATTACTTTTCTTTACCAACAATGAAGAATCATGAGAAATATTCTAAATTATCGTTCAGCCAGGCTAATAAAACTGTTTAATAGTATTATCTCTGTCTGTTTTTAAGGTTCCTATTCAATATTTATATTCCATTCAGGTATCAAGTAACATTTATTTTAGGCTCCATACACACTGGCTTAAAACATTGCTTCTACTGGAGTTTTGTGTTCTGCCTGTAGAAGCTACTCAATGTTATCCTATGTGTCCATGCACATTAGAACAATTACAGGCATATTTTGAGCTCAACGTTTAGAGGCAGGGAAAAAAAAAAAACCTTCTGGTTTGAGTTTCTGATTGGAGCTTACTTGCAGAAAAAACTTAAAACTCTCCTAAACTCATCAAAACGTTGTACAAAAATTGCTCTATGAGCATTTCTTAATGCCAAGAGAACAGAAGTTTTTTTTGTAAGCTCAGTGTGCATGGACCTTTAAACATATATTGGTGCTTTATGGCAAAAGGGAAAGATAATTTAAAATAAAGGAATCTAAGGAGGTTTAAAGCTAAACAATAACCACTAGAACTGAGGCCTAAAAGCTATCATAACATATCCTGTAAAGAACATCACATAAATAGTATGGACATGATTTCAGTGTTTGAAAAACTCAAATGGAGCAATATATATATTTTTATAGATAGATACTTTTACTGTTTCAATAGGGAACATTTAAAGAATTTAGCTACCTTATTTACAAGAGCTGATTAAAATAACATTGTGCTGATAGAAATACAAAGGGTGTATGCTGGTGTCCTTCTGAGAATGCTAGTTGCCTCATGGTTACATTGATCCTCTGACTTCAATACTTTGAGTTCCTGTCCTGTCTGGATTCCTTTAGGTGAATGTTCATGCCAGCTAAAAAGTACTTCTAATGCCTTGTACACACGGGCAGACTTTTTGACCGGACTGGTCTGACGGACCGAACCCGGCGGACAATCCGACCATGTGTGGGCTCCATCGGACCTACAGCGGACTTTTTCGGTCAAAAATCTGATGGACTTTAGATTTGGAACATGTTTCAAATTTGTCCGACGGACTCGAGTCCGGTCGAAAAATCTGCTCGTCTGTATGCTAGTCCGACGAACGAAAACCCACGCTAGGGCAGCTATTGGCTACTGGCTATCAACTTCCTTATTTTAGTCCAGTCGTACGTCATCACGTACGAATCTGTCGGACTTTGGTGTGATCATGTGTAGGCAAGTCTGTTCCTTCAAAAGTCCGTCGGAAGTCCGTCAAAAGTCCTTCGAAAGTCCGTCGGACCAGTCCGGTCGAAAAGTTCACCCGCGTGTACACGGCATTAGGCATACAAAGAATGAAATGGATTTCAATGTTTGCTGACACAAACATAAACAGCTTAGGCTTGTTTCCCAGCTCACATGATCTTTTTGGTTTCATCAATATTTAAAACTGAAGCCTAATCTGCTTAGGTTTGGCCTTCAGTGGGTCCCTCCTTTACACCCTCATGAACACACTAATGGCATATTAAAATAAAACCTGTTTTCATTGCATAGATTATTTTAGATGCAGTGACATCACCAATGGGTATCTGTGCTTCTCTACACAAATATATCAAGACTGGTGGGAGAGACCAGCAGGGTGCTGTACAGCTTCCAGAAACCATTAATGCAGAACCCTCTAGGTAATGCCAACATGTGATTGTGAGACTCCCCAATTGCAAGAACTGAAGTCAAATGTATGAGAGGGTTGACCAGAGACAGTAAGACTGGGGTAAAAACACCAGAAATTGGTGGATGTTCTCAAGCCAGAAAATAAGTCAGGTTCTATCTAATTTCTGCAATTTCTAATGCACACTCTGAGAAGGTTGTAAGCAAGTTCAGTACAAGAAATGAGCCTGTATAAAACTGCAAGATTGATAGTAAGGCTGGTGTGTAGGGCTTTTAAGTATTATACAACAACTTTTTGAAACTTAAGCCGGCCATAGATGGCCAATGCTATTATTGCCAGTGGCCGCTAGCAATAATCACTGTGTTCTCCCAACAGGGAAGGCTATCCCCTCCCCTCCCTCACCGGGAGAACACAATACCTTTGCGGGAGGGATTCCCCCATCAACACTCACTGTGTTAATGGGGGAAGCAACCGATCTGCCTGCAACCAGAAACTTGCATCATCTATGGCCTGTCTTACAAAAGAAAGTGTGAAGAGATGATTCTCCTCTTAAACAATTGCTGCTGTTCTCTATATAGCCTTTATGGTTGTAATAAATATAAATACCAGTCCTGATTACAAGTGAAGGAATAAGAGAATTTCCAACCCAGGCTTTGACAACTGTCCATGAAAAAGCAAGATTATTTTTAAAGGCATTACATACTTTCAAGGTTTTTGTTGTTTTACCTAGGCATTAGTGTACTTATATTCCCTGTGTTGTTTGCCTTTTAATGATGGGCTCGCATGTTGTGGCCTGTAGCATGCTTCGCCATTTCTTCTGTTTTGCATCACATATGTGGGAACAAATTATATGAAACTCTATATCGTAAGCTATTAATTGCTCTGCCTGTTTGTGTCTGTTTCAAATCAAATTACTGTTTAGCTCTCACCTGCAGAGCAAAAGACCAAGAGACTCAGGGATTGTGGGATATGTGTATTTTTATCAAAGAAAATATCAGTTCTTACACTACAGACAGAGGTCATGCATTAATATGTGCCGTGCCTTGTACCATGCCTCCTGTTTGAGCACAAAAGGAAACTTCTGACACAACAACGTGAAGATTTAGGTCTCTTTCACATGGGGTGGACTAGCAGGGGATCAGTCTGCTGATCAGAGCAGAGCGGGAGAATAACAGGTTTCTGCAGAGTGGACATGGACAGAGCTGGCTCTGCTCTATGGGCAGTCATGTGTAAAGGGACTCTGCTGCCCGTTTACACCCGAGTGCCCTAGATGGAAGGGGATGTATCCCTTTTCATTTTTTTTTTTTTTTTTAGCAAACCGATTTGGATTTAAGGTAGGCAGGTGTAAACGGACACAAGTCTGTTTACACCCGTCAGTCCATAGGGCTGAATGTAGGGTCCAATCAGGTCCACCCAAAAAACTGACAGGGGCCTTACTCTACTGTGCTCAGGTCCACAAATAACATAATAAAACCACAGAATCAGAGCACATCTTATGCAAGTGAAAACACAAGGTACAGCTAGGAAGGTTTAAAATGCAACAAGCTGACAACTTTTGCTTGAATTTATTTACACTAGTGTAGCACCCTCTAACTAGTGTGCTAGTTGTTAGTGTAGGTAAATTTGCTTGGCTAAGGGAGCCAGGCCTGGGTTGTGAATCTGGGTCAGGGATTAGTGACTGAAGGGCTGGATGACTCATCCTGACAGCTCTTCTGGTGACCCCCCTGTTCTCTTGAACATAGACATTGTGGGTGGAAGCTAAAAGGGGCTGTTGGGACCTCAGCCAAACCCCAGTAAAGGGCTGGCAGGGAGCAGGCTTCCTCATAAATGGGTATGCCAGCAAGGGCAGTTGGGTAAAATATGGAGTGCTGAGGAGGCTATTGGTGGCCCTTAAGGGTGCCCCTAGTCTAGGGGGGTGACTTCTGGCTTTTGGCTCGGGTGCTGGAAGATTCTCCTTACAACACACAGAGGAAACCCTTCCTGGAGGCATGGGAGCAAGTAAGAGGACAGCAGGAGCAGGTCAGCATGTCCAGGAGATTTCCTGAGAGTCAGCCGGGTGGGCTGGTGAGTGTCACTCTGGAGGACTGTGGGGAGAAGGGAGGGCTAGTGAAAGGGGCAGCTGCAGCCAGGTGGGTTGGCAGTGCCTGAAGAAGTGGTGCTAGGACAAGTGATCACAGAGAGGAAGTGCTGGGAAAGTGTGAGCTGTGTCACCCGATCTGCTCTTCAAGTATAGGGGCTGCGAGTCCCTGCCTGTAATGGGCCTTTGCTACATGAACTACAATAGGGTGACATAGCTGGGTTCTGCAAGCAAGTGTGTGCTGGATGAAGAAGAGGAGCTGTATATAGAGACTGGATATAGGAGGAGTTGTCCCTTAAGTTTGTTTGAAGTCAAGTGGGCATCCCATATTCTCCCATCCCTCTCCAAGTTACATAGCTCAATGAAACAAAACAAAAAAAAAAAGTCAAATCTGACTGCTCTCTGACTGTGTGATAATTTGGTGTGCCTGGCTGTGCAGGGTGGGGGATCCTAGTTACTTACGGCTCCTAAGGGGGTGCGCTGCACTTAGAAAGATGTGTTGTAGACAACAAGTGTAAACAGTTCGTGTGTTACTCATGCTAGCTAGTAAACACTGCAGTTGGGCTAAAATCCGAACCTTCACTCAACTAAATCTGTGTCCTCTGTAATCAAATACAGTCATAATCCAGAGGATACCCCAGAGAGTCTGGCTTTCTCTAAAAAACTATATTGCCAACAACATACAGACATCCATGGAAGAGTTTAGTTTGATATGAGGATGTGAGGCTGTGAGAAACATATTTATGGACTTTTGTTTTTTTTTATATCAGGTGTTATACATGAGAGGGACAGTAAGGTGCATGTAGTGGGTGTATATTTAAATAGTGCCCTTCTATCACATGAAAGGGTTTTCATATTACCTGATTTCAGAAAACAGATTGTGGTAGGGTGGTGCACATCATCAACACCTGGATGAACAACTAAAATAGTGAACAGGAAAGCTTACACTTTTGACCATTATCTTTAAAATACCACATATTTTCCTTCACAAGAATTTCTAATGTACCTTAATAATTCTTCTATTTTTGTGCAGTTGTATGATAAATAGCTGCTTAAATGTCTCTCAAGGGAAGCCACCGATGCATGTCACCTGCTAGTCTCTATTAAGTAATAGAACACGAATGCACTGCGCCAATAAATTATGGTTAGTAATTATGCAGAAGTCATACATTATGAAAAATTGTAGTGTCAGTAGCAACCTGAAAAATCTACCACTTGATAAGATTAAGAAAGTATTAAAATATTCTTGTCTGAGAAAATAGCAATAAGCAATATCACTGTTTCTTCCTTGGCTTCCATGTAATATGCATTATAAGCTTGGATACAACCCATTAAAAGGCTGATAAAATGACTTTCTAATAGCCAAGTAATTCCTGAAAACCTCTAAAATCTATTATCCCATATATTAGTTATGAATGGAGAGCACTCTTTCAAAGCCTGTACCAAAATAGCAGTGCAAACACAGACAAGAAAAGATGAAACTGTAATTAATTATTCAGAACAAGTTCAGAACAGAGAGAGGATGAAAGAACATCTCGTGAAACCTTCCAACAAATTCTAATGCTAACCACTTGGTCAAACAAGATATCATCATTTTTTTCACTTCAACATGTACAGTCTGTTAACACTTTCACCACCAGGAAATGTTTCTTTATTTCTTTTAAAGCATAAGTGCTTTAAAAGACAAGTGCATTGTATCTGTCTTCCTGTTTATTTATCTAATAAATGGGAGGAAAAGAGAGGCATGAGGCAGAGGAAACTCCTTCTTGCAGAGAATACTCTGTAGGACAACACAGGCTCTACACTGCACTTTGCCTTTTATAAAAGAAATCTAAATTACTGCCTATTCATATTTATGGTTATTAAAATAAACCAATCATGAATGCTAAAATTACAAGTCGCTATTGTAAGTAGCGAGTGATTGCTGCCAAGATCCTTACAGAGACATTTTAGAGTGTGTGTTCCACTAGCAATGTCTGTTTAACTTAATTTGGATCATGCCAGTTACATTACCACCAAGGAATTTATCAACTCTTGTATCTCCTAATATCTTTGTGGGTGTGGGTGGGTGCAGTGTGGTGCTGCAGTAAACACTCAAAAGTCCAGCTACAGAAAACAGAACTCTATTGAAACTGAAGTTCAATCATGCACAACAAGTCCGGTGTAAGGCCAACCCAGTAGCAGAACCCTCTATGCATTTGGTGAAGAACTTCACTCTGTTCAGTTTGTTGTATAGTGGGGAGGCAAGGGTTAAAGGGGAACGTGAAAATGTGATGCTTAATGATGTAAAAGCCTCTATTTATTTATCTTAGTCATTTATGCAAATGCTATTGTAAATGTGATAGGGTGCTTATTAAAGAAAGTATGCAGTGTCTCTTAGTAACAATGTCAAATAAAACAGAGGCGTCACTAGAAACCTCTGAGAGGCCCCAGGTGCTGGAGCTAGAGGTTTCTCAGGACAACTGTGGAGCCACCCTGGTGGGAGATAGTCTTCCCTCAAAGATTGAAGAGAATATGCATGGATTAAGTGAAGAGCTACAAACTTACAATATTGGAAGTGTAGTGATGCAACTTGCTTAGAATAAAGATGTGATTTACAAAAGTGACAGTGTTCCTGGTGAGGTTGTAGAGCAGCTTGTTGTTGCGGAGTCTTAGGGAGTAATAATGAATGTAGCACAAAACAACATTCTGGAATAGCACCAGGCCATGAAATTATTCAGAGGTGATACACCTCCAGCTCTTAAGAAGTCAGTTAGGAAATACAACCTCTAAAACGCCAGTAAATGAGTTTATGTCAGACATGTTGAAAAAAATGTTTACTTCTTACATAGTTACATAATAGGTGAGGTTGAAAACAGACACAAGTCCATCAAGTCCAACCTATGTGTGTGTCCAACCAACTTTTTTGTCTCCTACTCTGTTACAGGCTGTACTGAACAAAGGTGGCCCCTTCTGATGTCACGTGATGTCATGTGATGTCAGAAGGGGCGGTGCCATCGGGTGACATAACCAGGTGGCCCCGCTCCTTGCCCAAAAGAGTTGTCAAAGCAGAGAGGAGGCAGATGGCCGGTGGCCTCTGAATAGATGACAGTGGGCCTTTTTTTTTCTATCGAGGGACATTTTTAAAAAAAAATTATTAAAGGACTTGTCAAAAACAATTTTTCTTACTTTTTGACACTTTTTTGGTGAACGGGTAGGGGTACGATGTATACAAATTCACATGGGGGGGCAGGATCTGGGGGCTCCCTTGTTAACCTGACAACCACAGCCCAGGGTTGTCAGGAAGAGGCCCTTGTCCCCATCAACATGGGGACAAGATGCTTTGGGGTGGGGGGGCGCACAGCCCAAAGCACCCCCCATGTTGAGGGCATGTGGCCTGGTATGGGTCAGAAGGGGGGTGCTCGCTTGTCCCCCCCTTTTCCTGACCTGCCGGCTGCATGTTTAGTCATAGATAAAGTTTAATCATAGACTCTACAACTAAAAATTGGTTGGAGTTGATCTTGAAAAGGCAGGGTGGAAGTTCATTCCCTCTTCCCCATGTATGTCATTACACACAATGGGGAATGAAACAAAAGGCAGTTATTGCCATCCTGTGCTGGAAGCAGGAATTTTCTAGCATTTTGTGCTCCCTGGGGTTACTGAGAATGTTGCACCTTCACCCTCCCCTTATCCGCTGTAATATTTCCACTACTATATTTTATTTTTTTAATAAGGCCCATTTAAAAGAAATAACATACATGAGCACAACACACCAGAATTATTGGTACCAATGCTAATTAGAGCAATATAATCCCTAGCATTAAAGGTTCACAATAATAGCTGTGCAGCAGTGGAAGCACTAAAGAAACAAAATATTTTGTAGAAATGTCATGCTGAAGTAAATGTGCAACTTTATAAGCTATCAGATCCCCTAATCATCCTCCTGTAAAAACTAAATCAATTAAGTTCTTGTTTAACTATTAAATATTTAATAGGCTCTACAACGGGAACATGTATTCCCTCCCACTTGTGCATGGTAACAAAATAGTTACAACAGGTCAGGTATACAGGTATAATTTTATATATATATTTAATATATCATTTTTTTGATTAATTGATTGATTGTTTATCAATTAATTATTTATGTGTGAGGACAGATGATTTATCGATGTCAGTTTTCACATTTTACATATCTTATTGCTGGTGATACTAATTTTATAGTCCTTGTTTGTATTTATTATCTATGCTATTATACATTTTTTATGTTTTCACTGCCATACTATTTACTATTGATTCATTCTATAAAGTCCAGATTATCCATTACGTTTTTACAATTATATAATATATGACATTGTGAATTTTGTGCTTTGTACATGTAACATGCTAGTCAGGGTGCCCCTATAGTGGCCTGTGTGTCTGAGCGTGGACTTCCGAGTCCCAGCACACATAAACCACAACCAAGATGGCTCCCCCGTATGGCCTAAAGAAGGAGCACACATGCTCAAAATGCGAAGCCGCCTTTCCCGCTCTGTACCTGGAAGTGACGTTATCCCCAGGTCTTCAGCATTCTCCTCTGCCCGGACCGAGCTGCCAGTGCTGGAAACCACCCACACGAGTCACCGGCTGGACCCCAGTAGCTAACTTAGCACTATTAATATTAAACTGTTCCATACATACTGCAGAGACGCTGTATCTTGTCTTTTTACTAATACCACATCTGTAGAATATTTGTGCTCTTTAACCACTTAAAGGGTAAGTTCACCTTTACAGAAAACTCTATAAGGTGAATTTACACAGGTCCCCCTCCTTGCCCCCCCCCCGTCCTGCTGACCTGGAACTCCGCAATCTCCAGTTCTAAGCCCCCGGTATATCCGAACCAGGTGTCCAGGGCTTAGAAATCCTCTGAGCTAAATGTCCAAAATGTCCCTCATCAGGGGAAACGTTTTGGAACATTCTAATTGGTCAGCGCCGTCACATGGGTGGCGCCAACTAATCAGCAGCCGCATAGCCCATTCTGTCAGCTATGCAGAAGACACAAGGATGGAGAGAGGATTTGTAAGCCCTGGGCTTCTGATGCTGATATACTGGGGCTTAGAGATTGCAGCGGTCCAGGTCAGTGGGACCTGGGGGGGGGTGAGGAGGGGGACCTGTGTAAGTTCACCTTACAGATTCTGTTCATAATCAGTGTGAACCGCAGATCTCTCTCCTCTCTCCTGACAGAGCGGAGATCTGCCTGTTTACATTGAAAGATCTCTGTTCTGTCTCTCTCAGGAGCAATCACGGGTGCCCAGCGGACATTGTGGCCGCCGGGCACATGCATCGGCTCCGTTGTCGCGCGCATAACTGCAGCGGCTGGTCCTTAATTGGTTAAGCAACATTGCCCGCGTCCCGGCACACAGGGCAATCAATTTCAAGAAGGTTTACATCCAACGTTCTGGGTCTTCCAACTCCAGGAGAGGCTGAACCTGGAGGGATGGTGCGGTAGGGGGAATATACTTTCAGAAACCAAAGTACTTATCAACTGCAATCAAAAGATGGCCTGGAGCATGACCAAAAAAGAACACTTTAGTTGGGGAGGGACTGTCTTTTATTTAACTAGGAAGAGGTGTTCCTGTGGGTTCCAGAGAAGGCGTTAATTCATTGCGTGCTGATGCAAGGTAGGGCAAGGGACATATGTTTCATAGCATAGCATAGGATCTTCTTTTAGTGCAGTGCAACAATGTATTGTCCACAAAGTTTAAAAACATGTCAACACAGAGCACACAAAACACTTCAATGCCACAGCCCCACATCGAGAGTTGAGGAAATTGTTATGAAGAAATAAGAGTGTCAGGGATAGCAAATGCAGGCATCCAGCAGCAGGGAGGATCAGATCTATGTAGCTGCGCTCAGAAACCTGAAACCAGGTTATATATAGTTCAACAAAACCCATCCAAGCACTAAGGATGAGCCGAACACCCCCCGGTTCGGTTTGCACCAGAACACGCGAACAGGCAAAAAATTTGGATGAACGCGTGAACACCGTTAAGGTCTATGGGACACAAACATGAAAAATCAAAAGTAATCAATGCAAAAAAGTTTTAAAAACTGAAGTTTTTTTGGGAGCTGTGATTTTAACCACTTGCCCACCGCACTATAGCCAAATGACGGCTACAGTGTGGCTCGATAACTCTGGGAGGGCATACACTGACGTCCTCCCAGAGTCCCGCTCCCGAACGCCCCCTGGGGCGCTCACACGGAACATCCATGCTCGCCGGGTTCAGGGCCAATGACAGCGGCCCTTTACCACGTGATCGCTCCGTCCAATGACGGAGCGATCACAAATGTAAACAAACCAGGGTCATCAGAAGTGCAAAGCTCTCCTCTCCTCACACCGATACAGCGCGAGAGGAGTGAGTCTAATATATATATATATATAGCAGTGCCCAACAGTGCTACATCAGTGCCCAACAGTGCTACATCAGTGCCATCTGTGCCACATCAGTTCCATCTGTGCCACATCTGTGCCACCTCTGTGCTAATCAGTGCCACCAGAGCTACACCAGTACCACACCAGTGCCACCAGTGCCACAGCAGTGCCCATCAGTGCCACCTGTGCCCAGTGCCACCTGTGCCCATCAGTGCCACCTGTGCCCGTTAGTGCTAATCTGCGCCTCTGCAGTGCCACATCAGTGCCACCTGTGCCCACCAGTGCTGCCCGTGCCCACCAATGCCGTCTGTGCCCACCAGTGCTGCCTGTGCCACCTCTGTGCTAATCAGTGCCACCAGAGCCACACCAGTGCAACCAGAGCCACACCAGTGCCACTACAGTGCACACCAGTGCCACACCAGTACCCCCTGTGCCCATCAGTGCCACCTGTGCCCACCAGTACCGCCTGTGCCCACCAGTGCCACCACAGTGCAATAAGTGCCACTACACAGTACAATCAGTGCCACTACAGTGCCAATTGGTGCCACTACTTTGCCAATCAGTGCCACCTGTGCCCATCTGTGCCACTACGTGCCATCAGTGCAACTCATTACTGCCACTACAGTGCCCCATAGTGCACATCAGTTCTCTGCAGTGCAGCCTCACCAGCCACCAGTATGGCAAAAAAAATTTGCCAGTGAGGAGGCTTACCAGCGTCCAAGCATGACCGATGAGAGCAGCGGGGAGCTCTCTGAAGCTGTGACAAGCAGTGGGTCTGATACAGCATTGGAAGAGGAACGTGTGCCCGTGAAAAGAAACCGTTCTGGCTTGGAGCAGCATCCTACTACCAGCAGCACAGGGCCATTCACCTTGAGCGCAGGGCCATCCACCTCGAGCGCAGTGCCGTCCACCTCAAGTGCCACTGCAATAAAGGCCAAGCACCAGTAGGGTGTCATCTCAGCCCCAAAGGGATAGTGGCCATTCCAGCCTTCCCTATGCCCTTCAAAACCCCTTGTGGCTTCCCCCTAATTCCAGAGCAGTAAACATCCCCCCTGTCACAGCCCAGCCAGGTGTCCAGGTGAACACCGATGATTTTGCCATGCTTGATTATTTTCATTTGATTTTCACCCAGTGCAACCTCTATGCACAGCAGTACATAGTAAGTAAGTAAGTATATAGTAAGCAACCCTGGCTCTAGTTATGCCCATCCCTTTATGTGGAGAGAACTTACAGTAGAGGAATTCAAATTTTTTTTAGGCCTAACTTTTAATATGGAACTCACAAAAAAATGAACTGTACTCCTATTGGTCTACCAACCCCATCCACCACATGCCACTCTTCTCATGCATTATGCCAAGATCAAGATACCTTATGATTATGCGGTTCCTTCGTTATAATGACAACACCCAGTGCCCTCCCGAAATGACCCAGCTTTTGACAAATTATTTAAAATTCGGCCACTCCTAAATAATTTTTCTGAAAAATTCTCCCAGTTATATACCCCCGAACAGATGAGTGGATGAGTCCCTTGTAAAATTCTCAGGCAGGCTGGGCATCAAACAGTTTATCCCCAGCAAAAGGGCCCGATATAGGGGTTAAAATGTACAAACTTTCTGACCAAGCAATGGGGTACTGCTGTACTCCTTCCTGGTGTATGAAGAGAAAGGACCCCCAACTTCATCCCCCTGAATGCCCAAAGTATATTGGAGCCAGCGGAAGAGTTGTCTTGGAGCTTGTCTATCCACTCCTTGGAAAGGGATACCATCTTTATGTGGATAATTTTTATACGAGCTTGCCCCTCTTCCTCAAGCTTCACTGGAAAGACTCCCCAGCATGTGGTACAGTAAGAGCCAATAAAAAGGGCGTCCCGCAAAAACTGGTCAATGAAAGGCTACAACGAGGGGAGGCGGCGTCTTTGTGGAACCAGGAGCTATTGGCTGTCAAGTGGAGGGACAGAGGAAATGTTCACATGCTCACGACAATCCATTATGACACCACGTGGAAGTCTGCAGAAGAAACGGCCCAATTCAGAAACCAGCTTGTATCTATGACTATAATTTGTTTATGGGGGGGAATGGACTTCAATGATCAAATGATTGAACCCTACCTTCCCACAAGAAAATCCCATCATTGGTATAAAAAGGTGTCAATTTATTTTTTCAGTTTGGCCATGTATAACACTTATGTTATTTACCATCTACTGAGACCCCCGTATCCTATCTGCACTACCAGGAACAAGTAATCTCCGCACTTTTGTACCCTAAAAAGCCCACCAGAAAATTTTCGCTCTGATTCCATGAGCAGACTCCACAGACACCACTTTCCTGAGAAAATCCCCCCCCCCGTGAAACAGGCCACAGACGTCAGAATTGTGCTCCAGAGGAGGAGTTAGAAGAGACACCACGTATTATTGTCCCCAATGTCCTTCCCAGCTAGGCCTCTGTATAGGTGAATGTTTCTGCCATTACCATACTTCTCTACATTATTAGGGAAGTATGGTAAACGTAATTCTCATTTCCTGTCATTTTCCTCCACACCCCTTATGCCACTGCACTGAACTGTACATACCTCTGCCTTCTCCGGAACTGACCATGGCCTGTTATACGACCAAGCTTCTGCCTAACGATAAACATACCTCTGCCTTCTCCGGAACTGACCCTGGCCTGTTATATGACCAAGCTTCTGCCTAATGCAAAACTGTACCTACCGCTGCCTGCTCTGGAACTGACCCTGAACTGTTTGACCACATTCTTTGCCTGCCTCTTGGACTGATCATTTACCCTGCTATGCTAGTGAGAACACAGGGGTCTCACATATGTGAGGGGCTCCAGAAATGTTTTTTTGGATGAAGAAAACTAATTTTTTAGTTTTCTCATTCCCGGATTAGGGTCTGGAGACTTGGAGGCTTCAAAGAGATTTTGATGAGAGAAGCCTCTACCCCTGTCCTCATTTTTTCCTGGCTTGCTACTTGGACCATGTTCCTGCTTACTACCAGGACCAATATTTTGGCACTGCTGGGAATGTCTCTACTTGCACTGACCCTGGACTGTATATGGACAGTATCCCTGCCTTTACTGACTATGGACAATATTCCTGTCTGCTGCCTGGACAATTCCATTCACTGTCGCTGACCACGTCCCTGCCTGCGGCCTGGATCAGGGCTCTCCTCCTGCGGACAACTGCACTACTAAAACCACAGGTAATCTTTGGTTTACCCTTTGCTCAGCAGAATGTATTTTGGGGTGTAATTCTTGGTATGTTCATGCTATGTGTTAGAAATATGAAGGGCCTTCAAAAATGTTATAGATTGTAAGGAAATTAGATGTATAATCTATGCTCCTAGAACGCCTGAATGTGCTACTTAAATTTTTGGCCTCTGTATGTGACCAGCTGTGTAAAAGTCTCACACATGTGGTATCGCCATACTCAGGAGGAGTAGCAGAATATATTTTGGGGTGTCATTTTTGCTATGTACATGCTATGTCTTGGAAATATCTTAGAAATGCACAACTTTGTGTAAAAAAAATGCGTTTTCATTTTTTTTCCACGTTTTCCAAAAACTTCTGGAAAAAAATGAACCGTTCAAAAGACTCATTATGCCTCATAGATTATAAGTTTGGGTGTTTGCTTTCCAAAATGGGGTCACGGGGTGGGCGTTTCCATTGTCCTGGTGCTCCAGAGCCTTCAAAAGTGTAATAGTGTAATAGGTGATTGAGAGATTAGATGTGTAATTTATGCTCCTAGAACGCCTGAATATAATTTGTGGTATCATTTGTGGAATGTACATGCCATGTGAGATAAATAACCTGTTATAATGACAGTTTGGTGTGAAAAAAAATAAAAATAAAAAAAATCCTCATTTTGCAAAGAATTGTGGGAAAAAATGACAACTTCAAAAAACTAACCATGCCTCTTACTAAATACCTTGGAATGTCTACTTTTCAAAAAGGGGACATTTTGTGGGTATTTGTACTTTCCTGGCTTGTTAGGGTCTCAAGAAATGAGATAGGCCTCAGTACATCAGGTGTGATCAGATGTGATCAATTTTCAGTGATTGGCACCATAGCTTGTAGACAATTTTCACACAGACTAAATAATATCCACTAATTTGGGTTATTTTTACAAAAGATATGTAGCGGTATAAATTTTGGCCCAAATTTATGAAGAAAAATTACTTATTTGCAAATTTATAATAGAAATTAAGAAAAATGCATTTTTTTTTTACAAAAATGTTGGTCTTTTTTCATTTATAGCACATAAAATAAAAAACCCAGAGGTGATCAAATACCACCAAAAGAAAGCTCTATTTGTGTGAAAAAAAGGATAAAAATTTCATATGGGTACAGTGTTGCATGACTGAGTAATTGTTATTCAAAATGTGAAAGCACTGAAAGCTGAAGGTTGGTCTGGTTAGGAAGGGAGTTTAAGTGCCCAGTGATCAAGTGGTTAATAATGCTTAAAGTGAAACAATAAAAATGAAATGTTCCTTTAAATATCATGCCTGGGGGGTGTCTATAGTATGCCTGTAAAGTGGCACAGTTTCCCCGTGTTTAGAACAGTACCACAGCAAAATTACATTTCTAAAGGAACAAAGTCATTTAAAACTGATCGCGGCTGTAATGAATTGTCGGGTCTCGGCAATATAGATAAAACTTATTGAAAAAAAACGGCATGGGTTCCCCCTCAGTCCATTACCAGGCCCTTTGGGTCTAGTATGAATATTAGGGGAACCCCATACCAAAAATAAAAAAAAATTGTGTGGGGGTCCCCCCAATATCCATACTAGTCCCTTCAGGTCTGGTATGGATATTAATGGGAACCCTGTGCCAAATTTAAAAAAAATGGCATAGGGGTCCCCCCAAAATCCATACCAGACCCTTATGCGAGCACGCAACCTGGCAGGCCTGAGGAAAAGAGGGGGGACGAGAGAGCGCCCCCCTCCTGAACCGTACCAGGCCAAATGCCCTCAACATGAGGAGGATGCTTTGGAGTAGCCCCCCAAAGCACCTGGTCTTCATGTTGATGGGGACAAGGGCCTCATCCCCACAACCCTTGCTCGTGGTTGTGGGGGTCTGCGGGGGGCGGGGTCCCGCCGAGTGATGCTTCTTCTTGGTGACAGCTGTTATATAGCTGAGGGCGGGGCCACTCGGTGACGTAAACGGGCAACCCCGCATCCTCTGATATCACATGACGTCAGAGGGGGCGGGGTCCCCGCCCTTAGCTATATAACAGCTGTCACCAAGAAGCGTCACTCGGCGGGAGCCTTCCATGGAGGCGGAGCTGTTGCGGCTTTTTTTTTTCTTTTTTCAGCTCGTCAGGCGGCATGAGATGGATTTACATTGTGGTACATTTTTATGTTTTTATCTTTTAATAAAGGACTTGTCTCAAAGTGTCTCATGTCTTTTTTACTATTTTTGACACTTTTTTGTGAAATGGTAGAGGTACAATGTACCCGTTACCATTTCACATGGGGGGCCGGGATCTGGGGGTCCTCTTGTTAAAGGGGGCTTCCAGATTCCGATAAGCCCCCCACCCGCAGACCCCCACAACCATTGGGCTAGGGTTGTGGGGATGAGGCCCTTGTCCCCATGAACATGGGGACAAGGTGCTTTGGGAAAAATAATTATTAGATATGGGTGTAATGGCACTAACTGAAAACTTAACTGGGATAGCCTTAAAAGTGATAAACCCGTACCTTTGGTTATATATCTATAAAGTATTAGACATCCAGGGGTACGTCCCCCTTATATTATGAGTAGTACTCCAAATATATAGATGTTTTCACAATGATGTATACTTTGGGAGAAATATAGTACAACCAATCAAGTGTCATACAGCGAGAGGTTGTCTTACAGCATCTGGTGTTAGAGCCAGAGGTTGTACTACATAAAGTGCACATATTGAAACCGTATTCCATATACTATAAAATTATTTCTGTACATAATTAATGCACGCATCAGCAGTTAAATGCATCATGGAGGATGTGTTATCTATAAAACAGTACACATGCTGTGTATATAGGTCAAATCGCCTTGATCAAAAACCATATGTATGATAAATCATGAATTAAATCGCATGCATGCAAGACAAAAAATATTATCAAGAAACTTCCAGCAATTAAATCTCAAATAAAATATGACAGTCCCATAAGTTGGTACTATGTTGACTTTATAAAATTCCCAATGGTGACTTTGGTGCTGCAACAGTTGTCTGGTGACTCTAGTGCTCCCCCTTATGGTTGCCTACTCACCAGCTCCCGGAACCCCAACAGGGGTAATACGCCTGTGGTATATTAGACTGGGTTGCTCTGCTTGCTGCTTCCTGCGGTAGGTGCCTTTGATGTAATCAGCTCCCCAAACCCCATACAGGGGTAGTGCGCTTATGCTGGAATTTAAATAGACCACTGTGCGTGCTATATTCTGTGGTAGATGTCTCCTGTGTGTCCCGAAACACTTTTTATGGCAATAAATTGCATATAAGCCTTTATAATGAGCACTTTTGGTTTTTCATGTTAATGTCCCATAGACTTTAATGGTGTTGTGCGGCTTTCGAATTTGCTGCGTACACCGCATAATGTTCGCTGTTTGGCGAACAGGCGAACACCCGATGTTACTTACGTTTGACTCGAACATCGGGCTCTTCCCTACCAAGCACCAACAAACAGAGTACACAGCAAATATGAAGCTATAAGGGAACCCCAAACAAGTGACAATATACCTAACTAGCAAACTAAATAAGTGACAGAAAACCTAACTAACACACTATCTATAATACAATATATACAGACAAAAAGGGGAACACGGTAAATAGAGTAAAACTGGAGGAGCAAGGAACAGTAAGAAGGGGAACCAGGACTGGGATCAGGAACAAGGGGAGCAGATAAAAGGCAGCAAGGTACTGGATACAGGAACAGGGCAGGAGCAGGAGCTGGAGCATGAACAGGATCTGGCAGGAATAAGGCTCAGGCTAAATGAGTATCTGGCTAGCAGACAAAAAAACTCAAGCAAAAGAGAGATGTAGAGGAGGGACTCAATACCCTTCCAGTAGCCAGCATCAGGTGAAGACTATTTGCTGGGATCTGCTGGCTGCTGGAAGGCACCTGCTGGTGGACACAGGAACTACAACCTTCTGGTCAGGGAACCACAGTGCCTCCAGCAGGTGATCCAGTTCCTGACAAACAGAAACAATAGTCAGACAAATAGAACAGTGGCTCTGCTCTTACTGAGCTTAGTGAAAAACAGTCAAGTGTCATCCTTATGCATGCAGTACTAAAATGACTGGTCAATTTACCTTGGTTGATATGCTGCAGGCAGATGCAGCATACCACTATGGAGTTGTCCGCAGCACATGCATGAAAACAGGATCAGACTGCTGAGCCCTGCTAAGAGGCCCTGGTGATTCCAGTAGCCTTCACCTGTGGAGCAGTGCCATCCAGTGGAATAGTATAAATAAGAATTGATGCACCAGCTTGTACAGAGTATGGTATAATATTCTGTGATTGGATTGCCACTGTTTTGTTGATGCCTTTATTGATGGAGGATGATGGGATAGACAAGGGATTTAATTCGGGGAATGCTATGCAGAAGAAAAAAAGATAGTGTTGCTAGCTTTGCTTCTTTTGGGATCAAGCCTATCCCAACAAGAAAACACATCAGTGGAGTGCAGTAACAATCCAGCTGTGGAATCAGAATTAACCACTTGCTGTCCGCCCTATAGCACTTTTACTACTACAGGGCATCAGCTGTGGGCAGAATCACATATAAATATACGTGATCCTGAATGTCCGCCTGCAGGGGGCATGTGTGCGTGTTGCCACTGAGCCTCTTCTGCTGTGATAATTAACAGCAGAAGCTGATCTGTGGGTCCCGGGGACTCAATGTCCTCTGGCACCGCTGATTGTTAGTAAAACACGGAGAACTGAGGTATGCCCATGTAGACAAGGCCTCAGTTCTGACAGGGGAAGGGACGATCCTGTGCCTCTGCAAAGCAAAGACTAGAATCAATCTCTTCCCCTAGTGAAAGCGGTGAATATGTTTTATAGCAGAAAGTAAAAAATATTGTTTTTGTTTCAAAATTGTCTGCCTTTCTTTGTTTATAGCCCCAAAAATTAATTTCGCCATCGTGATAAAATACCACCAAAAGAAAGCTCTATTTGTGGGAGAAAAAATGACATAAATTGTATTTGTATACAGTGTCACATGACAGCACAATTTGCAGTTAAAGTAATGCAAAAGGGGCTGATCATGAAGGGGGTAAATGTTCCAGAGGTCAAGTGGTTAAACATGTAAGCCAAATGCTTGCCTTTTCGCAGAGTGACTAGCATTCCAAGGAAAAAAGGAAGATAGGTGACTACTACTTGATATTCACGTTTTTTTTTTTAATTCTTGCTATAAATGAAAAATGGAAGCATTTTTCTAACTAGAAAAGAAAGTTAAAGCAGAGCTCCACTGGGTTTTTTTTTTTTTTTGCAAACATTAACACAATCAAACATTGAAACTTGCAAACTCACTGTTTTGGAGATTGAGCTTGCCCAATGTCCGCTTTGGTTGTAAAGATCAACTTATATAAAATCTGTCCGGCCCTTTTCATCTTGCTTGTGGGCATGTGAAGCCCACAAGCATTTACTTCCTTGTTCCCTTGATGCTGAGCTACCAGCATTCTTTGCTCCGCATTCTTTGCCTCCGCAATGACTCCTGGGAACAATGACACAAGCTCCCAGGAGCCAGTGCGGCTGAAAGGAAATGATGAAATAGCTGCACAATACCCGCCCATATCCGCAGAATAGACAGACAGGAAGCAGAGAGGAATATCTGCAAAACACAGGTACTGTTGAAAAAAAAAGTCCGTTTTTATGTCATTACGTTACTGCAATCTGAATGAGATAATGTTATAAAATAGGGTGGAGCTCTGCTTTAAACTGCTACATTTTCAGGCTATTTTTCACCTTTTTGAGTCCCACAAGAGTAAAAGATCAAACTGATGGGAATTGTTCTCAAATGAAATGCCAGACTCAGCATTTTATTTTAAATATGACATATTATCATTGTCATTAAACTTTAAATTATCATAATTCTGCAGGCTTACCTATGAGATATTTATATTATGCTCTTTGTAAGCTTTACCTAGTTTGTCTGAGGATTACTCATGGAGCTAAGAGTCAGAGTTGAGTGGTAAACACATGCTGTCTTTAGAGCCAAAATAACCATAACAGTATCAAGCACAGACCCCTGAACTTGTTTACATTCCCATTAACTCTGTTATGGGATCCTGTTATCACACTCAGCATGTGTTATCAACACTTGGTCAGGCATTTGGCACAGCAGCAACTGTCAGAAAACAGGTGACCTCTCATCTCAAACTCCCGGGGCCTAGAGACATCCTCAGACAGAGTAAGGTATGGCAAATAAGATTGCAAATAAATCTTTCATTAGCAATCGTAAACATTTTCAAATTTTCTGGTTATTTTTCTTCTTTTTGTTTTTCTGGTCTTAGAAACTGTTTGAAGACATTGTGGAAGAGGACATAAAACAAAGAAAAAAATGTGCATGTGGGAAAAGTTTAATAGATAGGATTTCTAACTCATTTTTAACCAGTGGGCTTAATGAAGGACACATTTGGATTCCCGTCATATTTTATAAATATTTATTTAGTTAATTTATTACTATTAATAGGTTTTCTTTCTATTTGAAATTTAGAATTTTTTTTTTTTTTTGTGTTATTGCTGTGTTTTTCTCATACTTGCTTTATTGAGTGTATTGTCCTTAATGCTGATGCTATTTTTGTAGCCCAGTGACAGTTTGCCTTTGAAAATACAGTACTGCTTCTTTTGCTTGTACTGCTAACCAAGCAATTTAGGTATGCAATTATAAATTCCTAACATTTCCTAAGTTAGGTATGAGTTGCTGATTTTGGCTCACTATGATTTTGTTAAAAAATCTGCAGTTTTTGCCAAATGCATTGGAGTCGATGAGCAGTGAAGAAATGTGATGGTCGATTGTTGTTTTAAGGCTTTTAAGGCCCCTGGTTGCCTTTTTTATTATCTTAAGTTTTTTTGTTTGTTTTTGGGAGTAGTCTGTTGTTAATTGAGGTGTTTTAACAAAAAAGCGGTTTGAAAAAGGTGGAACCTTTAACAAATTTAATAGAAAGCACACTGTTTTTTGGTGCACTTACTGTATAACATAGAAATACACCAGCCATTGGGAAAAAGTTAAAGAAAATTGTGATTCATCTTTATAATACTCCTTCAATAAATTAACTCCAGTGACTCAAAGGGTTTTTTTTTTACAAAAGGCAAATACACTTTGCACTACAAGTGCACTACAAGTGAACTTGGAAGTGCAGTTGATGTAGATCTGAGTGGTAGATCTGAAATGAAGGGAAGCTCTGCTGATTTTATCATCCAATCATGTGCAAGCTAAAATGGTGTTTTTTATTTTCCCTGCATGTCCCCCTCAGATCTACAGCGACTGCACTTTCAGTGCACTTGTAGTGCAAAGTGGATTTGCCTTTTGTAAACAACCCCCTTTGAGTCACTGGAGTTAATTTATTGAAGGAGTCAACATGGGTTTTCACTCATGCTCTGACTTCACTTGCCGAGTAATTGTTCAGTAATTTTGAAAGTAATAAGGTCAAAAGTCTTTATGATGGTCAGGTAACTAGAATCCTTAATTGAAAGTCTAAAATGGCTGCTGCCCCCCCCCCCCCCTACTCATATTTGTAGCATAAAAAGCAAATCTTTTTTAAAGTGTTCCCACACATTGGAAAGACCTGAGCTATCCACTACAGTAACCAGGTAAATGTGAATCAATCCTGGCATTATAAGCAATTAATTCACAAACTGTACAGCACTGCTGGCTCTCCATCTGTCCTGGTATATAAAGGATGCACAGAATTGACTAATAATGCATCAATGCATAATGAGGTGAACTACATAATGAGGTGAGCAGGGAGAAACAGCATAGCATTTCATTCCCTCTGTATGTAGGTTACACAGGGTGCCAGGTGCAAACCCAGTGATGCAATGCAGTCTCCTGATGGCTTCTAGTTGTTATTAATGCATCAGCCTATTTATGAATTGATAGTAACATTCTGAAAAATGCTTTAATTGTCTAGATAATTTTACTACAACAAAGAGACAGAAAACTGGGGGTTCTGATGTTCTGACTTTGTCTGTTGTTCCTTACCTCCTTGCTAGGGAACTGAACCACATTACAAACTAGTCCTCTGAAATTTACTCTGAATACAGAGGCATTGTAATCTAACACTAACTAATTTTAAGTTTCACACTTTTCTTTACATTAGCACTTTACAAATTCGTAACCTCGTCTAAACCCTAAATCCTATGGGAAAACCTCAAATCCTATGGAAAAGAGATTTTGTTTGATAAATTAATACATTAAAAAAAATGTGTAAAATATTCACATTTTGTTATTAATAATGTTAGGGTATTAGATTTAGAAAGCAATCATAAAAAGATACTCAATATTGTTCACAAATCCAAATTGTGTACGGACTCACCTAAGATCGAATGCATTCATAAAAATTGGAATAGGCTTTTTGAAACAGTGTTTGACCTCTTGCACACCGCAGCTTGAAAAAGCTCAGTACTTTTTTTACTCATCTAAAATGCAGCACATTGTTCACAATGCGCTGAGTATTCACGAGTAAAAAAAAAAAAAAAGAAAAATCTGAATTCCCAAGTATGGGCACAAATAGTTTAAAACATTCTGGGAGCTAGAAAGGCTGAATATGATTACGTGCAAATGCGCACATGCAAATATGCACAAATACGTGCAAATTCATCTAACAAAAACCTTAAATTACATACAGAAATGCAGATTTTCAAATGGCCTTTGGATACCTTCACATTTTAGAATTATGTCTAGTTCTGTATATTGGGGATATGCAGGGATTTGCATGTATAGCAACCAATTACTAATAATGACCTTTCTGACCTCGGAACTGTGGTTAGGTTACGTGGCTTAAAAGGGCCAATCAGTGGTGTTTTATTATGTTCTAGCCCCCAGCTACTCTACAAGAAGATCCCTCTGTCCAGTTCCAGTTCATCCTTGTAAAATTTTCCTCGATTTACTGTATGTGGTTTGCCTGTGAGAAACTATTTCTCAGTTACTGCTTCTTTCAAAAACTGATTCACTTTTTGCCATTCCAGATGAACCCCAAATGGGTGCTCCAGCCTCTCACACCCCCATCTCTCAGGGGTTCAGGTAGAACATTATCCAATTCTATGGTTTCAAGTTGCACTCTACAAAACTTTTAAGTGCTTCTTGCTCTTTTTGGCATCAAGAAACTTTTTCTCCTTAATTGCAAGGCTACCACCTGTATCTGTTCTCATGTTCTCTAAGTTTTTTTTAGGTGTATGTGTCGGCCTCATCTAATGTCAGATTTAACCATAAGGTCCTTCAGGTGACCCTTTTAGCTGCATGTAGACTCCAATTTTCTGTTGTTTCTTTGGCCTGTTAGCATTTGTTTGCTAAGTGGCTCACCCTCTGTTGGAATGCTTTTGGATGTTCCAAAAGTCCAATAATGTCTGTGTCTCTAAACTGGCTTTTGGATGTTCCAAAAGTCCAATAATGCCTGTGTCTCTAAACTGGCAAGAAATAAAAAATGATATTTGTACTCCTTTTCTTGGAGCATATTGCGGGATACAGGTTTAACCCCTATGTGTTTATGTTAAGGCACTTGGTACTACTTTTCTAAAATACTGAGGCATGCTGGTAGTGGGCAGAGTTATTTTGTGCTGGCAATAGGTTTTTTTTGTTGCCAGTGTCCATTTCTAGTATAGGTGATAGTATTTTTACCAGACAGTCTAAAAACTCCTGTGTCCCTTAAGGCATTGGTACAAGTTCCTCATGGCAATGGGCAGCTCTCCATGTTTTCAAATAATCCTTTGCCTTAACCTCTTGCCGACTAGCTGCCACAGTTATACTGTGGCAGGTTGGCTCAGCTGCGCGAATCGTCATACCGGGGGTCCCTTACTAGTACAAAGGTCCCCTTAATGGTTATAGCAGGCGCGCTAAAGCCGATGCGCGTGGCCGGCGGCAGCGATGACCGCCGGCCACCAGCGATCACTCCACAGAGAGCCATAATGGGGATCTGTCAATGTAAACAAACAGACCCCCATTCTGTGAGGGGAGTAGAGAGAGATCGTCTGTTCCTAGTGATCAAGAAGATCGATATCGCTCTACTCCCAGTCACTCCACTCCCCCCACAGTTAGAAACACCTTCCTAGGGATCGCCCCCTAGTGTTAACCCCTTCCCTGACAATGTCATTTATACAGTGATCACTGGCTATTTTTAGCTCTGATCACTGTAATAATGTCACTGATCCCAAAAAAGTGTCAAAAGTGTCCGATATGTATGTTGCAAGTCCTGTTAAAAATCGCTGAGCACCACCATTACTAGTAAAAAAAAAAAATAATAATAAAAATGCCATAAATATATCCCCTATTATGCAGACGCTATAACTTTTGCGCAAACAAATAAATATACGCTTATTGCGATTTTTTTACCAAAAATACGTAGAAGAATACATATTAGCCTAAAATGATGAAGAAATTATTATTTTTTTTGGATATTTATTATAGCAAAAAGTAAAAAATATTGTTTTTCAAAATTGTCGCTCTTTTTTTGTTTATAGCATAAAAAATAAAAACCGAAGAGGTGATCAAATACCACCAAAAGACAGCTCTATTTGTGGTAAAAAAAGGACCTCAATTTTGTTTGGGTACAGCATCGCACGACCGCACAATTGTCAGTTAAAGCAACGCAGTGCCGTATCGCAAAAAATGGCCTTGTCATTAAGGGGGTAAATACTTCCATGGCTGAAGTGGTTAAAGTGGTTGTAAACTCAAATAGCTATAACTGATCTAGCCTCCATGAGCTTGTTCATTAAGCAGTGCAGTGTGTTTTTTTTTCAGTTCAAAATACATTTTTTCCTTTGTGCTCATTTGTGGTCACCTCCTCTTTCTGCTCCGTATCCCGATCTAAGAGAGCCAAGTGAGAGGGGCAGAAATTCCCCTTATGTTTTAGGTAAATAGTATAGTCAGTCAATGAAGGCTTGAGGAGAGGGGAGGGGCTATGAGATTGTGTTCTCACTACACACTATGGAGCTGACAGGGAGATGGGAGGTGGAGGAGGAGAGAGCTGCAGAGACACACAGGCACACAGGAGAGAAGCTAGATGATGGAGGCATGTATCCTGACCACAATCTCATGGCTCAGCAGCCATGATAAATGTGGTCAGTTCAGAGGGGAAATCAGGACCAGGCAGAATCAACCAGGTACTGTAGGAGATATAAAGGGGCAAGTGACTAGGCAAAAGCACTAAGTTATAGTTTGTGCCTTAAAGGAACAGGAGCATGATTTTTTGGGGGGGTAACAATAACTTTAAAATTGAATTGATTTTCAGTACGCTTTACCTAGTGGTTCCCATGTTTAAGGCTGTAAACATTTGGGGATGTATGCCTCAAACACAAGAATTCTGCATTCATTGCATCCCAAAACACATACAACCTCTCTGAACAAGCAAGTCTTATGACCTGATAGGATTATCAGGTATTTACTAATATTTTGTAGTTTAACCCTTTCACGCCTAAGCCTATTTCTGACATTTGTTGCTTACAAGTTAAAATGTTAGAAAATTACTTAGAACCCCCAAACATTATATGCATTTTTTTAGCAGAGACCCTAGAGAATACAATGATGATTGCTGCAATATTTTACACGGTATTTGCGCAGCGCTCTTTCAAAATGCATTTTTTGGGGGGAAAAAAAGACACTCATAAATGAAAAAAAACGAAACAGTCAATTTTTTGTATAATGTGAAAAATGATGTTACGCTGAGTAAATAGATACCTAACATGTCATGCTTTGGCTAACTAAAGCAAACAGTCTATTTTGACTGGGTTATGTGAATTTCCATAGTAAAACAGCCTCTACTTTTTCAGTAAATCAATCCTTTCGCTTTCCAATCTATTATATTCAACCTTATTCAGACAGAATTTCCCTTGGCCTTGACCAGTTCACAATTTTAAACGTCAGTGAGTCATACCTTTAAAACTTTAAATAAAAGACAAAAGCATCTGTTTTTTTTCAAAATTTGCATAGGTGCAGTTCAAGTAATGTTTACATTTTTATGTAAAAATGGATTTGGAGTACAGCAAATTTATTGGTAAATAAAACAAAACAAATTAATTTAAAAAGATAGTGTAGAGAGTGCAAGAGTTTTTCTGTAAATAGGTCAGTTACATAATCCATGTATTGGAAGTTATTGGACATTGGCCTACATGGCTGCACTCTTTTCTCCAGAGTGTACATGAGCAAGTATTAGCTTAGTGACCATGTAAACCTCCAACCTTTCTGAAATGAGAAAGTGGGACACCCTATATACTTAGACAAACAACACATCCCTGCCATCTTACATGAATCATAAGGAATTAATAAAAAAATAATTTGTTAAATATCCAAGAGAATTTTTCCACCACAATGTTTTCTTTATATTGGTTTTTAAAACAAATGCAAAAATTCAGAGGTAAAAAGAACGGTTTAGTATAGCATAACATCCTTTGTAATTAAATAATGCATTCATTTATTAGAAGTCTATATATCAGATCAAAAACATTGACAAATCGAGGAGGAAAGAGGGACAAAGGGATTTGACTACAAATGAGGGACAGTTCTTTCAAATGAGGGACATTTGGGAGCTGTCACCACAAGTTAATAAAGGCAGAATTAGTTAAAAGAATTACAGCAATTTAAAATGGAGGAAAAGTCTCATTCTAATTTTCTAATTTTAAAAGTTCCCTCCCCTCTCCTCCTCCTACTTATCCTGCCTAACCTGTATAGCCTCTCTCTTTCTCCTCGGTCTTGTGATCCTGCAGCTCTTGTCAAGGAAGCACTCAACAGCTAGGAATTCCAGGAGCCGTGAAATCACCTATAGACTTCCATAGCCCAGCCGTTGTTGGCTCTTCCTCCTCTTCCCTGCAGCAGCTGCTCACTAACACAGAGAAGCCAGAGCTGCATGATTATGTGACCAAACCAGAGCAGATTAAAATAGGTAAATATACACATTTTTTTATACAGATTAGGCAAGATAGATGAGAGAAGGGGGGAAGGGAATATTTTTAGAAATAGTTGGACATATGCTTTTCTTCCACTTTAAGTAAGAAAGTACAGAGTATGATTTGAGTGTTTATTGGAGCATAGAGAAATGTTTAGCTAACATTGTAAAAAGGTATAGAAAATCATATAGTCACTATGAGAAATCTTCTGAAATTATATGTGTTGTGAGTAGGGATGAGCCGCACACCCCCCTGGTTCAGTTCGCAGCAGAACTTGCGAACAGGCAAAAAATTAATTCGAACACGTGAACACTGTTAAAGTCTATGGGACACGAACATGAATAGTCAAAAGTGCTCATTTTAAAGGCTTATATGCAAGTTATTGTCATAAAAAGTGTTTGGGGACCTGGGTCCTGCCCCAGGGGATATGTATCAATGCAAAAAGAAGTTTTAAAAACGGCTGTTTTTTCGGGAGCAATGATTTTAATAATGCTTAAAGTGAAAAAATAAAAGTGTAATATTCCTTTAAATTTCGTACCTGGGGGTGTCAATAGTATGCCTGTAAAGGGGCGCGTGTTTCCCATGTTTAGAACAGTCTGACAGCAAAATGACATTTCAAAGGAAAAAAAGTCATTTAAAACTACTCGCGGCTATTAATGAATTGTCGTTCCGACAATACACATAAAAGTTCATTGATAAAAACGACATGTGATTTCCCCACAGGAGAACCCCGAACCAAAATACAAAAAAAAAAAAATGCTTGGGGGTCTGCCTAAATTCCATACCAGGCCCTTCAGGTCTGGTATGGATATTAAGGGGAACCCTGCGCCAAAATTTAAAAAAAAATGGTGTGGGGTCCCCCTAAATTCCATACCAGGCCCTTCAGGTCTGGTATGGATTTTAAGGGGATCCCTGCACCAAAATAAAAAAAATGGCGTGGGTCCCCCCAAAAATCCATACCAGACCCTTATCCGAGCACGCAACCTGGCAGGCCGCAGGAAAAGAGGGGGGGCGAGAGAGCACCCCCCTCCTGAACTGTACCAGGCCACATGCCCTCAACATTGGGAGGGTGCTTTGAGGTAGCCCCCCAAAGCACCTTGTTGATGGGGAGAAGGGCCTCATCCCCACAACCCTTGTCTGGTGGTTGTGGGGGTCTGCAGGCAGGGGGCTTATCAGAATCTGGAAGCCCCCTTTAACAAGGGGACCCCCAGATCCCAGCCCCCCCATGTGAATTGGTAATGGGGTACAGATGTACCCCTACCATTTCACAAAAAAGTGTCAAAAAGGTTAAAAAGCACAAAAGACGGTTTTTGACAAGTCCTTTATTCATTTCTTCTTCTTTCATCTTCTTTCCTCTGGTCTTCCTTCGGTGTTCATTTTCTTCCTACATCTTCTTCATTTTCTTCTTCTCCATCTTCTTCTTCCTCCGCTCTTCTCGTCCCGCATCTTCCTCCAGGCTTCTTCTCCATCCGCACGATCTGCCTCAGTGAGAGTCTTCCACTCCCGTGTGATGCTTCGGTTCTTCTGACATTTCTTATATAAACGGAGGGCGGGGCCACCCGGGACCCCGCCCTCCTCTGATGCACCGGGAACTTCCCTGTGGCTTTCCCCATGTTGTCAGAGGGGGGCTGGGTCACCCGTTTACATACCCAGGTGACCCCGCCCCCCTCTGACAACACGGGGAAAGCCACAGGAGGACTCCCACTGAGGCGGATCGTGCGGACAGAACGGAGAAGAAGCCTGCAGGAAGATGCGGGACGAGAAGAGCGGAGGTAGAAGAAGGAGAAGAAGAAGATGAAGAAGAAGATGGAGGAAGAAGAAGAACACCGAAGGAAGACCAGAAGAAAGAAGATGAAAGAAATTAATAAAAGACTTGTCAAAAACCGTCTCGTGTTTTTTAACCTTTTTGACACTTTTTTGAAATGGTAGGGGTACATTTGTACCCCATTACCAATTCACACGGGGGGGCCGGGATCTGGGGGTCCCCTTGTTAAAGGGGGCTTCCAGATTCTTATAAGCCCCCCACCCGCAGACCCCCACAACCACCGGGCAAGAGTTGTGGGAATATGGCCCTTCTCCCCATCAACATGGGGACAAGGTGCTTTGGGGGGCTACCTCAAAGCACCTAGCCAATGTTTAGGGCATGTGGCCTGGTACGGTTCAGGATGGGGGGCGCTCGCCCCCCCCTCTTTTCCTGCTGCCTGCCAGGTTGCATGGTCAGATAAGGGGCTGGTATGGATTTTAGGGGGGACCCCACGCCATTTTTTTTTAAATTTTGGCGCAGGGTTCCCCTTAAAATCCATACCTGACCTGGTATGGAATTTAGGAGGACCCCCACGCATCCCATGCCATTTTTATCAATGAACTTTTATGTGCATTGTCCGACTGACAATTCATTAATAACTGCGAGTAGTTTTAAATGACTTTTTTTCCTTTGAAATGTCATTTTGCTGTCAGACTGTTCTAAGCACGGGAAACATGCGCTCCCTTTACAGGCATACTATAGACACCCCCCCAGATACGAATTTTAAAGGAATATTACACTTTTATTGTTTCACTTTAAGCATTAATAAAATCACTGCTCCTGAAAAAACAGCCATTTTTAAAACTTCTTTTTGCATTGATACATGTCCCCTGGGGCAGGACCCAGGTCCCCAAACACTTTTTATGACAATACCATGCATATAAGCCTTTAAAATTAGCACTTTTGATTTCTCCCATAGACTTTTAGAGGGTGTTCCGCGGCTTTCGAATTTGCCACGAACACCCCAAATTTTTCGCTGTTCGGCGAATTGACGAACAGCCAATGTTCGAGTCGAACTCATGTTTGACCCGAACATAAAGCTTATCCCTAGTTGTGATAAGTACTGTCTCCAGCAGGTGTAAAAAAGGCTATGGGAAAGGATTAAGGGATCAATCTAATTTTGCCTATTGTATGCAGCTAATCAACTGTTGAGACAAGAAGAATGAGTAATCCGGCTATCAAACACTAATTTTAGTAGGTTCCAGTATTCTGGAGTTCCCTTTTTAAATAGAGTTTCCTTGATGTTAATCTTCAGAAACTTACCAGAATGGGGTGATTAATTCTCCTTCTGTAATTAGTCTCTGTACCAACTGTTAAAAATATAACCTTGTGGAGCAGTGGCGGCTGGTGCTCAATTTTTTTTTTTTTGGGGGGGGGGGCGGGGAACAGCAAACAAACCTTTGTAGTATGTCTGCAGTCTCTGACAATCTCTTGTATCATGTCTGCAGTTTCTGACCATCTCCTGTAGAATGTCTGCAGTCTCTGACTATCTCTTGTATCATGTCTGGAATCTCTGACTATCTCTTGTATCATGTCTGCAGTCCCTGACCATCTCTTGTATCATGTCTGCAGTCTCTGACCATCTCCGTTATCATGTCTGCAGTCTCTGACCATCTCTTGTATCATGTCCTTAGTTTCTGACCATCTCCCCTATCATGTCTGCATTCTCTGACCATCTTGTATCATGTCCTCAGTCTCTAACCATCTCCTGTAGTATGGCTGCAATTTCTTACTTAAACTTAAACACATTGCTAATAGTATTAGCTATCTGTTTATGCCGAAGGTAGGACTGTGTAGGGGAGGCAGAGAGTAAAAGAGGGCACTGTCATTAGAGAGACGGGGGGGGGGGCAGACTGCAGGGGGGACTGTGATAGGGGCTGTGAAATTTGTGCAATAAATATTCTTGCAAACACTACAAATTTTTGTGGGCGTTTTTACATTTTAAAGTTGGGGAGGGGGCAGGGGGTAGATATAGGATCTGTCCCAAGGTGCCAAATGCTCTAGGCATGCCCCTGCTTAATAGTTAATACTTAACTCTGAGGCTGGGTTCACATATATGCGGATTGGATGCATTTTTAACCGCACCCATTTCACAAATTTGCATAACATGTGAATGCTTTCAATGGAGCCGGTTCACACATGTCTGGGGCGGCTGCTGTGTGGTTTGAAAAAGGGTCCTGTGCATTTGTGTGTCCAGTTCAGGTGCGAATTCAGGTTAAAATTTGCACCCGAATTGCACCTGAACGGAACAGAAATGCACTGGACTCCAGACTGCAAACCGCAGCCAAGCATGTGTGAACCCAGCCTGATCAAATATAAAATCTATCTGATTAAGATTAAGTGTACTCAGCGTACAGCAATATCTTTGTTTTCAACTCTGATGTTTAAGGTTTAAGTAAGCTTCTATAGGTAGCACATTGCTGTAGCTTGGATATCTGCCTGATTTCTGGCTTTATGGAACTTAATAGAAACTTTATTTTGATTTGTTTCCATCACTGAAGCTTGGAGCTCATCTAAACTACAGCTGTGAAACCTATTAGTGTTGTCAGTTCTGTTCACACTGTGCTGAACAGAGCAGCAAGCGACTTAACACTGACTCAATTACAGCAATACACATTACAGCCTAAATCGGTAATTGTTTCACACCTCCTGCCATCCTGTCCATTGTTATGCTTGTAAATCCACTTGATTTCTTAAAATATGCAATACTAGAGTTTAACTGGAGGTTTCACTGCAGGGAAAATGTAAAGGTTCTAGTTACGTAAAATTAAAGATGTGAAAAGAGGACCTACTTAACTTTTCTAAACAAACAGGTAATATGTAACTGTGCAATAATGTAGCTTTGAAAGTGCATTTTAACATGAACACATTTCCAATTAAAAAGTCAAGCTCTATTTTATTCTAATCAGCTGCAGGCCAGGGCATTCACCACCCTGCGGCACTCAAACAATGTGGTGGGATGCAGGTGATGTCACTGCCCTTATGTGTACAAATGACCATATTTAGTAAATGTCATAGGGACCCCCCACAGGTCCCCCAAAATACAAACCAGACCCTTAAGTGCTGAAACTCTTACCTATGATGTTTCAGGATGCAACCAAACCTTTTTAAGATCTAAACTGTCCATGCTACAATGTCAGGCAGAACTTATGCCATCTGTTCCCTCAAAAAGCGGTCATCCAGATATCCCACATTGGGGATGTCCTGGGTACATAACAAGGACATAACAGCGGCCAGAAACTTGGTAAAAAACAGAGATGCAAAAGGCAAAACAAATAGGTTACAAACTTGAAGTGCTGGGGACCCACATTAAAGTGAATGAAATTCTGTTGTATTAAAAAAATGGGGACATGCAAGTATGCATCCTTGATGTCCACAGAGGCCTAAAATATGTCTCCCTGATTGAGAGAGGCTGTGACAGACCTGGTGGATTCCATACAAGATTTTTGGGCCTACATGTAGACATTTACAGCCTTGAGATCCATACTGGGGTGGATCTCCTTTGGGTTTGAGCACAGTGAAAAGGTTGGAGTAAAAACCCCTAAAACCTTTACACTGCAGGAACTGGGTGAAGGCAAACCCTTCACCCAGAAGACTCATAATGTATTATAATATACTGTATAAGACTCTGGGAGTGGAGCCGGGTGATGCTGCCAATAACAGAAATGATGCGGGAGCCTCCGAGCCCCGCTGTCAGTTAGAAACAAGACTTTTTTAATCTAAAAATGTAAGTGCTGCAAACTTTAATATACTGTATACATTTTATTATATATATATATATATATATATATATATATATATATATATATATATATATATTTTTTGCAAATACATTTTTTATATTTTTTGGGGGGGCAGTGGATGATGTCAGTAATAGACAGTGTCAATTTTGTATTATTATTATTATTATGTTTACAATTTTATTTTTGCATTATTTTTTTCACAAAGATTTTGTGGGGGCAGTGGACAGTGTCAGCAGGGCAGTGGATGGTGTTAGTAGATTTTTATTATTTTATTTTTTATTAAATTCTTTCATTATTTTTATTTATATATACACACAGCCAGAGAAGCCTGAGGAAGCGTGTTCTATGCTCGATACTGTACAGTTGCTTGCACGTTTGCACTTTTCATGTATATTGGATACTTCAAGTAAATAAAATATTGCATCAAGCATCGGTCCTATCGTTTTTATTATCTATTTTTGGTGGAAGATTGGGAGTCCACCGTGACTGTGCTTAGATTAATCAGAGGATTAAGAAAAGAAGGTAACCCACCTATTGAGATTATATATATATATATATATATATATATATATATATATATATATATATATATATATATATATATATATATATATATATATATATATACACATACACACACACACACACACACACACTTACTACACCATGAGGATGCCCTTTTTTGTATGAGTTCATACACAGACGGAATCCTGAATTTAAAGGCCCATACACCTAACCAGGACATCAGAAGGTACATAGGAGGAGGAGTGCAGAGGAGCCAAGTTTTGTGCCCCAGAATAGGGGAAAGTGTAATTTGTCCTGGTATGGGGAGGTCAAATGTGGAGGTGAGCGCATTATTTGAATGGTGGTGGGAGTCACTGAAGTATTGCCACAATATTGTGGAGAATTTTTTATTCCACTATGAACTGCATCACATATCTGAATTCATTTAAAGGACACTTTGAACTTATACTTGACGGTAGCACACGACGTTAAGCCCACTCGTACATTTGATAAATGGAGGGAGGATATTCAGGCATTGGGGGAGGACGAATGGGAAGACTGCGTCTCGACCTACATCCCAACTGTGATAGCAGCTAACTACAGGTTCATACAGTTGAAATTTCTCCATAGGGCCTACTTTACTCCACACAAGATGGCTAGAATCTATCCTCATATTGACCCCATATGCCCCCGGTGCAGGACCGGAGAGGGGACATTCTGGCACATGGTGTGGGCCTGCCCGAAGCTCGGACCATACTGGGAGGGAGTGACGGGGTGCTTAATGACATATGGGACCTCAGGCTGTCACTTGACCCTATGCTGCTTCTGTTGAGCTATTTGGGAGATGTGGAGGGGGACAGATACACCAAACTCTCTATTACATTCCTGCTATTCTATGCTAGGAGGGAGATAATGCTACATTGGAAGTCAGCTGAGCCCCCTACCCTCAGATCCTGGAAGAAAGCGGTAGACTCAGTGCTGCCACTGTACAAACTAACATATGAGAGCAGGCAGTGCCCTGCTAAATTTGATAAGGTTTGGTCGACCTGGATGGCGGCACGTGGTTGAGGGCCCGGGAGTGGGGGACCTATTGATGGACTTCCCCACTTGCGGTCAGGGGCATTGCCCCTCCCTCGGACACGGGGCACCGTCAGGTCATATTGATGGACGATTGATTTCAATCCGACGAACTTCCCATGCACATGATGGCCCTCTGGGGGGTGGTGAATATGCGATCTGCTGATCCTTAGGGTTGGATAAAGACAGGAATATCCTCAGATCCCACCGGACAAGAAAGATAGGGAATGTGCAGTTATGGATTAGAGGGAGATTACGAACAAGGTTGAATGCTTTGATGTAAAGATGTAACAAATATGATACCTTATGTTGTATTTGAAATGCACATTACTGCTGATTAGTTAAGTCATCATCCTTCTTATATTCTAAAGGATGTACAGGGAAATAGCAAATACGCACTTGTGAGATGCTGCATTATTGAACAGATGCTTTACTATAATGCTGTAAGGATTGAGATACTCTATGTCGTACACTGACGGTTTTGTAATGCTGATTTGTTAAATAAAAACCTTTTGCTGTTTAAAAAAAAAAAAAAGGACAACGTTTCATTTATTGCTGTTCACTGTTTGTTTAAATTTTTCACTTTAATTCTTGCACGGTTACAACACTGGATGTAAACAGAACATTATACATATAAATCTTTACCTACTGGGGCATTTAGAGGAGTTTGTTGTTTTTATCACTTTATATGAAAGTTTATGATATAATTTGATATTATTAATACTTATTATTATGCACATATAAGAAAATAGGCTCAACAACATTTATTATTTTTAGTGGTTTAGTGGGAACACAATTGGGTTGTCTGCAGCCATCCAACTAGAATTTGACCTGCAACACACATGCCAAAAAAGGTGGTGTGGGGAATAATATTATTATTATTTCAGGTACTTATATAGTGCCGTCAATTTACGCAGCGCTTTACATATACATTGTACATTCACATACAGTTCTTCTTTAAAGCTAAGAGAAAAGTACAACTTATGTAGGAGGATTAGGAGGATTAGTTTTGTCTCTGTGTATCACTTGAGGATAGTCACTTCATTGTGTATAGTTAAGGGTTTACAACCACTTTAAAGTATAACTAAAGGAAAAACTTTTATTTTAGTTTTGGATAAAATGGAGCGGTATTAGAACACCTTTCAGGTTTTTATTGCTGTCTGTGCCCCCATTAAGGAGATTCATCCTCTCTATTTATCCTTTTTATTGTTATCACCAAGAGTTAACAGGAATAGAGGGAAATCTCATGGAGACACTCGTTGTAGTGACACTGGTGATAACCCAAAATTTCCTAACTTTGGAGGGCCTTCCTCTCACTTCCTATTTTTATCATGGGACAGGTAATGAAGGGAAATCTCCCCGGTTGTTCCACAGATAGTGAAAAAAACACATGGTCCTCCCTTACTCTAACTAAAATAAAATAAAATAAGCTTTGCCTATATTCCTTGTTTTAAATAACTCTAGATGGCAGCATAGGTCAGCTGTCCAGATTAGCTTAATACAAATAATAATTCAGTTGGCTTTAGTGTTATACTGATTAATAGCGATAGGTTAAAATGTGTGCTTTCCCAACAAATGAGTGAACATTCTGTTTAGAATGGACACTGATATTTATCTTTCCTGACACAGCATGACAGCATATACATATGGGTAGGCTCCGCCCCCTGCCCTATCACAGGACCGGTTATACTATAAGATTAGGTCTCCTCCCTACCCCCAGTACTCTCTTTTTTTCCTCACTGCTAACAGCCAGTTATGCTGCTGCTGAAAGAGCAGGATTTTCAATTTTTCCCTCACCTGTCAGACACTTCTGACCAAGCCGCACAGGTTTGAGCCTCTCCTGTGAAGAAGCTCCCAGCTGTAAAGGCTGACATGAACGCCTATATGAGGGAGACCTCACCCCACAAGGATCCTGGAGAGGGGTGCAGGTATCTGGTCTCTAGGGATTGCTCCTTTATCATGACGCCATGGATGGACTTTCATTGGACTTACTGTTTGGACTGGAAGCATGCAGGTAGTAAGGCACCACCTGGTGCACAAATCAATAATATTCAGTTACTGCTGCAAGTACATAGTTGCCAACAGTCCCGATTTTCCCGGGACAATCCCGATTTTGGGACCCTCATCCCAAATCGGGATTTTGCCCAGGGAAATCGGGAATGTTTGCATTTAAATTTTTTGGGCAGCCGGCTTCAGCAAAATGGCCGCCAGCGCCGCCGCCACATCGTTCCCCCTTTTGTTCAGTGGAGGGAGGAAGGGGGCTCGATCTGTGCAGCCAATGAATCGTCTTCTCTCTTCACACTGAAGCCAAGGTTAGCTGCATGGATCGGCCCCTCCCCTCTCCACTGAACACACGGCGCCGGCGGCCGCTGCAGCTATGTATGTATGATTTTCCTTCTGCTGTAATGGATGTGCTGGGGGGCGTTATGGGAGGGGAGGGTCTGCACTGAGGGGGTCTGCACTGAAGGGGGGTCGGCACTGAGGGGGGTCTGCACTGATTGAGGGGGGTCTATACTGATAGATGGGGGGACCGCACTGAGAGGGGTCTGTATTGAGGGAGAGGGGTCTGTATTAAGGGAGAGGGGTCTGTACTGAGAGGGTCTATACTGACTATACTGATGAGGGGGGTCTACACTGAGGGGGTCTAAACTGATGGAGGGGGTCTGTACTTAGTGGGGGGGGTCTGTACTGAGGAAGGAGGATCTATACTGCTGGAGGGGCGGTTTTCCGTACCAGGTGACACCAGCTGTAGTGACACCACTGGCTCTTGTCTCTGCAGCAATTTAACTTTAATGTACAGGAGGGGGTTAACTATATACAGGAGGAGGGGGGTTACGTATATACAGGAGGGGGGGTTAGCTATATACAGGAGGGGGAGGGTTAACTATATACAGGAGGGGAGGGTTAACTATATACAGGAGAGGGGAGGGTTAACTATGTACAGGAGGGGTTACTATGTACAGGGGGGATACTATGTACAGGGGGGTAAACTATGCACAGGGGGGTGAACTATGCACAGGGGGGTGAACTATGCACAGGAGGGTAACTAGGGGGAGAGGGGTAACTATAGCTCTGCCTGGGACACTGATTTAAGGACTGAGGCTGGGAACACTGGTGTAAAGACTGACTCTGCTGGGGGCACCTGATGCAAGGATGGACTCTGCTGGGGGCACCTGATGCAAGGACAGACTCTGCTGGGGGCACCTGATGCAAGGACGGACTCTGCTAGGGGCACCTGATGCAAGGACGGACTCTGCTGGGGGCACCTGATGCAAGAACGGACTCTGCTGGGGGCACCTGATGCAAGAACGGACTCTGCTGGGGGCACCTGATGCAAGAACGGACTCTGCTGGGGGCACCTGATGCAAGGACGGACTCTGCTGGGGGCACCTGATGCAAGGACGGACTCTGCTGGGGGCACCTGATGCAAGGAAGGACTCTGCTGGTGGCAGGCGACGTGGCTAGTGACACGCTCAGGGATCCCACTGATTTGGCATTATGGTGAGTTGAATGATTTCATTTTATATTACAATGTAATAATAGAAATTATGCGCTTCAATCATCCTGACACCATAACAATCATGATGCCGGGATGATTGAAGCGCTAACACCAGGTGTTTGGAGTATCTTTATCTGCTGATTGTTAAACTTTCTAGAATACACAAATTTCTATTGTGTAGGATCTGGGGCTGCTGTCTCTTCATTCCTCTCTCCCCCTTTCCCTCTCCATCCCTCATTCATCAAAGTCTCTAACCACACCCCCTTTGAGCCACACCCACTATTTCACGTAAACCACGCCCATTTTTCGCCGCGGCACGCCACGCACACCGCAGTTTTCTTTTTTATTGCTATGCCACGCCTACAAACGCATGCCCCGCCCCCTAATTTTTATACAGCTCCGCCTACAGCCAAAAAAGTGTCCCACAAATTTTTTTTGCAATGTTGGCAACTGTGCAAGTATGTTGTTAAGCTTTTATCTCTGAAAGGTTGTGGTTTGTGTCTGCAATACTGCTGTGCTGAAACCTTCCTATTAAACGATGCAAAGCCTGGTCCTACAGGCTTGACTTATTGTCTGCAGGTATGCTGTTAGTTTGCATTTCTGAAAAGCATTTATTACACATGCGAATCTTACTGGCTGTCTATTGGGCCACTTTGTTTACTAAAGTTTCACAGGTTGAAATCTGTGTCTTCATTATTGCTAATGCTTGAACTGATAACAGGTGATGCTGAGCCCTTTTCTATTAATGCAGGGCCTGGTCCTGCAGACTGGGCTCACTGTGTATTGATGTTTGGTGTTGGTATGATCCTTGGCGGTACATGTGTCTAAGGTAGGTTAACCTACTAGTGCTAATTGTCAGATGACTAATAACTTGCGCTGCTTACCTGTGATTACATTAAAGTGGAGGGCCACCCTGAAAAAAAAAAAATACACCAAAAATCCTAAAAAAAAATAAAAAAAAAAACATTTGAAAAAAAAAAATTTAAACTTACCTAAACCCTTGTTGCTAGGCAGTCTTCCTAATCTGCCTCTTCCTTTTCCGCGGCGTCTTCTGTTCCTCGGTAAGCGGCCTCGTTTTCTTCTGGGAACTGTGTGTGTTCCCAGAACACCATGGGGCCATTCACAGTGCGCTGCGCCGCTCACGCATGCGCAGTAGGAAACTGGCAGTGAAGCCGCATTGCTCCACTGCCTGTTTCTCTTACCTGGGATGGCGGTGCCGGGACCTGAGAACCGAGGGACGGGTCGGCCTCCGGCGGCCGGCATCGTGGGCACCCAGGACAGGTAAGTACTTATTTAAAGTCAGCAGCTACAGCGTTTGTAGCTGCTGACTTTTAATTTCTTTTTTTACGGCCGGAATCCCGCTTTAACTCTACAGTATCAATGACTGTGTTTATTTCTATGCATTAACATGCTGACCTTGGTGCTAAAATAAAAGTCAGGATCTGTTTAGTCACATTACTTAGTACTTACCTGTTAGTAATGTGTAATTGCTTGTGTTATTTGGGGTACCCCCACAGAGAGAGATGTGGTTTGCTGTGGTTACTACTTATGGCAAATACTCCCACTCATGACTCCAGGCTTTCAGCTCATCTGTGAACCAGTAGCAATCAGCCTTCCTAGAGACCAGCAACTTTAACTAAAAGGTGAGGGCAGGTAGGTATATGCTATATCCTAAAAGAGTGCACATTATGGGCATAATCTCTCCAGCCCTCAACACCAACACCAGTCAACCTGCTTCTGCCACAAGGGACAGGCCCTTTGCAGCCCTGAAGGAACCACTATGTATTTAACTGCCAGAAGAGGCAGATCAAAAAATCTCTACAGTAATCAGTGGTCTGGTGGTAAATGGTGTGTTGACCAAAATGCAAAACAAAGGCCAGAAGCAGTGACAAATGGGCAGAGAGACTGAGAAAGCCTACAGTCACTAATGGTTCCATACCAAGCCTAATCAAACAGCTGTGTTTATTTAAAGGCAACCTCTACCTCAGAGGCACTTCACCTGGGAGTCTTTATCAGACTGGCCAGAGGGGTCAGCCTTAGCTTGCTTCTGGGAAATTGCTATGGCAATTTGGCATATCAGAAGCAAAGGTGGATACTTTAACCCCGTCCAGACTGATTATGTGGAGCTCAGGTACTAAGCTATTCAAACAGTCATCTAAAAAGGTAGCTCTGCCTCAAAAGCAGCCGGCCAAACAGGCTTCATCAGATTAACCAAAGGTGCCATTCTTCCAACAGAAGAAACAATATCCTTTGCAGAGACCCTGGGACAGAAAATAAAGCCAGAGATGAAGAAGGTTCATACCACTGTTAAGTAGTGTTTTGTGACCTGCGACTGAGGTCACTTCGGTAGCCAGACTGTCAGGACCCCAGACAGGATGAAAGCAGAGCTCTGGTCAGTGATAAACTCTCTAGGATGGCGGATCCTAGATTGAAAATGGAGTAGCCAATGATGCAGTTCAGCCACTGTGGATACAAGACTGTATGCTGTTTCTCCAGTAATCATTGTGGTCAGTGAACGCTTATAAAAAGAATAATAAACCCGCGCAGTGGAAATAGAAATCTATTGGTGGAATTTATGGAACTGCTGCTGCCCAACAAGCAGTCACCATAAATGGGGACAGCTGAATTGATTAGTGTGGTAGAAGGGTCTGGCGCTGTTCCTTTAATTGGATGATAATTCCCTGCCTGTGTATTTGTATGTCTCTAGTTCAAAAACAAGGCATGCAAGGGTAAATTCCTAAATATAAGCAAGACGTGCACATATCAAATAGTGATATCCTTAAAAATATTGCACAGTTTTAAACAAGCTTTAAATATATAAAAACATATATAGAAGATAAGGAGGCTATAAACATATAAATATAATAATGGTGTTATCAAATCCCATACATGGTGTTGCTGGTATATATTCCAAATAACATAAAATGTGGGGGAGGGGGGGAGGGGTGGAGGTGGGGAAGGGAGGGGGGGAGGGGGAAAAAAGAGGTGTGGGAGATCAGTTGCTGATAGAGGAACTGAAAAGTGTTAAAATCACTCCTAGTAAAGTGCAAACGTGCTGGCAAAGTTCAAAGAAAGTCCTTGTTGTGTAATAACTTATTATCAAATTTGTTTAAACCCTTAGTGGTATGATCTCTTGGTATATATCTTGTGCAGTATCTTGGTGCAAGTGATGTAGTGTTTGTGATCCTTCAGTAGTTTTAAAATCCTTGCTCTGAAAGTGCAGCCACTCACCGGATCCCTTCACCCCTGCAGGGGTATCAGGCAGTTACAGTTTTGCACCACTGTACGGCAATCACTGGCAGACTCAGGATCGTGATGTTTCATATAAAAAGAGAGAAGGGGTGCCCATAGCGTAAAATCATTTTTAAAAAAGATTTATTAAACAAGTGGAAAGGATAGTCACAATTTCACAGTACAAATCAAGCGAATTAGTAAAACGTCACGGTTAGCCTTCAGCGCTGGTAAGTAGGTAATGTTGGGAAGCACAGATTTAGGCCACGCCCTACGCATTTCGTCGTTAGGACGTCTACGGGAGCGTCTCCCGTAGACGTCCTAACGACGAAACGCATAGGGCGTGGCCTAAATCTGTGCTTCCCAACATTACCTACTTACCAGCGCTGAAGGCTAACCGTGACGTTTTACTAATTCGCTTGATTTGTACTGTGAAATTGTGAGTACCTTTCCACTTGTTTAATAAATCTTTTTTAAAAACGATTTTACGCTATGGGCACCCCTTCTCTCTTTTTATATGAAACATCACGATCCTGAGTCTGCCAGTGATTGCCGTACAGTGGCGCAAAACTGTAACTGCCTGATACCCCTGCAGGGGTGAAGGGATCCGGTGAGTGGCTGCACTTTCAGAGCAAGGATTTTAAAACTACTGAAGGATCACAAACACTACATCACTTGCACCAAGATACTGCACAAGATATATACCAAGAGATCATACCACTAAGGGTTTAAACGAATTTGATAATAAGTTATTACACAACAAGGACTTTCTTTGAACTTTGCCAGCACGTTTGCACTTTACTAGGAGTGATTTTAACACTTTTCAGTTCCTCTATCAGCAACTGATCTCCCACACCTCTTCCCCCCCCCCTCCCTTCCCCACCTCCACCCCTCCCCCCCCTCCCCCACATTTTGTGTTATTTGGAATATATACCAGCAACACCATGTATGGGATTTGATAACACCATTATTATATTTATATGTTTATAGCCTGCTTATCTTCTATATATGTTTTTATATATTTAAAGCTTGTTTAAAACTGTGCAATATTTTTAAGGATATCACTATTTGATATGTGCACGTCTTGCTTATATTTAGGAATTTACCCTTGCATGCCTTGTTTTTGAACTAGAGACATACAAATACACAGGCAGGGAATTATCATCCAATTAAAGGAACAGCGCCAGACCCTTCTACCACACTAATCAGTGAACGCTTATGGCTCATCCCACACGTAAACACATGCCGCTTTAAGTCAGAGTGGTAACTGTTCAAGTCGGATCTGGTGATATCTAGAAGGAGGATTAATCCCTTATGTTAATCGCCAATGACCAGAGGATAGCCAAAAAGGCAAAGTAACGAAGAGTGAATGACAGGCTATACCTAGGAGAACTAGAGCAGAAAATAAAGAATCAAATATCATCTTTATTTGCCTAAACCCAAGCCACCCAGTAGGGCAGCTGACAGTTCTATGTAAATTTGAGCATAGGATCCGTGGGTCCTGTGCATTAAGGAAAACGATGGAATTTTCATTCCTCTCTGCCAATTCATTGCATCCCCTCCATGACGCATTAGAAGCACAAGGGTTATGAGGACATGGTCGTTAGTCAAAAGTAAGACTTGAATAACAAGCAGAAGGATGAGGATCCAAAATTGCATAGGCCATTGTTGCAATTAATCTCTCCAGCCGTCAGTAAGGCTTGGCCTCCACAAATCATACCCCATGATTTTCAAGAAGTATCGTTTATAGCGGTGCAACTCCAAGTCGCAACGACTTCAAAGTAGTCCCTACACTACTTTTGATCCCACTGTGATGTTCTTGGGACCATGGACATCAAGAATACACAGGCATTTAATCACGTCGCATAGAAATCGCAGTAAAATCACACAATTTTTAGGTCGCAAGAGTGGAAAACTAGGCTAAGACTGTAGATGGTTTTTGGACCTAGCAAGTTGCATAATCGCATGGTTGCAAAGTGGGTGAGGTTGAGGATAGACACAAGTCGATCAAGTCCAACCTATGTGTGTGATTATATGTCGGTATTACCTTGTATATCCTGTATGTTGTGGTCATTCACAAGTGTGTGTATACTGTATACACACTTCGAGATGCCCATGTTTCGGCGAGTACCTTCGCTTGGCCGTTAGAGTTCACTACGAGTTCACCGGGCAGACTGTGACCTTTTCACAAACTCCAGGCATTTCCCGGGATAATGGGTCCAGTAGGGGCCGACTTGCGGGAGCAAGCACTTCTGGTGAGCCTTGTTTGAGCAACAGACTGGCGCAAAGACTTCCAGGTTCTGGGAAAAGAGTCCTAGTACAGACTCTGATTGAGTCAGGAGGAGTCCTCATCTAGAGACCAACTAGTCTCATTACAACAATGACCTATCAGGAAGCAGTTCTGAATCTCTGAAAAAATACAATAAAGTTACCCTCAGAGAGAGCAACAATATAAGTATCTCAATTGAACAAATAGCTCTTTTCCATTGGTTACATCCCACAGTCGCAAGAGGGATAAAGTAAACTGTAGTAACCCAGGTGGTTCAAAGGGCCCAAGGGAAGGTTGACAGCTGTATTAACTGGTTTTTCATAGTAAGGAAAGAATTACTTCCCGCACCAGGAACAGTGAATCCACAGAGGAAACAAGTCCCCTTTTGAGGAGGTAGCTAAGCTTAATAATCTTTCAGCGTATCAGCTATTAGGCATATCAATCATCACAAGTTGTTACTCGTCGGGTATTCATGCCGATGAAGGAAAAGGTGTCCAAAAGTCAGAGTTGCAGTGGTCACAGACTGAAGTCTTTCCAAAACACAACAAAAAGAGCCTCAACTATGCTGCAAAGACTCAGCAAAATGGGGAAGTCCAATCTTCGCTGTCAAGAATAAATGCAGAACTAGTCAACTTCTGTCAGAGGTATCTCCCAGTCAAGTCCACCAGCCCGTTAGGTAGGGTTTCTAGAACTTACTGCCAGACGGCGTAAGGTACAAAGGCGGTTGGATGACAAATGGATAGTCTCCAAACCAACAAGCCAATCAAGGGATCGGCAACAAGTAAAGGCTATCAAGATATTGGTCTGACAATAACCTGGGTGGCTTCTCAGAGGTGAAAGTAGAGAAACTAATCACAGCCAGCTGGGCATGCAGACTGGCCAATATGTATATTGAACAAACCTAACAGTCTCCAGGATCCTTATCCGGATTAGCAGCCATTCAGTGGTGATAATAATGGCCCTGTGGCTTGCAGGCCATGATATACGCGGGTACAATATCATCCTATTTTCCTTCCAGAGGTCCAACACCTCATACAGCGTGGCCAATGGTATCTTCCAAATCCATACAAGTTGTATGTAGATGCTGGAGACCAAGAAGTGGAGGTCTCACCTTTAGCGTTTGAAATCCTATGGAGATCAGAACGCCTACTCCAGACTTCAAGTACATTAGATATGAGAAAAACCTACAGAATTTAAAGGATGGAATTCTGTTTCTTGCTGTAAGAATTGAATTGTATACAAGTAAGCCTAAAGACGGCATTAAAGGAAACATGAAACTCAGTCGTGTCCTCACCCTCTGGGATCCAGTAACGGTTGCATATCTTGGCAACCAATGCCGAAAAAACTGGGCAGATTATTCATTCCCCCATGGGGTATTCCAAATAGTGTGATACACATGGTCTCACTCTCCATCCAGAAGGATAAAACATCCCCAACATGGCCAGTAACACGGAATAAGCATTCTGTATGGCAAATTGGTCTAGAAGGATCTCAGACATCCAAGTGTCAAGCCATAAACTACCTTGTTGCTGAAATTATCAGGCAAAATGGCTCTAGTCTCTTCCAACACTATACAAAGGTTAGTGTCTTTGCAACCTGGGTTAGAACATCATCCTTCTGGCATATCCAAACTAAAGTGTTTGAAGTACCACAAACATTGAAAATAGATTCAAGGTTGAAGATGATAGACATAGAATTGGCCCTTCTTCAAGAAGCAAAACGATAGGCTCGTCAGGCCTAACGACATCAGAAGACAAGCACTGTCCAATAGAGACAATCGCAGGAGTGCAGATCAAGTCAGTCAAAGGGCTTAGATGGCTAAGACAAATCTATCACATAAGGGCAGAGACCGCTCTTCCAAACTGATTGCGCATCCATAGACGGAACTCCAAAGGAGTCCCTCCAGAGTTAATTTGTAAACTAAGACCTGGTCTACATTCAATATGCTGGAGGTCCACTCTTCTGGACCAGCAGCCTTAACTATAATACATCTCAGTCGTTAGTGGGGATAGATCTAATCCTCAAACACTCCAACAGTACCCAACCTTATCGTCTGGTGATTTGGTACAACCCATACGTATATGCTGTCATGCCGTGTCAAGAATGAGGAAAATTTTATACTTACCTAATGGTAATTTTCCTTTCCTGATGCAAGCATGACAGCATATAGGGGTCCCTCCCGTAAAAAATAAAATATATATAAATAAATAAAATGAAAAAACGAAAGGCCTCGCAGTGATACTAGATTACGAGAATACTGGAGGTACGGAGGAGACCTAATCTTATAGTATAACTGATCCTGTGATAGGGCAGGGGGCGGTGCTTATCCATACGTATATGCTGTCATGCTTACATCAGGAAAGGAAAATTACCGTTAGGTAAGTATAAAATTTTCCTCATATTGGTCCTATTGTTTAAAGGAAAAAAAAGAATTTAGGGGAACATTGGCAAATCTAACAATAGAATGCAAATGATAATTTCCTAAAGAATATAAGGCTGGTTTATTAAGGATTTGAGAATGTTCACACAATAAATTGTGCTAATATTCACTATATTTATCCAGTCAGATTAAATAAGCAAACAGATATTTTCTTTTCACAATTTTGAATAATTCAAGTGAATCTTCACATAATGTATTCTGTGAACATCCTCAAATCTTTTAGTAAATTTGCCTCGATGGGGGAGATGTATTAAAGCGGAGCACACAGAATTTGGTGCAGCTGTGCATAGCAACCAATCACCATCTAACTTCAGTTTGCTCAACACAGCTTTGACAAAAAAAAATATAGAAGCTGATTTGTTACTATGCACAGTTGCACCGGATTCTGTGTGCTGTAGTTTTAGTAAATCCCCACCTATGCGCCTTACAGTGGAAATAAGTAGAAGAGTTAGTGACACCTTGTAGTGAACATTGGCATTTAGCAAATGCACCCAGATAAATGATTACAGGCATTTTTGGTGCTTATTGAGAAATAACATGAATTTGTGTCAACTGTAGTTAACATAAGCAATTAGAAAATAAAGTGTTAGGGGCCTAGGATCACTGCATACTAAGTAAATCATGCTGTAAGTACTCCATCTGTGTAAAAAGCTCAATATATTTTTGTTAGCTGTTCCTAATACACATCAATATGAAAGTAAACAAAACTGTAATTATACTGAGTGTTAAAGAATGGCCTAACTATTACATCTGCTTATTGTACTACTGTACAATTTAAGCACAATAAGCAATCCATATCTGTAATGCTGCAGGCATATCCATTCATCTTCATCCCAATGCAGCACCGATTTCCAATAAATACCTCACACTGCTTACTGAAGCCTGGCTTTTCTATATGCTGTTACTGCTCCAGTGACTTTTTTTAATCATAAAGACTTCTGTTAATTGCTTGAGGTTTGTAATAGTCATACTATTTGAGTGGGCTGTGTTATCCATAATTTCCTTACTATTAAACACTTCAATCATTCTCATTTCACATAATCTTTTACAGAAATATGCAGTTTCTATCATATGCTATATCAAACATTACAGCAGATCACAGCTATTTATAGCCCAGATGATTTATGACATACAAAGCGTGTGACCCTAATGCAAGTGTAGGTTTATATAAGGGAATATATTGAGTCTCTAAAGAAAAATAATATCAATGGAACAAGTACTGGAGTGTACCTATGGGCAGAGATGAATGAACCTGGACCAGATTCACTAAAGTGTAAAGTGAGTTAAAGCAAACCTTTATTATGGTCATTTAAAACATGCAATCTAGCTTGGGGAAATTTGAAAAAAAAAATTTCTCTTCGTAGGATGTTTAATCACTGGATCACATCAAAAAAACTTACATTTCGTTTAACCTAGTCCAGGATCATTAAACCTCACTGCAAATAACAATTTAGTAATTGTGTCTGAGTAATGTGATTTAGAAATGAACAATCACCTTTAAATATATGTGCAATGCATGAACACAAAAGTCAAATTCTCAAAGTTGCAGTACTTTCAAATTTAATGGTCATAACTGAAATGTTGGTCATTCAGACCCTACTTACATATGGTGCAGTGACCTGCATTTTCCAAAACTGGAAGAAAAGCAGGTCGCCACTAGGACACACTGAAAACAGTTGTATTCTATGTGTCCTGTTCATACCCCAAAGATGTGGTGCAGTTAGCTGCTGTAATACGATACAATGCAGACATGCTTCATTTTATTGCAGCACGCATAGTGAAATTGCATTTCACTGTACAGCAGCTCAGTGCAATATGCTGCTGTACAGTGACATGAATGAAATGTCACTTTTTTTTACTTATACTTAACTAAATAAACTCCATACCAGAAAAAAAAAATGGGAGTTGTGTGATGCGCTGAAATGCACATCACACCACTTCCTACTGCTGGCTCACTGCAGCTGGAACAGACAGCTGTCATCCATTAAACCACTGTTTAGTGTGTGGCAACTGTCTGGGGCAGTGTGAATGGGCCCTTAAGGGAGGACATATTTGTTTTGTATATAATGTACTTAATTATGTATTATGTCAAAGAGGACTAATAAAAATAAAACTTTCAAAAAATTATTTATTTTTTTTTTAGGTCAGGCAGGTAAATATGAAAATGTTAAGAAAGCAAGCACAACCATGTATTATAAAATAGTAGTGGTAATGGTAGTTTTTAAGTGTCTTGCAGTGGCTGTATACATTTAATAAACATTTTAGCATATAGGTATCATTAGTTTCAATCAAACTTGGTTAGGACCCAGTATTAGTTCCTCCACAGTAACACTGGAATGTGCCATCACTTGCACTAGTTAAAAATAAAACAAAACCCCTCTATACGGTAAGTAAGATTTTAAATGTGATATAAAAAACACTCGCGCCTAAAGTGATAAACCTTTGACAACAATAATGTGTATGCTGCAGCAGCTGTTTCAAATCAAGTGATTAATAATTTATAGTGATGTCACAAAAATATAAATTACCGTGAACAAACAGCGCTTGCTAGTAATGTGTAATAGTAATCTCTTATAGATTCAACCAACAAATAACCAAAAAAACTTTAAAGTTCAGTGTTCATAAGTCTTTTGACAGTGGTTATAAAGAACTCCTTTTTCGCCGTATAAATCCCACAGATAGTGACATATACAGTGGGGACGGAAAGTATTCAGAGCCCCTTAAATTTTTCACTCTTTGTTATATTGCAGCCATTTGCTAAAATCATTTAAGTTCATTTTTTTCCTCATTAATGAACACACAGCACCCCATATTGACAGAAAAACACAGAATTGTTGGCATTTTTGCAGATTTATTAAAAAAGAAAAACTGAAATATCACATGGTCCTAAGTATTCAGACCCTTTGCTCAGTATTTAGTAGAAGCACCCTTTTTAACTAATACAGCCATGAGTCTTAAGTCTCTCCAGAGATGCTCAATTGAGTTTAAGTCAGGGCTCTGGCTGGGCCATTCAAGAACTGCCACGGAGTTGTTGTGAAGCCACTCCTTCATTATTTTAGCTGTATGCTTAGGGTCATTGTCTTGTTGGAAGGTAAACCTTCGGCCCAGTCTGAGGTCCTGAGCACTCTGGAGAAGGTTTATTATATCCCTGTACTTCCCTCGATTGCAACCAGTCATCCTGTCCCTGCAGCTGAAAAACACCCCCACAGCATGATGCTGCCACCACCATGCTTCACTGTTAGGACTGTATTGGACAGGTGATGAGCAGTGCCTGGTTTTCTCCACACATACCACTTAGAATTAAGGCCAAAAAGTTCTATCTTGGTCTCAGACCAGAGAATCTTATTTCTCACCATCTTGGAGTCCTTCAGGTGTTTTTTAGCAAACTCCTTAGCTTTTATGTGTCTTGCACTGAGGAGAGGTTTCCGTCGGGCCACTCTGCCATAAAGCCCCGACTGGTGGAGGGCTGCAGTGATGGTTGACTTTCTACAACTTTCTCCCATCTCCCGACTACATCATTGGAGCTTAGCCAAAGTGATCTTTGGGTTCTTCTTTACCTCTCTCACCAAGGCTCTTCTCGCCGGATAGCTCAGTTTGGCCGGACGGCCAGCTCTAGGAAGGGTTCTGGTCATCCCAAACATCTGCCATTTAAGGATTATGGAGGCCACTGTGCTCTTAGGAACCTTAAGTGCAACAGAAATTCTTTTGTAACCTTGGCCAGATCTGTGCCTTGCCACAATTCTGTCTGAGCTCTTCAGGCAGTTCCTTTGACCTCATGATTCTCATTTGCTCTGACATGCACTGTGAGCTGTAAGGTCTTATATAGACAGGTATGTGGCTTTCCTAATCAAGTCTAATCAGTATAATCAAACACAGCTGGAGTCAAATGAAGGTGTAGAACTATCTCAAGGATGATCAGAAGAAATGGATAGCACCTGAGTTAAATATATGAGTGTCACAGCAAAGGGTCTGAATACTTAGGACCATGTGATATTTCAGTTTTTCTTTTTTAATAAATCTGCAAAAATGTCAACAATTCAGTGTTTTTCTGTCAATATGGGGTGCTGTTTGTACATTAATGAGGAAAAAAATTAAATTAAATGATTTTAGCAAATGGCTGCAATATAACAAAGAGTGAAAAATTTAAGGGGATCTGAATAGTTTCCGTCCCCACTGTAAAACTGCTCAGGTGTATTGGTGTGCGCTCCACCTAGAGCTCTGCATAATGCACTGTGCGTCCTGACTTGACGTATTTCGTCATCAAAAATGATGTTATCAGAAGCTTGGAGTCAGTGCGTAGCTTCTTCTTATATACCTTCCATAGATACTCACTAAATCATCTACACCAATAGCGTCAATACAAATAGATGCACAGATACGGTGTATATATGCAGTCAGGTCCATAAATATTGGGACATCGACACAATTCAAATCTTTTTGACTCTATACACCACCACGAAGGATTTAAAATGAAACGAACAAGATGTGCTTTAACTGCAGTCTTTCAGCTTTAATTTGAGGGTATTTACATCCAAATCAGGTGAACGGTGTAGGAATTACAGCAGTTTGTATATGTGCCTCACACTTTTTAAGGGACCAAGAGTAATGGGACAATTGGCTGCTCAGCTGTTACATGGCCAGGTGTGTGTTATTCCCTCATTATCCCATTTACAAGGAGCAGATAAAAGGTCTAGGAGTTCATTTCAAGTGTTCTATTTGCATTTGGAATCTATTGCTGTCAACTCTCAATATGAGATCCAAAGAGCTGTCACTATCAGTGAAGAAAGCCATCATTAGGCTGAAAAAACAAAACAAACCCATCAGAGAGATAGCAAAAACATTAGGTGTGGCCAAATCAACTGTTTGGAACATCCTTAAAAAGAAAGAACGCACTGGTGAGCTCAGCAACACCAAAAGACGCGGAAGACCACGGAAAACAACTGTGGTGGATGACCAAAGAATTCTTTCCCTGGTGAAGAAAATACCCTTCACAACAGTTGGCCAGATCAAGAACACTCTCCAGGAGGTAGATGTATGTGTGTCAAAGTCAACAATCAAGAGAAAACTTCACCAGAGTGAATACAGAGGGTTCACCATAAGATGTAAACCATTGGTGAGCCTCAAAAACAGGAGGGCCAGATAAGAGTTTGCCAAACAACATCTAAAAAAGCCTTCACAGTTCTGGAACAACATCCTATGGACAGATGAGACCTAGATCAACTTGTACCAGAGTGATGGGAAGAGAAGAGTATGGAGAAGGAAAGGAACTGCTCATGATCCAAAGCATACCACCTCATCAGTGAAGTATGGTGGTGGTAGTGTCATAGTGTGGGCATGTATGGCTGCCAATGGAACTGGTTCTCTTGTATTTATTGATGATGTGACTGCTGACAAAAGCAGCAGGATGAATTCTGAAGTGTTTTGGGCAATATTATCTGCTCATATTCAGCAAAATGCTTCAGAAGTCATTGGACGGCGCTTCACAGTGCAGATGGACAATGAAGCATACTGCGGAAGCAACCAAAGAGTTTAAGGGAAAGAAGTGGAATGTTATGCAATGGCCAAGTCAATCACCTGACCTGAATCCGATTGAGCATGCATTTCACTTGCTGAAGACAAAACTGAAGGGAAAATGCCCCAAGAACAAGCAGGAACTGAAGACAGTTGCAGTAGAGATCTGGCAGAGCATCACCAGGGATGAAACCCAGCATCCGGTGATGTCTATGCGTTCCAGACTTCAGGCTGTAATTGACTGCAAAGGATTTGCAACCAAGTATTAAAAAGTGAAAGTTTGATGGATGATTGTTAATCTGTCCCATTACTTTTGGTCCCTTAAAAAGTGGGAGGCACATATACAAACTGTTGTAATTCCTACACCGTTCACCTGATTTAGATGTAAATACCCTCAAATTAAAGCTGAAAGTCTGCAGTTAAAGCACGCCTTGTTAGTTTCATTTCAAATCCATTGTGGTGGTGTATAGAGCCAAAAAGATTAGAATTGTGTCGATGTCCCAATATTTATGGACCGGACTGTATATATATATATATATATTTTTTTTTTTTTAACCCTGATGCTAAAAATTATATTAAATGAAAAAAAATTAAAAATGGTAAATAATACTATAATCCTGGGATATCTATTCAAAGACTGTGTTTATATGGTCAACTGTGTGATTTTTTTATTTTAACATAAGTTAATATTTAATTTATATTTAAGGGCTCAAAAAAAAGAAAAAAAGGAAGGAAAGATTGTGTTCAAAATTGCTGAATAAACAATATTTTTTAAATTTTACTAGAGAATTGAGGGTAGGGACTGATGTGAGTGTGCGATGTACAGGGTTAGGGACAAGGGTCAGGGTTGTAGACACACACTCACTCAGGTTGAACTGGATGGACTGGTGTCTTTATTCAACCTTACTAACTATGTAACTATGTGAATTCAACACACATTTATAATTACCCATATAATTAGACTGCCATTGGATCTGTGCAATACATTAATCATTAGTTATAAACCAATTGATATCTATATCTATGTTTATTCCCTTTGGGCTCAAAGTGCATAATTCATAGATCCAGTGTGTTTCATTTTGCAAAACTGCTTTGCGCACATCTATACCCCTCCAATGGTTATCTATTTTATCTATGCCACAAAAAGTGAGCAGGGTGGTGTCTCTGTTATAAAAAAGCCTAACATGATATGAAAGACTATGCTTTCTGAACCCCTTCTTTATATTATTAAGGTGCTCATCCAATCTAACTGCCAACCTGCATACAGTGCGGCCCAGATAATGCTGGCCACATAGACAGGATAGGAGCTAGGTTACGTGAGTACTCTGACAGGTAATCAGTTTTTTAATAGGGTATTGTTTATGGGTGACATTGGAAAGGTGTGGGTATGTCTACTTCTATTTTTAACTGTTCTGCATGGCTTATAGGGATGGGCGAACGGTTCTGCTTGGGCCGAACTTTGGTTGGTCAGACGTTCGGCGAACAACGAACAATTATGCAGTGTTCGCGGCAAATTCGAAAGCCGTGGAACCCCGTTAAAGTCTATGGAACACTAACATGAAAAACCAAAAGTGCTCATTGTAAAGGCTTATATGCAAGTTATTGTCATAAAAAAGTGTTTGGGGACCTGGGTCCTGCCCCAGGGGACATGTATCAATGCAAAAAAAAATTTAAAAACGGAAGTTTTTTTGGGAGAAGTGATTTTAATAATGCTTAAAGTGAAACAATAAAAATGAAATATTCCTTTAAATATTGTGCCTTAGAGGGTATCTGTAGTATGCCTGTAAAGTAGCACAGTTTTCCAGTGTTTAGAACAGTAGCACAGCAAAATTACATTTCTAAAGGAAAAAAAGTCATTTAAAACTGAGTGCAGCTATAATGTATTGGGCGGCACCGTGGTATAGTGGGTAGCAAAGACATGCTTGTAGGTTAATTGGCTTCTGTCTAAATTGGCCCTAGTATATGAATGTGAGTTAGGGACCTTAGAGTGTAAGCTCCTTGATGGTAGGGACCGATGTGAATGTACAATGTATATGTAAAGTGCTGCGTAAATTGACGGCGCTATACAAGTACCTTAAGTGATAATAATAATTGTCAGGTCTCGGCAATAAAAAAAAGGGTTTCCCCCCAGTCCATTACCAGGCCCTTTGGGTCTGGTATGAATATTACGGGGAACCCCAAACCAAAAAAAAAAAAAAAAATTGTGTGAGGGTCCCCCCAAAATCCATACCAGGCCCCTCAGGTCTGGTATATATTTTAAGGGGAACTCTGCACCAAAATAAAAAAATGGCGTAAGGGTCCCCTACAAAATCCATACCAGACCCTTATCCAAGCACATAACCTGGCAGGCCGCAGGAAAAGAGGGGAGAGGAGAGAGTGCCCCCTTCTGAACCATACCAGGCCACATGCCCTCAACATGGGGAGGGTGCTTTGGAGTGGCCTCCCAAAGCACCTTGTCCCCATGTTGATGGGGACAAGGGCCTCATCTCCACAACCCTTGCTCAGTGGTTGTGGGGGTCTGCAGGCCGGGGGCTTATCAGAATTCCCCCCTATGTGAATTGGTAATGGGTACATTGTATCCCATCATTTCACAAAAAAGTGTCAAAAATTGTAAAAAATACAGGAGACCCTTTGGGACAAGTCCTTTATTAAAAAATAAAAAGCTAAAAATGTCCCACAATGTAGATCCATCTCACGCCACAGACAAGCCTAAAAAAGAAAAAAAAGGCCCTAACAACTCCGCCTCCATGGTAGGCTCCCACCGAGTGATGCTTCCTTGTCGCTGACAGCTGTTATATAGCTGAGGGTGGGGCCACTTGATGATGGAACTACATCGCAGGACATTTTTATTTTTTAATAAAGGATTTGTCCCAAAGTGTCTTTTTTACTATTTTTGACACTTTTTTGTGAAATGGTAGGGGTACAATGTACTCGTTACCAATTCACATAGGGGCGAGGCGGGATCTGGGAGTCCCCTTGTTAAAGGGGGCTTCCAGATTCTGATAAGCCCCCCGCACCCGGCCGGCCAAGTTGCATGCTTGGATAAGGGTCCGGTATGGATTTTGGGGGGACCCCTACACCTTTTTTTTTAATTTGGTGCAGGGTTTCCCTTAATATCCATTACAGACCTGAAGGGCCTGGTATGGATTTTGGGGGGACCCCCACGCAATTTTTAAACATTTTTTTGGTTCGGGGTTCCCCTTAATATTCATACCAGACTCAAAGGGCCTGGTAATGGACTGGGGGGGAACCCATGCCATTTTTTTCAATGAGTTTTATCTATATTGCAGAGACCCAACAATTTATTACAGCAGCGATTCAGTTTTTTTCCTTTAGAAATATAATTTTGCTGTGGTACTGTTCTAAACTTGGGAAAACTGCGCCACTTTACATGCATACTATAGACACCCCCCAGGCACTATATTTAAAGCAATATTTAATTTTTCTTGTTTCAGTTACCATATTAACTTATGTTGAAATAAAAAATCCCACGGTTGACAATACAAACAGTCTTTGAATAGATATCCCATATCGCCACAAGATGGCGTGAGTATGGATCTTATACGGTCCTAGAATTGTAGTATTATTTACCAATGTTTTAATTATTTTAATTTAATATAATTTTAGCATCATGGTTAGACATGGAAAGTATATAAGAAGAAGCTACGCACCGTGACTCCCAGCTTCTGATGATGTCATTTTTGATGACAAAACTCGTCAAGTCAGGAAGCACAGTGCATTATGCAGAGCTCTAGGTGGAACGCACGCCAATACACCTGAGCGATTTTATATGTTTTATTTGCTGTTACGAATGCCTGTACAGGAAGGGTTTGCAAAGATTCTTGTTGTAAACTGAACTTGTCTGAAGGCAATTGAAGGCATTTTAAATAAAGAGTCAAAACATTTTTACGCTATGTGGAGCCCTCTCTCTGTTTTTTTTCTGATTGCCAGGAGATCTATCTTTGGATGTACAGAATGCGGTAAGGAGAGAACGATTGGAGCTGAAATTTGGATCTCTTGGTCACGGAGACAGCTGAAGCCCATTTGACCTCTCCAGTCGTATGACATTGAAGGTAAACTACATTCAGTGTCACTATCTGTGGGATTTATAAAGCAAGAATGTGCTTTTTTGGAAAAAGGAGTTCTTTATAACCACTGTCAAAGGACTTATGAACACTGAACTTTTATGTTTTTTTTGTTGGTTTGAATCTGTAAGAGATTAATATTACATGTTACTAACAAGCGCTGTTTGTTCATGGGAATTTAGATTTTTGTGACATCACTATCAATATTTTAAATGTACCTCACCAGTGTTATACATAGGAGTTCTCACAACGTATCATTCGTCATTAAAACATATTTTATTTTGTTCAAAATGTAAAAACAAACCACAAAACAAAAATTCATACATAAATATTAGAATTACTCTTTGGACACATGTTTACACATTTTATGGAAAATGCACTTCTTTGGGACATGTCAACAGAGTAAGAAGAGGCAATATTACATCTGAAAGCACTTATACAATTATTAAAAATCATAGAATGCCAAAAAGACTATCAGGGTCTACCCTTTAGGATGAGGAGAAAAAAAAAATATGCAACTATTACTCCAACTTGGTATTTATGTACCAGTCTGGTTTTGTTCCAGGTGGGTTGTCCCTCTTTGTAATGTGTGTAGTGATGTATTTTTTTCTCCTCGTCCTAAAAGGTAGACCCTGAATAGCCTTTTTTGCCATTCTGTGATTGGTAATAATTGTCAATATGCTTCTGGTGGAATATTGCCTCTCCTTATCCCATTGACATGAAAAAGCTAAATTTATATGGCCTGAAGAAGCAGAATTTCTGTGAAATGCATAAACATTTGCTGAAGTGTCCAAACTGTGATTTTAATATTTATGTATGATTTTTTATTTTGTGGTTGTTTTTACATTTTGTGCAAAATAAAATATGTTTTCATGACAAACGGTGTAAGAACTATTAGATATAACATTTGTGAGTTACATTTAAAGTCTTACTTACTTATTGGGGTTTTTGTTTTATTATTAATTTCCCTCCAGTTACAACAAAAACATTATCCTACTTATGAAAACTTTGTTGAGTCTGTGTCAACCATTTTTCTGCAAACAACACCACACTGGATTTCTAGTTCCAATATCCCACCCAACTATGGAAAGTGTCTTAATTTTTTACTTATTTATTCTTCTCACTGCTGTTCTTATTTATTAACACTAATACATTTTGAATGAATGAGATTTTGATTTGTGAATTGTTATAGGTTTTTTTGTTAAAATAGCATACAAATTGGAAGAAGGAAAGCTCACTTGGATAACAGTTTCAGGGAAACATTTTTAGCCTTATATTTCTGTGATTCTCTGCTGATCATGAGAATTATCGTGTTTTAATTTAAAGATTTTATGGATTTGCTCTCTTTTGATCTTCCCTGCAAGTACGTATATGCCAAATGGTGTAGGCTTGTTTTTTTAGTTTTTTTTGTATATAATATTTAAGTTTGTTTGTTCAGGTTGTTTGATCTAATGATCACTATGACCTCTGATAGAATCCATAAGAGCTTGCACACTTGAGACCAGAGGAGTCCTGAAGAAGCAAAAATTTCTGTGACATGTGTAGACCTTGTATTTTTGTCTTTGTATAAATGTAATATGTTAAGATCTATTTTTTCACTCCCTGTGTAAATTAATTCCCAATAGATATGTATATGATATATTTTTAAAGCTCCTTTGAGAGATATTTGTAATGAAATCTAAATCTTTTAATTTTTTTTGTATTAGTTCACTATCAGAAGAATTTTTTTATAGACCCCCCTTTCTCTATGGTTTGTTTAATGACTTGTTTTGAGGGATGATAACTTCTTGAGAGTTTTTTCAATGATTTAACACAACAAACCCACCTTTAATTGGTTTGTTTCAAGGATTTGCAATATAATTGTAGCTCTTCAAACATCAACACACATGCTCATTAATGAATGGACAGTAATAAGGACTACTGGACAGAGGTCCTTATTTTCAATGGGCTGCAGGAAAATTGACTTTTGGGACTAGCATTGGAGCACAATAAAACAAACAATTGTGAATCGTAAATGTAAGTAATTTCTAAAACAAAATGTTTTTCTGGCACTCCCTGATGATTTACCTTATTTTTTCTCAGGCTAAAATTGTGCTTTACCCTTTTTACTGCCAGGTCCATACTGTGTATGGACCTACAGTACTGCTGCCAGCTGGCCACTTCACGCTGGACCTGAATTCCCCCTTTTGCTATGAGCTCATGGTCACTCCAGTGACCATGAACTTATAGCAGAAATGTTCAGCAGACTCTGCTGAACAAAACAATAACTCTAAATAGAGGCCAAGAAGCTGCTGATCAGAGCTATTCACCTAAAATGACCCCTACCCCTCATTGCCTGTGCTTCTTTGCCTCTCTCTCACTGCTTACACCCTCTGGCCACTCCCACTGGTTGCAAATGCTGCCCAGGAGATTGGTGATTGTCCAGATGGAGAAGGGGGGGGGGGGCTGGTAAATATATGAATGAGCACAGTGATTGGTACTGATTGTTTCTGTTTATTTCTGTTTATTTATCACTAAAGTATAGTAAGATTGTCAATCTTAGATTGCAAGTTGTAATGAGCAGGGCCCTCTGATTGCTCAAGTATTGAATTGTATTGTAACTGTGCTTTTTGCCCCAAATTGTAAAGCGCTGGGCAAACTGTTTGCGCTATATAAATCCTGTATAATGATAATAATAATAATTAATATTAATAATAATATAGTAAACAGTGTTTAATATTTTTCAGTTTGTGAATGATTAGGAGTCTCTATACAGACTCCTATTCATTCCTCAACAGTGCAGATGAAGCTGTAGAGAAGGGAACTGTCTTCAGTCCCTTTTTCTGTCTCAAAAAAGAGACATTAGGGTCTGTTTAGAACCCTGATGTCTCTGCAAAGCCCCCCCCCCCCAAAAAAAAAAATGTAAAAAAAAATACAAAAATGGCATCATTTAAAAAGAAAAAATTAAATGGTAAAAAATAATAAAAATAAAAAACAAACATGCATCCAAATTCCCATTGCCTTTGAAGCCCAATCCGTGTTTGGATCAGGCTCCAGAGGCTACTGACAGGCAATGAGGAAGCAATGCAATGCCTCCTCACCACCTGTTTTAACTCCATTTTTGCCAACAAATGCATTGCAACCGCATGCATTGCACACATTTGTAAGGCATTTGCTGCTCTTCCCTATTAACTTGAATGTATAGCATTCAGAAGGCAGCATCACTACAAGTGTAGTCAACTTTGCCGCAGACGCAAAGCAAAGCATCACGGTCACAGCATGTAAACACCCCTGCCTATTGCAGCTTAAGGGTGGGGGGTGCTTGGCAGGCAGTAGAAATACAGCTTAACTGCACATTTTTGCTGCCCCCAAATGCAAGGGCCAAAGCCTCGTTTACAAGGATCATACTACAGTGAGGCCGTGTTGAGCTGCACAGGGATGCAAAGGTGTTCCATGTATTCCCATGCAGGTGTCCTATTGATGTCAATTGGGATGCAGTGACTGCATAGACACAGCCACTGCCACTGCTCTCAACTTAACATCTGTGTGGGTGCATGTCCCTGAACCCACACTGTCTGCATTTGGGGCCATGCACCCACTCCTACATGTATGTCAGATCTGTCCTTACAGCTGCTGCATTCCAACTGACATGAATAGGACTGCCTGCATAGGGATGCACAGAACACCTTTCCAGACCCGCGTGGATAAACACGGCCCTCCATTGATGTACACTATAGTACAGCGTGCATAAACACGGCCCTCCATTGACGTACGCTATTATGAGCGAGGCCTTACTAGGAATTTAGCAGAAATTTTTTGTAAGTTATGCTGTGTTTATGTGTACAAATAAGGATTATAGTGCTTTTTTTGTGAAAATAGCGACTTGATAAACATTTGCGTAAATATCGTGGGGCCATAAAAATCAGTAGCACCTTTTTTTTTTTTCTACTGGCTATGTGCCTTCAGAAAATATACGGGTTAGGGTTTTTTTTTACAAGCTTTGAAAGCTGTAAGTGAAAAATTAAAACCTCCAGATTTAAAAAAAATGTGGTTATTTACAATTTCCTGACAGACTCCACAGCAGCCTATGTGTGGGTTAATCCCGCCCCCTCATACCTCATAGGACCCTTCTCCCATGAATTCTTTGTTCCAGGCCAGAGGCCGTGTTCCTTTTTTGTCCTCCTCCTAGGACCAAGATGAAGTCCTACCTTTTATGAAGTTTTCCGTAATCCAGGCCTGGTGTGCACGGTGATATGCAGTGGTTAACAGTGATCTTCTCTGAAGTCCAGCAATCCTAGCTATTAGCAGGTTGACACGGGCAATATTATACGATGCCATGAAGAGCTTACTAGCCTGGCCATTGGCAGGCAAGCGGCAATATGGCCAAACGTTCCAGCTATTAGCGGGAGGCCTTGTAAACGCCGTGGTCGTGTGGTGGGTCCAGCGGCAGCTCCCAATCCCATTCAGTGGTAATGAACAATATTCATTTTAAATGGCAGCCGTATCTCTGTGTCTGTGTGTCTAAAGATTATTATCATGCTCCAGTAATTATGTTCATGGCGGCTGGAACGCAGCTGTATTCCAGTTCGCCGTTTCAGGAAGTTGCCAAGACCTGTCTGCGCATCTGCAAGCCATGAACCTGCCTGCACGAAACTGAGGCTTGGTTCGCGCAGGCGCGGTTCCACCAAAATGGCGACGTTTTCTGGTGCAAGCGCACTGTGGGGCGCCAACGTCATCAACGGCAGCAGATTTAAATAGCTGTCAAACCAGCTATTCCTTGGGATGACTTGCAGGCTTATGCGGTGGTTTCCCCAGGCACTGGTCTTTGGTTCTTAAGGTAAATGACTTGCTGCAGGCTCCCTGGTTCCTCGCTGCTGGCTATGTTTATGTGCTCTCTCATACCTGTGTCACACCTCTCTCTCATAGTCTTTAATGATTCATTTTCAGTTCAAGCTGCCTTGCCATGGATCTGTCACTGCCCCCCCTGTGGCCAACCCTTGCTCTGCAGGTAGGATTTAGTTCTTTTTCTTCCTGTGATGCTTGGGTACAATCATTCAGGAGCTCTTAACCCTTTCTTTTCCACTCAGCCCTTCTAGATTCACACCAAAGCACAGCACATGAAGACAAGGACTGTCCTAGGTCTCAACGTCGTCAATCCTCTTCAAACTCCAGACATCATAGATCACCCTTCTGATCTAGGCACCACAGAGAGGAGTCTAAAACCACCTCTGGGCATCACTCTCACTGCCACTCCAGCCGCTCTGAGAAGAAATCCTGCTGGGAATGCGGGGACCAGGTCCCTGAAGGCAAGTCGCTATGCGAGCGATGCTTTTCTAAAGCCACAAGAAAAAGAGAGGGTTGAGTCCAACAAGTGGAAGCACTTGTTAGAAAGGTGGTCCGCGAGTCCCTGAGTAAAGTGGATTCTGATCGTACCCACAACCCTGCTAGCAACACCATGTCAGTCCCTATTCTCGAGGCTCCAGGCCCTTCACAGCCGAGCCATTCCTCAATTGAAGCCTCAGACAGTGAGGTGGAGGTAGATGACCCTGGTGCAGATTTTGAATTTGCCTTAGTACCACAGCTGGTCATAGCTGTCAAAGAAGCTTTGAGATGGGAAGAGCCAGTGGAGGCAACCCTCCAAACAGAGGAAATATTTTAAACATCTCAAAATAGAACGCCAGAATTTCCCCTTTTTGGGTGAACTCAGCGAAATAATTACCGATGAATGGGGTGGTGTTGAAAGGAAGAATTCCCTGTTAACGAAGGTATCAAGAATGTACCCATTTAAAAGCGAGGATGTGAAACATCTGGAGTCGGCTCCTCTCATTGACACAGCCCTAATGAGATTAGTGAGGCACGTCACACTCCCACTGAAGGATACTGTATCCTTTAGGGATGGCCCGGAGAGGAAAATTGATACCGACCTCAAACAGATGTACATTACAGCAGGTATGACCTGAAAACCAGCTCTAGCAGCTCTTTCTAAAGTGATGGAAGTCTGGATGGGTGACGTAGATGCTTCTATGAAGAGCATCTTGCAAGAAATGGCCAGGAGCTCACCTGTTCATGAACTAAGGTTGGCGGCGGCTTTTCTGGGGGAGGTTTCCCTGGATATAATTTACCTGGTGGCTCGGATCATGCTGTCATCTGTCATGGCTAAGCGTGCCTTGTGGCTAGGCCCATGGGTAGCTGACCCTGCCTCCAAGCAGGCATGGTGTAGGATTCCCTTTGGGGGTTCGTCCCTCTTTGGAAACAAATTGGACAGTGCCATCACCCGTGCCACAGTTGGGATTCTTTCCCCAGGATCGCCGTCTGCTAAACCAGAAGAAAACACACCCCCCAGGCAAGGTTCAGATCAAGCAAGGGAAACCCGCTGCTATAGGCCTGGCCGTGAGTTCCTGAAGACCTGGAAGAAAAACCAGCCTTCAGGCCAGAAGTTTTCAAAAGACAAGAAGCTCCTAAGTCTTTTTGATATTGCGCCTGCCCAGACAGAGAGAGTTGGAGCTCGCTTACTTCATTATCAACACGTCTGGGCAGCCTCGATCAAAGATTATTGGGTCCTCAAGACAGTCTCATCAGGCCATGCCTGGACGTTCAGCAACCCACCCATTCTCCGAATCACACCCACATCCTTGCCTCTCTCGAAAGAGAAAAAGCAAATTTTCCTGTCCTATGCAGACTCTATTGTGGCTCAGGGCACTGCAATACCAGTTCCAGCCAATGAAAGGTTTCAGTGGGTCTACTCGCCCCTCTTCATGGTGTTGAAGAAAAACGGCTCCTGCAGGCCAGTTATAGACCTAACTCACTTGAATTCTTTTATCAAGAAGGAGAAGTTTGAGATGGAGACACTCACTCACTCACGATCTGTCAAGCAATCCAGCCAGGCGATTGGCTCGTATCTATAGACCTGAAGGACGCTTCCATGTCCCGATAGCGTCAGAGTTCCAGAAATACCTTTGCTTTCGATCAATTCCATCTGCAGTTGACCTGTCTCCCCTTCGGGCTTACGACATCGCCTTGTGTGTTTTTAAAACTCTTGTTGGCTGTCGTGGCACTGATCAGGACCAGAGGCATCTGTCTATATCATTATCTGGACGACCTGCTGTATTATGTCGGGACAGGGAGCAGTTGCTATTCCACAAATCCTAGGTCATCTTCACTTTACTCGAGTGCAATGTCCTCCTCTCATCTCTGAGCCTCACAATGCCTAAAAATCATTGGCACCATGGTAGCAACAACACCCATGGTAAAGTGGGCTCAGTGGAAAATGTGGCCCTTCCAGAAAGGCTTCCTCCAGCAGTGGAACCCAGGGCTTCGGGATCACTCTATCCAAATAACCTTATCCATGCGGGAGAACCTTCCTTGGTGGTTACAACAGAATAACCTCCTTAGCTGTCACTCCTTGCACCTGTGTCTTGGATCACCATTACAGCAGATGCCAGCAACAGGGGCGGGGGGGCTCTCTGCTTGACAGTGGTAGCCCAAGGCATATGATGCTTTCCTTCTCACAGGATAGTCTTCAATGTTCTGGAACTCTGGGCAGCAGTCTGTGATCTAAAGGCCTCTTACCACTTAACAACAGGAGCCTCAGTCCTCCTAAGACTGGACAACACGGCAGCAGTCTCATACATCAAGAGACAGGGGGTACTCACAGACTCTCCCTGTTGAAGGAAGTAGAGCCCATCATGTCCTGGGCCCAGAAGAACCTGGCTAACCTGACAGCTGTCTATCTCCCTGGAGTCCAGAACGTTCAGGCAGATTTTCTGTTGAGAGTTTCTCTAGACAACGAGTGGACTCTCCACCCCAGAGTCTTAGTGGGTCCTCTCCCTGGGAGTCATTTCGGAAGTAGACTTGTTTGTCTCCCCGTGCAACTACAGACTAGAGAAATACTACACGAGGTCTCGTTGTCCCCAAGTTTTCGGGGTAGATGCTCTGACAGACCATTGGCAATTCCACAGGGCCTATGCCTTTCCCCTGGTTCTTGTCTTTCTCCGGTTTCTGTTGAGGCTCAGGATGGAAGAAGCAGAGATAGTGGCAATAGTCCCGTACTGGCCAAACAGGCCATGGTTTCCACTGCTGATGCAACTCAGCTTCCTGAACCCAGTTCCTCTGCCCTCCAGACCAGATCTCCTATCAGAAAGGGCAACTCTGCACCCATGACCGGCCCATCTACATATGATGGTCTGGTTCTTGGGAGGGGAAGGCTGGAGGCCCTAGGCTGTCCAATTAGCGCCATCTTCAGTCCACGTTATTAAATGCCAGAAGAGCCGGCACCAACAGGGTCTACCGAGGATTTGGAAAAAAATTATAGACTATACCTCTTCCACTGCAGGGTCTTGCAATAACCCAAAGATACATGATATCCTGGGATTCCTACAATCAGGCTTGAATCTTTCCTTGTCAGTCAGCTCGCTGCATGTCCTGCAAAGTCTCTGCAATTTCTGCCTTTACGAGCGTTTCCTGGGCTAGACACCCTTTTACTCAGCAGTTCTTCAGAGGAGCAATAAGGCTCAGACCTCAGAAAGAGCCAAGATTCTCCAAGTGGGATCTTCCCCTTGTCTTAGATTTCTTCTCAGGAAGAGAATTGGAACATGCAGATCAGTCCTCTATTAAGGAACTTTCTCTAAAAGTTGCCTTCCTGGTGGCTATAACATCGGCCAAGAGGACTCCAAAATCAGATCTCTGGGATGCAAGGAGCTATTTCTAACCTTTTTTTCCTGATCATGTAGTTTTGATCTCTTTGTTGGGTTCAAACACCAAAGTTTCATCTGTGTTTCACGACAATCAGGAGATTGCTCTTCCAACGTTTAGATCTACCTGAGAGTCCAGTGTTCATCCCCTAGATGTCGAGAAGGTTCTAGAAGCTACAGCTCCGTTCTGTCAGTCCAACCATCTGTTCGTTCTTTTTCATGGGAAGAATAAGGGAATGCGTGCCTCTTCCAGATCTATTGCAGCATGGATTGTTCAGGTCATTCAGTGGGCCTACAAGGCTGAGGGCTTGGCCCCTCCAGAAGTGATGACCACTCACTCAACCAGAAGCATGTCTACATCATGGGCGGCGTCACGTCACGTGGCTCCAGAATTTGTTTGCAAAGTGGCCTCATGGTCTTAAATTAACACGTTCATGGTGCACTGCTGCGTAGAGCCAGCCTTGTTATCTTCTGTTAAATTTGGTTTACGTATCTTGTCTGTTGATGGTGCCAATAAAACCCTTTTTCTTTTATCCAGCACTTTGCCCACCGGGTGTGTATGGCTAGTTATTTCCCACATGTAGGCTGCCATGGAGTCTGTCAGGAAAACAGAAAGCTAGTATTTTGTAAAATGTGGTGTGTTTGTTTCTGCTAACAATGATTTTAGTGTACTTTTAGTAAAAAAAATTGTTTTGATAAACATTTGCGCAAATATCGCAGGGTCTTAAAAATCTGTAGCACCTTCTTTTTATTCTACTGGTCATGTGCTTTCAGAAAACATTTGGTTACCGGGGTCTTTTACAAACTTTGAAAGCTGTAAGGAAAAAATAAAAAGGTGATGTAAAAATTACAAAAATGGTCTGGCCACCAGAATTTAAAAGTGGAGTGCAAGACCTAGCAGTGAAAGGGTTAAAGGAAAATATGGGGTTTGCATTGCTGACTGTTGCCATCCTAAAACTGAAAGTGCCTGAGCATGAACCTTTTGACCAGGGTTTATTTCAATTAAATCTTTTTTTTTTTTTTTTTTAAATGCTTTTAAAATTGAGATTCTAGTTATTGGATATACATACTATAGAGAACATGTACATACCGCATTGCCTTAATAACAGTTTTCATTACACGTAGATTATAAACTAAGGAATGCAGGTAGAAGCAGAAAAATATTAGGGAGACTTTCTTTATGGACTACAACATCATATGGCATATATTTGGCTTTATATTGTCAATATAAATACTTTTAATCATTTTGCCCATTCTTGGCAAGCACAATGAATAGATAAATAAATCAATTAAACAATGTATGCTTTGCAGGTATGCCCATAAATATAATCTACCATTGTTTATTTTTTACTTGTTTACCAAGTTACTTTTACAATAATATGAAAATGGATCTAGCACTGACCGGTGTTCGATAATTTGGGGGCTTTTATTGCTAGGAGAATCTCTGGAGACATAAATGTACTAAAAGCAGGCTATTCAGAACACAGTGACGGAAAAGTCGAATTCTTCTTCTTTATAACACTGCTGGGAAACTTGCCAGCACTAATCAATGCTAGAGATGAAGGCAGGCAAAGTTCTGTGTGCTTCCATGTGTTAATTAGTGGAAGAGAAATGGTAGATAGCTGGAAAAGCTGATCATCATTGCTCATGCAGAGCATTGATTCAGTACAAGGACAGAGTATAACTGTCTGTACAACTAAATTTTCTGTTGAAAACATGAACCAATTAGAATGCATATGATTGAACTTTCAAATACCACAAATAAAACACTACAGATGTCATATTGTGTCAATCTTTCTCATACTATCTTGTAACATGTTCTGTGCTAATCCATAAACTGTCTATAGCACCTCATTACAGGCTTCTCTGGATGTTTGGAAATGTTCATTCTGGTTAGCTTGCAAAAGTAGGCGCACATTCTGTTATCTGAAGACAGCTCCTTTGCTGGAATCTTCACAACAGAACAGGGAAGAAAGTACACCTGTCACAAACCTGGGCAAATCAAAACAAACATATGATACAAAAATGCATAAACAGAAGTATTCTCCAGCTATAGCCATAAGGGATGAGCCCCCCTGTTCGGTTCGCACCAGAACATGCGAACAGGCAAAAAATTTGTTCAAACACGCGAACACTATTAAAGTCTATAGGACACGAACATGAGTAATCAAAAGTGCTAATTTTAAAAGGCTTATATGAAAGATATTGTCATAAAAAGTTTTTTGGGACCTGGGTCCTGCCCCAGGGGACATGGATCAATGCAAAAAAAAGTTTTAAAAACGGCCGTTTATTCAGGAGTAGTGATTTTAATAATGCTTAAAGTGAAACAATAAAAGTGTAATATCCCTTTAAATTTCGTACCTGGGGGGTGTTTATAGTATGCCTGTAAAGGGGCGCATGTTTCCCGTGTTTAGAACAGTCTGACAGCAAAATGACATTTCAAAGGAAAAAAAAAGTCATTTAAAACTACTCGCAGCTATTAATGCATTGCCGGTCCGACAATACACATAGAAGTTCATTGATAAAAACGGCATGGGAATTCCCCACAGGGGAACCCCGAACCAATATTAAAAAAAAAAAAAATGACAGGGGGTCCCCCTAAATTCCATACCAGGCCCTTCAGGTCTGGTATGGATATTGAGGGGAACCCCGCGCCAAAATAAAAAAAAAAAACGGCGTGGGGTCCCCCCAAAAATCCATACCAGACCCTTATCCGAGCACGCAACCTGGCAGGCCGCAGAAAAAGAGGGGGGACGATAGAGTGTCCCCCCCTCCTGAACTGTACCAGGCCACATGCCCTCAACATTGGGAGGGTGCTTTTGGGTAGCCCCCAAAACACTTTGTCCCCATGTTGATGAGGACAAGGGCCTCATCCCCACAACCCTGGACGGTGGTTGTGGGGGTCTGCGGGTGGGGGGCTTATCGGAATCTGGAAGCCCCCTTTAACAAGGGGACCCCCAGATCCCCACCCTCCCCCCTGTGTGAAATGGTAAGGGGGTACAAAAGTACCCCTACCATTTCACTAAAAAACTGTCAAAAATGTTAAAAATGACAAGAGACATTTTTTGACAATTCCTTTATTTAAATGCTTCTTCTTTCTTCTGTCTTCTAACTTCCTTCATCTTCTGGTTCTTCTGGTTCTTCCTCCAGTGTTCTCGTCCAGCATCTCCCCCGCGGCCTCTTCTTCCCTTCTTCTCCTCGGGCTGCTCCGCATCCATGGCATGGAGGGAGGCTCCCGCTCTTCTCTTCATCTTCTTCTCTTCATCTTCTTCTCTTCATCTTCTTTTCGGGCTGCTCCGCATCCATGCTGGCATGGAGGGAGGCTCCCGCTATGTGACGCTTCTCCTCTTCTGACGGTTCTTAACCCCCCCTGGCAGTTTTCCCGAGTTTGGCTCGGGGTTAAAATTTCAGTCCCATTAGCGGTAACCCCGAGCCACACTCGGGATTACATCGCAGGATCCTGGTGTGGCTTTACTTACCTTGTCCCCGGGATCCTGCGATGTCCCCCGTGGGCTCTGTCCTCCTCCGAAGCCTCTCCTTGCCAGGCTCCGTTCCCTGCGAGCGCCGTGACGCACGGTGGCGGAGCCTGGTGGCAAATTAAAAAAATTGTAAAAATCATAACACATACAGTACTGTAATCTTACAGATTACAGTACTGTATGAAATGATTTCACATCCCTTTTGTCCCCAGTGCTTTGGCCCATGCCCTGCATGCAGTTTTATGTTATATATACTGTTCTTTCTGCCTGGAAACTGGAGATTGTCCATAGCAACCAAAAAGTGTCCCTTTACGTCAAAAGTGGCTTTAGACCAGCTAGAAAACAGCAATAGTAAATTAGAACACTTGCAGAATTGAGCGATAGTGAATTGTGGGGAAATTTATTTTATTATTATTATTTTTTTTTAATTATTTATTTTTATTTATTATATTATAATTTATGTTTTTGTGTTTCAAACTTTATCATACCCGGGATATCTACTAGACTCTTGTTTGGACAGATTTAAGTGTGTTATTGTTAAGAATTACAGACCTACAATATAAAATGCCAAATTTCCATGCAAAATAATTGTACTGCTTTCAGCACCTAAAATCCGAAAGAATCATACCGCCAGGGAGGTTAAATAACGGGGGGCGGGGCGGGGGGGGCACAATGGTGAGCCTAGGGGGGGCCAGAGGGGGCCCTGACCCCCCCAACATTATGCTGGGCCCAAAAAAAAATTTTTTTTTTTTTTTTTTTTTACAAAAAGGCAATTTCTTTTTGTTTGCATTCATATCAGATGTGCCGCATCTTACTCGGGCCACCGCTGGAGTAACACAGTCTCTATTGAGAGGGAGAACATTCCCAGTCAGCTCCTGCGGGTGATTCCTCCCCCTCCCTCTGCTCGCTGATACTGCATAATGCAAGTGCTCACACAACCACGGCTGCCCGATCTGCTCCTTCCCCTGCATCCTCATTGGCAGGGAAAAGAGCGAGTTGCAGAAAGGACTCCACCAGGACTCTCAGTTACTGAAAAAACAGACTGATTTCTCCCGTCCTTAGGACAAGAGAACCATCCTGTAAATTCTAAGAGATGCCAGACCAGAGCTGTCAATAGCAGGGGCAGGACAGCAAGAGGAGGCTGGGGAACCCCACAGTGACAGAACACCAGGGCCCGGTGGCAAGACAACCTTTGCAACCCTGATAGTTCTCCCACTGCTTTGGACCCTAACATTTACTTGGTATGCTGGTGACATATATCTCTTGTTCTCTGTCACCCCGGGGGGGCCCCAATACAGTAGGAAGGGAGCTCACTGCAGGACATGTGAAAGGGCCCATTGTGGGATCGTAGAAAAGGGGTAAAGGGCCCCAGGATAGATAGATAGATAGATAGATAGATAGATAGATAGATAGATAGATAGATAGATAGATAGATAGATAGATAGATAGATAGATATTCTATCTATATTTGCATTTTATATTGCCCCCTATTTTTGTCCCTGTCCCCCCATGTGCCCCCCCTAAATATGAAAGCTGGAGACGCCACTGTTAGTCAGTGATATCATTGTTGAAACAACACAACACAATCTCCTGCACTCAGGAGCTTAGTCCATGTGTAAGTGGTGTAGCCAACCCTTCGGACAAAATATGGAATGTCGAAGGTCTTGCTGCCCTCCTCAGAACAATGGGTATCCTTACAGCTGAAACATATAGAAAAACAGGGGGTCGCACTGACCTTGTGCATTACCAAAGATAACATTTATTTAAATAGTAAAAACAAAAGTCATACTTACAAACAAACGTTTAAAAAAAGCTTAACATTTCTCCAAAAATTCAGAACCATGTCTTCTAGACACCTGCAACCTGGACCGGATGTTAGGAGGAACCAGATGGCATCGCAAACAGCTTACACGTTACAAGGGAGTACCCTCTTCATCAGAGCCACAGTGATAGCAGACTGACTTTCTATAATTTCCTCTATATAAAGCCTTTCACGTGTCTGGGTGGACGCCCACCGGAGCCTGCCACACCCATCCGGATGGGCGCCGCCTACCATGTCAATCCATCAAAACATACCATATGCTAAATCATGCTATCAACCATCTAGGCATATCTTTACTCCCATAGAGAGGAGGCTATATCCCTGCACTAATGACAGGGTGCACCCCCTGCATCCACCAAACCGTCATCTCATAGACCTGGTCGTTATATGAGATGACGGTTTGGTGGATGCAGGAGATGCACCCTGTCCTTAGTGCATAGTGAATGGCTTTATATAGAGGGAATTTAGAGAAAGTCAGTCTGCTATCGATGTGGCTCTTTATGAAGAGGGTACTCTCTCGTAACGCGTAAGCAGTTTGCGATGCCATCTGGTTCCTCCTAACATCCGGTTCAGGTTGCAGGTTTCTAGAAGACACGGTTTTGAATTTTTGGAGCAATGTTAAGCCTTTTTTAAACGTTTGTTTGTGAGTATGACTTTTGTTTTTACTATTTAAATACATTTTATCTTTGGTAATGCAAAAGGTCGGTGCGCCCTCCCTGTTTTTCTATATCATTGTTGAAAGCAGAGGTGTGATGTCAAAATCAATTTTTACAGGAAAATTTGAAAATGTTAAATTACAGTTCAGGGTTCAATATCTTGGTGACCACAAATTATTTGCACAGTGGCTCACTATCCCCAAAACCCAGGGTGCTCTGTTATGCAAATTGTGAGCTGATTTTTCAGGGTCACATTCTGGTCCCCCTCCACACAGCTGCCTATTGGCCAAGAAAAGTAGTGGGGAGCTTCCCTGGCCAATTGGAAGATGTAGTGGCAGGATGAGATGGCCAATAGAATGACTGTGTGCCTATTCCTTCACCACACTCAGATGCAGGGGCAGGGCCCTCCAAAACCTTTTCCCACAACTCCCAAGTTTCCTTGGCCCGATATTGTCCTTTTGTGCAATGCTGTCGCTTCTTCTTTAGTTTACACTGGGATTGGAGCTTCATCCTGCTATTCAGTGGAAACTGTTAGCTTGTGTTATAAATGAACACAGCTGGAAGAAAGGTCTTTTATTCACAAGAACACAAGCTGACAACAGCCCAGGCCAGGTACTATGCTAGACTGTCTCAGATAAGTGTAATAGCTGGTGTGTGCTGTTGTCAGCTTATGATAATGTGAATAAAAGCCCTTTTTTCCAGCTACAGTCATTGGCCACACAATCTGACAGTTTCCACTTCTATATTCCCCTGAATAGCAGCCTGCATGTCCAGACGCAGTGTATACTAAACAGGACAGATGAGGAGACAGGGTAATGCTGAATGGAGAGTGGGCAGGGCCCAGTGCGGACTGTAAAACCCCCCCCCCCCGCCCATAATTTTAGGCATCCGGGTGGAGCTACAGCCTGCAATGACAAGAAAGAAAAATGTATTTTATTTAACTTGCACTTCTCTGATTTTAATAGGGTCAAATGTTACGTACACAGTTATGCCTGAGGGATTTAACAAGCTTTTTTTTCTTCTGATGATAGTTCTTCTACCTTTCCTGATGTGCTGGAATTGTTTTTTTTATTGGCTGACAGCTCACCGAGCTGTGCTATGCCATGACAGTGATGATATCATTTTTCCAGGCAGGCTTACTACACAGGCACACTCTGCAGTCATCCACACTTGACTTCTGAAAGTAAAGTAATGTTAGCACACAGTTTTATAGGTACTAATCTAAGGATTACAAGGACAGGAAAGAGGGGGCAAAAAAGGAGTTAACAAAGAAAGCTAAAGAAGTAGCAAGGGTCATTTCAATTCTATGACTGCTTACATACTGCACATCATGGCTGTACCATTTTATGTGGCCAATTATGTACTTGTATGTCATGGTAATCCTGAATAAAAACAATCTCCAGGTAATAGCATGTTTATTAGAAAGGATGGCCTGTCTGCTATCTGTCTATATAATGGTAACTAACTACTGAAGAAGGCTTCAAAAAATAAATATCACCAGAAAGAGATGGCTTGAGGTTGCTGAGCTGTAGCATTGGATAGCTAGCCCTGCCCAATGCCCTAGCTATCCAAGAACACTGATCAAAGGAGACAGATTTCTGACCTACAGCTTAAAAGGTACTTGACAGGCAGTGCACACAGAGTGCACACAGAGTTCACACAGCCCTCCTTAACTGTCAGAGGAAACATTGCTCTGTTATGCAGCGCTGTCTCCTCGCTGCCTCCCACTGCTGGCTATTCAGGGCACAGTGAGAGAGTGGAAACTGTCAACTTGTGTTGTCATTGTCAGTCACAAAAACACAAGCTGACAACAACACACTCCAGCTACTATGCTTGTCTGAGATAGCCTAGCTCAGAAGTTGGTGTGTGCTATGGTCAGGATATTAAATATTAGTGCAGCGCAACACACAAAATATAATACAAGTCAATATATAGTTACATAGTTACATAGTAGGTGAGGTTGAAAAAAGACACAAGTCCATCAAGTCCAACCTATGTGTGTGATTATGTATCAGTATTACATTACATATCCCTGTATATTGCGGTCATTCAGGTGATTATCTAATAGTTTCTTGAAGCTATCAATGCTCCCCGCTGAGACCACCGCCTGTGGAAGGGAATTCCACATCCTTGCCGCTCTTACAGTAAAGAACCCTCTACGTAGTTTAAGGTCCCATGGCTCCGGCTTTGCCTATTCTGCATACCGTCGTTACGTACGGGCATGTAAGTACCCAGGGTATACCACACTACCAGTTTTTCATCTGCTGTACTTATCTACATTAGAATTAATTTTTATCATTTATACAATTTTTATAGATACCCCACCACATCCGCCCCTGAAGAAGTGTATTTCACACAGAAACGCGTCGGGCATTAAGGATGTAGTTACATGCCTACTAACTTCATACCAAGATACGTTACACATATTTTTTGTATCATTCCTTTGGCTGCCAGCTGTCAGGCTAATTGATTATGCCATATATATGTACCAAGTGTTTTTCATGTATACATCTACCCATATGATGTTATTGCTCTATGCATACGTATATTACGATGTTATTTAGTTATTGATCTCTGTATATGAAATTCATTATTACTCAGCAATTTGAATCGAGTATGCATATGTACACTATGACAATACTTCAAAATATGCTTTTTTATATGATGTATATCACCTACATGCATTATACTTTTTATATTTTTATTCCAATAAAACTGACCACGTGTTCCACACAAAGTCTACCACCTCATTTAAAGTCCCAAATTTCCCTTTTTTGTTCTACTGAATCCGGGATGATAAAGTCCCAACTCCCCTTTTTCGAAGGTTAAACCTCTTTTCTTCTAATTGTAATGAGTGGCCACGAGTCTTATTAAACTCTCTTCTGCGAAAAAGTTTTATCCCTATTGTGGGGTCACCAGTACAGTATTTGTAAATTGAAATCATATCCCCTCTCAAACGTCTCTTCTCCAGAGAGAATAAGTTCAGTGCTCGCAACCTTTCCTCATAACTAAGATCCTCCAGACCCTTTATTAGCTTTGTTGCCCTTCTTTGTACTCGCTCCATTTCCAGTACGTCCCTCCTGAGGACTGGTGCCCAGAACTGGACAGCATACTCCAGGTGCGGCCGGACCAGAGTCTTGTAGAGCGGGAGAATTATCGTTTTATCTCTGCAGTTGATCCCCCTTTTAATGCATGCCAATATTCTGTTTGCTTTATTAGCAGCAGCTTGGCATTGCATGCCATTGCTGAGCCTATCATCCACTAGGACCCCCAAGTCCTTTTCCATCCTAGATTCCCCCAGAGGTTCTCCCCCCCAGTGTATAGATTGCATTCATATTTTTGACACCATGGAGGTGCTTCCTGTGTTGTGTCATGAGGATAAACACTGCAGTTTTGGTTACTGAAGCCCCCCGATTCACTCGTGAAGACTGAGGAGAAGAATAAATTCAATACCTCTGCCATCTCCCCATCCTTTGTAACCAGGTGTCCTTCCTCATTCTTTAGGGGGCCAATATGGTCTGTCCTCCCTTTTTTACTGTTTACATACTTAAAGAATTTCTTGGGATTTTTTTTGCTCTCCTCCGCTATGTGTCTTTCATGTTCTATCTTAGCCATCCTAATTGCACCCTTACATTTCTTATTGCATTCTTTATAAATTCTGAATGCTGTGGATGATCCCTCAACCTTGTATTTTTTGAAGGCTTTCTCCTTTGCTTTTATATGCATTTTTACATTGGAGTTAAGCCATCCAGGATGTTTGTTCGCTCTTTTAAATTTATTACCCAATGGGATACATTGGCTAATGCCCTTATTTAATATGCTCTTAAAGCAAACCCATCTCTCCTCTGTATTCTTTGTTCCTAATATTTTATCCCAATTTATGCCTTTTAGCCAGGTTTGTAGTTTAGGGAAGTTGGCTCTTTTGAAATTCAGTGTCTTTGTGTTCCCTTCATGTCTCCTATTTGTGTGATTTATACTGAAACTAATTGACCTGTGATCGCTGTTACCTAAATTGCCCCGTATTTCCACATCTGTTATCAGGTCTGTATTGTTGGTAATCAGTAGATCTAGTAATGTTTTATTTCTAGTTGGTGCGTCTACCATCTGACCCATAAAATTGTCCTGCAAGACATTAAGGAACTGGCGAGCCTTAAATGAATGCGCGGTTCCCTCCGCCCAGTCTATGTCTGGATAATTAAAATCCCCCATTATGATAACACTTCCCATCCTTGCTGCTAATCCAATTTGTGATAGGAGATCCGTCTCCACTTCCTCCCTCAGGTTAGGGGGCCTATAGCATACTCCCAGTATTATTTTCCCCTTAGCTTCATCCCTTTGGAGCTCTACCCATAAAGATTCCACCTCCTCCCTAGCCCCCTCAGTGATATCATCTCTCACATTCACTTGTACATTATTCTTGATATATAGGCATACCCCTCCCCCTTTTTTACCCTCTCTATCCTTGCGGTATAGGGTATACCCTTGAATGTTTGCCAGCCAATCATGAGAGCTGTTGAACCAGGTCTCTGAAATTCCCACAAAATCCAAATCCTCCTTGTACAACAGTATCTCTAGTTCACCCATCTTGTCCGCCAGGCTCCTGGCATTGGTGAACATGCCACATAGTTTAGACCGGTCGCATATTGTCCTCGTATTGGGTGTTTCAAGATTACAACTTGGACTTGCTACTATACAATACTACTATACTATATATAACTCTTGTATTCAATGTGCAATAATGGTGGGATCCTGGGATTGGCTGCTCACCTTCTCATATGACCCCACTGTTAGACGGAGGTTTAAAAATGCTTTTTAGTGACACATACTGAAAATAAAAACTCCTGATAGTCCACAATGCATAAATGATTAACATCAGCTCTCTGTTGATCATAGAGTAGTATAAATAGCGCAAAAGAACCACAAGCCTGGGTACCCCACCAACCAGTGTATGAAGAAAGAGAGATCTTGGAGAGATCGTGTTCCCAACTATCATCACACCATGCAATCACCACCTGCTCAAGAGTCCGCTCACCTTCTCTTATGACCTCACTGCTAGTCTGAGGTTACCCTGGAATTTAAGGGTATCTTTTGGTGCATGGGACAACACCTCCAATCACATATGTCTCTCTTCTCAGAACAGATATTGAAATGTGCAAAGTAAAAAAAGAGAACAGATAGTGCTCTCTGTATGTTTCAAACTTTAATAAAACTGTAGCTAAAACTACTCACATTAAATCATATGCATACAGTGCATAGATCCATTAAACAGAGAACCTCGCCAGTCCAACAAGAGTGATAAAGTGCATGTGGCTCTCAAATCCTATACGTGTTGCGCCAGAATGTCAGCTTCATCAGTAGATATAGTGTGCTATTGTCAGCTTGTGTTTCTTTGAATGAAAGCACTTCTAGCCAACTGCAGTTATTCACCTCACAATCTGACAGTTTCCACTCTCTCTTTACCCTCAATAACAGGCAGCAGATCTGAACTATGTTCACTAAACAAGAGATGAGTAGACACAGAATATAGAGAGGGAGTGACTTGCAGTAACTCCTCCCATCTAAACTCCCATATGTTTTGGTTTTGGAAGGTAACACCACAGCTAGAAATCACAGAAAATTTTTTTTTTTTTTTTTTACATCCACTGCTCAGACTTTAATAGGGACAGGTGCAATGTGCACAAGGACTCCTAGGGATTTAACACTGGTTTTTGTTCAACCACTTCAATACCAGGCACTTTAGACACCTTCCCGCCCAGCCCAATTTTCACCTTTCAACGCTGTTGCAATTTGAATGACAATTGCGCAATCATGCTACACTGTACCCAAACAAATTTTTTATCATTTTGTTCCCACAAATAGAGCTTTCTTTTGGTGGTATTTGATCACCTCTGCGGTTTTTATTTTTTGCGCAACAAATAAATAAAATAACAAAATTTTGAAAAAAAACAAGTTTTTCTTTGTTTCTGTTGAATTTTTTTGTAAATAAGTACGCTTTCTCCTTCAATAATGGGCACTGATATGGCTGCACTGATGGGCACTGATACGGCGGCACTGATGGGCACCGATGAGGTGGCACCAATGAGGTGGCACTAACGGGCACTGATGATGGGCACTGATAGGCGGCACTGATAGGTGGCACTGATGGGCACTCATAGGTGGCATTGATTGGTATATATGGGTGGCACTGATGGGTACTTATGTGTGGCACTGATGTGTGGCACTGATGGGCACTGACAGGTGGCACTGATGGGCAATGACAGGTGGCACAGATGGGCAATGACAGGTGGCACTGAAAGCATTGCTGGGCAGATCTGGGCATTGCTGGGCAGATCATTGACATAATAGTGCCAATCAGTGCCCATTTGTGGGCACTGATTGGCACAGATTGGGCACATGTGGATGGCAATGGGGTACATACCTGGCCATCCACGTTGCCTCTTCCCTGGTGGTCCTAGTGGCATCCCTGGTGGTCCAGTGTGGTGATCTGAGGGGGGGCTGCGCTGATAAACAATCAGCGCAGACCTCCCCTGCCAGGAGAGCCGCCGATCGTCTCTCCTCTACTCGTGTCTGTCAGACGCGAGTGAGGAAGAGCCGATCAACGGCTCTTCCCATTGACAGCGTGATCAGCCGGGATTGGACACGGCTGATCACGTGGTAAAGAGCCTCCGCCGGAGGCTCTTTACCAAGATCGGTGGAGCGGTGTGTCAGGCTGACACACCGCTCCACCGATCGCCGCGATGCGCGCCCCTGGGGGCGCGCTGCGGCATGATATCCTGCTGGACGTCATATGACGCCCAGTCAGGATAACAGAACCACTTCCCGGATGTCAATCCGCTATAGGGCGGGCGGGAAGTGGTTAAAGTACTTCTTTATTTCCCGCACATTTTTATGTATTTGGGATTCAACACCTCAGAACCTATGTATCCAAACTATATTCAATACCTAGCCAATGTGTCTCTTCCATTCACATGTAACTACCTTCAAAACCCTTAACCTCTACCAACATCAAACATTTGCCCCTTCATGAAGTAGTATGCATCAAGCACCTTTTGCATCTCTTGCATTTCAGGCTCACATGAACATGATCTTTGAGCCTAAGTGATTTTCAGTAATGGTATGGTGCACATGCACGTGATACTTTTTGAATATCCACATAATACTGCTTTCGTACCTCCAGTTCCAAAAAGTTTACTAAGGCATGTATTTGTCAACATGTTATATGAAACATAAAATAATTGAATGCAATTTGCTCACTAAGCACATAAATGTGCATGCACCAAGTAAAGCAGCAAGTCTAAAATTGTCAAAAACGAGTCCGGTCGAAATGTCCGTTCGTCTGTATGCTAGTTCGACGGACAAAAAGCCACGTTAGGGCAGCTATTGGCTACTGGCTATGAACTTCCTTATTTTAGTCCGGTCGCACGTCATCACGTACGAATTCGATGGACTTTGGTGGATTGTGTGTAGGCAAGTCCGTACATTCAGATAGTCCGTCGTAAAGTCCGTGGATAAGTCCGCCGGGCAAAGTCTGCCGTAAAGTCCGACCGTGTGTACGCGGCATAAGTTGTAAAAGTTGACATTTTTCAGAAACCAGAATTATAGTTAAAGCATCCACAAGTGTCTTTGTTGGCAACACTAGATAGCAACAAATGCTTTGATTGTGCTGAATTTAAGCAAAAAAAAAAAAACAAAAACATATGCCTGATATAGGAATTATAACCTGTATTAGGTAACACTATAATAAAAACGTTGTACCCCATGTTCATTAAAATTACTAAACAGAGTTTTATAAACATAATTTAGGACATTTTTACTGTACTGTTTGTATATTTTGTAATTTAACACTAATTTAAAACATTTTATAAAACCCAGTGGAGGCATCCTCTATGTGGGTATTTTGACACAATAAACTGCAGATAAGACTCCTTTCACACTGCAGCGTTGGTCATTTTGTAGTGCTTTAGCGGCGCTTTTGCAGCTCTTTTCGGGCACTAGCGGGGCGTGACCTTAAAAAAGGAAAAAAGTCCCTTTCTGCGGCGATTTGGAAGCGCTGCCTATTCATTTCAATGGGCGGGGCATTTTGGAATCAGCACTCCCAAGCCGCCCCAAAGATGCAGCTTGCAGGACTTTTTCTAACGTCCCGCAAGCGCACCGCCCAAGTGTGTAAGCACCCATTGCAATGAATAGGAGGCGGTTTTCCAGGCACCTTTTAGAGGCTATTTCTAGTGCTAGAACGCATAAAAACTGCCTCAGTGGGAAAGGGGTCACAAAGAACTGTTCTTGAAATTGTTTCTGTTTTCTAGACACACTTGTACTTTTGTATGTATGTATGTATGTATGTATGTATGTATGTATGTATGTATATATATATATATATATATATATATATATCACACATACACACACATATACGCTCTCTTTATGACTTTTATCCTACTAGAAATGTTTGCAAGTTTTACTAAATAGTTAAATTTGCATAGGATTGATTTCTACTTTGCCAGGTTAATCACACCAATACCCATTTTTTGCATGTAATGTATGGTAAAGTGAGTAGTTCCACACAGAACTTACCATTTTAGGCAAATACCTACTGATTGGTAATTGGGGGGAGATTTACTAAAATGGGTGCACACAGAATTGTGCATAGTAACCAATCAAACTCTAACTTTAGCTTGTACAATTAGGCTTTGACAATATAATCTGGAAGCTGATTACTGTGCACAGCTGCACCAGATTCTGTGTGCACCAGTTTTAGTACTTCATGCTTCATGCTTCAGGCTTTGACAATATAATCTAGAAGCTGATTACTGTGCACAGCTGCACCAGATTCTGTGTGCACCAGTTTTAGTACTTCATGCTGACCAAATTGCTGCCAGCATTGGCCTGGATTATTTATTTATTTTTAGATTTTGTTACTAACTCTAATGCCGCGTACACACGGTCGGACTTTTCGTCTACAAAAGTCCGACGGACGCCGACGGACCAAATCCGGCGGACAATTCGACCGTGTGTGGGCTTCATCGGACCTGCAGCGGACTTTTTCGGTCGAAAATCTGACGGACTTTAGATTTGGAACATGCTTCAAATCTTTCCGACTCGAGTCCGGTCGAAAAATCCGCTCGTCTGTATGCTAGTTCGACGGACAAAAACCCACGCTAGGGCAGCTATTGGCTACTGGCTATGAACTTCCTTATTTTAGTCCGGTGTACGTCATCACGTAAGAATTCGACGGACTTTTGTGTGATCGTGTGTAGGCAAGTCTGTTCGTTAGAAAGTCGGCCCCAAGTCCGCCAAAAGTGTATTAAGCCAACAACCTACACTACTGAAATAGCTTTTGCTGCTCTACCTAAGAAATACAAACCAGAAACATGGCTAGCACTGCTTTACACAATGGAATTAACAGTTAATCAAATAGTTAAAGTGTCACTAAACCCACATCATAAAAAACTATCAATAATTGTTGTATTACATGCTGTTCATTCTCAGTTACAATGAACTTCCTTTTCTGTATTCTGCAAAAATCGTGGTTGCTCTTGCTGTTCTCTATCTCCACCTTCTGTCCATGTCCCCGATTCAGCTAAAGATTTTGCTTCTGTAGTGGCAACTCTGCACATGCTCAGTTTTCAGTGAGCTTCTATGCTGAACATTTCCTCCCTATCACATCTGAGCATTCCGTGTGACTATAGAGTCACACATGTGGGTGTATACATAATGCTAAATGACAGCCCACTCCCTCCCTCCCTCCTTCATGCCCACTAACCATTTAAATACAATGAGGGTGGGATAATACATGTAGATTAATGGTGGGTTCACCTGCCTCTTATTCTAAGACACAGACTGGAGGGGTGTGGCACAGCCTGTGACTGGCAGAAATCTGCCCACACCTCCCTCCTCCTTCATGCCCACTAACCATTTAAATACAATGAGGGTGGGATAATACATGTAGATTAATGGTGGGTTCGCCTCCCTCTTATTCTAAGACAAAGACTGGAGGGGTGTGGCACAGCCTGTGACTGGCAGGAATCCGCCCACACCATGTTATTTCCACAAAATAATAAACATTTGATTTCAAATTTATATTTGTATGGAAATTTAAAACAGTTTACTGATATTATTTATTTATTTAATTTTACTCTGTATTCCAAAGGCTGTATTTTTAAATTAGAACATGTGACCAGTAGCAGAGGAATAGAAGCTCCTCCTGCTTATGTTTCCCTGCAGACAGCCTGGGAAAGATCTGGGTCATGTGACAGCTGTACATTGATTAGGAAAAAGGTACTTAGATTTTTTTTTATTAAAATAATTATAATGCCATCATCTACATACAAAAAATGAAGGGACAATGTAAAATAAACATTGTATGTTTATTACTTTAAAGAACTTTCACTGTTACATTTCAGAGAAAATAATAATAGTAAATTCTTGGGACGTACTAAACTGCATATTGGGATGATTCTTGCTTGGCAAGGATTGCAATTTAAAATTACATAATACAGTTTGTTAAACAGGAATCTGTCTATGGTTTTTAGGCTTCTCAGATTTCAGTTACTAAATGTTTCAGGTCAATGACTCACAAGGAAGTGAAACCAGCATGAGGATGACAAGCCTGGAAAACAAGCCTTTATTGTTTTTTCTCATCTTTATTTTTATTTTTTCACATTTTTATTTTCATTTTTGCTTGTTCTTCATTTTACTTTTACGTTTACTTTTTTTTCTTTTTATTTAGTTTTATATTTTATCTTCTACATTTATTATCTATATTTACTTTTATTTTTATTCTTAATTTTAAGTATTTTTTAAAATTTAGTATTTCATGGTTGTATGAAGGTGCATTTTATATAGTATCAGTTCCACGATGTAGCCAGAATTGACGTCAAATATCCTGGAAGTATTTTGTTTGATTCTACCAAACCTTTAATATGGGGTTTATCTCTCCTATGGACGGTGCTCTATCCATGGAAGTGACTTCTTTACCCTACCAATAAAATGGCTGTCATGTTAATGTTGATTGGGTCTGCTTTGGGGGAGTTCCCCTCTGCCCTCTATTTAAAGATGGCTCAGTTAGCCGATAATGAGGTCTTTGATGACACCCTGTGGGAGCGCGAAACGCGTTGACGCAATTTCTGGTATTACTGATGGCACTTCCAGTCTCGTGGAATGCACTTCCGGTTTAGTGGAACGCACGCCAGGAACAGCGTTTTTTACACCTACAGCTCCAGATTTGTGCCTGTTTTGATCTTAATTTTTGTAAGTACCCATTCCCTTGTGCAATAAAAATCTTTTTAACGTTACTTCACTATCAGTTCCATTCTTTATATCTTTTTGGGTACCTGTGTGTCCGTCTGAGAACCTTCATAAAAGAATCTTTGATCTGATGACCTGAAGTTTAATCCACCATTCTTGGATATCTCTGGATATTACTACCAAGCCTGAAGTGACCTCTAGACTGCAAAGCTGAGGGTCATCTTGATCCGGTGAGTGGGGACACATGAGGGAGTGTTGTTGTACACCTGAATATTTCTGAAGCATTTTTGTATTTCCTTCATTGTGGATTCGAGCACCTTTGGTCACTATATCTGGACTTTGTCTTGTCTATTATATTTTGTCCTTTTCTTCACTTATATTATATCTGCGAGCACCATATTTATATTTCTACATTTTTCAAGTGATTAGCACTCTGTGTATAGCAGCTGCTTTTATTTTAATTTTATTTTTGTGTTGTTTTGCACACCAATAGCGCGAGTATATATTTAGCATATATTTTCACATGTTCTATTGACATCGACCACTGCCCTAATCGCTGTGAAAAAAATATATTAAAAAAAAAATTGTAAAAAATAGAAAATTAAATAATAAAAACAAAAATCTACTAACACCTTTCACTGCCCTACTGACACCCCCCCCCCCCCCAAAGCATTATGAAAAAATAATTAAAAAAAAAATAAAAATAATGAAAGAATTTAATAAAAAATAAAATAATAAAAATCTACTAACACCATCCACTGCCCTGCTGACACTGTCCACTGCCCCCACAAAATCTTTGTGAAAAAAATAATGCAAAAATAAAATTGTAAACATAATAATAATAATAATACAAAATTGACACTGTCTATTACTGACATCATCCACTGCCCCCCCAAAAAATATAAAAAATGTATTTGCAAAAAATATATATATATATATATATATATATATATATATATATATATATATAAATGAAGAACTACTGACATCGTCCAGTGCCTTGCTGACACAATCCTGCACATACTACTCACCGCCTTACATTCTGCACTCCTCTCCTGCACATACTACCTATTGCCATACACTCCACACTCTTCTCCTGCACATACTACTCATATACAGTCCGCACTCCTCTCCTGCACATACTATTTATCGCCATACACTCTGCACTCCTCTCCTGCACATACAACCCACCATCGTACACTCTACTTTGCTTCGGAGAGAGCCTTGGCCTGGGCAAACCCTCTATGGGAGACACAAAAACCTGTTGTCTTGAGCTACCCTGAGTTTGTGGCTTTGTTTACAAGAGTATTTGACGTTCCTGCAAGCTCCGCTTCCTCTGCTGCCTCATGTTTATCAAACAGAGTATGAAAACCGTTCCCGACTACGCCATTGAATTACGTACTCTGGCAGCAGAGATTGCGTGGAACAATGAGGCCTTCGTGGCTGCGTTTTCTCATGGTCTTTTGTATACCCTCAAGGATGAGATAGCAGCCCGAGATATACCCACTGAGCTGGAGAAGTTGATCATGTTTGCCATCCTCATTGACTCCAAACTCAGAGAAAGACTCTCTTAAGGAGTGCTTGGGGAAGCCTCCGGTATGTTTGTCTCCGAGCTTTGCAGTCCCACCCATGCCTCCCTCACCTCCCATGCCTCCTGGTACTGAGTTGGTCAGTGAAGGTGAACCCCTCCCATGCACTTGGGTTTCACGCGTCTCTCTGCGGATGAGAGAACCTTTAGGAGGAGGGAGAGATTGTGCCTTTATTGTGGCCAGGCAGGTCAGTTTTTGAAGTCTTGTCCTACCTGTCCAGGGAACGCCTGAACCTTGAGGTCCTGACATGGACAGACCTTAGGTGGCATGTTTTCATCCCTAGTTATCCAGAAGCATAAGCCCCTGGTTTCGGTCACCCTTTCTTGGGCTGAGTCGTCTGTTCCCTTCTGACGTCACTTCCAGTGCATGTGCTCCAAGCTGGTCCTGGAAGTTGGTCGGCCATCTTGCCTCTGGAATCTGTCTTTCCCTCTACTGCTGGTCAGCTAGTGAGGATCCAGGAGAGCTGTGAGAGGAGACCTACCGTGTCTGTGTGGGATGATAAGCTTGTTTTACACTACCTTTCTGTAAGTGTTTTTAACCGCATTTATTTAATAAATACCAGTGTTACTGCACTTAGAAGTGCCTCTATTTTTATTACTCTTTAAAAAATAAATTTGGTTTGCACAGCCATGTTCTCTATTACTGATGATTTATAATGATCTTGTTAGCGTGTATGTATGACTATGAAATGTGAATTATACTTTATCTATGCTACATTTTATGTCCCACATACATGTGTGTATATATTCATACCCACAAATGTACTGCCCTCAATCATATGAAGGTAAAATAATGGGTCCCTATGGTAAAAGACACACAGAAGGCCATAGTTACAATTATTAGAACACAATTGTGCCAATGCACTGGTTCCTAGCTACTCCACAGAGAGTCAATGTTCTACATTTAGCAATCAATTGCAAGGATTTGACTTTTTATTGATTACTTTCTTGTTTTTTCCTACCTATACTGTACTGATAATGAATGGGCTTATTAATGTATTTATGTTCATTCGTTAGGAACACAACTCTGTTTAGGCAAAATTGTCTTTTCTGATACTAAACTAGGCCAGATTGTGTCTGTATTGCATCTGCTGGCAATCTACTTTATATCACTGCATTCCTTGTTACAGTATATGCATTACACAGTTGCCTACAAATCTTCCTAATTAGAATGATAAAACAATAAACTGTACCGGTAATGCTGCATTATTATTGCGTTATTGTACATATGCGTCTTTGACAGTTAGAGATATACATAGTAGTAATTCAAGCCAAGCTGTGTAAGAAAAAAAAAGTGCCTGCATTGCAGCATGTTATGACATTTAGACTTGTACTGCATCAGCCCATTTAAAAGAGGTTTGGTATACCTGCTTACATTTACAAATTTCATTGAGGCATATTGAATGCTTCTATTATGAGATATCATATAATAATATTAGAGATCATGGATTTCTTCTTAAAGTTTTTTTTCCTAGCACCCTGTCAGGGTAAACAGCAGAAACTGACAGTGTGTGACGCTTTATGTTGAGATCAATGTAGAAATGGCAGCATGCAGTCTTATTCTATATCACTCTATGTGCTTTCAACCATGAAAAGCAAATATAGACACTATCTTCAAGTTCATTTCATGTTTTTCTGATGGAATAGGTCAGCATAGCATTTGAGATAGCAATTTAAATACAAATTTCATCTACACATTTGTATTCATTCTTAGATATAAACTTTAAAAGTATCAATAACATATCCAGCAATCAAAATGCATAGTAGAATAGAATTTTTTATTTTTTTTTACTGAAAATTATTGAAATAACTTACACTATATGCATACACGTAAAGTGCATTCAAAATGTTTTCCGAACCACTTTCATGCTAAGAATCTCGTGTGATTTTCTTCTTTCTCAGCATGAGTGTGGTGGGAAGGAAAATAGATCTGTACCTTCACACAGATATTATCATGGCTGCCCATGTGGGATTGTCTATACATTTTACAATTTACAATGCACTTTTGGTGAGGTGCTCTCTCTCTCTCTCATTCTCTCTCTCTCTCTCTCTCATTCTCTCTCCCCCTCTCTCTCATTCTCCCTCTCTCTAATTCTATCTTTCTCTCTCATTCACCCTCTCTCTCTCATTCTCGCTCATTCTCTCTCATTCTCTCTCTCTCGCATTCTCGCTATCTTTCTCTCTCATTCTCTCTCTCTCGCATTCTCTCTCTCTCTCATTCTTTCTTTCTCTCTCTCATATTCTCGCTATCTCTCTCATTCTCGCTATCTCTCTCATTCTCGCTATCTCTCTCATTTCCTCCCGCTCTCTCTCTCCGTCTCTCTCCCTCCTCTCCCTCTTATTCTCTCTCCCAAGTGTACATTATCTTTTTATATATCTTGTTGTTCCTGCTATGCTGAGCCGATAAAGTCTGACTCTTTAAGGTAGGGGTGGGATTATCTCATTACATACCATTTTTATATATTATTACTTGAAATTAAAGAATTGGCAACATACCAGCCACAAACAGGTGAGGCTGGAAGGTTCTTTTTCAGCCAATGAATGTAAGTGGAAAACACCTAAACCGTGTTTCCATGTTAGGATCTGAATGACAGGACAAAGCACAGACATGGCCATCAAGTTCAACAGGTGTAATTGTAAACCTCATATACAGCTCAAATATACATACAGTATATACTGTATACATTAATGGGAAAAGAGCTATATATTACGGTTGGTGAACTGCAATTAAACTATATAAATCCAGTAAAATAATAATTATACTGTACATTTGTGCATGCCAATGCTTGTTATTTTGTTAGCAGGTATATTTCCATAGAGATAGTATATACAGTATACTCAAAATAAAATGCAAATTACTTGTCCCTAGTTTTAATTATTTTGTAAAGCAATTGTGTACTTTTCTGCACATGAGGGACTGTGCTTGTCTTGCCTTCCCCACATTTCACTGATGTGCTGAGAGATCACTGAAGTTCCCATAACCAAACCAGAAATTCTGGGTACCGGAAATGCATGATCCTCCTCTAGCCTTCCCTCAATGCAGCGCCAATCACTCAACTACGGGGAAAGTCCTGTGCGATTCTTCAGCAGTGCAATTTGAGCCGTTATTCTGTATGGCTCAAATCAAACTGAAGCCGCACCAAAAACATGCAGGACCCTTTTTTTAGCCACACCAGAATCGGATCGCATGGGTGTTTACGCCCATGCGTTTCAATTCTGCCAATCGCACTGTGTTTTGTGAACCAACTCCGGGTTGTCATTAACTTAACATACACATCCTCAGCAGTTCACATGAACGGGGTGCGATTTTGATGCGATGCGGGGCATACTAGCACAATATGACATGAGCCTATGGGGGACCAGTTTTTTTTTTACCCTCTTTACTACCACTTTAACTGCCTCCAGCCCGCCCTATAGTAAAATGATGGCGGAGTGGGGGGCTCTCGTTCTGGGCCAATGTCATATGACCTCCACCTATTCAAATGGCATGCAGGCAATCGGGAGCGTGCAGCTCCCCCAGGACACAGCTCGTCACCGACAGTGGTAAACAGCCAATGACCGCGTTGGTTTACCACGTGGTGAGCCATGATCCATTTACAGCCCATCACATATGTAAACACAGGCCGGAAACTTACTGTTACTGGCTCTTCTCTCCTCACACACCATTTCCAGTGTGAGGAGAGAAGAGCCAGGATCAGTGAGTTACTGATCTGTGTCTGTCAGTGTATTGCACAAGCACACAAAATAAAGAGAACCTGTCACATCACCACATCAGCAGTGTTGCAGTCCTCATCAGTGCCCAGCAGTGTTACTGTCCCCCCCCCCTGTGCACCTGTCACCCATCAGACACCCATCAGTGCCCATAATGTGCACCTGTCACCCATTAGTGGCCATAAAGTGCACCTGTCACCCATCAGAGACTGTCAGTGTACCTGTCGCCCATCAGGGACCGTCAGCGGTGCACCTGTCGCCCATCATTTACTGTCAGTGGTGCAACTGTCACCCATCATTTACTGTCAGCGGTGTAGCTGTCGCACATCAGTGACTATCAGCAGTGCATCTGTCATACATCAGTGACTGTCAGCTGTGCACCTATCACACATCGCCTATCAGTACCATCACCAGAATTCCCATCATGCAGCCACCCATCACCAGAGTACCTGTCACACAGCCATACCTGCCAACTTTCTAAAATGGGAATGAGGGACACCTATTAGCAAAAGTATATAGGCATAGGACACACCTCCTGTCACCCCCCCCCCCCCCCCAAATGAGAATTGTACAAAAAAAAAAAAAATGTTTAGTTTAAACTCACATATAATCAAAGGGGTGAACAGCGCTGTTCAGCAGACATGAATAGGACCCTCAGAGGCAAAGTAAAAACTTTTTATTGTTAAAAAAATAATAAAATGTTCACTAAGGCATACAGCAGTCAATTGATGGTCATGCAGAGACTTGGATTAAAAAACTGACAGTACTTGGAGGCTGGAGCCGCATGGATGACACAGGGGCTTAGGAAAACCCAGCACAAATCTGTTGAACAAAGAACACAGGAGCACCGCTGATGGGGGGCCCATCCAAAACCCTAAGGCCAGGGGTCCGATGAAGGGGGAACCAAACTAGGGTTGGCACCTTTCCGGGATTCACCCAGACAGTTTGATTTTGGAATCATGTGTCTGGGTTTCAGACTGCCTCAAACCGGGACACATTATTCAGACTGGACTATGGCTTCCCAGCAGGTTTGCTGCCTGAAGTTAGCTAAGGTAAGAGTGTCTGTTACACTCTCTTTCACACTGCCCAAAGCCAGCACTAACAATTCCCCCCTCCCCCAAAACCACACAGACGGGAGAGGAGAGAGGGCTCGATCTGCACCCTTTTCTCCCGCCCCTACCCCTCTGTGTCTGCCCACACTCCAATCCCCGGTACTGTGCCTCAGAAAAGGAAAGTGGGGGCCGGAAATTGGAAGTCTAGCAGCCTCAGATACATCTGAATGAGAGGTTCTGACTGCCAAGGGGTGAGTGAGCTCACCATCCATTGCTGTCTGTGACTGAAGTCTCTCCCTTTTCTCTCCTGCCTCTGAGTACACTAAGGCAAATCAGGGTTCTCAGAGCACCCCTTACATCAGAGTTCCCTTTTACACCAGAGGCCGCAGTGTTCCCCCTTACAGCAGAGTCCTCTCCATATATCAGAATGCTCAGTGTCCCCCCCCTTAAATCAGGGTTCCCAGAGCATCCCTTAGAGCAGGGGTCATCAAACCCCAGGCCGCGGCCCACTGCCGGGGCGTGGCCTGTTTGCAGCCAGGCCGCGAAGGCTGCACTTTCTGACGAGCGAGGGTGGAGTGAGCAGAGAGATGACATCATCTCTCACCGCCCGCCCGCATCACCGCTGTTCCATGCTCACAGTGGGGCTGCTATACTGAGGCGAACAAGCAGAGAGATAAGATCATCTCTCACGCCTGCCTGCATCGCCGCTCTTCCACGCTCACAACAGGGCTGCTATAATGCTGGAGGTGAGGCGGGGGAGCAGAGAGCTGAGATCATCTCTTACTGCCCGCCCACATCACTGCTCCTCCGCCGACACAGCACGGCAGAACACTGATGGAGGTGAGGCAGGGAGATGAGATCATCTCTCACTACCCGCGCCCCCCCATTACCGAAGTTCTCCCTCACTACCCACTACTCCAGGCTTGCCTCTGAACTAATGCGCACACCTGTGCTGCCACCACTGCAGTGACAATCTTCGTGTGGTGGCAGGCGACGTGGCAAATGACAAGCTGCATCTGATGGCAGGTGACGTGGCAAGTGACAATCCAAATCTGGTGGCAGGTGACGTGGCAAGGGACAAGCTGCATATGAAGGCAGGCGACGTGGGAAGTGACAATCCACATCTGGTGGCAGGTGACATGGCAAGGGACAAAAAAGCATCTGGTGGCAGGCAATGTGGCAAGGGACAAAATGCATCTGGTGACAAGCGACGTGGAAAGTGACAAGCTGCATATGAAGGCAGGTGACGTGGCAAGTGACAATCTGCATCTGGTGGCAGGTGACGTGGCAAGGGACAAAATGCATCTGGTGACAAGCGACGTGGCAAGTGACAAGCTGCATCTGAAGGCAGGCAACGTGGAAAGTGACAATCCACATCTGGTGGCAGGCGACGTGGCAAGTGACACTCTGGCACATTCTGCATTATGGTGAGTTGAACTATTTCATTATAAATTACAATGTAATAATAGAAATAATGTGCTTCAATCATCCTGACATCATATCAATGATGGTGCCGGGATGATTGAAGCGCCAACACCAGCCATTGCCCCGATAAATCCCCCCCCCCCCCCCCGGGCCTTGGCACAATTTTCTTCAACAGCGCCGGTCCCCAGTGCCAAAAGGTTGGGGACCACTGCCTTAGAGTACCCAGAGTTCTCCTTTACATCAGAGTCTGCAGAGTCCCCCCTTACAGTGAAATGCAACTCTGCAAGTTCAGATGTAAAAGGGGAACTCTGTGGACTCTGATGTAAAGGGGGACTCTTGTTATTAATGTGATTAGAAATTAGTATTTATTATTTAATAGCAAAATATATGTATAGTTTATACTATAAAAAAAAATTTCTGTGCGATGCTAAATTGTTCGGGTTTGATTTGAAGAAAAGGTGGCAACCCTAAACCAAACTGCAGGCACAGGAACTGTTGGGGCCGGTATACAGCGGCCGCTCGCACTGTGTACGAAGCCCGGAAGTGATGTCACAGCCTGGCGGAAGTCAGCCAAAGGAATCTGAAGAGTATGGGCAAACCCTGCTGCTGGAGCCAATAAGGAACTGCCGATGCCAAGGGATCAAAGAGAGTCACACATTGTCGACTGGAGACACTACATGTTTCTTCAGGTTATCTCACAAGTGCTTTTTTTACCACTACTATTCCTTTACACTGGCTTTTAGAATTTATAAATACAGCCATTAAGAAATTGGATGAAAGGTTTAGCACTGGGAAACACTTTTTGATAGATAAATAATGCATTTTATATACAACTATATAGATCAGACCAAAATGATGAACAAATGAGGAGGAATGAGGAAAATTCTTTACTTACCTGGCGGTAAATTTCCTTTCCCGATGCAAGCATGACAGCATATACGTATGGGTAGGGTCCGCCCCCTGCCCCATCACAGGACCGGTTATACTATAAGATTAGGTCTCCTCCCTACCTCCAGTATTCTCATAATTTAGTATCACTGCGAGGCCTTTCATTTTTTCATTTTATTTATATACATACATACACACACAGTGGGGACAGAAAGTATTCAGACCCCCTTAAATTTTTCACTCATTGTTATAGTGCAGCCATTTGCTAAAATCATTTAAGTTCATTTTTTAATGTACACACAGCACCCCATATTGACAGAAAAACACAGAATTGTTGACATTTTTGCAGATTTATTAAAAGAGAAAAACTGAAATATCACATGGTCCTAAGTATTCAGACCCTTTGCTGTGACACTCATATATTTAACTCAGGTGCTATCCATTTCTTCGGATCATCCTTGAGATGGTTCTACACCTTCATTTGAGTCCAGCTGTGTTTGATTATACTGATTGGACTTTATTTGAAAAGCCACACACCTGTCTATATAAGACCTTACAGCTCACAGTGCATGTCAGAGCAAATGAGAATCATGAGGTCAAAGGAACTGCCTGAAGAGCACAGAGACAAAATTGTGGCAAGGCACGGATCTGACCAAGGTTACAAAAAAATTTCTGCTACACTTAAGGTTCCTAAGAGCACAGTGGCCTCCATAATCCTTAAATGGAAGACGTTTGGGATGACCAGAACCCTTCCTAGAGCTGGCCATCCGGCCAAACTGAGCTATCGGTGGAGAACAGCCTTGGTGAGAGAGGTAAAGAAGAACCCAAAGATCACTGTGGCTGAGCTCCAGAGAAGCAGTCGGGAGATGGGAGAAAGTTGTAGAAAGTCAACCATCACTGCAGCCCTCCACCAGTCAGGGCTTTATGGCAGAGTGGCCCGACGGAAGCCTCTCCTCAGTGCAAGACACATGAAAGCCCACATGGAGTTTGCTAAAAAAAACACCCGAAGGACTCCAAGATTGTGAGAAATAATATTCTCTGGTCTGACGAGACAAAGATAGAATTTTGTGGCCTTAATTCTAAGCGGTATGTGTGGGGAAAACCAGGCACTGCTCATCATCTGTCCAATACAGTACCAACAGTGAAGCATGGTGGTGGCAGCATCATGCTGTGGGGGTGTTTTTCAGCTGCAGGGACAGGACAACTGGTTGCAGTCGAGGGAAAGATGAATGCGGCCAAGTACAGGGATATCCTGGACGAAAACCTTCTCCAGAGTGCTCAGGACCTCAGACTGGGCTGAAGGTTTACCTTCCAACAAGACAATAACCCTAAACACAGAGAAAATAACGAAGGAGTGGCTTCACAACAACTCCGTGACTGTTCTTGAATGGCCAGCCAGAGCCCTGACTTAAACCCAATTGAGCATCTCTGGAGAGACCTAAAAATGGCTGTCCACCAACGTTTACCATCAAACCTGACAGAACTGGAGAGGATCTGCAAGGAGGAATGGCAGAGGATCCCCAAATCCAGGTGTGAAAAACTTGTTGCATCTTTCCCAAAAAGACTCATGGCTGTATTAGATCAAAAGGGTGCTTCTACTAAATACTGAGCAAAGGGTCTGAATACTTAGGACCATGTGATATTTTAGTTTTTCTTTTTTAATAAATCTGCAAAAATGTCAACAATTCTGTGTTTTTCTGTCAATATGGGGTCCTGTGTGTACATTCATGAGGAAAAAAAAATGAACTTAAATGATTTTAGCAAATGGCTGCAATATAATAAAGAGTGAAAAATGTAAGGGGGGGTCTGAATAGTATCCATCCCTATATATATATATATATATATATATATATATATATATATATATATATATATATATATATGTGTCTAGAGTAGGCGTTCTGATCTGACCTCCATAGGATTTCAAACACTAAAGGTGAGACCTCCACTTCTTGGTCTCCAGCATTTAGATATAACTTGTATGGATTTGGAAGATACTGTTGGCCACGCTGTATGAGGTGTTGGACCTCTGGAAGGAGAATAGGATTAAATTGTACCCGCGTTTATCATGGCCTGCAAGCCACAGGGCCATTATTGTTATCACCACTGAACAGGTGTGAATCCAGACAAGGATCCTGGAGACTGTTAGGTTTGTTCAATATACATATTGGCCAGTCTGCATGCCCAGCTGGCTGTGATTAATTTCTCTGCTTCCACCTCTGGGAAGCCACCCAAGTTATTGTCAGACCAATATCTTGATAGCCTTTACTTGTTGCCGATCCCTTGATTGGCTTGTTGGTTTGGAGACTATCCATTTGTCATCCAACCGCCTTTGTACCTTACGCCGTCTGGCAGTAAGTTCTAGAAACCCTACCTAACGGGCTTATAGACTTGACTGGGAGATACCTCTGACAGAAGTTGACTAGTTCTGCATTTATTCTTGACAGCGAAGATAGGCCTTCCCCATTTTGCTGAGACTTTGCAGCATAGTTGAGGCTCTTTTTGTTGCGTTTCGGAAAGACTTCAGTCTGCGACCACTGCAACTCTGACTTTTGGACACCTTGTCCTACATCGGCATGAATATCCGACGAGTAACAACTTGTGATGATCGATGTGCTTAATAGCCGATACGCTGAAAGATTAGTTAGCTTAGCTACCTCCTCAAAAGGGAACTTGTTTCCTCTGTGGATTCACCGTTTCTGGTGCAGGAAGTAATTCTTTCCTTACTACGAAAAACCAGTTAACCTTCCCTTGGGCCCTTTGGACCACCTGGGTTACTACAGGTTACTTTATCCCTCTTGTGACCGTTGGTTGCAACCAATGGAAAAGCGCTATTTGTTCAAGTGAGATACTTATACTGTTGCTCTCTCTGAGGGTAACTTTATTGTATTTTTTCAGAGATTCAGAACTGCTTCCTGATAGGTCATTGTTGTAATGAGACTAGTTGGTCTCTATATGAGGACTCCTCCTGACCTGATCAGAGTCTGTACTAGGACTCTTTTCCCAGAACCTGGAAGTCTTTGCGCCAGTCTGTTGCTCAAACAAAGCTCACCAGAAGTCCTTGCTCCCGAAAGTCGGCCTCCAACTGGCAGTGGAGGATTAAGGTGATCATGGGCCCCTAGGCTACTTTTTGTGTGGCCCCCTCCTAAGCATGCTTTACCAGAAATTAAATTATTTAGAGCCATGTGTAAAAGGGTAGACCTATATTACACGCCTCAAGTGCAACTCTCAGGTCTACAGCCCAAACACATTCAGACATAAGCCTATTATAAACAGCTACTATACTATAGACGTTCCAACGGCAGGAAGTGCCAGCATCCATCGGCGCAGCCTGTCCATTTGGACACCACTGCAATCCAGGAAAACGGACCAGACTCACTCCCAGGATATCCGGCAGCTTTTGCCAACATGCTTGTTCACTATGTACCTTTGTGAGTACCTTTTTAGTTTTATTAAACTCCATGTTTTTTACTGCACTTAGAGTGGTGCCTTTGTTTCATTTTCAGAGTGCATATAACACACACCTTAACATTAAGAGGGAAGTTTCAGGAAAAAAAAAAAACTTCCCACAGCCCCCTAGCACAGTACACAGCCCCCCTGCACAGTACACAGACCCCTTTCCCTGCACAGTACACAACCATCTGCACAGTACACAGAGCCCCTTCACAGTACACAGCCCCCCTGCACAGTACACAGCCCCCTGCACAGTACACAGACCCCCTGCACAGTACACAGACCCCCTGCACAGTACACAGACCCCTTTCCCTGCACAGTACACAGACCCCCTGTTAATAACACAGCCCCCTTTCCCTTCACAGTACACAGACATCTGCATAGTACACAGACCCCTTTGCCTGCATATCACACAGGCCTCATTATAAAGCCCCCCCTGCACTCCCAGGAGACCCCCAGTCTCCTGGGAAAGAATACTCTAAAGTTGAGAAAACAACACTGCCAGCCCTTTCTCATACACCGCTCCTCCTGTGTCACTCATTGTAAATCAAAGCTTCTAAATACCTCAATTAACGCCGTTCTTCGTGACCCGGTCATGTGACTGCTCTCCTCTGCTGTTTTATTGATGGTCACATGACCGCTCTCCTCCTGCAATCAAAGGCTACACTTGGGAAGGAGGTGGAGCGGGAGGAGGAGAGCGGCCAGACAGAGCGGCTTTAATTGAGGTATTAAGAGACTTCCATTTACATTGAGAGTGACACACGAGGAGCTGTGCATGAGAAAGGGCTGGCAGTAATGTTTTCTCAACTTTAAAGTATGCTGGCAGCGCTGTCCCAGGGCCAGGAGAGGCGGTACAGCTGGCCTGACCCCCCCAATGGGTGGCACCCGGGGCGGACCGCCTGATCCCTGCCCCCTGTTGGTAAAAAAACATTTATTGGCGTATTCGTATAACACGCAGGCATGGTTTTTATTCTACATATACATAAATATATATAAATTAATAAAAATATCATGGCCAATCGGGGGCCCTTGCACACGTGGGGCCCTAGGCTGCAGCCTAGACCAGCCTGTGCATTAATCCGCCCCTGCCTACTGGACCCAATATCCCGGGAAATGGCGGGAGTTTGTGAAAAGGTCACAGTCTGCCCGATGAACTCGTAGTGAACTCTAACGGCCAAGCGAAGGTACTTGCCGAAACATGGGCATCTCGAAGTGTGTATACAGTATACACACATACACTCAAACACACACTTGTGAACGACTACAACATACAAGATATACAAGGTAATATTGACATCTAATCACACACATAGGTTGGACTTGATCGACTTGTGTCTATCCTCAACCTCACCCACTTTTCAACCATGCGATTATGCAACTTGCTAGGTCCAAAGACCATCTAACATCTTAGCCTAGGTTTCCACTATTACGACCTAAAAAGCATGCGATTTTACTGCGATTTCTATGCAACTCGAATCAATGCCTGTGTATTCTTGATGTCCATGGTCCCAAGTACATCACAGTGGGATCAAAAGTAGTGTAGGGACTACTTTGAAGTCGCTGCGACTTGGAGTTGCACCGCTATAAACGATACTTCTTAAAATTTATGGGGTGTGATTTGTGGAGGCCAAGCCTTACTGACGGCTGGAGAGATTAATTGCAATGATGGCCTATGCAATTTTGGATCCTCATCCTTCTGCTTGTTATTCAAGTCTTACTTTTGACTAACGACCATGTCGTCATAACCCTTGTGATTCTAATGCGTCATGGAGGGGATGCAATGAATTGGCAGAGAGGAATGAAAATTCCGTTGGTTTCCTTAATGCACAGGACCCACGGATCCTAAGCTCAAATTTACATAGAACTGTCAGCTGACCCTACTGGGCGGCTTGGGTTTAGGCAAATAAAGATGATTATTGATTCTTTATTCTCTGCTATAGTTCTCCTAGGTATAGCCTGTCATTCACTCTTCGTTACTTTGCCTTTTGGCTATCCTCTGGTCATTGGCGATTAACATAAGGGATTAATCCTCATTCTAGATATCACCAGATCCGACTTGAACAGTCACCACTCTGACTTAAAGCGGCATGTGTTTACGTGTGGGATGAGCCATAAGGGTTCACTGACCACAATGATTACTGGAGAAACAGCATACAGTCTTGTATCCGCAGTGGCTGAACTGCATCATTGGCTACTCCATTTTCAATCTAGGATCCGCCATCATAGAGAGTTTATCACTGATCAGAGCTCTGCTTTCATCCTGTCTGGGGTCCTGACAGTCTGGCTACCGAAGTGACCTCAGTCGCAGGTCACAAAACACTACTTAACAGTGGTATGAACCTTCTTCATCTCTGGCTTTATTTTCTGTCCCAGGGTCTCTGCAAAGGATATTGTTTCTTCTGTTGGAAGAATGGCACCTTTGGTTAATCTGATGAAGCCTGTTTGGCCGGCTACTTTTGAGGCAGAGGTACCTTTTAGATGACTGTTTGAATAGCTTAGTACCTGAGCTCCACACAGTCAGTTTGGACGGGGTTAAAGTATCCACCTTTGCTTCTGATATGCCAAATTGCCATAGCAATTTCCCAGAAGCAAGCTAAGGCTGACCCCTCTGGCCAGTCTGATAAAGACTCCCTGGTGAAGTGCCTCTGAGGTAGAGGTTGCCTTTAAATAAACACAGCTGTTTGTTTAGGCTTGGTATGGAACCATTAGTGACTGTAGGCTTTCTCAGTCTCCCCATTTGTCACTGCTTCTGGCCAACACACCATTTACCACCAGACCACTATGATTACTGTAGAGCATAGATATGCAATTAGCGGACCTGCAGCTGTTGCAGAACTGCAAGTCCCATGAGGCATAGCAAGACGCTGACAGCTACAAGCATGATACCCAGAGGCAGAGGCATGATGGGACTTGTAGTTTTGCAACAGCTGGAGGTCCGCTAATTGCATATCCCTGCTGTAGAGATTTCTTGATCTGCCTCTTCTGGCAGTTAAATAGCATGACGCCATCACGTTCGACGTAGTACCCATACAGATCCACCCACCAGCCCTGGGGATCTGATTCGTTACACCGCTGAAGCCTTGTCGAAAGCCTTACCGCACGGAACCAGGAAGTGATCGAGGAGTTATACCGCATTCAGGCGGTACGCTACAACATCTCCCCAATCTCCACTATCCTGGCGGGCATTCATTTATACGGACTTATGAGTTACTTTCACTTGACCAGAGGATGATTTAGCTGTCCTGCATAGCCTGAGAAAACTCGAGGAGGATCGGAGTGTTCAACATGCCTGGTATATCCTGATGTCCATGGTCTGGTGAGATCGTATCTAATCATTATCTTTCCATGATTCAGCAAACACGCTGTGTTTATACATCATCATCCATACAGGCACACACCCCCTCCTGCACCTCTGCACAGCATCTACACAGCTGCCCATGCATGTTATCAGCTGCGGCTGAGTAGTTATTTGCAAGTGCTACTATCAGCAACCCTCGTGGTCTATACCTTTAGTTATACTCAAAGTCTGCCATCGGCAGCGTGCACAGCGGACTCCCATCATCCACGGCTGTATACCTTCACCTCCTGGCTTTCAACTTTAATTTATAGACACTATATATGAGACGATGCAAGTCCAGCTAGCCAATTAGATGTGATTGTATGTGTAGTGGTGGCCATCTGTATGTTGTTCTTTGTTTTTAGACAACGTTGTCTATTTTTTTGCTAGTGGTGGTATTTGGTTCACTTACTGTCATTTTTTTGACACTGTTTGGTGTATATGTGGTATTATTTTTCTATAATAAATTATATATTTTTGCTACCTTGCTGGTTCCTCGTTGAAGAATTCGTTCTCTCTCCCTCCCTTTTTTCTGATATGCTCTCTAATTCAGAGGAACACACCCACCCATGATCTTTTGAGTCCTTGGGTGTTTGCAAGTAGCTGCATTCACATGCAGATGTCTTCTGGGTATTACCCCCATCTGTCCATAGCTATATCTAATTAAGCAAAGCATTTGGTTCATAAGTCCCCTCTTGTTTGTTCATGATGGGACTTGTAGTTTTGCAACAGCTGGAGGTCCGCTAATTGCATATCCCTGCTGTAGAGATTTCTTGATCTGCCTCTTCTGGCAGTTAAATACATAGTGGTTCCTTCAGGGCTGCAAAGGGCCTGCCCTTGTGGCAGAAGCAGATTGACTGGTGTTGGTGTTGAGGGCTGGAGAGATTACACTCATTATGCCCATAATGTGCACTCTTTTAGGATATACCTACCTGCCCTCACCTTTTAGTTAAAGTTGCTGGTCTCTAGGGAGGCTGATTGCTACTGGCTTACAGATGAGCTGAAAGCCTGGAGTCATGAGTGGGAGTATTTGCCATAAGTAGTAACCACAACAAACCACATATCTCTCTGTGGGGGTACCCCAAATAACACAAGCAATTACACATTGCTAACAGGTAAGTAGGGATGAGCCGAACACCCCCCCCGGTTCGGTTCGCACCAGAACCTGCGAACAGACCGAAAATTTGCGTGAACTTTAGAACCCCATTGAAGTCTATGGGACTCAAACGTTCAAAATCAAAAGTGCTCATTTTAAAGGCTAATTTGCATGGTATTGTCCCAAAAAGGGTTTAAGAACCCGGGTCCTGCCCCAGGGGACATGTATCAATGCAAAAAAAAGTTTTAAAAACTGCCGTTTTTTCGGGAGCAGTGATTTTAATGATGCTTGAAATGAAAAAAAAAAAAAAGTGAAATATTCCTTTAAATATCGTACCTGGGGGGTGTCTATAGTATGCCTGTTAAGTGGCACATGTTTCCCGTGCTTAGAACAGTCCCTGCACAAAATGACATTTTTAAAAGGAATAAAAGTCATTTAAAACTGCTTACGGCTTTAATGTAATGTCCGGTCCTGGTAATATGGATGAAAATCAGTGAGACAAATGGCATGGGTACCCCCCCCCCCCCAGTCCATTACCAGGCCCTTTGGGTCTTGTATGGATACTAAGGGGAACCCCGCACCCAAATTAAAAAAAGGAAAGCCGTGGGGCCCCAGGCCCTCTGAACAGCAGTATACAGGCGGTGCAAACAAGACAGGGACTGTAGGTTTGTTGTTAAGTAGAATCTGTTTGTAATTTTGAACGGGTACATTTTTAAAGTGTAGCTCCAGCCAAAAAATCTATTTTTAAGCTTTTTGGAAAACATAGGGAAGGGTTATCACCCCTGTGACATTTGTTTTGCTGTCTGAGCACCTCTTCAGAAGTTTTTACCTCACTTTCTGTCCCAATGACAAATGTTTTTTGACAATTTGGGGTTTTTAGTGAAACAAGGATTGGTGATAAAGCATCAGTGGAAAGGAGACACGTTTTTCCCATATTAACTCTTACAGGAGAGAATTTCCTTTCCTAGGGGTAGATTTCATCTCACTTCCTGTTGTCTCCTTCCGTTTGCAAGTAGGAGTCGTTTGTAAGTTGGATGTTTGAAAGTAGGGGCCTGCTCTATATACTCTGCAGAAATTGGGGCCTTAGGTGTTGGTGTTGCCACAACACTGTAAGCCCTCACAGTTACTCTTGGTGGGCGCAGGAACGGGCTCTGCTGTGAAATATTAGATCAAGAATTGTAATTACATGTCCCTGTTGAACAGGGGCAAAAAAATTGGGCCTTAAGCACTGGTGCCACAACACTGCAACCCCTCACAGATACTCTAGTTGGAGCGCAGGAATGAGCCCTCCTGTAAAATATTGCATCAAAAATTGTAATTACTCGCCCCTGCTAAACAGGGGCTGAAAAATTGGGCCTTAGGCACTGGTGCTGGTGCCACAACACTGCAACCCCTCACAAATACTCTAGTTGAGTGCAGCAACGAACCCTCCTTGCAAAATATTGCATCAAAAAACAGGGGCTGAAAAATTGGGCCTTAGCCACTGGTGGCGACGCTCAGAACCAAAAATATTCTTACAAGCTATCAGTATGATCATTGAGGAGGAAGAGAATAGTCACTCAGCATCAGCATAGGCAGTCTTGAAGGGATCTGACATTTCAAAAAACATTATTCGGTTACATCAGCATCAGGTGCTTGGTAGCTGGTGGTGATCCAAGACTGATTCATTTTTATGAAGGTCAGACGATCGACCGAGTCGGTGGACAGGCGCACCCTGTGATCGGTTACAAAACCTCCAGGAGCACTGAATGTGCGTTCCAAAAGAACGTTGGATGCAGGACAGGCCAGTAGCTCAATTGCATACTGTGCAAGCTCTGGCCAGTGATCCATCCTCAAGACCCAGTAACCCAGGGGATTTTCGGTGGGAAAGGTGTCCAAGTCAGATCTTGCCCCTAGGTATTCCTGCACCATGTAAAACAGACGCTGGCGATGGTTGCTGGAACCAATCATACCTTGGGGCTGCGGACTAAAAAATTGTCTGAACGCATCGGTTAGACGGCCACCTTCTCCACCGCTCCTTCTTTGACTGACCGATGCCTCAGCAACACGTTGTCCAGGAACAGGAGTTTGTAACCTCCCAGTCTCTGGGAACGAGTTGCACAGACCTTTCTGCAAGGCCTCCCAAATATGTTTCATCCTCTGCTCTCTCTGCGATGGCAAGATAAGGTCCGCAACCTTACCCTTGTAATGTCGATCAAGGAGGGTTGCCAGCCAGTATTGATCCCTCTCCTTGATACCACGAATACGAGGATCCTTCTGCAGGCTTTGCAGGATCAGGGAGGCCATGCAGCGTAGGTTTGCTGAGGCATTCGGTCCGAAGTCCTCTGGGTCACTAAGGACGACATGATCCGCAGCCACCTCCTCCCAGTCACGTACAAGTCCATGGGGTTCTTGGGACTGTAAATGATCCCTTAAAGACTGCTGCTGATACTGAGTGCCAGGCTCCACCTCCATGCTGGGCATCCTCCTGGAGCATGTACCCAACACTGTGGTCAAACAGTTCGGGGGGACTCCTCAGGAGGACATGGTGGGGCTAGGGAAGGAGTGACCGATTCCATTGAGCCGAGGGAAGAGGCCGGGTTGGCAGCTGCTTTGCCAAAGTACCCTGAGCATGGGTGAGAGAGGATGAGGATGGCTTGGTCATCCACTCGACCAAGTCTTCCGCATGTTGAGGCTCAAAAAAGCCAGCTGCCGAAAAAAGGCCAAGCGTGTCCCACGGCCACGTGCTGATGAGGATGCACTGTGTCCACGACCAGCACTGTTGCCTCTAGACACAGAGCCTGCTTGCCCTCTTTTATTGGCTTGTGACTGTCTGCCTCTCCTTGTTGGCCTTCCAGACATACTAATGGCCTGCAGTGAGATGTAGCTGCACTAAGCTGGGATAGATATATATATATATGTAGGAAGGCCAGTATGGTGGCCTGAATTTATGGGAGGAGCCCGGTGGGTATTTAAGCAGCCCGCTCACCTGTGGTGCTTGTCGGTTTCCTGTGCGCGATATACGTCACTAAGCCGACTATTCGATATACCAGCGTCCGCAAGTTCTTGCCTCGCAGTTCCCGTATTCGATACTCCGTACTCAAAACTTTCGAAGTCCGCGTTTTCGTTATAGTTGTACCACGCGTCTGGCTTGGCTGTCGCAGGTAAGGTCCCGTCGGACTTTTCGTTTTTCATATCATGTCACTAAACCGTGAGTTCAAAATTTCGTTTCACCCGCATCGCACAAACTGCAATGTATATCGCTCGTACTTTCGATATGTCACAATTCGATAGCACAGCGACGCTGACGCCGCTTCATTTCTAGCATGTCGGTATTACTAAACAGCCATAGCCAGTCGCAACTTGCAAATTATCAAATCCAAGTTAGTTCGATACCAGTCATTTCTCATTTCTGAGACATTTCTAAAAACTCATTCGGACATTTCAAATCATTTCTCTTTTCTGAAAACATTTCTAAAAACTCATTTCGGACATTTCAAATCATTTCTCATTTCTGAAAACATTTCTAAAACTCATTTCTGACATTTCAAATCATTTCTCATTTCAGTCACCTACCGCGCTCCGATTTGAATCCAATCGCACCAAAAGGTGCGCCGATTCGTTCCGGTGTGCCCCAGTTATTACGGCCTCATTTCTATACATGCTCCAGAGTTACGTTATTGTCAGTCAATTGTACCTCTGTCATGGTTATCATTTCATTTCCATGTATCACGTTCCGACATGAATTTAGTCGCATGGAAAATGCACCGATTCGTCTCGGCGTGCCCCAGGATTGGCCTCATTTCTATACATGCTCCAGAGTTACGTTTTATCAGTCATTTGTACCTCTGTCATGGTTATCATTTCATTTCCATGTATCACGTCCCGACATGAATTCAGTCGCATGAAAAATGCACCGATTCGTCTCGGCGTGCCCCAGGATTGGCCTCATTTCTATACATGCTCCAGAGTTACGTTTATCAGTCAATTGTATCTCTGTCATGGTTATCATTTCATTTCCATGTATCACGTCCCGACATGAATTCAGTCGCATGAAAAATGCACCGATTCGTCTCGGCATGCCCCAGGATTGGCCTCATTTCTATACATGCTCCAGAGTTACGTTTTATCAGTCATTTTGTACCTCTGTCATGGTTATCATTTCATTTCCATGTATCACGTCCCGACATGAATTCAGTCGCATGAAAAATGCACCGATTCGTCTCGGCGTGCCCCAGGATTGGCCTCATTTCTATACATGCTCCAGAGTTACGTTTTATCAGTCATTCGTACCTCTGTCATGGTTATCATTTCATTGAATGTATCACGTTCCGACATGAATTCAGTCGCATGAAATGCACCGATTCATCTCGGCGTGCCCCAGGATTGGCCTCATTTCTATACATGCTCCAGAGTTACGTTATCAGTCATTTGTACCTCTGTCATGGTTATCATTTCATTTCCACGTATCACATTCCGACATGAAATCAGTCGCATGAAAATGCACCGATTCGTCTCGGCGTGCCCAGGATTGGCCACATTTCTGACACATGCTCCAAGAGTCCAGATCATAGCTAATCGCAGACATCGGGGGATTGATCCACATCTCTGTCATGCAATTTCTACCATTTCACTCCCACAACGCATCACCGTTTCGAAACCAGTCGCATCTGAGGTGCACCGATTCGTCACGGCATGCATCACTGGTTCCGATCGCATTTCATACCTATACTAGAGCTCGGTTAGTTGCCAGTCGCTAACACGGCACAACCAATTCGAGCCGCGGTCAAAACAATCATTTCTCTCATTTCATTTAATACTGCACTCCTATTCGAATCCAGATGCATCAAACAAGCACCGATTCGTCCCAGGAGCACCAATATTTTCAGTTGCCCCATTTCAATACATGCTCCAGAGCCCGGTTCACGGTCGAACAAATCGTGACACGACCAGGCCGCACCTCTGTCATGCAGTTCATTCATTTCACAAATCAAAGCAAACATTTCGAATCATTTCATTGTCACAAGATTGCAAGCATCATACAAATCATTGCTTCAAGTTACTTAGCAATCCCTTCACGAATTGTCACCTTTTCATTTTCCTCAAAAAAAAAAAAAAAAAAAAAAAATCCATACCTATACCAGAGCTCGGTCGGTTGCCAGTCGCAAAACACGGCACAACCAATTCAAGCCTCGGTCAAGGTAAACATTTCTCTCATTTCATTTCATGCTGCGCTCCGATTCGAATCCAGATGCATCAAACAAGCACCGATTCGTCCCGGTGTGCACCAATGTTTCTTCTGTTGCCTCATTTCAGTACATGCTCCAGAGCCCGGTTCACGGTCGCATCAGTCACGACACGACCAGGCCGGACCTTTGTCATGCAGTTCAGTCATTTCAAACATCAAGGCAAACCTTTCGAATCATTTCGTTCTCACAAAAAAAAAAAAAAAAAAAAAAAAAATATATACGAGCTCAAAAACAGGATATTCTCATCAGATCAAATCATGTCACAGGCCGGCAGCGAAGACTTCACGGCCCCTCTGTTGGCTTTCACACAGGCCTCATTTCACTACCTCACAGTACGTACGAATGTGGGAATATTCGTTCAGCAGCCATCGACGAACGAACCATAGATCGGCTCTTACAAACAGAACTAGACCGAGAGTACGTTATAGGCCTTTCACTCAGCCCCCTTTCAGCACTTGGAGAGTCAGCCCTATTTGGGGCTTGTCAAGGGCAAATTCACAAATAAATTACGTTTGGGGTACCACCTGTCTGCGCCTCATTCTTCCCACATCCCCAGTCTCAATTCCCTGATTCCCTCCGAAGAATTCTCCCTAAAATATTCCTCCGTAGACATGCCGATACAAGCAGTCATCAAAGCAGGTACAGGTGCCTGGCTTTCCAAAACCGACATCTCGGATGCCTTTAAGCTCCTGCCTATCCATCCATCCCTTTGGTGCTGGCATGGCATCAAGTGGAAGGAGGCATATTATTTGGCCACAAAACTGACGTTCGGTTCGAAGAGCAGCCCTTGGCTCTTCGACACATTCGCTCAGTCTCTTGCTTGGATACTGTTACACAAGGCTCAGTGACAAAAGTCATCCATTACCTGGACGACTTCCTACTAATAGAACCTCCCAGCAAGCCCCCAGGAGACCTCGACAAACTCAGAGCGATATTCGGAAAACCCAATCTTCCCATCACCGAGCACAAAGTAGAAGGCCCAGCACACAACATCACCTTTCTCGGGGCCAACTTAGACACCTGCGCTATGCAAGCCAGTCTCCCCCTCGACAAACTAACCCGCATTAAGGCGGTCCTTCACAAATTCACCCACACCAAGGGGTGTACCAAGAAGCAGTTGCAATCTCTCCTGGCAATGCCGAATTTCGCCATACGAATTATTCCACAAGGCCGCACCTTCGTGTCACGCCTGCTGAGATTCCTGCCAGAAACACAAGACCCCGATCAGATCTTAAATCTAGACTCCGCAGCAATAGCGGACCTATCTATGTGGGACGAATTCCGTCCTCCCGGAATGGCATATCCCTAATTATACCCATGGTTTCAGCCCTGTCACCCCAGGTGGTGACAGACGCTGCAGCCACCACAGGTTTCGCTGCAATTTTTGGCCATCATTGGTTTTCAGGACCCTGGCCTCAACAGATACTGTTGATACCCGGCTTTATTCAAAACATCTTCCCTCCTCGAACTCTATCCCATGGTGGCAGCTGCACAACTCTGGGGTCACCATTGGACAGGGCAAACCGTAGTCTTCACCACCGACAATCAGGCCACGGCAGACATCAACAAAGGCAGGTCCAATTCCCCAGCAGTCATGTCCTTCCTGCGCAGATTGCTACAACTGTTCTTACAGCATCAGTTTAACATACACTGTGCATTTATTCCAGGCAGACACAATTTAGCTGCTGACGCACTGCCACGTTCTAACTACACCTCCTTTTCAAACAGGTTCCCGGAGCCGATCCAGTGTCGGCCCCTATCCCTGCCTGGTCACAACTGACCCTGGACTAGTTTAACATTTACAAGGAGCAACGCAGCTCATCAATCACTCACTCTCTTTTTTTTTATAAATTCTTTATTTTTCAACAACCATGAATCACATGCCACTTGAAACATTTCTTCTCAGACATCTTATCGATATATACAAATTCATTTTTCCATAATATAGCTTTTTCACTCGTTTCATTACCAATTGATTCTAAAACTCTTCTGTCCCAAGGGCAAGGCATATAGTTCCCCCTTTTCCATTTCCCCTACCCCCATTGCCCCCCCCCCCACCCCCCAAAAAAAAAAAAAAAAAAAAAAAAAAAATATTAATTTGCCCCACCCCCCCCCCACGGGGAGGGAGGGGGGGACCCCTCTCCTCAGGTCCCTTCGGTCTTATATGTCCCCCTTCTCCTATTCTCTATTTCTATATTCTACCAAGGGAGACCAAGTCCTCCGGTATTTCTCGTCTTGGTCTTTCAGCATCATCGTCAATTTTTCCATTTGTTGAATTTCTGTAATTCTAGCCCACCACTGAAATTTGGTCGGGGGGGCTGTACTCTTCCAGAGAGCCGGGATACATGCCCTTGCGGCGGTGAGAAGGTGTTTGAGCAGAGATCTCTTGTATTTTTCCGCCGACAGAGGGACATCATTTAATAAAAATGCAGCCGGGTTGCTCCCAAGGGACACACCTGTAATATCCTTAATCGTTTCCTCAACTGTTTCCCAGAAGCCTTTAATATCCTCACATTCCCAGAATATATGTATCATCGTTCCCTCCCCCCTCCTACAACGCCAACATCTATCTGATACTTGCGGGTAAATTTTATGAAGGACTGCTGGTGTTCTATACCATCTGGTAAGAATTTTATATCCTCCCTCTTGGTATCTACTGGCAATTGATGTTTTATGTACTGATTTTAATATTTTCGTCTTCTGCTTTTGAGTAAACGTTACTCCAAGCTCTCTCTCCCAGGCTAGCATGAAATTGAGCTCCTGTGTCACTTCCGGGCATGTTAATGTTTCGTAAAAATATGATAAAGAATGTCTGATACTTTCACCATTTAGACAGGTCTGTTCAAACCTAGTCAGCTCCCTTATTACTGAAAATTTTTTATTTTTTGAGCGAATATACGCTCCTAGCTGCATAGCCCTGAAATAGTCCAAGTCCTCTATTACCTCACCCTCTATCTCGCCTCTTGTCATCAAGCGGCGGTCCCTAGAGAAGTCAATCAGCCTGCTCTTCCCTTTATGTTTTATTGCTTCATACCTTCGATCGGTTAAACCTGGTAGGAAGTCCGGGGCACCCAGTACCGGTGTCATTGGGCTCGGAGTTGGTGAAAGATTTGTTTTTTTGAAAATCATGTAGATAAAGCGGATAGTTGCCCCTGTTAGCGGGTGTTTTTTCACTATGGTGGGTAATTCTGATTTTTTAATCCATGCTATTCCTTCCAATGGAATTTTAGACGTCGCCTGTTCTAGCTGTATATGCGGTTTCCTTACCGAGGCACACCATTCCACCACTCTCGCTAGTTGTAGGGCTTCCCAGTAATGTACTGGGTCTGGGAAACCAATACCTCCTTTCCCTTTTGGGAGTACTAGGATGTTTCTCCTTATTCTTGCTGGTTTCCCTGCCCATATGAACCTTAGAAATCCTGATCTGAGGTCCTTAAGAAAGTTTGATGGGATCTTTATTGGTAACGTTTGAAACAAATAGAGAATTCTGGGCATCACGTTCATCTTTATAATATTTGTCCTTCCAAACCAGGTAAAGATATCTCTGTCCCATCTCCTGAAATCTTGTTTAATTTGTCTTAACAATGGGGCATAGTTTAGTTCAAACATTCTGCTAAGCTTCTTTGAGATTTTGGTCCCCAGATAATTTATATGGGAATCTGTCCACCTAAAATTAAATTGTGCTTTTATCCGATGTATTTCAATTGTATCCATCTCCAATCCCATCGCTTCGGACTTCGTGTAGTTTACCTTATAATTTGCTAACTCCCCATACTCATTGATCTCACTTAGAAGGGAAGGGAGGGATATAATTGGAGAGGTTATGAAGAAGATCAAGTCATCAGCATATGCTGCTAGTTTGTGTTCCTCTCCCTTCGTCTTAATACCCCTAATATTGCAATCCGCTCGTATTTTCCTTAGGAATGGTTCCAGTGTGAGTATGAAAATAATTGGTGAAAGAGGACACCCCTGTCGCGTTCCATTCTGGATCTCAAAGGGATCCGATAGCCTGTCATTGACCTTAACCCTTGCACTTGGGACTGAGTAGAGGTTTGAGAACCAGCTCAACATTCCCTCCCCCAGTCCAATATGTTGTAGGGTTGTTTTAAGAAAAATCCAATCAACCCTATCAAAAGCTTTTTCTGCATCTGCCGAGAACAGTACAAGGGGTTCCTGTCTGCTCTGTACTGTATATATTGCATTTATTACTCTTTGTGTGTTTTCCCTACCCTCCCTTCCTGCCGTGAATCCCACCTGGTCTGGATGAATCAATGCCGGGATATGTTCTTCTAGTCTTAGCGCCAGGATTTTAGAAAAAATTTTCAAATCCACGTTGAGTAGCGCAATTGGCCGATAGCTAGAGCATTGGGATGGGTCCTTTCCTTCCTTAGGAATTACTGCTATATGTGCCATCAAAGTTTCTTTAGGTATCCTCCGCCCTTCCCGTAGGGAGTTAAAGGCCGCTACAAACCTTGGAGCCAGTTTCTCAGCGAAAAATCTATAATACGTCAGAGTGTACCCGTCTGGGCCCGGGGCTTTCCCTACTTTTAGCAGGTTTATTGCTTTTTTAAATTCTTCTATTGAGATTGGTGCGTCTAAGTCTCTTATTACCTCGTCTTTTAACCTTGGCATTTCTGAGTTGTTTAGATATTCTTTTGCCCTTTCTTGTTTATTTCTGCACCTGTGTGGGGACTGATGGCCCTCCAACTGGTACAACCCCTCATAATACCCCTTAAAGATCTGTGCCATCTCCTGTGATGATTTCGCCATACTCCCCTGCTGTGGTTTAATACCCGACAAATGGGATGGTTTTGTAGCATCCTTAAGGGCCTTTGCCAGCATCCTACTTGGTTTATTCCCAAATTCATATAGTGTCCGCCTTCCCAATTTCAGTTTTGCTTTAGCCTGTTCGATGAGGAGCAAGTTCAGGTCCCCTCTGAGGCCCCCTAGTTTCTCCTCTGACACCTGTGTATGAGATTCTTTATGTTTCAGCTCTACTGCCCTAATTTTTCCGAGCAGATCCTCAACCCTTGCGTTAAGCTCCTTCTTCCTATGCGCCCCGAGTGATATCAGAACACCCCTCATCACGCACTTATGTGTCTCCCATACGCAAAATGGGGTGACCTCACTCGACTCATTTGTCAGGAAAAAGGAGTCCAACTCCTGGTTAAGTTTTTGCTCATACTCCTTGTCTTTTAATAGAGTTTCATTAATCTTCCAGTGCCATTCCCGGCGTTCGTCCTCCCCCAAAATCAGCGTACAATCTGTCGGGGCGTGGTCTGAAAGGGTAAATGAACCTATTTCTGCGCTCACCAGTGATGTTATGGCTGACTGCGATATCATAACATAATCAATGCGCGTGTATGTTTTATGCTTTGCCGAGTAAAACGTATAGTCCCTGTCCTGGACATGGATTGACCTCCATGTGTCTATTACTTGCAGATTACTCAATAATTTCTTAATTCTTCGTATTTTTGTCGCGGAGAGATGTGAGGCTCCCCTTGACGTGTCCAGGAGCGGGTCTAATGCAAAATTTAGGTCGCCTCCTATCACTAAAATACCCTCCTTGTGTTGGTGTACCATTTGTAGACAATCACTCACTCTCTCATAACACACTCAAAGCCTACCAGACAGCTTGAAAGGCGTTCAATAAATTTCTCACATCCTGCCGTAAAGGACCAATAGATGTCAAACAGGTACTGGCCTTCATTTCATACTGCCACACTCAGCTGGCTTTATCTTACAATACCATTCGGCTACACCTAGCCGGCATACAACATTTCGTGACCCTGGAAGACCCCACAAAATCTTCACTGTTCTCATCACACGCTATACGAGCCATCCTAAGGGGCATCCAGAAACAACAACCAGTGATCAGTACTAAGCGCTTACCCATTACGGGGCCCATCTTCAGGGATATGTCGACTATTCTGGCTACTTCGCCATTCGGTCTGCTGCCCAGCACGGTTCTACAAGCAGCCATATAGTTGGCTTACTACGGGTTCACCTATAACCACCCCACAGACCAAGTATTACGCAGGCGGCACTTGCTTCGCCACCAAGACCATTTCATCCTTCACCTCGAGGTTTCTTAAACCCAGGAAACAGGCTCTGGAGTGGACATTCACCTCTACAGAACCAATAACAGCTGGTGTCCAGTCACCGTACTTAACCGTCTCCTCTCACTCCTGCCTGAACAATCGGACACCAGTCCTCTTCTACCATTCCCAGTTAAACCCTTAAACGCATGTCACTTTGTAAAACACATAAGGATACTTCTCCGCAATCTTCACCTTAAACCCAGTCAGTACTCCGGACACTCCTTCCGCATCGGAGCAGCCTCCGCAGCAACCCGCCAGGGGGTTCCAGACCACATCATCAAAAGACTAGGCAGATGGAAATATACCCAATCCTCAAGTAGAGATGGCACAGGCATTCTCCAAATTGGCTCAATGAATACCTGAAAACCAATTATATATTATACCCCTACCTGAATGTTTTTGCCCCCTTATTTTGGCATACCGGCCATTAGACCAAGGCACACTTTCAGGTCCATTTCATATGGTAAGTCCACACTTCCAGGTCTATTTCCGATGGTAAGTCTTATCTTTATTATAAGTGTTATCTATGTCCATATCGGACATAGGGCTCCGACCATAAGTAGGAAGGCCAGTATGGTGGCCTGAATTTATGGGAGGAGCCCGGTGGGTATTTAAGCAGCCCGCTCACCTGTGGTGCTTGTCGGTTTCCTGTGCGCGATACCCACCCTCCCATCCCCATTTCAAGGCATTCATTTCATTTCATTCATTTCATCTCATTTCTCTCTACAGAATAATCATTTCTTAAAACCAGGGTATGCCCCCTTATTTTGGCATACCGGCCATTAGACCAAGGCACACTTTCAGGTCCATTTCATATGGTAAGTCCACACTTCCAGGTCTATTTCCGATGGTAAGTCTTATCTTTATTATAAGTGTTATCTATGTCCATATCGGACATAGGGCTCCGACCATATATATATATATATATATATATATATATATATATATATATATATATATATATATATATATATATATATATATATATATATATACTGCAGCTAGAAAAATCAACTGTCTGCCTGTAGTATTATTAGTATGAGAACACCACCAATCTTCTACAGGTAGCTTTAGCTGAACACTGTGCAGAGGTCGCACTACACTAACTTGTAGCTTTAGCTGAACACTGTGCAGGGGTCGCACTACACTAACTCGTAGCTTTAGCTGAACACTGTGCAGAGGACGCACTACACTAACGTTTAAATAATGTAGCTGCCTGCGGTAATGATAAGGTCAGGAAAACACCACCAACCTTCTACAGGTAGCTTTAGCTGAACACTGTGCAGAGGATGCACTACACTAACATTTAAATAATGTAGCTGACTACAGTAGTGATAGGATCAGGAAAAAATCACCAACCTTCTACAGGTAGCTTTAGCTGAACACTGTGCAGAAGACGCACTACACTAACGTTTAAATAATGTAGCTGCCTGCAGTAGTGATAGGATCAGGAAAACACCACCAACCTTCTAGGAGGTAGCTTTAGCTGAACACTGTGCAGAGATCGCACTACACTAATGTGTAAATAATGTAGCTGCCTGCGGTAGTGATAGGATCAGAAAAACACCACCAATCTTCTACAGGTAGAATAACTAACTTTTAGCTTTAGCTGAACACTGTGCAGAGGTCGCACTACACTAACTTGTAGCTTTAGCTGAACACTGTACAGAGGTCGCACTACACTAACTCGTAGCTTTAGCTGAACACTGTGCAGAGGTCGCACTACACTACACTAACTTGTAGCTTTAGCTGAACACTGTGCAAAGGTCACACTACACTAACTCGTAGCTTTAGCTGAACACTGTGCAGAGGTCGCACTACACTAACTCGTAGCTTTAGCTGAACACTGTACAGAGGTCGCACTACACTAGCTGCCTGCGGTAGTGATAGGATCAGAAAAACACCACCAATCTTCTACAGTTAGCTTTAGCTGAACACTGTGCAGGGGTTGCACTACACTAACTTGTAGCTTTAGCTGAACACTGTGAAGAGGTCGCACTACACTAACTCGTAGCTTTAGCTGAACACTGTGCAGAGGTCGCACTACACTAACTCGTAGCTTTAGCTGAACACTGTACAGAGGTCGCACTACACTAACTCGTAGCTTTAGCTGAACACTGTGCAGAGGTCGCACTACACTAACTTGTAAATAATGTAGCTGCCTGCAGTAGTGATAGGATCAGAAAAACAGCACCAATCTTCTACAGGTAGCTTTAGCTGAACACTGTGCAGAGGACGCACTACACTAACTGTAAATACTGTAGCTGTCTGACTGTGGTACTAATAGGATCAGGAGAACACCAGCAATTTTCTTCAAGTAGATGTAAATACTGTAACAACACCTGCCTGTCAGTAGGAAGAGAATAACAAGAACAGATGTTGCTAAACTCAATACAGTGTGTGTATATATATATATATATATATATATATATTACACACACACACACACACACAACACCTGGGATGCATATATATACACACAATACACTGTAAGTGCAGCCAGCTAACTGACTGACTGTCCTGCCTAATCTATCTAACTTAAATCAAATGACACTGTGTCTGTGTCTCTGTCTCTCAACGCCGGAACACACTACACAGGGCCGCCGTGCAGGCGGCCTTATATAGTGTGGGGCGTGTACTAAACCCCCTGAGCCATAATTGGCCAAAGCCACCCTGGCTTTGGCCAATTACAGCTCTCTGTACAGACGGCACTTGGATTGGCCAAGCATGCGGGTCATAGTGCATGCTTGGCCAATCGTCAGCCAGCAATGCACTGCGATGCCGCAGTGAATTATGGGCCGTGATGCACCACTCGAATTTGGCGCGAACGGCCCATATCGTTCGTAGTTCGGCGAACGACCGAACAGACGATGTTCAAGACGAACATGGGTTCGACTCGAACACGAAGCTCATCCCTACAGGTAAGTACTAAGGAATGTGACTAAACAGATCCTGACTTTTATTTTAGCACCAAGGTCAGCATGTTAATGCATAGAAATAAACACATAACCAGGGCTGGTGCAAGGATTTTTGACACCCTAGGCGAAACCTCATTTTGCCACCCCCCCTTGGCTGACTCCGCCCCCTTTTCCCTGCCCATGTAAATCCCACCTTTTTAATAAAGCGCCCATCAAATGCAGCCTCATAAGCACCCATCAAATACAGCCTCACCAGCGCCCATCAAATCCAGCCTCACCAGCGCCCATCAAATCCAGTCTCACCAGCGCCCATCAAATCCAGCCTCACCAGCGCCCATCAAATCCAGCCTCACCAGCGCCCATCAAATCCAGCCTCACCAGCACCCATAAAATGTAGTCTCACCAGCGCCCATCAAATGCAGCCTCACCATGCAGCCTCACCAGCGCCCCTTCAAATGTAGCCTCACCAGCACACACCAAATGCAGCCTACCAGCGCCCTTCAATGCAGTCTACCAGTGCCCATCAATGAATGTTTGCTTGCTGCGGGAGTCGGGACACAGACACAGTCCTCCACCACTGCTGCGCCTCTGACATCAGCGGCGGCTGCATGCTGATGCTGAGACTTAGTTGCTTGTTGCAGAGAGAAGAGCGTAGGAAAACCAGTGGCCGGGCGCCCTAGGCAGCCGCCTAGTTTGCCTAGTGGTAGCACCGGCCCTGCACATAACAGTCATTGATACTGTAGAGTTGATGTAATCACAGGTAAGCAGCACAAGTTAATAGTCATCTGACAGTTAGCACTAGTAGGTTAACCTACCTTAGACACATGTACCGCCAAGGATCATGCCACAACCAAACATCAATACACAGTGAGCCCAGTCTGCAGGGCCAGGCACTGCGTTAATAGAAAAGGGCTCAGCATCACCTGTTATCAGTCCAAGCATTAGCAATAATGCAGACACAGACTTCAACCTGTGAAACTTTAGTAAACAGAGTGGCCCTATAGTCAGCCAGTAAGATTCGCATGTGTGATATATATGCTTTTCAGAAATGCAAACTAACAGCATACTCGCAGACAATAAGTCAAGCCTGTAGGACCAGGCTCTGCACCGTTTAATAGGAAGGTTTCAGCACAGCACAGCACACCTGCTATCAGCATAGCAGTATTGCAGACACAAACCACAACCTTTCAGAGATGAACGCTTAACAACATACTTGCAGCAGTAACTGAATATTATTGATTTGTGCACCAGGTGGTGCCTTACCACCTGCATGCTTCAAGTCCAAACAGAAAGTCCAATGAATGTCCATCCATGGCGTCATGATAAAGGAGCAATCCCTAGAGACCAGATACCTGCACCCCTCTCCAGGATCCTTGTGGGGTGAGGTCTCCCCCATATAGGCGTTCATGTCAGCCTTTACAGCGGGGAGCTTCGTCACAGGAGAGGCTCGAACCTGTGCGGCTTGGTCAGAAGTTTCTGACAGGTGAGGGAAAAATTAAAAATCCTGCTCTTTCAGCAGCAGCATAACTGGCTGTTAGCAGTGAGGGAAAAAAAAGAGAATACTGGAGGTAGGGAGGAGACCTAATCTTATAGTATAACCGGTCCTATGATAGGGCAGGGGGCGGAGCCTACCCATACGTATATGCTGTCATGCTGTGTCAGGAAAGAGGGACAGAGGGACATTGTTCCAAATCAGGGACAGTCCCTCCAAATCAGGGACAGTTGGGAGGTATGACGCCCATCACCAGAGTACCTGTCACACAGCCCATCACCTGAGTACCTGTCACACAGCCCATCACCAGAGTATCTGTCACACAGCCCATCACCAGAGTACTGGTCATACAGCCCATCACCAGAGTACCCATCACACAGCCCATCACCAGAGTACCTGTCACACAGCCCATCACCAGAGTACCCATCACACAGCCCATCACCAGAGTACCTGTCAGACAACCACCATCAGCAGTCCATTCCTAGCCCTGTCCAAATTTTTTTACAGCAGTGAGGAGGTGTTTCAGATCCTAAGCATGACTGAAGAGAGCAGCAGGGAGTTCTCACAGTGAGATTCGGATTCCGTTTCAGAGTTTGAACTGATGGAAAGCAGTGGATCGGTGACCACATCAGAGGAAGAAAGGGTCCCTCCTAAAAGGATACTGTGCTCTGAAAACAAGACAGCCACCAGAAATAGACCCCAGGATGAAATGTCCAGGCTCAGTACCTGCCCTGGAGTATTACCCCCAAGTACCAGCACTGAAGTGTCAAATCCCCCAAGTACCAGCACTGGAGTGTCACATCCCCCAAGAGTCAAGGCCACAACATAGCTCCCAGATGCTCTTGCCAACTCATCATGGCTGCCTTCCAACTCAGGATCAGCAAGCATCCCCCCTTTAACCTCACAGCCAAGTGTGCAGGCCATTACTGAACATTTTTCGGAAATTGATTTGTTTTATTTATTTTTGCCCAAAACTTTATTTCAATTTATTGTGGACCAGACAAATCTTTTTGTCCAGCAGTATATTTCTAACATCTCGGGCTCATCCTATGCCCGCTTGCAAAAGGGACAAATATAGTGTCAAATTTTACAAGCTATGTGAAAAAGCTATGGAATATCTGTATGCGTTCTGCATATATGAAGGAAGAGATTCCCAGCTACAGCCCTCTGAGTGCCCAACCTACATGGGCACAACTGGAAAAATCATATGGGACCTGGCATATCCACTTCTGCAAAAAGGTTATCACATATACCTGAATACATTTTATACCAGCCTGCCCCTTTTCAGACACCTACACCACGCAAAAACCTTAGCCTGCAGAACCTCCATAAAGAATAGGAAGAGCTTCCCACAAGCTTTAGTGAACAAAAAACTGCAAAGCGGGGGAAAAGTAACTCTCAGAAACAATGAAGTGCTGACCTTGAAGTGGAAGGATAAGAGTAATATATACATGCTGTCCACCCATCCATAACGACACCTCAGTCTAAAATCCTGGAAGACACAGTCCCATTCAAAATCCTGCGTCCAAGATTATAATCTTTACATGGGGGGGTGTATTTCAATGATCACAGGGATCGCGAGAACCCCTCATAATGCGCACAGTAGGTGTACAGACCTGGGAACTCAGCACAGGAATGATGGGAACCCCTCATATTGGGCACAGCAGCCAGCAGGTGTACAGGCCCGGGAACTCAGCACAAGGATGGTAGGAACCCCTCACAATGGACAGAGCAGGCGTACAGACCAGGGAACTCAGCACAGGGATGGTGGGAACCCCTCAAAATGCACACAGCAGCCAGCAGGTGTACAGACCCAGGAACTCAGCACAGGAACGGTGGGGACCCCTTATAATGCACACAGCTGCCAGCAGATGTACAGACCCAGGAACTTAGCACAGGGATGGTGGGAACCCCTCTTAATGTGCGCAGCAGCCAGCAGGTGTACAGACCCAGGACAGTACATGGATGGTGGAAACCCCTCATAATGGGCACAGCAGGTGTACTGACCTGGGAACTCAGCACAGGGAGGGTGGGAACCCCTCATAATTGGGAATTGGCGCCCCATTAGCCTTCTTAATGTCGATAGAAAGATACTGGCAAAGATTTTCTTCTGGCGATTATCACCAGTTGCAGGCAGTTTGTTATCCCACCACCAGCACTGTTCGGTCCAAGGTATAAGCACTTTCTCAGCGGTGTTAGCTGTCTGGGAGGCCTTGGAGCGTTGTAGAGCTGCTGGTTGGGGTAAATTTTTGCTGACATTGGATCAGGCTAAGGCCTTTGATCGGGTTAATCATGAGTACTTGTGGCTCCTTCTTGACAAATATGGCCTGGAGGGGGGTTTCATTGATTGGCTCAAGATTTTGTACAAAGGGGCTGGAAGCTTTCCTCTGGTTAATGGTTGGGTCGGGCAGCCCTTTGCGGTCGGCTCGGGTGTGCGTCAGGGGTGTCCATTGAGTCCTCTGCTATATGTGTTTGCAATCGACCCCTTCATTAGAAGGCTAGAGAGTGGACCGTTGTGTGGGGTACCTTTGGGCATCGCTGGTGAGTCTCCTTTGAAGGTTGTGGCCTATTCTGATGATGTTTCTGTTTTTATCTCTGGGACTGCGGAGGCGCAGGAGGTGGTCTCAGTGATAGGGCAGTATGCAGAGGCATCAGGTTCAAAGGTCAACCAGGACAAGTGTGAAGCTTTCTGGATGGGTGTGGAAGGTGAGAGCTTTGTTCTCCCGGATGACTTCCCGGAGCCCCAACAAAAAATTCGAGTTCTAGGCATTGAATTCGGCCCAGGTGACTATGGTCATGCAAATTGGGTGAACAGGCTGGAGAATGCCGATGCCAAGGTGGCAAGCTGGAAAGGTTGGCAGCTTTCCTTGAGGGAAAAGGTTGATCTGATCAAGACTTACCTGATTCCGATTTTTCTGTATGTCAGTTTTGTTTGCATTTTGCCAGTTTCTCTCTATACCAGGATCTATAGTTGTTTCTTCCAGCTGTTATGGGGGAACAGAATAAACCTTGTCAAAAGGAATGTGACTTACCTTCCTAGGCGGGAGGGTGGTCTAGGAATGATCAACCCTGTAGTCTTTTTCTCTCTGATGTTTGTGAAGTACAATCTTGGTAACATGTTGGCAGAGAGACCGCCTGGGTCGGTTGGTATTTTCCAGTCCTGGTTTAGGCCCTTTCTGCGAGACTGGGAAAATAGTGGGCCAGTGAAAAGCCTGAGGGTCAAGCATGAACAGCTCCTGGCTTATGTTGCCCCGTGTTTGAAAATGCTTCGGCAGTGGCAAGTAACAGCAGGAGAAGTCAGATCTCTTCCAAGGAAACTTCTTGAGAAGCGGATCATGAGTTCTGCTTTTTGCGAGCCACTGGCTTTGAGGGATTGCCCAAGCCTGGTTTTGGGGGTGGGTTTGCAATTGATTAATTTGGAGAGAATCCCAATGAAGTTTAGGGATCAGGCTTGGCTTGCCTTTCATGGAAAACTATATGTGAAGGGCAACTTGAAGTTTCTTTCCATGAGTGATCGGGGCTGCCCGAGAGTGGAGTGTGGAGGAGTGGTGGAGTCCATGGATCACTTTCTACTTCAATGCCCTTTTAATATAGAGGTGTACAAGAGGGTTGGGAGGGCTCTGAGTATACCCTTCCTCCCCCATATGAGTTATGCAGAGTGGGTGTATGGGGCATTCCAGACTCGTCGGGATTATGATTTGGAAACACTTTTTTTAGTTAGTCTAGTAGTCCGTTATTTCATGTGGAGTGCACGGTGTCAGGTATCCTTACGGAGTAAAATCCTCCCTGTCGAAGTGGTGGTGCAGGACATTCTGGATGAGGTTGGGAAGATTCGGGGTCTTGAGAAAGGCAGGTGGCAGCAGGAGGCCTGGATAAGGGCATGGAGGAATATCAGGACTCTGTACCTGCTGCCTGTTGATCTCGGGGTGTGCAGCTTTTCTTTGTATTCTTGATTCACTCCCCTAGATTTTCAAGATCAAGTATATTTTTGATAAAAGGCTACATGCATGGTGACGGTGATGTTCCTTAGTCTGGCTCTCCCGTAGAGATTGTGTTGTGCGCAATTTGGTTTGTACCATTTATTATGTTCTTGTTTTGTATTATCATATTCAATTATTTTGTAAATATGTTTTCTTTATTTATTATGGTTTTATTGTATATAAGTTGTTGTTTGTAAGATTTTTTCAATAAACAAAATTAACCCCTCATAATGGGCATATCAGGTGTACAGACCTGGGAACTCAGCACAGGGATGGTGGGAACTTTTAGCATTCTTTTAGCATTAAAAAAAAAGTGCTTAAATCAGAGATCCACCCCAAAAAAATAAAGCCAGCAGCAACACATACTGCAGCTGCTGTCTTTTAATAATAGGACACTTACCTGTCCTGGAGTCCAGCAATGTCAGCACTGCAGCTGATGCTTCCATCAGCTGTCGGGTGCTGCCGCCACCATTGCGGGTAAGGGAACCCGGCAGTGTAGCCTTACGGCTTCACGCTGGGAACCCTACTGCGCATACGCGAGGCCCCCCTCCTCTCTCCTACTGGCCTGTCTACAGGGGGAGGAGGAGGGAGATGGCGTCATGGACCACAGCACAGACTCCTTGAAGTGGGAACAGGATACCTGTCAAAGCTCACCCTTAGTCCAGCTATACAAGTAAGCCTTCACTATATTTGACAAACTTATTGGTTATGTACCACTGTTTACCTGCTACTTTTGGGTGCACCATTGATGTGACATACGATTTCATATATCGTTTTAGACTCTCTCTGGTAGTCACCATTGGCATACCATCCAATCTCTTCAGACTTACCAACAACTTGTTTGCCAAATCCTGGGGAGGCCTTTCCACTCTGCACCTTGTAAGCATGCTGCTTTTTCTTACCTCAGCTCCCGGTAGAGACCATGTGGCCCTGGCTCCATACCTATTACATCCCAGCACAAATGACCTTATGTAAGTATCCAGGGCAGGCTTATTTTGTCCTTCCCTGTCATGTTTTATTACATTCCCATTAATTACATTTCGTTATCCCCTGTAGATGTCCCCAAGCATCCGCCCCTGATGAGTGTGCTATCACACGAAACGCGTCGGGCACTGTGGGGGTGCAGATACATGCCCCCATCCAACCACCTATCCTGGGTCCTTGGGAATTGCCATACATCTTGTTCCAACTATCCACTTTGAATACTATCCTTTAACCAATTATGGTCTTATTGTTTTTGTGACTTTTATTCCGGCTAGTGCTGTTTTATATTATATGTACATATATGAATTTACTTGGAGTATGTGTCCACCTATCCAATCAGATTGCCATGGGGCACATGGCTACTATACATTATGTACCCTAGATGCTTGTATTGCACATGCACATACACATGTGAGTGTAAATATTGATGAACTGTCATTCACTACAATGCTTTTCATTTACGTGGTCTCTGTGATTATATTTGTACGCTGTTTCATGAATAAAGTATATGTACTTCCATTTCTATCTACCTCCACACTGTCTATGGCCTCATTCAAAGTCCCAAACCTCCATTGTATTTCCTGCATCAGGGATGGAGGCACACTATGTATATAGGTACCTCATTTAAAGTCCCAAACTCCCCCCTTTCTCGCAGGATACCTGTCAAAGACAGATATCCGCCCCCGAAAGGTGCCAATTGTGGCACCGGAGGAGGAGAGGAGACAAATGAGCAGAAGTTCCACTTCTGGGTGGAACTCTGCTTTAAAAAAAATTTAAATATATATATACATATATATATATATATATATATATATATATATATATATATATATATATATATATATATATATATATATATAAATAAAGGAAATTAAAAAAAATACCATTAGAAAGAATACGAATTTTAAATAGATACGAGTTAGAAAAACCAATTGAAAGAGAAAAAAAGCATATTAGAAACATTTATTCTTGTAAATAGTAGTATGTGTAGGGCTGTCCAGCAGAAGATGAGCGTGCTGGAAAGACGGGAATGAGCGTGGCTGCCGGTGTGGTAAAAAATTCCTGGACTTATGCAGAACCTCGACTGCGACACATCCGTTGAGGCTAGGTCACAACACAGCTGATCGCTGGGCTCCACTGCACATGCGCAGAGGTATATTTATGTGTAGGGATGTCCAGCAAAAGATGGGTGTGTCGGGGAGACAGGAATGGGCGTGGCTGCTGGGAGGTGTATTTATGTGTAGGGCTGTCCAGCAGAAGATGGGTGTGTCGGGAAGGCAGGAATGGGCGTAGCTGCTAGGAGGTGTATTTATGTGTAGGGCTGTCCAGCAGAAGATGGGCTTGTTGAGGAGGTGGGAATGGGTGTGGCTGGTGGGAGGTGTATTGAACAGAGGGTTGTACTAGCTATCGAGAACAAGGCTCGTTCTTGGTCAAGCAGGCAGGGGGAAAGCGGCAATGTGCATGCACGATGCCGCTATACATGGCGGGAATTGTAGTTCACAAAGGGCTATTACGTAGTGGCTGGGAGCGTGCTCAAAGAACCAGAAGCTGTGGGAATGTAAAGGAGGAGGAGCATATTCTAAGTATGTAAAAACCTTGAAAATCAGCATTTTGGGGGAAAAAATATATAGATTACAGATGTTTGTAACATATCTAGCAGAAATATAAAAAAAAATGTACCTTTACAACTCCTTTAAACCACTTCAGCCTCGGAAGATTTTACCCCCTTCCTGACCAGAGCACTTTTTACAATTTAACTGACAATTGCACGGTCGTGCAATGCTGTACCCAAACAAAATTTGTGTCCTTTTTTCCCCACAAATAGAGCTTTCTTTTGGTGGTATTTGATCACCTCTGCAGTTTTTATTTTTTGCGCTATAAACAAAAATAGGCCGACAATTTTGGAAAACATTTTTTTTATTTCTGCTATAATAAATATCCCCCAAAAATATATATAAAAAAATATTTTTCCTCAGTTTAGGCCGATATGTATTCTTCTACATATTTTTGGTAAAAAAAATAAAAAATAAGTGTATATTGATTGGTTTGCGCAAAAGTTATAGCATCTACAAAATAGAGGATAGATTTATGGCATTTTTATTATTATTTTTTTTAATTAGTAATGGCGGTGATCAGCGATTTTTATAGGGACTGCGACTGGACAGACCGGACACTTTTGACACTATTTTGGGACCATTGACATGCATACAGCAATCAGAGCTAAAAATAGCCACTGATTACTGTATGAATGTCACTGGCAGGGAAGGGGTTAACACTAGGGGGCACTCAAGGGATTAAGTGTGTTCCCTAAGCGTGTTCTAACTGTAGGGGGGATGGGATTCCACTGACATGACAAAGATGTTACTAGGCAGAAGAGGGAAATGCCTTGTTTACATAGGCAGTTCCCCGTTCTGCCTCTCCTTGCCGTGATCGCGGGACACCGGTAGACATCAACACACTTCTGCTATCCTTCTTCTCTTCTGAGCCGGTTGGCAAGTGGTTAAACACCTCTCACAACAATCAACCTTGCTCACTTAAAGAGGTTTGCTGATAACACTGATACAATTTTTATATTGTGCTTTTCCTTCTAATGGTTTGCACAGTTACATATCCAATATACATATAACTTTACAGATTACTAAGATACAGAATATATATATATATAAAAAAAAACAACAAGGCTTACACAAAATACCTGGTTGAAACTGTAAACTAACACAAAATATGACATGCTTTATGCTACACACAGAACCACTACACAGCTTGTTTTTTTATCCTGAACTCTTAGCTAGAGGGGGCAATTATATCTACATCAGACAATGTCATCATCCTACATTTCTACACTACTCCACCAGTGTCAAAATTTCTCACAACCAAAACACTTAAAAGAATTTTAAATAAGTCAATGTTTCTAATCTTTAGTTAGATCAAAATAGTTGTTAAAGCTTAAATTTGCATGCTAGTATCAAATGTACAGTTTGTTATATCTATTACATTTGAAAATGTTCTTATATTTTACACATATTTTCTTTGAAGCTATATGAATACAGAATTTCTGTCTTTGTGGACTATTAAATCTATGTTTTTTTGGATAGTAACATTAACAGATGAAAGTAAAATAAAGATATGTAATGCAGGGGTTTACCAAAGTCATCTTACTGGATGGTGTGTTATTCCTTAAGTAAGGGAATGGCTCCCTCTAGTGGCCGCTACAACTTTGACATGAATTTTTCTCTATTTAGCAACAAACAATTATGCATTAAGGGATTAATAGTTTAATGAGGGAATGACTCATGTGTTTAACTCAGTCTGGGAACTACTGACCCACAATGCCCAGTTCACCTACCCACAATGCCAAGTCACAGAACAGCCTGCTGGGTAAGCAGATAAAAGGCACAGCGCGGCCATTTTCCGGCCTCTTGGGACACCATTTAAAACCTGCCTGCAGTGAGGTCTGTGTGTGACCGACAGATTGTGGCCTGTAAGGTGCGGAGCAGAATCGTTTGGCCTCTGAGGAGTTCCAAAGCACAGTGTGTGGATGGACCGGAGAACCCAAGATTTCTAGAGGTTTCCTGCATTACAGTTATCAGCCATCATAAGGAGCAGTGTGGTGTGACAACGCCAGCTTGGATCGGACGAAGATATCAGGAAAGGAGCCTTGCAAGCATCTGGGCCTGTGGTGGTGAGCGGGCACTTGCCCAGATTAATAAAGTGTACTTTTGACTAAGTGTGTCAGCTATAGACTGTTAGTGAGATTTGTAGTCCCACAGAGGTGATCTCCTTTATCCATAGGCTGCACACAGTGAACTTTAGCTTTGCCTTCCCTGTGATACAAACTTAATGCTGCATCACATCCGCTGTTAAGGTGGAAGTATTACACGGGTCTTCTGCTTGCAAGTACATCATTACCAGAGCAACATTTATTTTACAGTCTGCTGTCTACTTGTAGTTTCCCTGTTGGATTTACAAATACTGCAGTCTAATATCCTGAGCTAGCTGAAGACCAAGAAGACAAGGGACTTCTGTACTCCTTTATAAAGCACCATTGTTCTCTCTGAGTTGGGAACATTGTATTACAATCTAGGGGGAGCCCTAGAGCATAGCATAGCGTATTGTGTTGTATTACTGCATGATAATAACAGTTATTGCTGATTCGGTGTGTATGCAATGAGGTTGGTCGAAGGCGCTTTATATAAGTGATTGGAGATATTGAACGTCTGTCTTACCGTGCGCGTGTCTGCATATACATTCTTATGGTGGTCATTAAATTTTCAGTTCTATGTACACGTTGACTGTTATCTGTTGTCATTCTTTATACCTAAGTTTACCACAGTGCTTATTGTGCTAAGTATTTTCTCAGTAAACTTCTTATGTGGTTCATTGACAATTGGTGTGAGATTCTATCTATTACTGCAACCGGTGAAGTGACGAGTTCCAAGGCTTCGGTAAATATACTATATAGTGTACCATTACTGTGTTTCTCTTTACCGTTAGGTCTTACACTATATTTTACCATACAGGTATGCCAGAGGGGTTGAGACTGTTCTTGGGGTTGATAGGCAGAGTACAGGATTAAACATTCATCAGCAGCTCCTACGGGGGTGAGTGATACATGTGGGGGCTCATCCGGGATCCTGTTACTCTACAATCAAACCCCACCCCTATTAACACCAGGATGGATCCCACCACAGTGGTGCAATGGTGTGAAGCAGAAGGCGCCCGCTCAGAAGCGAGCATGGCCTTTGAGCTCCATGGAGAGGCTTGGGAGGAAGAACAAATTAATCAAATTGTGAAGGCACTGTCCCCAGACCGAAAGCAATGGGTGATTGCCGTCAAGCCAGATCATGGGACCTCTCGCACTCATGTGCTGTTGGAGTGGAGAAAAGGGGTACCTGAAAGCTTTAAAGGCAAAAATGTACAACTGGATAACAAAACAAAGCTTTACATAACATATCTGAAGGTTCCAAATGAGGATCCTACCAGCTCCATTCAAGCAGAACCAGTTACAGCGACAGTTCCCTCACAGTCGTCACTGGCCATGATTGGGCCAGAGTTCTTTACAGCCATGGGGGATTTTGTGTCAAAATGCCAGAGGAGCAATCCAATATGTGTGGATACTGGATATCGGAAGCTGAGGACTTTCTCTAGAAAACAGCCGGTGCCAAATGGAGAGGAAGAGTTTGAAGTCTGGTTAGAGCAGGCCATGCAGGCTCTAGACGAGTGGGATCTGCCAGAAGCCCAAAAGAAGCAACGTATCAGTGAGAGTTTGCGAGGAGCCACGGCTGAGGCCCATTAGGAACTTGAGATTTAGTAATACAACCTGTACAGCTTACGATTACCTGACTATGCTGCAAGACGAGTTCGGGCGGCCGGAGAAAGCAGCTGACCTGATCTATCAATTTGAACATACCCTTCAACGTCTAGGTGAGCGCCTGTCGGAATACATCATGGCTGTATAGGATGCTATACCAGATTGTGTTAAAAAAAGGGCTGACGCCCTCTGCTATAGACCAGGCCAGAATACGGCAAATCCTAAAGGGAGCTCTACGTTCTATCCCCGTCTGGCTCCACCTGAGGACATCAGTGGGTGTTATGTCCCTGAGGTACCCGGATCTCATTAAAATAGTGAGAGAAGAAGAGGCCTTGTTTGACGACAAGCAGGCAGCTACTTGTCCAGCTTCTACATCCTTAGTAGAAGTCAGGTCCGTGGGCCTATGGAATAGAACTCGGAGATAGTCGCCCTGAAATCTCAAATGGCAAAAATAACGGAGATGATGACCTTATTGATGGCAAAATTCACCAAGCCAACCCAAGACGGTGTTGCAGAGACAAGAGTACCACAAACCTCATCCGCTGCCTCAAGTCTGAGGTCAATGGGTAATGACATTTGTTTTAACTGTGGAGGGGCTGGACACTATCGATGAGTATGTCCAAGTTCAGAAAACCCTGATGTAAAGAGCCAAAAGCCGGCGGGAAACTACAGAGGGGCCCGGAGAAGGAGTGAACCGGGTGCCCTGTTACATCAGTTAACTCCAGAAACTCCAACGACACAAAGAGAACACAGTGGAAGTCAAAACCCTCCCAGAGGACTCCCGCTGTCGCTTCTGAGCAACCCAGTGCCCCATTCTCTTTGACCCAGACTATCAGGCGTCTGGAGGTCAATGCACACCAGACCCCTAGAGCTCAAAAGAGGATCAAGCCGGATCGGAATCTCAGTGAGAAAGGGGAGCGAATACAATCCACCAAACAGGCCAAGCATACTACCTCCTATAAATTCCCTCCCAAGTTAGTGGGACTTTCTCCCGATGTCTCCATCCAGGTGGAGGGAATCTACACCAAGGACCTCCTGGATACTGGGGCCCAAGTGACCCTTCTCTACAGAGACTTCTACAACAAGCACCTTAAACACTTGCCACTACAGAAGTTAGAAGAGCTGTAGATATGGGGCCTCGGGACTCAGAACTTCCCTTACAATGGCTATCTGACAATCAAGCTGATCTTTCACCCATCTGTAGCTGGGAAGACTAAGACATGATAATTTGGCAGTAGTCTGTCCTCGTCCACCAGGGGCTAGTAAAAGTTCCTTCATGATCGGGACTAATACTGACCTTGTCAGAAGACTGTTAACACCTCTTGCCCAAGAGCAGGGCGCTTCAACTCCAAGTATGCACCCCATGTTGAGATCAGCCTATCTGCATCTGGTGCAAGAACAGAAGGCCCCAGCTGAAGGAGTAGGAAAGATCTGGTGGTTGGATCGGAAGGAGAAGGTATTACAGCCCGGTGAGGTAGCTTGTTTTTAGGAGCATCCATCAAGCTGAATTGGAAACAGCCAGGCCCTTTCATTGTCCTTGAAGCGGACAGTCAGAAGGAAGACACAGGGTTGGAGATAATTCCAGAAGTGATCTCAACCAGGGCACTACAGAGAAGTCACGGGTAGATCTCAGTCAGTGTTTGTAACACTACAGCCTCTCCAGTGAAGATGCCAGCTAGGATGTTGCTGGGGAACGTAAACACAGCCACCCCAGTCTCCTCATGTGATTTGAGGGGCGGAGGAGAAGATGAAATCCCAGTGGAAGAGTTTTACCCAAAGAATACTCCTCTCACACCTACCTGGATGGAAAGGGCCAAGACTCAGCTCCTAAGATGGCGAGCTGCATTCTCAAACAGTGAGTTTGAAGTTGGGAGCGCAAAAAGTGCCCAACACCGGATTCGCCTGGAGGAAGACAAGCCTTTCCGAGAGAGTCAGACGGATTCCTTTAGGGGATTTGGAAGACTTGCGAGAACAGCTGGCCGAATTGAAGAGAGCAGGAGTTGTCCGAGAATCTCAGAGTCCATACGCTTCCCCAATAGTGGTGGTGAGGAAGAAAAATGGGTCGTTGCGGTTGTGTATGGATTACAGGACATTAAACCGAAGGCCCATTCCTGATCAATATACCACCCCCAGAATAGAAGATGCCCTACAGAGCCTATCAGGGGCGAAGTGGTTCAGCGTGCTGGATCTGAAAAGTGGATACTATCAAATCCCCATGCACCCTGAAGATAGGGAGAAGACCGCTTTCATTACCACGGTGGGATTTTTCAAATTCGACTGCATGCCTCAAGGCCTGTCTGGCGCCCCAGCCACCTTCCAGAGATTGATGGAAATGACTATGGGTGACATGAACTTGTTTGAAGTGTTGGTGTACCTGTATGACATCATCGTGTTTGGCAAGACTTTGGAGGAGCATGAAAAGCGCCTGGAGAAGGTCCTGAAGAGACTCCATGACGAAGGACTGAAGCTCTCCATGGAAAAAGTGCCAGTTCTACCAACCTTCAGTCAGTTACCTGGGCCACATCGTGTATCTGCCAAAGGAGTGGCTACAGACCCCCAGAAGCTGGAAGCTGTCACCTCCTGGCCGAGACCCACCAATGTGACCGAGCTTAGGTCATTTCTGGTATTCTGCTCGTATTACCGGAGATTTGTTGGGGGATTTGCTAAAATAGCTTGCCCACTCACTGAGCTATTGAAGAATGAGGAAGACGATGACCCAGATTCAGTCAAGCCTATAAGACCAGCAGGAGGGCCCAGGAAGCCCAAAGAGTCCATGCAAGAACAGTGGACTGGCCAGTGTGAAGAGGCTTTCCAGCAGTTGAAGTGGAGCCTTACAACTGCTCCAGTTTTGGCCTATGCAGAACCCGCCAAACCATACAAACTGCATATAGATGCCAGCCGAGATGGGTTGGGCAGAGTGCTGTACCAGGAACATGATGGGCACTTAAGGCCTGTCGCTTATGTGAGTCGGAGTTTGGCACCTGCTGAGAGGAAGTACCCCACCCACAAGCTTGAGTTCCTGGCCTTGAAGTGGGCAGTAGTGGACAAACTTAGGGACTACCTATATGGCACAGAATTCATAATTAAGACAGACAACAACCCTCTCACATACCTGCTCACTACTGCAAAGATGGATGCCATGGGTCATAGATGGTTGGCCGCCCTATCAGGCTTTACCTTCAGTTTGAAGTACCGGCTGGGGGTCGGGAACAAGGATGCAGATGCTTTGTTGAGAAGACCCCACTGTTCCCGGGACTCCCCAGAAGAATGGACCCAGCTCACCCCTGAAGGAGTGGGAGCCCTTTTTGAAGGGGCAGAACAGCAAGTAAGGGGGGGATGCCCAAAAGCTATTGCAACATCACCCAAGTCGGGGATGAAGGTCTGCCAAAACTTTCAAAATGGACCTGCGTAGAGACCAGTTGGAAGTGACCCCCTCTGCAGTTTGACGTTGAAGGCATTGGAGAGCCAACGTCCCGACTTGCTTCTTACTGACTAACTAAAAGAAGGCCGTTTACTACACCAAGAGTGGGACCGGCTGCAGTTGCAGCAATGGGTGGTCTACCGAAGGGGCCCCTCTGAAGACCCTGAAGAGAAATGGTAGTTGTTCTTACCAGAGAAACATAGAGAGAAGGTTTTGATCGCTTTACACGATCATCATTGCCATCTAGGGTTCAAGAGGACTTTCCAACTGGTGAGAGACAGATTCTATTGGCCTCTCATGCGGACTGAGGTCAAGGATTACTGCCATTCTTGCCTTAGATGTATTCAAAGAAAGACTCAAGGAGCCGCCCCAATGGGCCACCTGGAGAGTCATGGACCATTGGATCTGGTGTGCATTGATTTTCTGTGCTTGGAGTCTGATCTGAGTGGGCAGGGAAATATCCTGCTGATAACCGACCATTTCACCCGTTATGCCCAGGCATTTCCCAAAAGGGATCAACTGGCATCCACGGTGGCAAAAATCCTAGTAGAGAAATTCTTTGTCCATTATGGCCTGCCCCAGCGTGTCCACTCAGGCCAAGGGAGAGACTTTCAGAGCAGCCTCATTAAGAGACTCTTAGATTTGTTGGGCATCAAGAAATCTAGAACTGCTCCCTACCATTCTCAAGAAAACCCTCAACCGGAAAGATTCAACAGAACCCTTTTGAACATGCTGGGAACTCTAACCTCCAAGAAAAAGCAACACTGGAGCAAGCACATAGCAGCAATAGTGCACGCTTACAACAGTACTACAAGTGATGCCACAGGATACTCTCCATATTGCTTGATGTTTGGACGGGAAGCCCAGCTACCAGTGGATCTAGCTTTCGGCACATCCCTGGACTATACGTCAGCAACTTACCACAGAGGGTATGTGGACCGACTGCGGAGAAGACTGCCTATGAAGGTTAAAAAAAGGGCTGACGCCCTCTGCTATAGACCAGGCCAGAATACGGCAAATCCTAAAGGGAACTTTACATTCTGACCCCGTCTGTCTCCAGCTGAGGACATCAGTGGGTGTTATGTCCCTGAGGTTCCCGTATCTCATTAAAATAGTGAGAGAAGAAGTGGCCTTGTTTGATGACAAGCAGGCAGCTACTTATCCAGCTTCTACATCCTTAGTAGAAGTCAGGTCCGTGGGGCCTATGGAACAGAACTCAGAGATAGTTGCCCTGAAATCTCAAATGGCAAAAATAACAGAGATGATGACCTTTATTGATGGCAAAAATCACCAAGCCAACCCAAGACGGTGTTGCAGAGACAAGAGTACCACAAACCTCATCCGCTGCCTCGAGTCTGAGGTCAATGGGTAATGGGCAACCGGTGTAGTGACAAGTTCCAAGGCTACGGTAAATATACTATATAGTTTACCATTACTGTGTTTGTCTTTACCGTTAGGTCTTACACTATATTTTATCATACAGGTGTGCCAGAGGGGTTGAGACTGTTCTTGGGGTTGATAGGCAGAGTAAAGGATTAAACATTCATCAGCAGCTCCTATGGGGGTGAGTGCTACAGATATACTCTGCCCAGACAAAAGAAGGTTGGATTTAAACTCAATGTACCTGCTTTGTAACTTTAATTTTCAGCCTAATATTCATCTTTTGTAGCTTGATACCCCATTGGTTGCTACTGACACATTTTGCTGTATGCACACCAAATAACACAACTAGGGATGAGCTTCGAGTTTGAGTCGAACTCATGTTCGACTCGAACATTGGCTGTTCGCCAGTTCGCAGAACAGCAAACAATTTAGGGTGTTTGCGGCAAATTCAAAAGCCGCAGAACACCCTTTAAAAGTCTATGGGAGAAATCAAAAGTGCTAATTTTAAAGGCTTATATGCATTGTCATAAAAAGTGTTTGGGGACCTGGGTCCTGCCCCAGGGGACATGGATCAATGCAAAAAAATATTTTAAAAGGGCCGTTTTTTCGGGAGCGGTGATTTTAATAATGCTTAAAGTGAAACAATAAAAGTGTAATATTCCTTTAAATTTCGTACCTGGGGGGTGTCTATAGTATGCCTGTAAAGGGGCGCATGTTTCCAGTGTTTAGAACAGTCTGACAGCAAAATGACATTTCAAAGGAAAAAAAGTCATTTAAAACTACTCGCGGCTATTAATGAATTGCCGGTCCGACAATACACATAAAGGTTCATTGATAAAAATGGCATGGGAATTCCCCACAGGGGAACCCCGAACCAAAATAATAAAAAAAAATGAAGTGGGGGGTCCCCCTAAATTGCATACCAGGCCCTTCAGGTCTGGTATGGATATTAAGGGGAACCCCAGCCAAAATTTAAAGAAAAAATGGCGTGGGGTCCCCCACAAAATCTATACCAGACCCTTCAGGTCTGGTATGGATTTTAAGGGGAACCCCGCGCCAAAATTTAAAAAAAATTGGCGTGGGGCCCCCCCAAAAATCCATACCAGACCCTTATCCGAGCACGCAACCTGGCAGGCCGCAGGAAAAGAGGGGGGGACTAGAGACGGACGAGAGAGTACCCCTACCATTTCACAAAAAAACTGTCAAAAATGTTAAAAATGACAGGAGACAGTTTTTGACATTTCCTTTATTTAAATGCTTCTTCTTTCTTCTGTCTTCTATCTTCTTTCTTCTATCTTCTATCTGCCTTTGGTTTCTTCCTCCAGCTTCTTCTTCTTCTGGTTCTTCTGGTTCTTCCTCCGGTGTTCTCGTCCGGCATCTCCTCGGCCGCGTCTTCTTCTCTTCATCTTCTTCTCCGGGCCGCTCCGCATCCATGATGGCATGGAGGGAGGCTCCCAGGATCAATGATGTGACTTGACCCTATTCAGATAGTTGAGGGATTTGAACAAGCAGGGTTTCCAACCGTCAGTAAATTTACTGAAAGTTTGTAAAATTCTGTGACTTTTACAACTGTTTGTAAATATCAGGGGCTGATAATTTGTCATGCTGTGTTGACTTTTGTAAGTGGAAATCAGGCAAATAACTTGTTATGTGTATTGTCAGTGTTTCCCTATTGTGGTTATACTGTTTTAATATTGATTGTCTTCGTTTTTAATAGGAGTTCTGTCATTTTTCAGATTATCAGTAAAAAATGTGCTCTGTCAGTAAATTCCCAATGTTTCTGTCAGTAAAAATGTTGTGGGAGATTGGCAACCCTGTGTGCAAATTACATAGCTAAATAATCAATGCTATCTCCTTCAGTTAAATTAGGTATTTTCTTTATTCATATCTTATTCAAATTTTTAGGACATCTTTCTATTTCAAGTCTATCATAATTTATTTATTTAATAACATTTACATAGATTCTTTATTGACTTGTACTTGGAAAAACATTTTCAGGAAGGGATGAACTTAAAAAAAAAGAAAAGAAGAATTTGGCTTTAAGTATTTAAATGACCATAAAGTGGACATGTTTTCATGTCAGTCTTATATTTTCTTGAATCATTGCAAAAATCTATAATGAGGTGTTGTTTGTTTGATGTTATCACTCTGTAATTCCCCTAACAGAAGGAAAGTATCTCTAAATAGAGAGGCGTAACTAGAACCTTCAGGGCCCCGGTGCAAGAAACAATGATGGGCCCACCCTTCCATCCGGGCTCCAGGCTTCCAATTTTAGGAGGGTATCCATGGACATCCTCCCAAAACCGTGCTTCCCGCATGCCCCGTGGGACGTGCATCCAGCGCAATCCCTCCCTTCAGTGCTCATCAGTAAATCTTATCAGTGCCCATCAGTAAATCTTATCAGTGCCCATCAGTAAATCTTATCAGTGCCCATCAGAGTCCTCTATCAGTGTCCATCAGAGTCCTCTATCAGTGTCCATCAGTGCCCATCAGAGTCCTCTATCAGTGCCCTCTATCAGTGCCCATCAGTGTCCTCTATCAGTGCCCATCAGAGTCCTCTTTCAGTGCTCATCAGAGTCCTCTGTCTTCCCAGGACAACACGGCTCTGAGCGGAGAGCGTGTCTCTCCAGTGGCATCACTAGGGTTGGTGTCACCCGGTGAGGAAAAAATTGGTGTCACCCCCCTCCACCAACTATAGCCCCCCCTCAGTACAGACCCCCCTCCACTAACTGCAGACCCCCCTCTCAGTATAGACCCCCACTAAGTACAGACCCCCCTCTTGCAGTATAGATCCTCCTCACTAAGTACAGACCCCATCCATCAGTATAGCCCCCCTCATTGCAGACCCCCCATCTATCAGTATAGCCCCCCTCTATCAGCATAGACCCCCATCTATCAGTGTAGACCCCCTTAGTGCAGAACCCCATCTATCAGTATAGACCCCCTCTATCACCATAGACCCCAGTGTAGACCCCCCTCCATCAGTGCAGACCTCCCCTCCCTCATTGCAGACCCCCCCTCCATCAGTTCACACCCCCCTCAGTACAGACCCCCCTCCATCAGTGCAGGCCTCCCCACAATGCAGACCACCCCCCCTCTATCAGTGCAGACCCCCCCATCAATGCAGACCCCCTCATAGCAGACCACCCCCCTCCATCAGTTCACACCCCCCCTCAGTACAGACCCCCCTCCATCAGTGCAGGCCCCCCCACAATGCAGACCACCCCCCCCTCCATCAGTGCAGACCCCCCCATCAATGCAGACCCCCCTCATAGCAGACCACCCCCCTCCATCAGTTCACACCCCCCCTCAGTACAGACCCCCCTCTATCAGTGCAGACCTCCCCTCCCTCATTGCAGACCCCCCTCCATCAGTTCACACCCCCCCTCAGTACAGACCCCCCCTCCATCAGTGCAGGCCACCCCCACAATGCAGACCACCCCCCCTCCATCAGTGCAGACCCCCCATCAATGCAGACTCCCCTCATTGCAGACCACCTCCCCTCAGTGCAGACCCCCCATGGTGCAGACCCCCCCATCAATGCAGACCCCACTCAGTGCAGACCCCCCTCCCTCCATCAATGCAGACCCCCATCAATGCAGACCCCCCTCAGTGCAGACCACCGTCCCTCCATCAGTGCAGACCCCCCTCCCATAGCGTTCCGCCCTCAGCACATGTCTATTTGAATAAAAACATTACAGACCTCAGAACAGCGTGGGCTAGGCAAAGCGGCATGTGTCCCTCGGACTCCTCCTCCTCCCCCTCCATAAACAGAGAGGAGGGGGAGGCGGCTTCGGTCCGCTCCACTGTGCACAGCGCTGTGTAGGGGTGAGGACTGTGCAGGGTGAGGTGCCACTGCCCACAGGTGTCAGCCTGTGACACCTGTGGGTGACAGGGATGACAGACCCCCCATCTATCAGTATAGCCCCCCTCTATCAGCATAGACCCCCATCTATCAGTGTAGACCCCCTTAGTGCAGACCCCCATCTATCAGTATAGACCCCCTCTATCACCATAGACCCCAGTGTAGACCCCCCTCCATCAGTGCAGACCTCCCCTCCCTCATTGCAGACCCCCCCTCCATCAGTTCACACCCCCCTCAGTACAGACCCCCCTCCATCAGTGCAGGCCTCCCCACAATGCAGACCACCCCCCCTCTATCAGTGCAGACCCCCCCATCAATGCAGACCCCCTCATAGCAGACCACCCCCCTCCATCAGTTCACACCCCCCCTCAGTACAGACCCCCCTCCATCAGTGCAGGCCCCCCCACAATGCAGACCACCCCCCCCTCCATCAGTGCAGACCCCCCCATCAATGCAGACCCCCCTCATAGCAGACCACCCCCCTCCATCAGTTCACACCCCCCCTCAGTACAGACCCCCCTCTATCAGTGCAGACCTCCCCTCCCTCATTGCAGACCCCCCTCCATCAGTTCACACCCCCCCTCAGTACAGACCCCCCCTCCATCAGTGCAGGCCACCCCCACAATGCAGACCACCCCCCCTCCATCAGTGCAGACCCCCCATCAATGCAGACTCCCCTCATTGCAGACCACCTCCCCTCAGTGCAGACCCCCCATGGTGCAGACCCCCCCATCAATGCAGACCCCACTCAGTGCAGACCCCCCTCCCTCCATCAATGCAGACCCCCATCAATGCAGACCCCCCTCAGTGCAGACCACCGTCCCTCCATCAGTGCAGACCCCCCTCCCATAGCGTTCCGCCCTCAGCACATGTCTATTTGAATAAAAACATTACAGACCTCAGAACAGCGTGGGCTAGGCAAAGCGGCATGTGTCCCTCGGACTCCTCCTCCTCCCCCTCCATAAACAGAGAGGAGGGGGAGGCGGCTTCGGTCCGCTCCACTGTGCACAGCGCTGTGTAGGGGTGAGGACTGTGCAGGGTGAGGTGCCACTGCCCACAGGTGTCAGCCTGTGACACCTGTGGGTGACAGGGATGACAGAGGGATGACAGAGGACACACAGCTGATCTTCTCCCCCCTCCCCTCTCTGCGCTCCACGGGCAGTCAAGTGTGAAGCTAAGGAGCTCACATTTCCCGCGGAGCACAGAGAGGGGAGGGGGGGGAGATCAGCTGTGTGTCCTCTGTCATCCCGTGCGAGAGAGGACACACGAGAGGGAAATAAGACAAACGATGCCGGTGTCTCTGCTGCTGTTGGATGAGAAACACGCTCAGAGCCCTGTGAAGAGCAACCCCGCTGGGCCCCCCACAGTGGCGGAATGCTGGGCCCTGGTAATTCCGCCACTGTCTAAATATAAGCTGCTAAACTAGAATAAAAAAGGGGGGTCCTTATGAACGATTGAGTACTGGGTAGTATAATATTTTAAGCGAATGCACAACATGGATCTAGGACATTCCAATAGAGTTATCATGTACTGTACTTGCTTGTAGAAGATTGTTTTTATGTATCACCATAAACTGGTATGTTGGTGTTTGATAGTTTTCAATAATGGTCTTTTGGAAGCTAAAAGGAATGTGTAGTGGTTTTTTTTTTAACCATCTCAATATAGGATACTTTTAACCCCTTCCTACCCAGGTCAATTTTCAATTTTCACCGCTTGCCGACCAGCGCACGCCGATTTACGTTGGCAGAATGGCACTGGTAGGCAAAAGGGCATACAGGTACTTCCCCTTTAAGAAGTGGTGTCGCAAACATGTGCGTGCCCACCGCGGTCTCCGTGACCACGGGTCCCACAGATTCGATGTCCGCCGGGTGCCTGTGATCGTGTCACAGAGAGGAAGAATGGGGAGATGCTTTTGTAAACAAAGCATTTCCCGTTCTGCCTAGTGACAGGACAGTGATCACAGCTTTCTGTCATCGAGAGCAGTGATCACTGTCCTGTGTGTTGAAGCCCAGCCCTCTCACAGTTAGAATCACTCCCTAGGTTAGAATCACTCCCTAGGACACACTTAACCCCTTCACCGTCCCCTAGTGGTTAACCCCTTCACCGCCAGTGTCATTTACACAGTAACCAATGCATTTTTATAGCACTGATTGCTGTATAAATGACGATGGTCCCAAAATAGTGTCAAAAATGTCCGATGTGTCCGCCATAATGTCGCAGTCCCGATAAAAATTGCAGATCATCACCATTACTAATAAAAAAAATTAATAATAAAAATGCCATAAAACTATCCCCTATTTTGTATACGCTATAAATTTTGCGCAAACCAATCAATATACGCTTATTGCGTTTTTTTTTTTACCAAAAATATGTAGAAGAATACATATCGGCCTAAACTGAGGATAAAAATAGTTTTTTATATATTTTTGGGGGGAAAAGTAAAAAATATTGCTTTTTTTTCAAAATTGTCGCTCTTTTTTGTTTATAATGCAAAAAATAAAAACCCAAAACAACGCGCCCTTCCTGAGTTCTCACCACTGCGCTCAATGCAAAAAAAAGGGGGGTGTTGGCCCTCCTATAAAGATGTGGAAAAATTAAAGCACAAAGTGTGTGAAACAAATATGTGAAACTTGAACATGTGAAATGTAAATGGAGTGAATCCAAAGCTGCCACTTATTAAATAAACAGTGCAATAAATCCTATTATTCCCAAGAGCCCAAATAAATGCGATCCTGGTAGAACAATATAAGTAGCGCTAAATGCCAGTGATAGATCATACAACACTCAAAAGTGATCTAGTACATCTATCAACAACAGAATATTGAGGTAGATAACGTGAATAAATCTATATCATAGAAAACCTATTCAAATACAAAATTAATGGTGCAAGTGTGCCATACACAAGGCAATAGTAATGACACATAAACAAAAGTGAGATCAAGTGGTAAAGTCCATAAAGTCCATAGATAGACCACCGTGCAAAAGATGTGATGAATCTGGAAATGGTCCACCAATTCACTTAGTGTCAGTGACTCCACTCCCCTTAAAATCAGCACTCACCGACTCACAATGCCTCACACTCTCGTGTTTTGGCAGCAAAGCATAGATGTAATGCGCATCAGCTGGGGGTGTAGGCTCCGAATTCCTTGTTAATCCCAGTGTCACCTCAATGCATGGAAAAAACTCAACATAGTGTGATACCGTAAAGTATATAAAATTTATTGAACTTAAAAACCTTCAATCATTGCACTCACATAAGAACTCTTGAATCAAGCCAAACTGACACTGCAAAGAAAACTTCCAATACACTCCTCCTTTGTGAAACGCCCAGCACCACTGTGAAACGAGGGTCGCGGCGGACCCCAAAAAAAGGGTTGGATGGGTTCTCACCCCTCTTGCTGACACTTCGTTGGTGTAGATCTCCTGCTGGCTTGTACGCCCAAAGCGTGACTCCTCTAGCGCCTTCAGAGGATCTCGCCGGTTCCCGGAGATATACCGCGACGTCCTATCTCTCACTGACTGCTAGTCCTGGATGCCGTACAGCCACGCCCCGACATGTTTCGTCACAACTGACTTCCTCATGGGATTGGCTGTACGGTACGGCTCCTCCCACTCTTATACCCCTCACGTCCGTCGACGTAGGAGTATGCAAATCTTACTTCATGTTCCCAGGTGTCCCTGCAGCCCTCAACACAGCAGTGCTGGACCGATCACATTTCTCAGAGGGCACATTTCATTACAAAAAATCCCAAAGAGTAACGGGACACGTGTAGCTAAAATAAAAACCGCAGGGGCGATCAAATACCACCAAAAGAAAGCTCTATTTGTGGGAAAAAAAGGACATCAATTTTGTTTGGGTACAACGTTGCACGACCGCGCAATTGTCAGTTAAAGCGACGCAGTGCCAAATCGCAAAGAGTGCTCTGGTCATTGAAGAGCAAGTGTATGCGCAATAACTCAGAAAATCCACGGGATCAGTTCTACACAAATAATGTATCAAAAGTCATTCAATGAATAAAAAGAAAGAAATGGCAATCCATATGGCAAGCACAGACCAATGGTCTATGTATTACTAAAAAATGGGGTGGAAGGGTAAAAACGTCCAGAAGGAGCAAGCAGGGCTGCCATCATGATGAGAAAGAAACCATATTCTCGAGGCTGAAAGACAACAAGTGGAGAGGCGCCTCTGGGTGCAGTCATTTTTATGAATAAAATTACTTTTAATAAAACAAAGGTAAACTCACATTTAAGTAGTTAAAACAAGCATGATAGTATATGTCAAGGATGGTGCTTCCGGTCCTGTGCCTGTAGACAGCTCTTCCGGGTATAATAAGCCGGCTTCATACATAGAGGAGTGGCCTCAGAACGAGGCTTGGAGCACATGAGACCTCTGGCTGCAGGGGGATGATGTCATCAGCAGTGGACATGTTTCCTGGGCATGCGCGCTTGGATGGTTAGCAAGCCGCGCCCCTTTTTCAACAGACAACTTTACTGGCCATGCTGAGAGGTTTACATAGGGAGAGGGGGAGGAGACTGGGCGGGGACAAGAACTGAGGGATGGAGAACCAGGGATGTGTGAGAGGGAGAGGGGGAGGAGACTGGGCGGGGACAAGAGCTGAGGGACGGAGAACCAGGGATGTGTGAAAAGCCCAATGCTGTGGGGGATGACCGTGACTAAAGTGGGCGGTGCGGGAACGGAAGAAACGAAGAGGGACTGGAGGTGTCACCAGGGGAACTATGTGACCTGGAGATAAAGGAACGATGTTGGGGAGAAAGAAGAAAAGGGTGGAAGAGAAAGAAGAAAGGGGAAAAGAAGTGAAAAGTCCTTAGAAAAGGGGAAAAAAAGTCCCTTTTTTAGGGACTTTTCACTTCTTTTCCCCTTTCTTCTTTCTCTTCCACCCTTTTCTTCTTTCTCCCCCACATCGTTCCTTTATCTCCAGGTCACATAGTTCCCCTGGTGACACCTCCAGTCCCTCTTCGTTTCTGCCATTCCCGCACCGCCCACTTTAGTCACGGTCATCCCCCACAGCATTGGGCTGTTCACACATCCCTGGTTCTCCGTCCCTCAGCTCTTGTCCCCGCCCAGTCTCCTCCCCCTCTCCCTCTCACACATCCCTGGTTCTCCGTCCCTCAGTTCTTGTCCCCGCCCAGTCTCCTCCCCCTCTCCCTATGTAAACCTCTCAACATGGCCAGTAAACTTGTGAGTTGAAAAAGGGGCGCGGCTTGCTAACCATCCAAGCGCGCATGCCCAGGAAACACGTCCACTGCTGATGACGTCATCCCCCTGCAGCCAGAGGTCTCATGTGCTCCAAGCCTCATTCTGAGGCCGCTCCTCTATGTATGAAGCCGGCTTATTATACCCGGTAGAGCTGTCTACACCACCACGGCAGAGACTGTCTACAGGCAGAGGACCGGAAGCGCCATCCTTGACATATACTATCATGCTTGTTTTAACTACTTAAATGTGAGTTTACCTTTGTTTTATTAAAAGTAATTTTATTCATAAAAACGACTGCACCCAGAGGCGCCTCTCCACTTGTTGTGCTCTGGTCATTGAGCAGCCAAATCCTCCGGGGCTGAAGTGGTTAAAGTGGAAGTAAACCCACCTGTTGTTTTTAGCCAGGAAAGCTGCTATCCTGGCCTCTGTTTAATCTTCAACTGCCATGAAGCTGCACATGTGATCTGTTGTGACACCAGCCATTGGATGGTTTGACAGTTTGATTGAGAGCACAACCAATGTGACAGTTATATTCCCAGCACATGCCCGAAATTTAACTTTTGAAACTGTTAAATCAATCGGTTTACTTCCGCTTTAACCACATAAATACCGAACATTTATACCCCCTTCCTGCCCAGACCAATTTTCAGCTTTCAGTACTCTCACACATTGAATGACAATTACTCAGACTTTTCACACAAATAGAGCTTTCTTTTGGTGATATTGAATCACCACTAGGTTTTTTAGGCCCAACAAGTAGCACCTTCAGACGTTCTAGGAGCATAAATTACACATCTAATTTCATGACAACCTATCACACTTTTGAAAGCCCTGGAGCACCAGGACAATGGAAATGCCCACAAAATTACCCCATTTTGGAAAGCGAACACCCAAGCGTATATTCTATGAGGCATTATGAGTCTTTTGAACATGTCATTTTTTTCCACAAGTTTTTGGAAAACATGAAAAGAAAATGAAGGGGGGGCGTGGCCAGCAGCCGGAGGAGATGGCCGCATAAGGAGAGAGCTCCGTGTTAGCCAGCTACAGCGGCCCGCATAAAGCGACTACGAAAGCCGGTAAACACATACCGAAAGAGCCTGAGAACCCCTGAACATCAATCCATCGATGGGTAAGAGAAAACCCCCAGGGGGACCCCGCAAATTGACGGACTTTTATCCCTCGGCTAGCACGCCGGAGATCCAAGATGGCGCCGCCGCTCACAGGCAGCAGCGCGCCAGGCAGACTGATCTCAGAGGGAAAGGGAGAGAAGATAGCAGACATCCATCCTTCTCTCCAGGCCACAGCAGCTGCTCTTCCACCTGCCATACCCCTTCTCAGAGCCCACAAAAAGCAGCCCCTAAACGTTCCTCTGCCCATACTTATGCAGGGGAAAGAAATGAGGGGGACTATACATCCCATGACAGTACCACTGAGTTTATTGAGCAGATCCAGGAGTTCCCAACGTCCGGTCAGCCCCTAAGCGACACTACAATGAAAGAGATGTTGGTCTCATTGCGGGGGTCCATGCACAGGGACCTCATGGAATGCATTTCACAACTAAAAACAGATATTACTGAAATTGGGGAGAGAGTTAGCCATGTTGGCAAGAAAAAAGTTATTAACACTAACAAAATTACTACGTAATAGCAAACTTCCTTACTCTTGGGGCTTCCCCACGAAACTCCTTGTCACTAAAGATGGTCGTACTTACACCATTAGATCTCTGGAAGAGGGCCTTCAACTTACCAGAAAATGGGGGCTTCTCCCAGCTGAAGAAGAAGACATCCTCACTACCAAAACCCCTAGAGGTATATCCTCAGAATGGAAAACAGCCAACGACACTTGACTGATCTCTCATGCATTAGAAATTAACAACACACTTGATGTTTACTCACCTAGTCCAAGGGTTGAAGCTGGCTATTAGGAGCCTGTACCCCCAAGTGTTCCTATGTGATTTTACTCGCACTACGAGGAAAATACCCTCAATTTTTTAAGTTTTGTTTTCTGTTTGAATGTTGACGTTTTTCACCTTTTCTTTTTTATTCTACCACCGACAACCACCCACGGCAAACTTGATGACAACAATCTGGAGTCTAATTCCTCTGTGCAACTACTTCTCTTGAACGAGCACCCTTCACTCAAGGTTATGACAACTTTACCCACAGGTACTCTTTTGTACTGCTCCACAACTCAAATTTTGAATGTATCTACACCTAAGAATATTCCTCTACAGTCCAATGGTTCTTAATTTTGTAACTATAAACGCTCATGGTCTTAATAGTCCTTTCAAAAGGAGAGCTATGTGGCAGCAAGCAAAGTCTCTAAAGAGCGATGTGTTATGCATCCAGAAAACTCACTTTGTCCAGCAAAAACACCCTATATGCAAGGACAGACAATTTCCACATATTTTCACGGCTTCAGGCCCAAAGAAAAAGGGAGGGGTGATGATCGCTATTAACCAAAATGTTGCATTTAATCTGCAGTATATAGTAAGCGATAAGGCGGGAAGATATATTATACTGATTTGTGAATTAAATAATACTATGTATACTATCATTAATGTATATGCTCCGAATTGCAGACAGTTGTCTTTTTTGAATGCCCTCAAAAAAAAGGTTGAGAACATCAAAAAAGGCTTGATATTATATTGTGGGGATTTCAATTGTGTTCCTGACAAACAACTAGATTGCTCATTCCCACGAAAATCCATGCGTACTGAACTTCAATCCTTTTTACACTCTTCTAATCTGTATGACGTATGGCGTTGTGTCAATTCAGGAGAGAAAGATTTCACCTACTACTCAGCTCCTCATAAGTCCTATTCAAGAATCGACTTATTTGTAGCTGACCTAGCTTGTCTTAACAATGCATTATCTGCTAAAATCCATCCAATTACTTGGTCTGATCACGCGCCTGTTTCACTCTCGATTAAGGAAAAAAATGCAGCGTCACCTATACGTCTGTGGCAAAACAATATATCAATTCTGAATAATCCTAAACACAGAGATGGTTTGCGTGATCGGATCAAAGAGTTCTTTCAATTTAATGACACTCCGGATACGAACATTTTCACGTTGTGGTGTACACACAAAGCATTTAGCAGAGGCCTACTCTTACAAACAGCAGCACGGGAAAAAAAAAGAAAATTAAAAACATTTACCACTTTAATGGCTAAACTTACATCCCTTGAACAACAGCGCAAAGCAAATCCCTCCCCCACGATAAACACAGAATTAACTCAAACTAGACAAGAGGTAAGGGATTATTTAATTTTGGAACATCAAATATATTTGCAAAAATTTAGAGCTACACACTATACCCAAGGAAACAAGGCTGGCAAATTTTTAGCGGCCTACATCCGCAAAAAACAACAAAAATCTAAACTATCTTACATTATAGATCCTATCACGTCACAAGCAGTGTACCACCCAAAGGACATTGCAAATGCATTCTGTAAGTACTATAAACAACTATACAATTTGAAAGAAGACCCCTCAACGACACAACCTACCGACAGAGGAATCAATACTTTCCTTAGATCGGTTAATCTCCCTTCCCTAAACAGTGACCAATTAATGTACCTAAATTCTGCAATAACAAATAAAGAAATTGCCCTAGCTGTTCAATCCCTACCCCACAACAAATCACCTGGTGCCGATGGCTTCTCGGCAGAGTATTATAAAGCCTTCTCCAGTATTTTAGTGCCATATATGAATAAACTCTTCCAAAAAGCCACCACTGACAGCATATTTCCGGAAGAAATGCTCCAAGCAGTTATAGTAGCCCTCCCCAAACCAGGGAAAAAACCAGACGCCCCACAAAACTTTAGGCCCATATCCTTGCTCAACACAGATTTGAAAATATATTCCAAAATTTTAGCTAACCGCTTAGCGGAAGTAACCCCTTACCTAATCAAAGCGGATCAAGTAGGCTTTGTAAAAGGGAGACAAGCCCCGGATGGAACCCGTACAATGTACAACCTCCTCAAAATAGCAGAAACGTGAAAGGTGCCCACAGTGTTGCTGACGCTAGACGCCGAAAAGGCGTTCGATCGGGTCCACTGGGGGTACCTACTAGCGACACTTGCTAAGTTCGGTCTTAATGGTCCTATCCTTTCTTCTATCTCAGCACTCTACACAGTCCCAACTGCACAGGTTTATACCTCTAATGCCATGTCTGATAAATTTCATATAACAAATGGGACCCGCCAGGGCTGTCCGCTATCGCCACTGATCTTTTCACTGGTGATGGAACCCCTGGCGGAGACAATAAGAAAGGATACTCTTATCAAAGGCATTGTAGTTTTGGACGTAGATCACAGGATAGGACTATTTGCTGATGATGTGGTACTGACACTAACTTCACCAACCACATCTCTTGACAGAACTCAACAAATTCTTAATGATTTTGGGAAAATATCATATTATAAACTCAACATTAGCAAATCTTCAATTCTCCCTTTTAACTTTTTAAGGTTAGATTTATTAATATGTAACATATTAATAAATCTAACGTTAAAAAGTTAAAATCCGACTTCCCTTTTGAGTGGGCTCACAAATATTTGAAATATTTGGGGATAAATCTCTCTTACCCTTCTGCCACTGTATACGACCATAACTACCCCTCCTTATTAAACACAATAAAAAATGACCTTGAACATATCTCCTCACATGAACTCTCATGGATAGGGAGAATAGCTGCATTTAAAATGACTGTTTTACCAAAAATATTATATTATTTCCGCACTATCCCTATCATTTTACCTGATCACTTCTTTATCACAACAGATAAACTACTAAGGAAATTTATATGGGCTGGTAAAATAGCAAGACTCTCATACTCTACCTTACAAAAACAAAGACAGAAGGGTGGGATGGGTTTCCCCAATATACGCAACTATTATGTAGCAGCGCTTCTGGACCAGGCCAAATCTTGGTTCACCCAGACGTCAGAAAAACTATGGGTGCAAATAGAAAAAGCAATAGTACAACACAGAGACCTACCTTCACTTCTATTAGCCACACTAACGAACAGACCATTGTTTCATCCCAACTTTCCCTCTATAAATGCAACGGTCAATGCATGGAAAACAGTTAATGCAAAAGCTGATGGCAGCAAAGCCTTACAGAAGAGAGTAATTTCCTTAGGCATGTACGAATACCTTATCCCTTCCTTAAAAATAAACAAAAAAAACTTTTCAAAAAATTTGACATATAAACAATTCAAAGCTCAAAGCCCATCAACACCGACATACGCAACTATCCAGCTACACCACTATCATACTAAATATCCACACTTCTTTCTTAGCCACAACCCTGAAGTGTGGACATACATATCCACCTCTTTCAACAAACCTAAAGGTCTTACATGGTTCTACAAATATCTGCAAAACACACATAATCAAACTAAAACTGCTAGTATGCTAAACTGGGAAAGAGACCTTAGGAGTAAATTTGCTTTATCTGAGTGGAACAAAGCTATTCAAGCTAACCATTTATATTCCCATTGTACTAACCACTGGGATATGTCCCTTAAATTGCTATATAGAAGCTACCTAACACCGATGAGAATCTCACAAATCTTTCATAGCTCTGATATACAATGTTGGTGAAACTGCGGTAGCAAGGGAACGATATTTCACATATTGTGGGAGTGTAAATCTGTAAGAAGCTTCTGGAACTCGGTTTTCTCTCTACTAGCAAAAATCACTGGAATTGTCTTTTCTCCCACTTCTGCATTAGCTCTGCTCAACTTAGGAATAGATAAAATACCGATAAATTACAGACGTTTAACTACTCACATATTAATAGCAGCACGTTTATCCATCACTTCAAAATGGAAATAAAATAATATACCAAATATTAGTGAAGTAATAAATAGAGTAAATACCCACTACCAATATGAAAACTTTTTCGCTCATTCCATTACTTCAATGGCAAAATTAAAGAGTGAATGGGCTCCATGGTGCGCAAGAGTTCCAGAAACTTCTCATTAACAATCTGGTATGGACATAATAACTAAAATTTCATTTGGTGGTAAGATGTTGTCATTGCAATCTTATGTTTGGTTTTACGTTTCTTTATTTTATAATTTTTTATAGTTTTTATTTTCACCTTTTCTTCCTTTCTTTTTATTTCCTCTTTAATCTGTATTAATGTGCTAAGTGAAAGCTTAAACACTCAGCCGTATATTTGACTTCATTTTTTTTGATGTTGAGCTTTGTTAGCAATTCTATGTTACATTGCACCAGTACAAATAAGTACTTATGATACATAATATGGAGTGAAATTGGGAGTTCCAAGAAATAATTGTTCTAACAACTGGAATATAATTAAGAACATGGGGAGGGAGGGGGAGTACCTCTCCGGACACAGTTTGTTCCCAGATGGGGTGTCTGGGGGGGAGGCTCCCAGTCCCGGTCCCATTCTTGTGAATACAAGAAAAAAGTTTGTAATACTCAATTTAACTCGGTTAAAAGTTATTATAAAGTGTACACCGTGATATGTCGAATTACGTGTTGGATGCATTCACAGAAGCAACTAAGGAATATTTGTAACTGTATATGGATGTACTGTTATAATGTTGTTCATATGAAAATTTCAATAAAAAATAATGAAACAGAAAAGAAAATGAAAACGTATTTTTTTTTTTTACACAAAGTTGTCAATTTATATGATATTTCTAACACATAGCATGTACATAGCAAAAACTACACACCAAAATACATTCTGCTACTCCTCTTGAGTATGTGTGAGACTTTTACACAGCCTGGCCACATACAGAGGCCCAACATCCAAGTAGCCACCTTCAGGCATTCTAGGAGCAAAAATGACACATCTAATTTCCTGACAACCTATTGCATTTTTGAAGTCCCTTCATATTTCTAGCACATACCAAGTACATATCAATTACACCCCAAAATACATTGTGCAGTGGTCCACAGAGTAGAGCACTGGTCCAAGCACCAGGCAATGGTGGGGTCAGTGACAGCAAAAGCAATCGTCCAGGCAGCAGGCAGGAATACTGTCCATAATCAGTACAGGCAGCAGGCAGAGATACTGTCAGCACAGCCAAAGCATTGGTCCAGGTAGCAGGCAGAGATGTGGTCAGCAGCAGCGAAAGGAAAAGTCCAGGCAGCAATAATGTCCATAGTCGGTAGGGGCAGCAGGCAGAGATATGGTCAGCACAGCCAAAGTATTGGTCCAGGCAGCAGGAAGGACCATCAAGCTTAGGGACTCTGTCAGGAAAGAATGGGGACAGGGGTAGAGGCTTCTCCCACCAAAATCTCTTTAAAGCCTCTGGTCTCCAGACCCTGTTCTGG